>JAGKRU010000015.1:143600-768716 GCA_022884055.1 Russula griseocarnosa | reverse complement strand
TCTTTTGCCTGTCCTATAGTAGGCATGAGAGAGCCGAGAAGGGTGAGCGAATCACAGCTTATGTCAAGAAGGACTGAAAGAGGAATTCCGAGCATAGATCCCGAGGGCGTTAGAGAAAGTAAGAATAAAAGAAAGGAAAGAATGGTAATGGTTGCGAACGTAAGAGATAAGAAATAAAAAAATGAAAGGGAAGACGGATGAAAGAAAGCAGGGCGAAGATCATAAGGATTAAATTAAGATGCCCGTTGGCAACCAGGAAAGGTGGTGCCAAACGGGCTCTAACGGGCATGCAGGCGAGCTGCAGAGCGAATGAACGAGGGCACGAGCGCATAGGCGAGTCTGCGTTTTGATGCATGAGGAGGTGACTGCGACAAGAATAAAGGGAAATGAAAAATTATATCATGAAGTAAGGTATAATCGGTACTGTAAGGAATCAGAAACTAAGGATTCCAAAGAAATAGAAGGACGACAAACAGAGGATAAGCATCCAGGCAGGCTCAATCCCGATGCCAGAATGTGCTTCCGAGTTCGAGAAGAGCTCATCTATTGCGGTGGCGTAGTGTACAGTGAGCGGACATGGTCATGTGAAAAGGCCGTATAGGAATTCGGTCATCACGCTAAGTCAAGGCTCGGAACCGGAACTGATCAAGCATTCCCACTTCGGAGCTGTCCGATTTCAGAGCGTCCGATTTGGAGAGATAGATTGTAAACGAGTATACATGCCTGTTAGCTAGTGAGCTGCCATCGAGTTTTGATTGTATAAATTTGATATGACATCAAAACACTAGAGACACTCAACGGAAGTCATCCGCTCTCTTGTTCTTTTCCCTTTCACCCATACTAAACTATCATCCCCAATATCGTCTAATTCTAAGCTATATCCAAAAAATCTTCCTATGCCTCATTCGTTTCATTACGTCTATTTAAATGATACTCTCGAGAGTACAGAAATAACCGCCACTAAGTAAGATCTTTCGAAGATCATCTTATCAAAATAATGGCCGTTGATCTACAGCTGGGTAGTGAATTCTGAGAGAGCGTTTCTCGTATAATCGAAATCTACATGCAAACTTGCCCGCACACTAGGTAAACGAACGCGCCGTATATCTAGAGCACCAGCAAGACGATGCACGAAATCTAGGTGTGGTTAGGAACTCGTGGTAGCGTAGCCAATGATAACTGTGCTTTTAGACGTCACACTACACAGAACCCGACATTAGATGCAATAGCTCAATTGTCTGAGCATTCGGTGGTGTTCAGCGCAAACAGGGTAATTTCTCAAGAATCCACAAAGTATAGATTATGCATTCATAGGAGCGAGGAGAGTCGAGTTCTCCTGAGTGATGTTTCTCTAGACTCCGCGAGCACACCGGTTTTCCAGAGCAATGCGCGATGGTGTTCTTCCATGATTAAACTTCTGTACGTTGGGACACGCCGAGTTGAAGTCTTCCAGGCAGTAGGGATGGTAACTACGCGGATGGGCTATTCTATGGGTACAGCACGGATCCAAGCTGCCCGGACAATCGCGCCTCATGGGATGAATGCCTTCGAGCACTGTACTGGAACCTATCCATCTTGAAAGTGTCTCTTAAACCTCGCATAATCTTCTGATTGGATAGATTCTTGTACACTGAATATTATCAAAGGCGACAATGAGTGAGAATGAGGAAACGAACGTAAATTAAGAAAATTTTGACGAGTAACGGCTGGTGAGACGTATGCACGGAGTAATGCTCAAGTTGAGTTACTTCGACGTATGCGAGAGAGACTAAGCATAGTCCCGCTCGAAGAAGAATTGACGAGGAACGGCATCGCGACGAGCAGGACGCACGTCAGAAGTAGCCACCACGGCAGTTGACGAATACGGCGGAGACAATGTGCTCTTTTGTTTTGAGGTAACGGGAACGTGTTATTCTGTCATTGATGTTGTGTAATTGATATATTCTCGACGGAGCTATGGGCTGCGAAGAAAGCATAGTGCAAGACCACGAAAGATCAGAACGAATCGATAAAAAATGAACGCGAGAAATTCGAGGGCGAAATGAACGTCGGGGGTTCCAAGTCGCGTGCGAACCAGACAGAAGCCTTGGTGTGTAGGACAACGCGACGTAAGGATAGGCCAGAAGAATAATAGGAGCCAGACACACATTACGAGAACATGGCGACTCGACAGGGTATAACACATACTAACAATGACTTATCGAACTCCATATACAACTTAGACACGAAGAGACGGAACGAGTTGTGCTGAAGATAGTACAGGAGTGTAATCAAGAACTCTAACTAGCAAGCATGTGCTCTTTTGTAGGGGATCGTGAGCAGTTTAGGAGTGATCTTCAACTGACTCCTAGTAAAGTCAGCTACCTCAGTTGCTAATTATTTTGGCACACGCGCACTTACATAATCGAGTAGTGGGTGGTAACAATCCGCTGCGCCAAACCGGCTCTCAAGACAGCCTGAGAAGCGGAGAGGAATGCAAACACGCGTAGCTGTCAGTTCAGTCTGCGAACAAAGGCATACTCCTTATGGATATATGTCTGCTGATTATGGGAGAATTTTCTGATCTCACAAAGAAAGGCAAAAAAAGACTAATGTGTGACCGCTGTGCACCGGGCTGCATCAAGTCGGAGACTGGATTTCTGAAAACTGCGACTGGCCTCTCAAGCCTGGCCGCTATTGTTCCTATCCTTTCACCTGTATGAGCCACCTTCCAAGCCGGTCTGGCCTATTCGTCGCCAAAAATCTACACACCTATTAAAGATCTCAGATGGGTACGATTTGAGCTGTTTCCGACCCTGGGTGGAACCGAAAAATCGCGGCAAGAACTCCAGTCGCATTCCCACTACATCCTTCAAGGACATCACCGGAGTCAAGCTTGGGCTAGCAGATAACACGATAGTGCCAGACGTGGCCAAGGACAATAGGATCTGTGATTTACCTTTCAGTCTGAACAGCACATGCATGTCACTATAATTGAAGTTGCGATCTCCTGTTGGTAGGACTGCATAGACTTCGAGATGGGATGATGGCAATGAACGAATGATATAGTGATACTCGGAGAGTGTGGGATGCAAGAGCTCACGTTCGACGCAGCCGCATTCCGACAGCAGCCAATGGGTCCAAGGTATAGACCGTACTAATGCTGGACGCAGAGGTGCACGATTTAACCCAATATTAACAGATTATACAGTTAAGACGCTCATATTGTTTTGGATCAGGCTTTTGACATCTGTGAGACGTTGAGAGAAGAGGGAGCGAGCGTCGCTGGCGCTAGGTCTCTGGGCGGTTCGTCCGATTTAATCTGGCACTTTTTAACGTGCAGTTTAAGAATAGGACCGACATATCTACATGCAACCAGCTAATAGACATTCTGATGCAGCGCTTAGAAGGATAGCAGAGGTACAGCGAAGATAGACATGAAAACAAAAACTGCTGGTTTTTGGTGTCGGAACTCTAGTCGTAGCACGCCAGACCTAAAGGCCTGACCTTCTTTCATCACGGCACCGTACTCGTTTCTGGAATAAGCGTAAGCAGCTAATAAGGATATAATTCATCACCGTCTGAACTATATGTCGAGATCGTATGAGTCATACGATGTCAGAAGCGTCGTCTATCAAGTATGGGATATAAACTGAAGGTTACGATTGATTATCAAATGATTTAAAAGTTGACAATCGAGTCGAGAAAGAGATGCTAGCGCCGTAGCTCGTTGACACGGGCCTCGCGCTCGCATAATATTGACAGCATAAGGGTTATTTGAAGTGCGTTTCAATGGACGAGACAACACTGTGAAGATCCTCTACGATTACTGTTCCATTAATCAGAGACATAGGACAGAAATCCGTGATGAGCTGCCACTTGCAAACGTGAGACGACAAAACTACAAATCGAACAGGAGGTTCCTTCGATGTGCATTAAATGAGCCTAATAGTAATGCGGACGCACGGCTGCACGGGTGCTTACGGGATTCTGAATTGACTTCATTGGCTGTTACAGAACTGATGGTTTAGAAGCATCGAGTTATCACGGGATGGAGTAGTGTCGGCGTGTGTGATAAACTTGTACAAAAATGCCAGTGTGCGTTGTAACAATGATAACTATCGTTGTACCTTGTCGAATTGAGCGTCTCCGAACAGAGCTTTGGAGCACTCACGAAGCATCGTTCACATGCTCTCACGTCGGATGCACAAAACAAAACGTCGCTGGACTGAAGGAGGAGCAACGGAGAAATTCCGTGCCAAAGCAAACCAAGTGAGAGCGACTTTTCTCGCGATTTCTTTGTTGCGCCCGTCCGCGATATAATTCTTAACGCCCCACCTGTACAGGCCCTCAGCAATCAATCAGTCGACACGATTGCGGACTTACTTCGCTGACCGTAGAATGAGCCTCTCAGTCTTTTGCTCGGCACGACTCCTCCCGACAGCAATCAATTCCCGCTACTGCCGCTGACAACAGAACGTTCGTAAGTACTGGGTCCGTCTCCACCGTGTCAGGAACGCCTCACTATGTGTAGGACAGGACATGTGAAGCCGTGGCTTGTTTACTCCACTCCGTGCTAGTGATTTAGCCTGTGTCACGACCAAAATGGGTGATCAGAGGCAGTAAGCGGTGAACCGAGCGTGGCGGGACGCACTGTCAAGTGCGATTTCCAAGATTGCACCGCTGCAGGGCAAAGCGATGGACCCCGAATCTGCAAGTCCATGACCTATACTAGTCCCACAGAAAGGCCCAGTAGACTGAGCGTCTTAAGACTGTATCGTCGTATGGAAGGGCGCACCTCGGGATTCTCAAGGCGAATTCGTGGCACCAATCCGGGTATCCAAGATGAAACTCTGTGTGGGCGACCTCCTCATATGCGGACGTCGCAATGGCAACAATCCGTGTCGGCGCGTCTGATGAACCGCCATCACGCATTTTGTGTTGATCTATCGCCATCAGCACATCTGTCAGCCTCCACTGGAAGCTGTGGCACGGTGGAGGAATACGGACGTGCAAGCACGAATGTCTATGCCGCACCTGACAATGGCTTTGATCTCTAGTCGGACATTACGTAACTAGGAAAGAGTGATGGTATGGACGGTCCCGAGGCTCGAGCTGCAAGTCTCTCGCTGGGCACGTCGACCTCCTCCTGCGATGCCACAACGCCTCTGCCGGTGACACCCCATCTTTTAGGCACATAAGCGCATACGCTGCGGCTCAATTCATCCATGCACATTGCTGCGTCATGCCTCGCGATGATGCAGAGCGTACGTGATTGAAGTGGTAGCGGTCTTGGGAAATATTTCACCGACAACCAAACCGCGCACGCTCCTAAGAGGCTCGGGCTTCAAAGTTCATAGGGGGTGTTAGTAAGCACGGCTTAATGTCTTATTTCCTCGAGTATCTGTCCACCCGGGCGCAGGTATCCGCGGGAAAACCAACGTCGCAGGAGGGGTCCGTATTGACCCTAAGGACTTGGGATACGCCCGCTGAAGTGCGGACGCGTGCGGCGTCGGGAGTGGTTCGGGTAGCTAAGTCGCGGAGAGAGGTGAGAGCGGCATCTAATCTTGACACGTGCGCGGAACTTCGTACTTCGCACTGAGGGAACTGGGAACCCCTCGAGGGTGCATTCTGAATTTCTAAGGCCGGCGCTGATGACTGTAACTTCTCGGCGAACGCAAGGAAGAGCGAACTGGGCTCTGGGGATCTCTACCTCGAAGACTGAGGGGGAAACTCTGGGGCTTCTTTCTTGCGGTCTTAGGTAGGTGTACAAGGTTTATATACTAGGGTATGACAGGGCAGGCACTGTAGTGAGGGGAGGAGGGCTGTAGATACTGTAGATAAGTCCATAGGGGATTGTCACGGAGCGGGGAAAGCGTACGGGAACTGCGGCCGAAACTGACCGAAAAGGGCCGCAGAGTGAGTAGGAGTATGGGACCGAGGGGGAAGAGTCCTGTTGCTCTGAGGACCTCTGGTACGCCTTTTTACGCGAGAGCCGCGTGTGGTCGTATCACGGTGCCTGAGCGGTGGCGTGAACCATGCAGGGCCAAGATCCTGCACTCGATGCGGAGCGGTGTAAGAGTGCAAGGGGCTTGACCTCGGGGGCACTTCTGTCAGTGAAAGAGGTGTATGCTGACCAGCGCTCGACGTCAAAGTCCTCGCGGCGCAGGTCCGATGATGATCCATTATCCAGTGATACAACCATATTGGCAAATAGGATTCTTTCCTCTATAACACTGTATGAGACTTCTATGACACCCACTGGTGGGTCACTGGTAAGGCAGACGCAAAAAACTTTCTCTGAATGCTCGTGAGCCAAAAAGTCTCGCTTTTTCATACGCCCTCGCACAGCTGACCATGTGCGATGCGGCACGTGTCCCGTCTAGGGCTACGAAGTAAGGGGTTGTTTAACTACGATGGCCCCCCCGTTGGAAAAGAGAATGGGGCCCCAAGAAAAAAAGGGGGGAAATTAACAAAAGAAAAACCACTTGAAATGGCTGGAGCTTATGGGCGCACGTGTTCAAGAACTGGAAATATAAGATTATATATTGGCCGATGAAAAGTTGCACGCTACCGACACGTGCTGGCCTTTGCGTCTTCTGACTGTGTTGATAAGTCTCCACAAGATCATACCGAGTGGTGCGAGAGTAGGAATGCCTGGGGAGAGACTTCGAGAGAGGTTTCTTATACACGACATCATTTGATTTTTTGAGGGGACTAATACACATCGTGACTGCCCATGCCAAAGAGGCCATGGTCGCAGTCTAGGAACTAACCCAATCGAGGACAAGCACCATCCCCTTGCGCGGTCACAGAAGGGCGCTGCCTTGGATATTCATTCTCAGAGATATTAACAAATTTTACGCCTTGTAATTGAACAGATCGCTGCCACCCCATAAGCCAGCTTAACATCTCTACTACTTAGGGCTTGCGAAGTATGAAATAGAACAGGATGTAAGGGGCTTGATTACCTGAACAGAAAACAAAGTCCATCGCAAAGTTATCGGACAGCCGTCGAGTGATGGAACGAGGCTTCATTTCTCGTCTTTAACAGTTGTTTTGGGAATTCCTCCGACACGCACAAGAGATATCACTAGTCTAACTCTCAATACTCATCTCCACTAATTGCGCCATCTGCGAACGGCCTTCATACATCAGGTTTTTCGATCTTAACTCCCTGAAGTAACGAGGCGAGGAATTCTGGAGACACCCACAAGCAGTCGCGTTCTCTATTTAACGCATCCAGCAACTTAAAAGCGTCGTGTTAGGCCCACTTGCGATGCCCTAGTATGTCCACTCATCGACTTAATCTACCCTCTCCCCAATCCAAGAGTTGACTTGTCCAATGCCGGGTGTGTACAAATGCGTTAACACAGGGCAGCCACTTTGACTCAGTCTCAGTTCTTCCATGGTTCCCTCAAGATCGAGCTTACCATGCCAAACATCCTCTTTCAACTTTGCCACCGAAACATTCGCTCCTATTTGAGCAAACCTTACGACACTTGATTTCACAGTAAAAAACATCAGATGAGCTGCTATGGACTGACAATCGGCCGCCCACTGCTCGACGTTTTGCGGCTAAACGGAAAGCATGTCACAAGTTGAAGGTACCAAACCCGTTTTGCTGACACAGATGATCGTGCTATAAATAAATAGCCGAGCAAGACTGATGTAGGAGGATGATCAGCGGCATGCCTGGAGAGCATGATTTGCACGGCTCGACTCCGCTTGCTATAGAGGCGACTGCTCTTTACGGACTTGGCGTTTCCTCTGTAGAGGGAAAGCGCGCGGCCGAATGATGCGGACCAGCGAGAATCCTATGTTCGTGAAATGGTTATCAGCTCACCTCTTCTCCGTGAGGTGATTGTATGGACCAAACGCTCAAACAAGTGCTATCCGGTGGAATCCGCAAATACATTGTTGATACGTCTCGCTGAAAGTGGCGTGCCATAGGTTGCGAGGATAGGGTGTGGCAATTGCATATGAAACGAACGAAGGGTTTATGAAAGCGAATTGTTGAGTTAGAAACTCGTCTCCGGGGCTTTTCGAACTTAGTTAATATGACGTTAGATGGTGATCAAGTGGCAAGTTACGAAATTTTACGGTAAGAGACCACGGTAAGATAAACGTATTTAAGAATTCGGATCTGATGTGCATGCATAGCAGCATCAGTCAATGCATATGCGTGAGTCGAAAACTGTTTGGAGAGTCGGGAGCTGAAATCAGACCACCCATGTGCTTCAGATATTAATGTGAGAGAAAGGGAACGGCTGCTAGTATAATCAAACGCTCATAAATTGAGTCCTCCCCAAACCACACGTGATCAGGATAACGAACAAGTCACCGCAAAGCCGCAGGAAACAGCGGTTGTTTATGATTGAGGAATCTGGCTCAGAGCTGCTGGGAACTCATCATGTCCAATCACGCTGATCACGTATAAAGGGATGCAGAACAACGAAAAAGCGAACTCCGCTCTCTCGTTGTCACTTGAACAGCTGACACTTCGTGCCATGCTTACTGGTCACGACCGGCTACGAACTCGAAAACTCTCGAGCTCGAGCAATAGAATAGGGACTGCACAATACTACAGTGCTGCCCAGCACATAGGTGACAGAACATGAGCATATATGCCCTTACGAACTCGGTTTCCCTTTAAATTTCCGCCGTACCTGCAATCTATACCCCAATACGCTCAAAACCTGGCCATAGCACCACTCATCGACACCGTCGCCTCGTGAGAACGAAAGATCCTCAACTTTGCTGCGTCATCCATGCTACTACACACGTAGGCAGTGAATTAGCAACGTTGCTGTCAATGTCTGTCATAATAGAGGAGGATATAGGTCGTACTCGATAATAAGTATTTATGCTGCGCCTGCTGAGGCACGCGAAGACGCTTACGAGAATGACCTAACTTATGAGATCGCAGTGAATAGGTTCTCCATGGACGTTCGTGATGCTTAAGTTGAATCTATTGACGTGGAACAACGCGAGACTCAAATGGATAGTAGAGTAAAGGCAGAGAGATGGATTGACATGATGATCGGCGGCGAGTGGCAAGGGCGGGCGCACATTAACTTCTGGATCCATGTGCTTTTCCCAGCCGACTAGTAGATCCACTGTTGAGTCCAATGCGACAGGAGAGTAGATGCCATCTCGCATTCTCACCCGGAAAATCCTAGACTCGCGATGGTGCCATCGGGCTACCAGAGAAGAAGTGCATCCTGGAGAGAAAAGAAAATGGTCGTCGCCCGCGCCTCAGCCGTCGCTGCCTGTATGAGCAGAAAGGAGCGGTTCCCGCGCAAGGCAACCCGAGCGGTGTATCCTATCTGTTCGGTTGTGGACTGCCAGAAGCGGTCAGCGTTAACGTTCTCCATTATACGGCCACGTCTACGACACGCTCGCACGCTTGTCTCCCTGAACCATGCTTGAATAAGCTTCAATTCCCGAATCTAACCTACATTTAGAGTCGCTGCGAAGGAGAGTGCCATGGGGGGCTATCGTAAATAAACAAAAAGCACTTCCTCTCTCACCCTTTGACGAGCCTTCAGAGGAACGCATAACCCCATCCAGTGAACTGTCCTCACCACGTCCCGGTTGACAATGACCGCCACGAACCAACCACAGACGTCAGACCTAGAGGTACGTCAACTCGTGTGCTCCGGATTGTGTCAAAGGTGAAGTTGTGTTTGCGTCGCTGTTACTGGCAGGTGAACCGGCAGGTAGAGGGCGTTGAAAAAGAGGAAGTCATCCATCTGGTCACGGTGGTACGTTAGCTGGTATAGAATCATAACTTGCACAGTCCGGGTCTCAGTTATGTTTTGAGCAGTCTCCCAGTGATCCTGTCATGCAGGACCTCTCTAACAGATGCAACTCAACGTTTGAAAACCCGTCAATTAGAGAACACCTCTAAATTCTTGAAAAGGTGCGTTGTTTTCTTACCATCTGATGTGTCCCACGTTTTATATCGGCATGAAGTGGTCGAAGAGTAGGGTCGACTTCGAGAACAAACGCTTGAAGCTCTTCGCAAGCAAGCTTACGACCACTTCTCTAATGCGCTAGAAAGCAAGTCATATGGCTGTTACGTGGCCGCTCGTATGGAATTCGGAACAGCCACACGCAACGTTCGTACTCATTCATACTCATTCCAGTCGTGCAGCATATTCTTAGCAACTTTATTTCAAGTCCGATTTCAAATGCAGAATCGCAGAGCAGAAAAATTTAGAAACCTTGCGTAGTCAATTACACTTCGTGTGCAACAAGGCTTGCGAAGAGATGCCACGGCTCTGCGTCGAGTTCGCTGGTGGAAACGAAAATTCTATCACATCAGAGGTAATTAATAAGGCGGAACAAATTTTATTTGAGCAATCTGAGCAGTTAGGTCAACATGCGGTGAATGGCGTGCGTCGTGCCGCTTTTCAGCCTGAGCAGCTAAATTGACGTCTTCTCTAACCAGGTCACCGAGACCTCCGAAAAAGGTGTGCGAATGGTGCAGGAGATGGAGGAAACTCTGGCAAAAGACATCGTAAACCGCAAATTGGAAACGATTCGAAGTGCCAAAGAACAGCAGCACTACTCAAACAAAAGACCGATGATCAATTTGTGAGGAGGCCCAAGCTCATTTTCGCATTATTGCCTCTGATGACGTGTAAGATCGAGAAACTAGCGAAGACTGAACCAAAGACTAAGCGCAGAAAAAAGGTTGAGGTGCAATCACGACGGAATTCGACAAGAACGAGTAACGTTGCGAGTACCTCGAAGACGCAGAACGTGGGGTACTAGCTACCCATACAGGAGACTCGGAGCAGGGTGGATGTGTGGGAGTCAGAGTCGGACTTGCTCCGCTGGAGGCACGACAGGGTGAAGCCCGCCAGGTGTACGAGGTACGTCACGCACACTAAGATCGTGTATAGTGACGCGAAGTGGCAACAGCTCTTCTTACACCAATCAAAGCGGAAAGATGCTAATAAGGAACGTGACCAAGGAGAGCAGGAGGCTGCCAATCAGAGTCGTGACTCGGAGGTATGTGGCGTGTGGCGCACGCTCGTATGCGTATGATATAGTGAATACTGGCTCAGTGGTTCACGCAGCAGCGACGCCAAAGCCAGGCGATGAGTGAGAGCTCTCAAGTGAGTGCGGCGTAAAGTCTCTCTCCGGGATATATTGATATATATAATATGTTACAAATTCAGAAATTTGCCTTGTCTCACAAAATTCTGGCTACAGCCAGGGAATCATTGGATAGGTTGAGACAGCTAGACAGCTGTAACGACAATGAAGAGAGTCGGCAAGTCGGAGCACACACGGCTCAGAGGGTGACACAGATGAGTCGGAACTAGACGCGGAAAAATGGGAAGACGCGGAAGACATAGCGGTGGACGAAGAGCAACTAGAGTATTTAGATCAATATCAACCAGAGGTAGGCAATTCCACCCACCTTTATCAACGACCTGAGCGATAATCAAGGAAGTATCTCCAGCTTCCATGCATGATAGATGTGAGGCGACGGACGCGGAGCCATCGACTGGAGACACAGCAACTGATGTGGGGGCATCAACCGACCCAGACCCGGACGAAGAGCAATTAGCTGATATTTATCAATATCAGCCAGAGGTAGGCAACCCTCCGCTACCTTTATCAGCAACCTGAGCAATAATCGAGGAAGTACCTCCAGCCCTCCATGGACGATGGACTTGAATCGACGGACGCGGAGCCATCGGCTGGAGACACAGTGACTGATGTGGGGCGATCACCAACCCCGACACGGACGAAGAGCAATTAGCTGATATTTATCAATATCAGCCAGAGGTAGGCAATCCTCCGCTACCTTTATCAGCAACCTGAGCAATAATCGAGGAAGTACCTCCAGCCTTCCATGGACGATGGACTTGAATCGACGGACGCGGAGCCATCGGCTGGAGACACAGCGACTGATGTGGGGCGATCAACCAACCCCGACACGGACGAAGAGCAATTAGCTGATATTTATCAATATCAGCCAGAGGTAGGCAACCCTCCGCTACCTTTATCAGCAACCTGAGCGATAATCGAGGAAGTACCTCCAGCCTTCCATGGACGATGGACTTGAATCGACGGACGCGGAGCCATCGGCTGGAGACACAGCGACTGATGTGGGGCGATCAACCAACCCGACACGGACGAAGAGCAATTAGCTGATATTTATCAATATCAACCAGAGGTAGGCCACCCTCCGCTACCTTTATCAACGACCTGAGCGATAATCAAGGAAGTACCTCAGCTTCCATGGATGATAGATGTGAAGCGACGGACGCGGAGCCATCGACTGGAGACATACCGATTGATGTGGGGCCATTATCCGACCCAGATCTGGACGAAGAACAGTGCCTCCAGCCTCCCATGGATGATAGACGTGGGGCGACGGACGTGGAGTCATCGGCTGGAGACATACCAGAGGTAGGCAATCCTCTGCTACCCTTATCAATGACCTGAGTGATAATTGAGGAAGTGCTTCCAGCCTTCCATAGATTATAGACGTGAAGCGACAGATGCGGAGCCATCGACTGGAGACATAGCGATTGATGTGGGCCCATCAACCGACCAAGACCTGGACAAAGAGCAGTGCCTCCAGCCTCCCATGGACGATAGACGTGAAGCTACGGACGCAGAGCCATCGGCTAGAGACATAGCGACTGGTGTGAGGCAATCATCTGATTCTGATCAGCAAGAGGTAAGCTGCTGTTGCCGCTTCCACCAAACCTAACCGACTGATAATCGAGAAAGCGCCTCTGGCTGGCTTTGACGAAACTTTCCGACTCAGTGGAACTGAATCGAACAATGATAGCGTCACTGCTCAACCGCCCGATGCAGCCCCAACCTGGAGCGACTACGCCCTCCTCAACACGCCAGGACTTGGATGACACTGCCCTCTTGAACATGAGAGGGAGGTTTAGAGTACCCGCTCGGCCTGTTGTTAGGACCACTGCAGAGAATAGGAAGGCACTCGATATGCGGGTGAGTGTATCTCATATCATAAGATTATTGCACTGACATCTACCGCAGAAGGCAGTTCGCAAGCACGCGAACACAATGATGGGAAGGACCCAAAACGATATGCTGAGCTCGCACACAGGGAGGCCATTAACAAGTACAAACGTACTAGAAATGTGAGGACGGGCCCTCTGTGGATCAATTTCAACCCGATTTCTCCGGAACATGCGCAGAAAAAAGCCTGTGGAATATTCGCCTTTCGGAGATTTTTGAGAACGATTACGTACAGAAGTGTCTCCCCGTTATCGAAGTAAAGGATGTGGCCAAATACTTCCTGAAGTATTTACAGTCATTACAAACCAGCCATCGGAAGATAACATCCGCTAACGGATACACGGGAGGAACGGCATACAAGGAATCTTTAAAGAGGACCAGAATAAATAAACGCAAACGAACCGTGAGATCGAGTCCTATGCTATACGACCATACTGACACTGACACTCTATACTACCAGCGCTTCAATCACAATTAAGCGCATTGCATTATTACCAGCTTAGCCGATTCGTCAGGCCTCTGACTGAAATGTCTTACGCAGCCCTCAGTGATGAGACAGTGACCATGAGAATGGTGCCAATCTTGGACATAGCCACTATGCTATCGTAAAAGAAGCATGGCGCTCGGACGAACTAATCAAATGGCTGAGGACGATAGACCTTCTAGCCTTTGGCGAGAAATGGCGTGGGCGTAATGTGGCACAACGAGGCAATGGTAGGCGTCTTCGCATCCACTCTACTCGTTCAAAAAATGGAGAGCCCGTCTCGGGACTGCCTGAAAATTGCTACGATCGTGGTTGGTTGAACACATTGAATGATTTCGAGAGACGACTCCTGGAGCAGAAGATGCGGCCACCGCTCGACATGACATTCTCTGAAGACGAGCGATCGTGCGCCCTGTATTCCCTCAGTAGTCTGTAACACTGAATCATGTTTCCAGGCATGCAGCGCGATACATCCCACTTGCGAAGGGAGAGGTGCAGCCTTCAAACCCAACCCCATTCTCACTGGCAGTGACTTCGACGAATGGCTCCTGCACGTGTTTGGCAAAGTGACAGATTAGTGATGAGAAACTTGGCGTGGACAGGGGTTGATGCACGTTGATGCAATGCTATTGGATTTATGGTAATAGATAGACTGTTCACTACTCTACAATTCAATATTCAACAGCGCTTTATTCAGAGATAGGAATCAAGGAGCCAGGCTCGGACCAGACTAGAACGGATCGCCTGACGTGTGTCGGAGCGCCCATCGTGACTCATTCCTCTTCCAGGCTCCAGCCATGCGCCATACCATCGATATCATGCTGAGGAAAGGATAAAACAACTGCAACTGTAACCCCGCGAACTCGTCACTGACTGTTCCATCACCTCGCTCGTCCTCTCGGGCCCGCTCGAGCTCGCACTCGCCCTCATGGCCTCATGTATCAAAAACGCGACTCGGCTATGCGCTCGTGCCCTCGCTTACGTCGCCTCGCGCTTGCCGCTTATCGATTATCCTCTATGATTGAGCGCTATTGAGCCTCGAGGCTTTCATTCATCCGTCATCATTAATTCATTTCCCTTACATTCTTGCTTGCTCTCACTCTCCTCATGACCATGCATCAAACGCGAGTCACCCTATATATATTATATATGCACTAGTGCCCTCGCTTACGTCGTACGTACCAGTTTCATGATCAGTTCCCTTTCATCCTCATGTGTGCATAGCTGTGCCTTATCGCTTCGCTCACACCTTCTTTGACTCTCGTCCATGCCATCTTCTCCATCCGACACATTCGCTACTACGTACGCAAGATAGATATTATACTTGAAATATAGCAGTGTTTGAATGTGACCGCCGCATAGCTAGCTATATCCGATATCCGAGTGTGCCACCGCCATGTGCCAGTGTCCCTTTGTTCTGCTACGCTACTATGGCAAACTTGCACACGAATCTGTTATAAACGCGATGGTGCTTTAGGGAGAATAAATAAGGTCAGCACTTGACCGGAAAACGATACACACGGCGGCTCAGGTGGGCGTAGCATCTTCCGGGTCTGACGTGAAACAGAACGCCCGCGGGCAAGACAAACGAGATGGAACTGGCGGAAACTGGACTGATTGTGAGAGTCCTTAGTAGCATGGTTAAAGTTGAATACATGACTCGGTTAACTAAGGTCCCACGAGAGATAGAGCTAGAAGGGAAAAGAGGGCTCGAGGGGTTATCGAGTTATCGGTTTTACAGGTACTGTGCGCTGCCCCGGGCCGACGCAGCACACATAGCCGGCCCAAGCCAGCAACTGTACTTACACTTCTCGCCTACTTACACTTCTCGCCACGCCACCTTCATATTTCCACTTACCTCATCGCCCTCGCGCTCAGCTGTACCTTGAATTGACACTAGCATCGAGTGGAGACTGCTGTTGAGAGGACACCGGGGAAAGAACAGTGCCAGTGACGAGTTCGCAACGTGTACTAGCAGAACAAAGGTACTAGCAGAACAAAGGAATGCAAAGGACGCAGGAACAGTGTGGCACATAAACTTGGATAGCGTCATAGCGACAGTCACACCGCTATAATTTCAATGTGAATCTAATGTACGAGTATAATATCATCTTGTAAAGCATATGTATATAGTACGACGACCACAATAAGGATAACAATGATAGTACGCACATTACAGTTTTTCACGACGAACTCAACCAACGTCGCAGCATATAAGATATATTGGTCAGCATATAAGATATATTGGTATACTTCAGGCAACGCGCTAAATAATGCTCGAAGAATGTTGTTGACTTGCTGGTCCGAGGTCGTATTCACGAGGTCCGCAGGTTCAGGGCGGTCTGACGGTGTTTGTCCGGTTTGAACTGAGGAAGGGGAATCTAGGGATTGACCTTCGGGACTATGGGATGAGAGTGGCAAGGAGAGGTCCACATCTTGTTCAGGGTTGATGGACGGTATCTCATTGCCCTGGACTGAAGACGGGAAATCTAGAGTTTGACCTCTGGGACTATGGAATGACAGTGGCAAGGAATGGTCCACATCTTGTTCAGGGTTGTCGGACTGTGTCTCATTGCCCTGGACCGAGGACGGGAAATCCAGGGTTTGACCTTCGGGGCCTTGAAACGAGTTGTCGGGATCAGCAGCCGAGGGCCTGGGCAATGCACCCAAGATACCCGTCAAAGTCTCCTCAATGGATTGTAACCTCCCGTGCACACATTGATCTGTGTGATTTCAAGTCTCACGACGTGTAGAGTGTCATAGAAGCGGACAAACCGAAGTTTGTTTCCCATTCCTGCATCAAAGACTCGATCTGATTCTTGTGATCATTGATTCTAGACTGGTGCTCATTGATTGTGACCTGTAGTGATGCGAAGCCCTTCTGTACTTCCGCTTCGAGTGCCTTCAGTTCTTGTATTGCACCCTGTGCACGCAAATACTGTATTGTGAATAATGCGTACACGTAGGACGAGAGGAGACCCGCCTTGGTGGCATCGAGATACCCCATGAAAGACTTGACCTTCTTTTCCGTACTAGCATTCGTAGCGTATACCTTCTGAACTTCTGCTTTCATTTGAAGCAAAGCATCTTGCATTGAATAGGTGAGATCTTCCTCAGGCTTTTTCGCAGCTGCGGATCTTGTTCGCATTCGTGTTCCCATGAAGGTGGCAATGAACGTGCTTTGCGGCAATGTTAGCGGAGAATCGAAGTCGAACAAAGACAAATTAGCGCTGGTAATGCTCTTTGAGCAGTCGTACAAGTAGGATGAACAATGATTCTCGGTTGTCCTTAATTAACCTCATCACCCTCAGTGATTTCAGTTTCAATCCGCGAGGGTTGTCAAATCGGACGTAGGATTCTCAATCAGTGTTGTTGACATTTATACCAGGCAGGGTGGGAAGGCGGCGTCATAATGTCTAGGAAAATATGGGTAGTTCAGGAGATGGAGGACCGCGCAGAAAGGATGGGCAAGTTGAGCGCCGAGGTGCAGGCCTACTTGGAGTCTCTGACACTATCCTCGAGTATAGACACCATCCTCTCAATCGAATTTATGAGGTCGAACGTGCTTGTAGACACTGCTCCATGCGTACGGTTGTCAAATACAAAGTACAATTGTAGTGTAGATATACACACCACTGCCGTCCCTCTTGGGGACTTGGACCATTTCTTCACTTGTGCTTGAAAGCTGTGACTTCACCTGGTCAACACCCCGGTTGAACTGACGTTTTATAGCCTCGACAGAGCTTTGACGCAGTAGCTTTCGGGACTCCAGTTAGATCAAAGTGACTCATGATCAAGGGCCTATCACCTGCTCTTCGAAGATTGACCGAAGATTCTCAACATCTTCTGATACGCGATTGGCGGATTTTTCTGCCTGGGCTATATCTTGCGTAGTATTAGTGAATGTGCTTTCGAGGTCTTCGAAGAGCTCATCTATTTGCGGTGGCGTAGGTGTAGATGTCGACATGGTCACGGTGAAAAGGCCTAGTATAGGAATTCCGTCGTCCGCCAAGTTCCGAATTTCAACGTCATGGAAATTGTACTAGTTACGCTGTACCATAAATCTGGATACGATATATACATGTGAAGTTCGCATTACCCCAATTCCCTACGAGCAGATCCAAGCCCCCACCAAAGTGGAGGGGTCGTCGGAGTCGCTCCGGGGCAAGAACCTGTGGCACGCAACTGCGCATGATAGCCAGGCACCGGCGCACATACTCGAGGGCAAGTCCCCTCTCGGAATGGCGCATGAACGCTCTCCTGATCCCGTTGACTTGTCCGCACGACGTTTCACCATTCTGGAGCCAAGGCCCTAGTCCGCACACTTCAGATGCGGAGGCCTGTCATTTTGAAGTGTCAGCACTGCTCGAAGGGGAGCAAAACTTTGGCTTACCGAGTGTGGACAGCAAGCAGGCTGTCACCTCCAAAATCTTTTCATTTTCCTCTTGGCCCCTTGTGCTGCCGCCACCAGACATGCTTGAACGCAACTTAAAGCCCAAAGGAGTCAAGCTCGAGCGACATGATGTTGCACAGCGTCCCACACGCTTGAAGCCGCCTGACCAAGTTGCCAAACTCCCAGATAAAGCAGGGGGAGTATGGCCGGGGAGCAACCCTGGCATGCTTGACTGCCCCATCACACCTTTGCCAAAGAAAAGGGCGACGTCAAGGCACCAAACCGGGCATGGTAGAAGCCACACGAGGACAGGCAACCGAGCCCGAGCGCGGGCCTAATCCGCCACCAAGAGAGGACCCGCATGAGCAGAACCCAAATGCCTTGAAGGGCACAGGCATTTGCAATCCTGAGGGTGAGCCGGAGAACACCACTGCCAGGCAGTTTAAGGGTGAATCGACCGTCTTGAGGAGTACCGCTCCCATGGATGCCCACTTACATTCCCTTTTGTTTTCCTTCGTCCCAGGCCACTTTCGCAGTGGCTATCCGCTTCAGGCCCTAACGCAGGGGCGTCGCCACCATTGGGATCGTTGGAGTCGGAGGGATAAGCTTTCATTTCAATGTGACACGTGTGCAAGGTGCGTGTGACGTGTGTGACCATCGACGCGTTTGGCACCATCAATATACAAGTTGAACGTTGAACGTTGAACATTTCAATGCAGTTTTAGACTAGGCAAGAAATGAGGAGTATCAGAATTGAGCGAGGAACAGAGCGTTGGAACGCTCGGGCATATGGTTGATGCCAGCAGCCTATGAATTACATGACATTGCTATCATCCGATATCACCCAAACGAATCTCTAAAGAAAATCACTTTCATAAACCGTCCCCCCTGTTCATAGTCCTTCTGCCAATGCCCTTCCTGTGCACACCACATGGTTAAACGTTCGCCGGTATCTCCTGTGTATGCTTTGGTCCATATTTTGACGTCGGAGAGACTCTGAGGAGAGTTGATAAGCCATGCACGGATGAAACGATCCTCCCTGCTAGGTGTCTCCCCGAGGGAACGCCAAGACCGTAGACGTAGTTGCCTTAGGGATGTGAGCAACCGCAAGCCGTCTTCCCAGTCATGCGCATTGTCCCATGGCGCCAATGACTCGGACTGTTCACTTCATTAGACTATCAATTCTTCAAAGCCTGGATGGCGTACCTCGATCGAGAATGGGCATTCAATTAGCCTCAAAACATGAAGGGCCGGCGCTCCCGCTGAGATGCGCTGAAGGAGACGCGTAATTTGATGATCAATATTTATGTCAAGACTCGTTATGGTGGAAGATGTTGGAATACATGTAAAGTCAAAAAGTTGGAGAAGCGGAAACCCCCCATCTTGGCCGGTAGTATCATAAATGGTAGTGAGCTGTGTCAGGGGGTGGCTGCAGAAGTCGCTGCTCGCACGCAGTCCGGGGGGCAAGTCAGTGCCTGAAGAAGAGGTAGCGGACAGTCGGTGAGAGGGCATTCTAAGGCATGGCAAGCCCCCACTACTAGGCTTGTGATAAATGAATGGTTCATAAGGAATCGCGCAACAGCAGTGTGTGGCGCATTGACGCTCAGGTGCGTAAGATTGTCGAAGACCTGAGTGGTGGGCAGGACACGGAGAGCAGGCTCAAATGAGAACATGACCATCAAGCATGTAATGTTCGTTGTCTGGCGAAGGACTGCTTGAACAACGTTGAAGGATCGCAAATCGCCAGCGTCACCGAACACTTCGACAATGTCGATCATTGCTGCAATGTCCTTTCTTCTTGTCATGTAACGAAAGTCTTTTACATCCCTTGTGGATTTCATTCTTGCTAAGCCCTACTCGTGGACGTTAAGCTGTGGCCTTTGAGTGGCATGCTAATCTATTCACTTACGAGTTTATAAATTTGGTTAATACGAATGTGCGAGGCAGTCGGCATATTGTTGTGACTCCGCAATTTCATGATGGTCGAGGTTTGTTGTCAAATGGTCGCACTAGTGGTATGGGAGTGGGTATGAACGTCGTCAAAGGGTGGCAGAGGAGGGCACTTTAGAGTTCCCCAATGGCATTCCATCTCAGCGACTCAGCATCTCGAAGCTAATCAGGAACACAAAGGGACACGTGTAGGTAGCGTGATGCGACACGGCTGTTTCTCAATTAATTGCCAGCTTGAGAAGAGGACAAGCGGAGATACAGGGAGGCGGTAAGGGACGAAGGAGCTCGAGAGAAGAGGGACACAATGTAAGCTCACCTACCGCTAAAGGACCGCTGTATAATGGTTTGGGCATCGAGAGGAGATACCGCAGGAGGGGTACAGATGCACTGATACGATTGAGATATCACTCACATTCACAAGCTGCACTCATATTGCTCAAGGATGTGAGTGAACAGATGTGAGTGATGTAGAGTAAGAGGGCAACGTTTGATGATCGGATTGGCAAGGGTGCAAGAACCATCCCCGTCCCTATGCTCCAGGATAACACATGCGAGTTGCAACAGGCGAGTACAGATGCCGCATGTCTCGATGGTTATTCCACCCATTTTTGTAGAGGCTCCCGGATAGGACAACGATCACAGTATTAAGAGTAGGAGTGTGGTGGGAGGGTATGGCAAGACGGGTGGAAAAAAGGGGGAAACCAAGTTCGCAGGGTTCCAGTGTTGGCAGTGTCGAGTGTCGACCATCGAGAGTTAGCATTCAAGTGTCGACTGTCAAGAGGACGGGCGACGTGATGGTCCTGATGGAACAGGAACGAGTTGGCAAGGTTGCAGACAATGAGGCCTTAATGAGGCCCCATAACAGCGCTAGAGACTACACATGCCCCTACGTCGATCGACATCTTGACTGGGACCTCCGGGAGATTCCGTGCCAAAGCAAACAAGTGCCAAAGCAAACAAGTGGATTTCTCGCGTCGCGTCGTTTCCCTTCCTTTTTCCCGTCCTCCCTCCCACCTTCAAGCCCCTCGCTCGCGTCGACCACCTTGTCCTCCCTCCTCCCTCCTGCCTTCAAGCCCCTCGCTCGCGTCGACCACCTTGCCCTCCCACCTGCCTTCAAGCCCCTCGCTCGCGTCGACCACCTTGCCCTCCCTCCTGCCTTCAAGCCCCTCGCTCGCGTCGACCACCTTGCCCTCCCTCCCGCCTTCGAGCCTCGCTCGCCGACCTCCTTCGCTCTGGGGCACCTCCTCTGCCGCCGACACCCACTGTAGGCACATAAGCGCATGTGCGTGGCTGGTTGATTCCAGTTGTGTACATGTAGCCTGCGTCACGCCTTTGGTGTGATGCAGAGCGTAGCCAGTGCCCGAGCGGTGGCGTGGCACCCTGCAGTGCCGACTTCCAGATTGCACCGCTGCAGGGCAAGAGCGATGGACCGCCGATCTGCAAGTCTCATACTATCGTCCCCACAGAAAGGCCCAGTAGACCTGAGCGTTTAAGACGTCGTAATCGGTCGTAATGAGAAGGGCCCCCTCGGGATTGCGCTAATCCCTTGGCACCAACCCTATCTGGGAAACTCTGTGTGGGCGACCTCCTCTGCGGACATTGCAATGGCAACATGGTGTCGGCGCGGTCTGATGTAACGCCATCAGCGCATTTGTGGTCTGATGTATCGCCATCAGCACATCTGTCAGCCTCTACTGGAAGCCTTTGGCACAGTGGAGGAATGACGGGCACATGAGTCGCGAATCTTGTCGCCCTGACAAGTGCTTGATCTCTAGGTCGCACTTCTGTCAGGGAAAGAGTGATGGTATGGCGATCCATCTCGACTTCAAGTCTCTCGCTCGGCGACCTCCTCCCTGGGGCACCTCCTCTGCTGCCGACACCCACTGTAGGCACATAAGCGCATGTGCGCGGCTGGTTGATTCCAGTTGTGTACATGTAGCCTGCGTCACGCCTTTGGTGTGATGCAGAGCGTAGCCGGTGCCCGAGCGGTGGCGTGGCACCCTGCAGTGCCGATTTCCAGATTGCACCGCTGCAGGGCAAGAGCGATGGACCGCCGATCTGCAAGTCTCATACTATCGTCCCCACAGAAAGGCCCAGTAGACCTGAGCGTTTAAGACGTCGTAATCGGTCGTAATGAGAAGGGCCCCCTCGGGATTGCGCTAATCCCTTGGCACCAACCCTATCTGGGAAACTCTGTGTGGGCGACCTCCTCTGCGGACGTCGCAATGGCAACATGGTGTCGGCACGGTCTGATGTAACGCCATCAGCGCATTTGTGGTCTGATGTATCGCCATCAGCACATCTGTCAGCCTCTACTGGAAGCCTTTGGCACGGTGGAGGAATGACGGGCACATGAGTCGCGAATCTTGTCGCCCTGACAAGTGCTTGATCTCTAGGTCGCACTTCTGTCAGGGAAAGAGTGATGGTATGGCGATCCATCTCGACTTCAAGTCTCTCGCTCGGCGACCTCCTCCCTGGGTGACTCCTCTGCCGCCGTCACTCACTTTAGGCACATAAGCGCATGTACGCTGGCGGCCAATTCCATCCATGCACATGTAGCCTGCGTCATGCCTTCGGCGTGATGCAGAGCGTAGCCGGTGCCTGAGCGGTGGCGTGACACCACTGCAGGACAAGAGTGACGGACCGCCGTTCTGCAAGTTTCATACTATCGTCCCTGCGCAAAAAGGCCCAGTAGACCCATGCACTCGATGCGGTAGGCGGTCGTAATGAGTGCAAGTGCTTGACCTTCTCCAGTGAGTACACCAACACCAAATAGGATTTCTCCCTCTATAACCACCGTATGCAGACTTCTTACGCACCCACTGGCTGGGTAACTGGGTGAGAGGCAGTCGCACACATTTCCCTGGGATGCTCGTGAGCCAGAAAGTCTCGCTTCCGTACGCCTTGCACTGCTGACATGCGCGATGCTGGCATTCGTCTAAGACTAAGGCTACGAAGTAGGGGGTACGACGCGTGATGGGAAGAAGGGGATACACGAGCTCGAGGCTGGAGCTATGGGCGCACGTGTTCAAACTGGGAATAAGATTTGAAGTGAGTATAGTACCAAGTAAATTATAAAAGAGCGACGTGAGCAGGATAGAAGTGAGGGGCATACAGTGTCCCCAGCCTCATCATACATATGAGGCTGGGGACACCCGGAAGACTCCGTGCCAAACTGACAAATGTTGGTGCCTCGCTCGCGGTGCTCATCCCGGTTCTCATCTCACGGTCTGTGCGCGGGTGGCCAATTTCCATCCGTGTACACGTACGTAGCCTGCGTCATGCCAAAGGCATGATGTAGAGCATAGTCGGTGTCCGAGCGGTAGCTCGGCACCCTGCAGTACCGGCCTCCGGATTGCACCACTGGAGGGCAAGAGCGATGCAATGGACCGCCGATCTGCAAGTCTCATGCTCATATACTCATACTATCGTCCCCGCAGAAAGGCCCAGTAGACCTTGAGCAGCCCTATCTGGGAAACTCTGTGGGCGACATCCTCATGCAAGCCGTTTCCCATTCGCTCGCTCATCGTGGGTTGAGCGCGTCCTGCACTCACTGGCATGCTTGGTGGGAACCTCGGCCTATGCCGATATTACATCGTTCGCGGACTACTGGATCTACGGCAGTGGCTACCTACATTCGGTTTCTTGGCCAGTTTCAACAGGAAAAAAATCTGTAGGGATCACAATGCGCCAAGACGCACCAGCTTGGAAAGGATACGAGCATGATGAAGTTCGTAGGACCCTTCTCAATCCATTACCGTTCATCGAAGTAAGATTTCTCAACGCTCCTGTTTCCCGAATTACTTACGAGTTGTTTTGCTTCTAGGGTCAAATGACTATTCAAATTCATGAAGCCGATGGGAAACGATTGAAGGGTATGGAGACGCCGGGGCGTCGAAAAACGCTAGAGGCATATCAAGTTTCAATTATATACTATTGTACAGCACTATCAATTATAATGCGAGCTATGTTCCCTCTGTCAACATCTACGATCTACGCTGAACGATGGCTATGCTGTCCAAGGACTCTTCTTGAAAGTGAAGTTGATGGTGGCTGGGCTGGAGGACTTTGCGCTCGAGGCATCCGTTGGGGGCCACATCGGATGGTTGTGTTGATGATGCGAGGAGAGCGAGGAGACTCGGACGAGTCGATGGATGGCATGCACATCCTTGAGTGTCGTGGTGCCGACAAATCCGAGGTGCCGACAGAGCCTGCGAGCGAGTCAGCCAGACACAGAGTGGTTGTCGAAGACAACCAGAGAATAGAAGCGTCGAGACAAGACGCGGGGGGGGGATCGTCCAAGATAAAGGAAAAAAAAAAAAGGGGGGGTGGGAGAAGAGACAGGTGCCTGCACACCTTTGCACCGTACCAAACGCCGTCATTCCACCATTCTTGTAGAGGCTCCCAGAGTAGAGTGTGATGGGGAGGTATGGCAGGATGGGTGGAAAAAGGGGGAAGCCGAGTTCGCAGGGTCGCAGTGTTGGCAGTGTCGAGTGTTGAGCGTTGAGAGCGTCGAGTGTCGAGAAGACGGGCAAAGGTGGTGGCCGGGATCGCGGAGAGGGTGGCGGTGTGCAAGCGATGGGGCAAAGGAATGAGATGAGGCAAACAGGACGACGAGGACAAGGACTTACAACCGCGTGGTGTTTGACACTCGACACTGGGACGGGTGATGAGGGAGAGAGAAGAGCCTGCAGAATTGAAGTTTGGACGATGAGGACGATGGCCGAGATCAGAGAGGGAGGCAGTGTGCAAGGCAATGGGGCAAAAGGGTGAGCTGAGGCAAACAGGACGACAAGGACGAGAGGAATTACTTACAAAGACAATACAGCCGCGCGGTGTTCAACACTCGACGCTGGGATGGGTGATAAGGTTGATGAAGAGTCTGCAGAATCTTGAAGTTTGGACGATGGGAACGTTTGGACGATGGGGACTTTGGACGATAGGGACGATGGCCGAGATCAGAGAGGCGGTACTGGTATGCAAGGCAATGGAGCAAACGGATGAGTTGAGGGCAGAGAGGACGATGAGGACGAGGACTTACAAAGACAATGTTCGACGCTCGAGACTTTGACGCTCGAGACTGGGGCGCATGAGGCCACATGGTATTCGACACTCGAGACTGGGACGCTTGACGATCGACACTGGTACGCTTGACAATCGACACTGGGACGCTTGACGATTGACCCTGGGACGCTCGACGATCGACGCTGGAGCGCTCGATGCTCGACGCTGGAACACATCACGTGACATATGAAAAACTTTAAGATTTTTATGTCTCGAAGAAAACTCGAAAGGAAGAGTTAAAGTTTTATTTCGGGAATTCATCGGGCCAAAAAAGTCTATAGTGGAGTTAAACATTTTTTATAAGTTTTTTTTTCACGTTAATTCGCCCAAAATTACTTAAACTCTTTTTCAGAGTTTTTCACAGCAGTAAATCCTAAGAATAGTTTAACATTTATTAGGGTTTTCTAAGACTCTTATCCGCTAAAAAACTCTGCTTTGCATGCAGTGTTATCCCCGACGTACAGGGTGTGACGGTGTGACTATGATGTGTAGTGTCACACGGCTACCTCATTATGTCATCAGATTGCGCCCACTGTTTGACGTCGCGTCTATCTGCACACCGCATGCCTTCCTTCTGCTGGTACCACATTACAAAGTTGCTTGTAATTCTTGCTTCCAGCCTCACATTGATCACCAAAAAAAAAATACCCGAGTCGAAGAGTGGCGATTGACGCTTACTATCCTGTACTTGTTTGATGTATTGACTCAGCGAAACGAAGCGAACGACTGCTGGGTTTAAATCGATGGCGCCTTCAAGTTCTTCGATATGGCTGAGTTACCCGTCTGTGCAATCAATTCTACTGGTCCTCCATAGGTGTCTCAGAATCTTGAAAGGGTGAGCACTTGGTTCTCGGGACATCATGTATACGGGCCATTCCACCTGTCTCACGAACTCGTTGCCGATATCTCCCTAAATGGAAGGACGGTCTAACCCAGACCATACGGGACTGGTATTCAGGACGTGCATAACTACTACGCGTTTACGATAAACGAATAATACTCAAGCAATCTTGTATACTGATACGAGAAAATGATCTACTTATGCCCTTTATCACTTGACTACCGTGATTCAAGCTAAGCCACCGTATTCGTCATACTTTCCTCTCGTCCCATCGGCAGCGCACATCCACTGGCAACACCGGCTTCCCGAAGATTACTCATGTTGATACACCCAAGGCTAAGGACGTGCGACTCGCTAATGCGCTTCTTCAGTGATTCTGCGTGCTGGCTGTGTGAACCCGTCAATCCGGCTGACGTGCACAATGGCACGCAGGCTGCGCAAGGAAGACGAGCGTGCTGGAACCCGCTTTGTCGCTTGTGGCATTTATTGGGCACTGCGTGACAAATTCGTTGGTCCGCAAGTCCACCCGGCGACAAAGAGCATGGAGATGACACAGTACTGGGGGACGCGACGTTCGATAGTGGTGACGAACACACGTTCGATGCTTTGGCAGAAGAATAACACCTTGCCTGCCAGAGAATACCATTCCATCGCGCCGTATCGATGCCGTGCGGCGTCGTCGACGTTGATTGTGACAAATTGGTTGCCTTGTCCTTGCGGTTTGAATGAACGACAGCGGTCATTTCCACTAGGTGAGAGCTGGAGATGATAGACGATTGATTGACCTACAATCATAGGTCACTCAGTCTGCGGCGGTAACAAGCCTTGTAGGGCACTCACGTCAGGGAGAGACAGAAAATGTCGCGACATCTGAGCCGTTTGGAGAAACACATTTCGAAAGACTGTTTCCTGCAGGTGATGTGCTTTGTCTCTCTGCGGATCTGTTGCCGAAGCAGAGGTCACTGGTAGGTCTCTGTCCTGATTTAATGATTATATGTTAGCAACCGTTGGGAAAGGAGATTGGCATCAATCACCGGCCTATCCCCAGGAGTATCCTTGACCAAAATATTCGTCCTTGTGATTCCAATGCGTTGGGCTCGCCGGTGTCACATTATCGGCCTGAAGAGGCCCTGTGTTCTCATGCTGACCAGTAGGGCACATACGGATGGACGTGTCCAACTTCGAAGGCCGATCCTTAGGATCTCCAGCGACGGCAGACAGCTCGTCAAATATCACCGTCCATTCCTTTGCGAATTCGAAGCGATCGATATCCCCAACGAGCGCTTGGGTCCCTGCTGTGACTGAACCCACGACAGGAGGAACACCAGAAACACCGGACGCCGATCTAACCGGAGAGGAGCCCACCGCCGCCAAAGGAAGCTGTTTCCTGATGATCAATGGACGCAAGGTGGTAGCTTTTCGCCGAAAGAAGTGGCACGTAATGATGGTTGGGCGAAGATTGTTCCTCAGATGGAACGCGGTGGGATGGTAGGCAGAGATGCCACGGGTGGTGGTGGTATTCTGGGAGAGGTTACTGTGAAGACTGAATTGAGAAGGTGTGGCACAATGCCCAGATCTCCGTCAAATTACAATGTCAGTCTTGTAAAGTGATAAAATGGAGCAGCAGTCTGAGGTCCAGTTCTCCGCGCTGGCAGACAAATGATTTCATGTACCATATCACAGATACGGCCCTAACGCCAGATATAAATACATCAGTCAAACATATATTACTTTTTTACAGACGAACCATCATAGTCGGACAGCAGCTCTACAACCTCGTGATGTCCCGCTTGTGACCCCAACTCTGAGGGGGTTTTGCCATCTTTGTCACGTACATGGGCGTCTGCGCCACGCTCCAGTAATAATCGCACGACTTCGGTTCGTCCGTAATATGCTGCCCAGTGAAGTGGAGTCCTTTCAATGCCACCCCGGGCATCAATCATTGCCCCGCATTCGAGTAGCACTTGAACAAACTCGATGAGACCTCCATATATCGCATTTACCAGCGGAGTGCTATTAAAATTGTCTCGAGCATTGACATCTGCTCCGCAATCGAGTAGAAACTGCCCGGCTTCCAGTTTTGCCTTCTTCGATGCTCGATCCAGTGGAGTAGCGCCATATATGCCCCGGCCATTCACATCTGCGCCATGCCTGATTAATAACAACAGAATGTCGGAATGTCCTGCTGATGCTGCAACATGCAGCGGTGTCACTTCTTTCCCACCCCTGGCATTTACGTGCTCTGGATGCTCAGCGATGAGGTACTCTGCCAAGTCGCGAAGTCCGAGCATTGCCGCATAGTATAGGGGGACTGCTTCAGGTTCCTCGGGGCACATAGTAGACATGGGGCTACCCCACCGATCCTTGTTGTAAATCCAGAGCCAAGTCGCAAAGTGTAGCTTGTCTGCATCAAACAGACGTTTCATCCCATCCTTGATCCATGAAGGCACATTCTCTATTCGAGTATGCGTGGCCCAGTACCGAGCAGCATATCGAGCCAACGGGAAGCTCTTGATACTGTCACGGTCGATGCTATCGTCCAGTTGGAGAAGAACACCCAAGCATGCTCGTACAAGAATTGTATGCGCAGCCTCGAGTCGAATGTGATAGCGCGAGACATCTCGCATGGGTTCCCCAAGCCGGTCCGCCGTCAAGAATTCCTTGACGGAGAAATGCGAAAATTGAACGACTCGCGAGTCACCGAACTTGACTATCATCACCAAACTTGAGCACGCCGACATCACTGCCTCTTCTTCATCCTCCCATCGCCAACCTAGATTTAACTTCGGAATCCCTTCCGTACTGAAATCGAATGCGAGGACCTCCGCGAGTTCCTTGACCTCAAGTGGACGAACAGCTGCAACCAGACATTGCAACAAGCGATGTGCATGTCCTTGGTTAGGCTTTCTGATCTCCCTTAGTATGCGTTCGTAGGTCTCATCTAAGCTTTCCGGCAATTCCTCTAGGATACGCCGGACACTTGGTGGAAAACAATGCCGTAGGAGCTCTAATTGGCAGAACACCCAGCGGAACCTATTCCATGTTCAACATTCGCATAAAGGCAGACAGCAGCACACTTACATTCCGTCCGCCTTTTCCGATAGTATTTCGATAACCAGATTCTTGTCTTCCTCCCGCCATCTCTTCATCCTCTGGTTAGAACGAACAAAAGAGGCAACGAAGTTCGCAATATCCTCCTGTTGTCCACTTTCATCATGAAGGGACACAGGTTGTCCGGTTAAACATTCGAGGACAACCCGAATGTCATGCTCTGGCCGACTCGTGACACATATATGGACATTCGGGAGGTGAAGGCCGACAAGTTCATTCACAAGATCAAGGACCTCTTCTCGAGGTGACGGAATACTAGATGCAATTGGACACTCGTCGAGGGCATCCAGAATTATGAAAGTAGGCCCTTGCGCCTCGAGGCTTAGCATTTCTTTGAGACACCCTACCATTGCGCGATTTCTGGGTTTCCATTCTCCACGATCATGTGTATAATAGAGTTGGGATAGGATGGGATGGGATGGATCGGAGCGAGCAGAAAGTTGAGTGAGGAGGGATGGAAGTAAGTTTTGGAGTTTTTGTTTATCAGCGTCCCTGAAATCAAAGTAGAAATAGGCCATCGAGGCCCTCCCAGCATCGCGCAAGGATATGATATCTTGTATAATTGAGGAACTGAAATAATACTGTCAATTTCACAAGGTGGAAGAGTCGAACAAGGGGCGAACCAGAGGACACTTTTCCCAGACCCCGCTATGGAAACATGAGACGATCAGGGGTCGACGCGTGGTGAAGGCCAAGGTAACGCACGTTTTCCGTGTATCCACAAGAAGGAGCCGGTTATTTTCCATTGATTGAATATGCTTCCTCGAAAAAACCATTCAGCTGTACCATTGTGATGAGCTTTGCATGCGATGTTATGATTGGTGGATGGATCTGGGGGCGATAGCCATCGTAGAAGGTTGTCTCTGAGCTGATTCCCTGTGATGTTGTTCGATTGTCGGAATGATGAGGTTAAAGAAACACGAACGGTTTGCCTGGTCCAGCTTGTCATCAACGCCTTGGACTCTGGAGGATATATGTTTGCCAATGTCTTGTACCCTATCGTCGACATCTTGAACCTTGTTGCCAACACCTTGCACATCGTCGCGGACCCCCATCACTTTGCCGTCGACGCTCTGAGTCATCTTCAGCAGCTCCGCAGATGCCATCCGTGCCTCCTCTTCCGTCAACTTGTCCAATCTCTCCAGACTGTCCTCGATGTCTCTGCTCCCCGCTAACTTCTTCAAATATTTTTCTAATCAACCTGTTAGCCAAGAAGGGTAAATCCACGCGAAATTAACTCACTCAATGGTCCACGTTTCACTTGCTTTGTCACAATTGCAAGAATCGTCAGCACCTCAACCATAATCTCAACAATCATGTCAGTCATTCCCGCAGTCGGTGTGAGGACAGTGTATATCTCAAGCCGGCGGAAGAAACGTTCGATGCGATTAAAGATGTCAATTATCTTTTCTTGACTAGTGCTCGAATCTTTAGCAGCCTGGGAACCCGGGTGTCAACAGTCAACTCAAAATAATTTACACAAGCGACACATGAAGGATACTGACCAAGAGGAGAACACCGATCCCCGCAAAGATCACATTTGCCGGTGGAAATGCCTGATAATAAATGTTTAAGCGGGAATTCTCCACGAAAAAATATCCTGGTACGCACTAGCCCGACACCCTGCCCAACAGTTGCTGAAAACGCATGGAGTACATTCACGGTTGGGGAGACCCATTTTGTCAGTCTGTCGTCACCATTCTGAGATTGGTTGAATACCAGGATTTGCTCTTGAAGGACAGTGAGAATGGCCTCTGGAGAGTCGCAGGATTGAAGCTTAGGAAGGAGCGGATGCGAGGTAAGGTCTTTCTTGGTTTTACATTTGTAGGATTTCAGAGAGGCGTTGAATATGGATGCGAAGTTAGGATTCGATGTGGAAGTGGAGGGGCCAGCGGACATGATGGATGGCGGAGAAGAGAGGGATAGTTGGTGATGGGAGGATGATACGAAGGGGATTGATTAGTAGGCGCCCTAGCTTGCGCTCTAGACGGCGATACACAGCCCCGAGCCGCGAGGCAACCAGATGACAGGCTTGTGGGCATTTCATGTTGCCCTGCGAAGTTGGGGGCGGACTGGTGTGATGAGTTCCCCTTGTCAATGTCTTTAAATTTGTTATAAATTCAAAACATTGGGCCGACGCCAGGCCACACAGACGGAAGCACTTGGTGTCCCCAGCACGCCTCACAGTTCACAAGTGATTGACACGACTTCGGCGGTTTTGAGAATTCGAAAACTAGATGAGGCTTTGGCATTATACTAATATCTTATAGCATGCTGAAACCAGAGGGAAAAGTATGATGACATGAACAATGCTAGTGAAGTGTAAAAATGGTTTTGGATGAGGCGAAGTGCGACGTATCGAATTAGGACGATGGCACATCATTATCAATGTCCCATCCACAACTCGTCTGTCACAAGGAGAAAAACAGCGTAAAGAGGATCTTCAAATATCTTAGACTGGACGGTGCGAGCAAGGCTCTTCCACGTTGGAGTAATCATTAATCATTGGCGGAATGATATAGGATACCGAGGTAAACCTGGATTCATGCAAAGGTGTAGTAGAGTATTATCAAAGTCGAAACTTGGCACTTAAAATGTGCACCCCAATAGTGATGAACTATTCTTCCCGAGCAATCTTGAGTATTTTCCGTCTCCGTGGCAGGCGTAGATGATGAATGGGCGACAAGTCGTATTTTGGCGGTGTTTAGTGTCACGTGACCACCCATTATGTCATCAAATTGCGACCGCTGTTCGGCGTCTCGTCGCACGTCGCGTTGCCGCCTCTATGTCTCCACTTTGACCACTGGACGGTTCGACTGTTCGATAACTCATCAGTTATCAATACCTCATCCTAAATAAATGAGGGTCGTCAGATAATGAAAGGGTTTCTGGACTGTGAGTCCGTTCATGATCCCAACACGACAAGATCCAACTGCCCTTCCTCAAAGCCTACCATTTGTTTCCTACATTCGGCCTAGTACATAATGACCGATACGATCATCGTGTCCCCTTTGACCAAAGCATCTCCGCTCATTGACCCCGAGCGTTGATTATGCTTTCCTTCTACTGTACTAGGTACCATACTGAGTGGAAAACTCATTAGCCCGCAGATTTACCCATGGCTACGACGAATATCGAAATGACACAGTACTGAGGGACGCGACGTTCGAGAGTGGCGAAGAAGACACGTTCGGTACCTTGGCAGAAGAATAGTAGCACCTTGCCTGCTGGACAATACCGTTCTCTCGTGCTGTACAGTATCGATGCCGCGCGGCGTAGTTGGAGTTGTTTGGTGGCTTCGTCCTTGCAATTTGAAAGAACGGCAGAGGTCGTTTCCACTGGTGAGAGCCGACGATTGATTCATCTACAATCATCATAGGTTACTCGCCAGTTTGTGTCGACAATACTAAGCCTTGTCGGGCGTTCACCTCAGGGAGAGACAAAATATATCGTGACGCCTAAATGGGTGTTCCTTTTTCCCGCCGGCACTGCAGGGTTATCTGCCTGAAGAGACCCCGTGTTCCCAGGCTGACCAGTCGGACGTACAGTATGCGGATGGACATCTGACTTCGAAACTCGATCCTTGGGATCCTCAGCGCCGGCAGACAGCTCATCAAACACCTCCGCCATTCCTTCATGAAGCGATCGACATTCCCGCTGTGCTTGGATCTCCGCTGAGACTCGGACTGGACCTACGACAGGACGAGTACCAGAAGCTCCGGACGCCAATCCAACTGAAGAGGAACCCACCGCGACCGCCAAAGAAAGCTGTTTCCTGATGACCAATGGGCCCGTATAAACACCGAAGGTCAAACGATGTCACGGCTATTAATGTCGATATATTGTATCTCAATCCTATGCTTGCCAACAACCCTACTTTCTAATTCTGAAAACCCCTTGCCAATTTTTTATCCACCTTCTCCAAATGCACCTCATCCTGTTTTTCACTTCTTATTGATCCAGATTGTTTGTGCATCTCTACAGCCTTCTCAAACATCTCCTTTGCATCCTTTAGCTTCAACTGCTTCTCATATAGAATGCCCAGTCCTTTGAAGTCATTGCCTTGTCCAATTTTATCATCAGCTTTCTGATGAGCCTGTAAGGCCTGCTTGTATAGCTGTTCTGCCTTGCTGAGGCTTCCACTTCTTCTCTCCACATCTCCCAGGCTATTTAATGCATTTCCTTGACCAATGCTATCATTTGCCCTTTGATAGTTTTCAAGAGCATTTTGAAACATCTTTGAAGCATCATGAAGCATATTCTGAGAATAAATAATCTGTCCAATAGATCTTTGGCAGTTAGCTTTTCCGAGGGTATGCTTTATAGCCTCATATGACTTTAAAGCAGCATTGTACTTGTCAATAGCCTTGTTATTGTCCCCCTTTTTGTGATATATGCCACCTAAGCCTTTAAGGTCATTGGCCTGGCCGAGCGTATCAGAAGCCTTTTCATGAGATCGCAAAGCTTGGGTGTAGTGTTCTTCTGCCTGTGAGAGCTTGTTCTGCCTTCGATAAAGGTCCCCAAGACGGCTAAGAGTGTTTCCTCTTCCGAGATCGTCATTAGCCTGGTTATGGAGACGCAAAGCCCCTTTATATGCCCCCTCCGCCTTGGCCAAATCATCCAGCCGCCGATAGATGTCTGCAAGGCTCGACATATCATTGGCTTGACCAACAACGTCGTTGACAGCCTCGTGAAGTTCAAGTGCTTGCTCAAAGCACTCTCTAGCACGCGGTATATCGTCCATTCTGAGATATACGTGGCCAAGCCCTTTTAAGCTATTGGCTTGACCCAGGCGATCATCATGCAATCGATGAAACGCTAAGCTCCTCCGGTAGTGAGAGCATGACTCTTCCAGATCGCCAAGCTTCCTGCATGCGTCTCCGAGGTGCATCAAGGCATTGGCTTGGCCGTACGTGCCGCCAACCCGGACATAGAGGTTATATGCGTTTTGATAATGTGTTTTCGCTTCCTCATTATCGTCACGTCTGTACAGCACGTCTCCGAGATGGCAGTAGTCATTAGCCTCGCCTATGACATCCTGGACTTTCTGATGAAGCGCAAGGGCCCTCAAGAAGTGTTCTTGAGCGGCGACCACTTTTCCACCACCGAGGCAGATCGAACCCAGCGATGCTAAACAATCACCGAGAAACTTGTCAGAGAGTCCCTGGACTCGAATTGCACAAGCGATGACCGCGTCGGAAAAGTTTCCGATATAAGAACAAAACCGGGTGTAGGCGATCACGGCCTCAACCACGGTAGTGATCTCCGATGGAGGAGTCCAAGCGAGCGACGTCTGCAGGACGGATTCCATATTGTTCATCTCCGCCGTCATTCTCTCGAACATGTCAGGGCCAAGGTCGTCATGTGTATGAGACAAGAGTGTCACATAGTAATCCCTCAACACTCGTCGGTCTCCCGGAGCAGCAAGTCCATGGTTCTCGCAGTACAACCGGACTAGCGAGTTCACCTGGACCCTCTTCTCTGCGGTGCGAACAGCCAGACTACGGGCTAAAAGGGTATCAAGGCTCCGCGAGATATCTGGTATATCTGGGAATAGACGTCGGAATTCGGGGGAAGGGGAGGCAGGCAGGCCGTCAGGTAAAAGGCTGAGGACGCCCAGGAGCCGCCTGGACGAGGAGTCTGTAGCCATTCGGCCGCTCTCAAGGGAAAGCGCGATGGAGAAGTCCAAGCTTGAGAATTTGTCCCCCTTCTCTCTCTCTACAACCGCTATGTTCTCCTTCTGCCAACGCTCCCAGAGCGTTTCGGCGGTGGTCACCTCCGCAAGACTTCCCAGGAGGGTAACGGCAAGTGGTAGACAATCGACCGCGTCTATGAGTTTTTCCGCCCATTCATCGCAAGTACCAGCGAGGGATTCCCAGGTGCCCTTCGCGGCTTCGCGACTAAAGTTCGTGAGAGGTGGTAACATAGGTAAAGTCCACGCTGTTTCCTTCGGCCTCTCTCGGCCACGCATAGTAATGAGGACAGTGACGGAAGGAAGCGCGGTGATATCCGCAAGCAGATGCTCTACCGCTCTTTTAATTGGACCAGGCTGGTCCCAGGGTGATTCGAAATCATCCAGGCACAGTAGGCAATCCTCGGAAGCAAGGACTGACAGCACGCGGGATTCTAGCCCCATGAAGTGGCTCTCCGACGTACTAGTCCCAGGTTGAAGTAGGGAGAGTCGATCGGCGAGTGAGACGACCAGCGCCTCTCGCGAGTTCAACGATTCGCAGGGTATGAGGTAACGAGAATCGCCAAAGCGGGACATGACTTGGTCATGTGTGAGCACGGCATGGGCGAGGGCCGTTTTTCCCACACCCCCAGGACCCAATATTGCGACGCGTGAGGGGAATGATGCAGGCGAAAAGATTAGATCTACGATCTTCTTCAGCTCGGCGTCACGTCCAAAGAAGACTTGTGGCCGAACAGGGCGGAAAAACGATCTGGGTTAAGCATCAGGAGAGAGAAGAGGAAAGGAGATGCACTGCGTACGAACCGTACTGGGCTCGAGCCGGCGATGGATGTCGGACATGCGGCTGGCCAGCGTTAACGGCTCAGCCACTTGAGGTTGGGGGAATAGCAAGGGATAGGGGAGGGTAGCCTGTGATTGAGGACTCTCGAGGCCAACACCGGGGGGTATGGGCGTGGGATTTGGCAAGGAAGTGATCATCGACGTTGGCGTAGGCAAGGGCGAAGGTGTGGGCATGATCATAGGCACAGACATTGCTTGCGGCACCGAGATAGATGTCGGTTGTGCCTTCTCCGTAGGCAGTTGAAACCGGATATCCACCACCATAGCGGCCTAACGTAAACATAATCATAGATTGAACCGTCTGCGATCATCATCCCAATAGAAAATCACTCACCATGAAGCGCTCGAATATCCTACTCATATGTCGGTCGCATCTACCGATCTCTCTGACCATATCATTGCGTGCGAGACGTCTCTTGAATTTTTCGAATCTGGTCTTTCCTTTGCACTGCGATAGAACTTCGACCACTGTCACAAACTCACTTTCCAAATGAAGAAACCAAAAAACATGTGAGCAATGATGTTTCAAAAAATTCAAAGGAAGAAAGAAGGGGGACATACTTTTCCAGTTCTTTTATGATAGCAATAAAATTCTGGGGAAACGTCTTTTCGTTGCATAGACCGTGGCGCAGGCATAATTCGCTGAAGTGTCCGACAAGATCGACGACCTTGTCAACGTTGTACATCACATCTTCCAACATCTCCTGATAAAGATTGACTTCCTAAACATACACAATCGCAAGACACAAAACTCAACCAAAGGAAAAAGGAAAATACCCGTCGGTAGTAAGTACTGTACGTACATCTCTGACCTTGATGATTTGCACGATGACACCAGCGACAACTCCCATGTAGGGTATATTCGACGCCAAGCTGGCAGCTTCACGGAAAACTGCGAAGGACGTCTGGAGCGCTCCCGATCTCGCATCTACCTTTACGGGCTGGAACGATACGTCTCCCGGGGCTGGGATTTCGAGATCACCTGGCGACATTTTGGCTGGCAGCGTCGGAGTGGTGTCAGAGGAGCGAGGAGGAGACTCGCGCAAGAGGCTAAGGATCTTGGATGTCATAGTGAAAGTTGTGATTTCATGTTAGTCAACCCCGAAACCTCGAGGTAATGTCGTGTGCCGTGTGCCGAGTGGTAGTGCCAAGTTCCCAGTGCCAAGTTCGTACGCCCATTCGGCACCTATGCCACGTTTATTCACCATATATGGCAATTTTTCAATTCATTTGGCCAGATTTGGTGCGAACCGTGGGTGGCAACACTATCGGCACCACCTCGAAGGGCACACAACCCTTACAGATCTCACTGGCCATCAAACCGTTTTCATCAGTTATATAAGTCAATTGTAGATTATACACATCGTGCACCGTACAAATAAATACTGCTAGGGGTTTGCCAAAGTTGATTCGTGTGGGAAGAATGCTCTCTATCTGTACTACACAGGAACAAAGAAAGAGAGAAAGTAAACACATCAATGATTGATGTACACAATGGACAAGTCTCTGGCTTGTGATGTCCGTCCGTGATGAGGAACCGTGCGTGGGTAGATGAAATTGAATTGGGATCTTGGGAGGTGCTGGTGTGGTGGTATTGCGATGGTGGGGATGATGAATGCGAGTGTTGAATGCAAGGCGAATTAAACACAGAAAAGAAAACCGGGAGAGCAGAGTAGACCAAGAATTGCGATCCAATACGGGCCCATGCAACGGGCATGAGCAAGATCCGGAAGAAGGAGAAGGACATTGTCGCATCACAAAGGCGCTAGATCCGCAATTCGCGGAACCCGCGCACGTCCACCCGCCCTGTCCCATTGCGCGCCCATTCACCATCCGCGTCCACACCTGAGCCAACACCATCGGCAGTGCGAAATCGTCCGCCGGGGATCACGATCTTCCCTGCGCTACCGCGTTGCCGGGGTAGCCCGGCGGCCTTGCGTTCTCTCTTCGTTAACCGCCGCGGAGGTGTTGAAACAGGGGGTGGTGATGGTGACGGTGATGGTGAGGATACAGGGCTTAGAGAGGCCGTCTCTGATAGAAATGGTGTATCCGCATCATCCGCATCCAAATCCCTGTCACCATCTCCATTATCTCCGTCCCCAACATCGGCATCCATATCTGCGTCTACATCTCGTGGCAGAGACATGAGTCCGCGCGCAGTCCCGCGCCGCGTGCGCTTTGCGGCGCTGGTACTCGTCGCAGACACTTCAGACGACCCAGATGACTCATCAAACGAACGTTTCGGAGAACGGCGGTACTCGCGCTCGCGCGCGTACAAACCCGGTGGTAGCGATGGTAATGCCGGGGGTGATGCCTCTCGCGAACTTGGAAGAGGGATATCAGCGGGAGTTGGTGGTGGTGCCAGTGCCAGTGCCACCACGGGTACGACGGTCGACGAAGACGCAGACTGCCGTTGTGCCCGGGAAGTCCGACGCGGACGCGAAAGCGGCTTCGGTGCCGAGACGGGAACGGGAGCGAGTTTGTTGGCGGAGGCTGAGCCTGCGCGCGCACGCGCCCTGCTTGGAGGTTTAGAAGATGGTTTAGGAGCTGATGGAAGGTCGTGCGGTACTGAGTCTGCTGAGAGTTCGCACACGTTCGGAGGGCCAGAGTGGGGCCCACGAAGGTTGCGGATTGATGAAAAATGTTCCCAATCGTGATAACTACCGATGTGAAACGTAAGTGATATGTCACAACTGCGTGAGATGAGGAGAGATGCTCACGCCACGTAAACCGTTGGCGTCTCCGTATCTTGGTCATCGTCGTCATCATTATACATCGCAGCCTTATCGGCGCGAACCTTCTCTTTCTCTGCTCGTCTGCTTTCACGCCGTGCTGCTCGCCTGGACCGATCGTTCATGATGGGCTCCCTCTCTATCAGAGTTGTGGCTAGAGAGGATGTCGATGACGTGGGAGTTTCCTTCACAATCGTAGCGGCGACGGCATCCCAACCGGCAGCCCACTCGATAAGATAGACGAGACCGGGTTGGATGACCTTGACATTGCACTTTTTCATATGCGCGAACGCGGAGAGTTCGAGATGACCCCCATAGGTGGCTGAGAACATGGAGCGGTGTGGGCGCTTGACTAATAATAGAACTAGAACAAAGGTGGGGCCTCACCTTGTTGACGCATGAGAGAAAGGTGAACGTCCAAGCCGCGTTCGTCGTCAACGAAGGGGGCATAACGGACACTGTTCGACTGAATCCAATCACATATGTCCTTGCGAAGCTGGTGATGACGAGACTCGGTTCCATATAGTTGGTCTGAAAGCGCGCGGAAAAGGCAATTTCCGTCGCCGGTTGTGTCGGCCGCGTAGAGACCGAGCTGACGGAGTTGCTCCGTGAGTTGCTGTGTGTTTGTTTCTGGGTCCGAGAGGAGCTAGTAAGGACAGAGAGGGGAGAAAAAGAAAGGATGAGCGAGGTTGGAGGACACGCAAGGGGGGTGGATGGAGGGGGTGAGGCAGAGACAAAGAGGGAAGGATGAGGATGATGTTCGAATGAGAAAAGGGAAAAGATGGGGACAGACCTTGCCCTTGCTGGAGCGAGTCGTGCGCGAGCGCACTGAAAGCACGTTGACTCCATCAGTAACCATCCCAAAGTTCCCCCCAACGACAACCACGCCGGACTACAATGGAGTCAAAACATACATGGTAAAACGGCCTTTGGACCACGCCTGTGACGCCTAGGAGGGCCCATGTGGAGAGATAGAGGGAAATAATAGGAAATAATGGGACTGTTGCGTGTGTTGACTCTGCCGGGGTTTGGGGCTCTCAACACTCAACCTGAACAGCATTCGGGGTCCCTCTCCCTAAGACACGCACCCCGGATACCCCGAATGCATCGCCCCCCCATATTTATCCTTTTTATCCCTCTTTGGGCTCCCCTTGCCCCAGTCCGCGAGTCGCAGAACACGCAGCGCAGCAGCTTTCCCATCTCACGTCTTATAAAGCGGCCATGGTCGTTGTCGACGAGAAGACGATGCTTCCACCACCTCCCTCATACTCTCTCTCCCGCACACGGCCAAATGTCCCCCCTGCTCCCGAATACCTTCATCCTCCACCATTCTTGGCTCCCTTTCGCCCTCTGGCAACTTTTCCTGACCTTCCATCGCACGTGCTGTTACATATAGTACATCGGACATTTCCACAAGCACCAGACTTAAGCTACAACAAGCTAGAGAGACAGAGGAAGACTCTCCGTTGGCTCACCACGTCCCTAAGGCTTGTGAACCGCACATTCTACATAGGTACGCAGCACCGTCCATGATGATCTTTAGAAAGAAAAGGTGCAAATAAACACCATTTAGCATGCATGCACGTACTACGATCAACTTATCTCCCCTCATATTCGTCCCTTATCCGGCGCCCCTATACATCCGATCCCTTCCCACTCACCCAGACCCCATCCAGCGATGCATGCTCGGCGCTCAACCGAAGCCGCGAGACCGTGGTGCTGGACCACTTCATCGCGCTGAAAGTGCATGATGACGTCTGGGCGGATGAGTGTGAGCTCCACCTCGGCCAGCCAGAGGCCTTCCGAGATCTCTTCGACCTCATGCAACCCCGTGCTCGTCTCGAGGATCTCATATGTGCCTACCTCGCTCCCATGCGTCTCGACCTCACTGCATACAGCGTCACGTTCGCCCCGAGGCGCGTCGGCGTGGTCGGTCCATCTCGTCGGACGATCGTTGATGTCGAACGGACCAAGGACGAAAAACTGGAGGTGGCGGCAAAGCGCCTCTCCAGGAAGCTCAAGGAGTATTTTTCCGCGAGAAGATGATGATCTACTGATGAATATCCCTTTATTTCTCTGGTGCGAACAATATTAATGTACATTTTATATGTTGTACCCTTTTCTCTCCTCTGTACTATTTATTGGTGTCAACGACGAACTTCTGGTTAGATAGGATTAAAGATAGGATGCTATAAACCGTGATCCCGGGTTGCTCCTCTGTTTTTCTTCGTTGGATCTTCGACGGCATAAACTGCGGACTCGGACTGAAAAGGAAAGGACGACTAGCGGCCCGAGTCATCCGAGCCAATACTAATAAGGTGGTGCTCATTCCGTTCCCTGAGTTCCACAATAGTCACAGCCAAAAGTGGTATGTTTAAGTAGCTATGATAATGGGCAAATTCGCTCAGCGAGTCGGTCTGTCAACCACCTGCCCCGCGTTGCAGGCTAATAAACCGATAACTAAATCACTTCCTGATATCGCCCGCCCATCGTCGTTCATTTCAAGAATCCAGAGAGACATCTACCATCCATTCCTGCCGGCCAGGGGCTCACATATTATCGCTTGATATTGTATGGACGCAGGATGATGGCAATTTGAAATAAAACTGTTGGACATGGGGGTGTGAGTGCACCCGATTCTGCAGCCGCAGGTTTAGACAAGACTCCACGAAGATCTGCAGTTGTACTACAGTACAGTAGTGTTGTACTGTAGTGCCTGGATCTTATCAATCGATTACTAACCCTTTGGTCATTTGATGAACATAAAGCGCCGGTTATGCGTTGACACAGTACAGTACGGTGATTCTTTGCAATGCACGAGTGGACAAATTGAATGATCGTACCATAATACGAGTTCGGTACTATCTCCTGTACATACATCGTAGAGTAGACAAGAAGAAATTACTTCTTTACAGACTCGGCACCATACGCGGACAATAGTTCTACAATCTCTTGATGCCATACGATGACGCCACTCGGAAGGGGCTCGTCCTCTTTGTCGCGCAGATTGACATCTGCGCCATGCTCCAGTAACAATTGTCACGACCTGGTGTGTCCATATTCTGCTGCATAGCGAAGTGCAGTCTGCCGCAGTGACACTGGGCATCAATCACTGCCCCGCGTTCGAGTAGCATTCGAGCAAACTCGACATGTCCTTCCATGCCGCATTATCAGTGGAGTGTAATTAATTCGAGCATTGATATTTGCACCATGATCGAGTAGGCATTGCCCAGCTTCGAGTCTTCCTTCCATGCTGCGTCATGCAGTGGAGTCCACCAGTTATGACCCAAACTGGCCTTCCATATCTGCGCCATGTTCAATTAATAGCGACAAAATGTAAGCATCGTCGCGTGACACTGCAGCATGCATCGGGTCCCGTATATCCCGCCCGTGGCATTTACATGCTCTGGATGCTCGACGATGAGACGCTCTGCCAAGTCGCGAAATCCGAGCCTTGCAGCGTGATATAGGGGAACGGCTTCAGGTTCCTCAGGGCGCATGGTGGTCATGAAATAACCCTCCGATCATTCGTTGTAAATCCAAATCCACGTTGCAAAGTGCGGCTTTCTTCATCAAATAAACGTTTCATCCCATCCTTATGCGTGACGACACATTCTCGACTCGCGCATGCGCCGGCCAGTACAGAGCCGCGTATTGAGCCAACGGGAAGCTCTTGATGCTGTCACGGTCAACGCGTTCGTCCAATCGCAGGAGGACGCCAAGGCATGCTTGTACAAGAATCGTATGCGCAGCCTCCAGTCGAATGTGATAACGCGAGACATCTCGCATGGGTCCACCAGTCGGTCCGCCGTCAAGAATTCCTTGACAGAAAAATGCGAAAATTGAACAACCCGCGAATCACCGTCCTTGATTATCGTGACCAAGCTAGAGCATGCCGACATCACTGCTTCCTCTTGATCCTCCCACCGCCATCCTGGAATTAGTTTCGGCATCCCTCCCGTATTGAAGTCAAATGCGAGAACTTCCGCGAGTTCCTTGACCTGGAGTGGGCGAACAGCCACAACAAGACATTGCAACAATCGATGTGCATGTCCTTGGTTAGGCTTTCCGATCTCCTTCAGTATTCGCTCGTATGTCTCGTCCAGGCTGTCAGGCAACTCCTCAAGAATACGACGGACACTTGGTGGGAAAGACTGCCGTAGGAGCTCCAATTGACAGAACACCCAGCGGAACCTATTACATGATTAACATTCGCATAAAACCAGACGACAGCACACTTACATGCCATCCGCCTTTTCGATAGTGTCTTGATGACCAACTCCCTGTCCTCCTTCCGCCATCTCCCCATCCTTCGATCTGAGTGAACAGACGAGAGACATAGTTGGCAATATCTTCCTTTGTCCACTTTCGTCATGAAGGGACACCGGCGTTCCGTTAAGCGTTCGAGAATGATTTGAATGTCGGGCTCTGGCCGACTTGTAACACAGATGTGCAGATTGGGAAGATGAAGGCCAACAAGATCCTCCACCAGCTCGAGGACTTCCTCTCGTGGTGATGGTATACTAGACGTGACCGGACACTCGTCAAGTGCATCCAGAATGATGTAAGTAGGCCGTTGCCCTCGAGGGCGAGCATTTGTTTGAGGCATTCTGCCATTGCGCGATCGCTAGGCTTCTGTACCCCACGATCATGTGCAGAATACAGTTGGGACAGTTTGTCACAACAGGCGATCGGACCGGGCAGAGAGTTGGACGAGGAGTGAGGGAAGAAGGTTGGAAAGTTTTTGCTTATCAACGTCCTGAAGTCGAAATAAAAGTAGGCGATTGTGGCCATGCCAGCATCGCGCAAGTCCATGATATCTTGTATAATTGAGGAACTGAAATAATAATGTCATTCTCACAGTGGAAAAAGTCGAAGAAGGGCGAACCAAACGACAGCTTTTTCCAGAACCGCTATATAAATGATAGATAATCAGGGTGTTCTCATGGCAAAGATCAAGAGTAACGCACGTTTTCCGTGTACCCACAAGAGGAGCCAGTAGATTTCCACTGCTTGAGTATACTTCCTTGGAAAAACCATTGAGTTGTGCCGTTGTGATGAGCTTTGCGTGCAATATTATGATTGGTAGATGGATTCGGGGCGAAAGCCATCGTAAGAGATTATCTCTGAGCTGGTTGACTGTGAAGCTGTCTGAGCCCGCGGAATGACGATGAGGGATTGAAAAGATAACGAACGGCTGGCCTGGTCTAATTTGTCATCAACGCCTCGGATATTGCTGTTAATGGATTGTACTCTGTCGTCGACGTCTTGAACCTTGTTGCCAACATCTCGCACATCGACACAAGCGCCTTGCACATCGACGCGGACATCTTGCACATCGACACGGACGTCTTGCAAGTCATCGCGAACACCCTCTACCTGCCCCTCGACACCCCTCACTCTATCGTCGACACCCATTACCTTCCCATCAACACTGTGCGTCATCTTCAGCTGCTCCGCAGATGCCATCCGTGCCTCTTCTTGCGTCAATTTGTCCAATCTCTCCAGGCTGTCCTCGATGTCTCTATTTCCTATCAATTTCTTAAAGTACTTTTCTGAACAGCCTGTCAGTCAGCAAGGGTGACTATACAGGATATTAGCTCACTGAATCGTCCACGCTTCACTTCCTTTGTCGCAGTCCCAAGGATCGTTAGCACCTCGACCATGATCTCAACAATCATATCTGTCATTGCCGTAGTCGGTGCGATGCCGATGTATATCTGAAGCCGGTGGAAGAAATGCTCGATGCGGTTCAAGATCTCGACAAGCATTTCTCGGCTAGCGCTTGCATCTTTAACCGCCTGGGGCGGTGTCAAAATAGGTTGCACAAGAGATGCATGACACAGACCAAAAGAAGGACCCCGATTCCCGCAAAAATTGCATTTGCAGGTCGGAATGCCTGAAAAAAAAACATTAGAGCAGACATCCTTCACGACAAAGTATCTTGATATTCACCAGCCCAACGCCCTGACCATGGTGGCGGAAAACGTATACAATACATTCACAGTCGGAATGACCCATTTCGTGAGTCCATTCTGGGATTGATTGAAAGCCGGGATTTGGTCTCGCAGGACGGTGAGAACAGCCTCGGGGAGTCGCAGGATTGAAGGCTGGAAAGGAGTGGGTGGAGGCTAGGTCTTTCTTGGTCTTACGTTTGTAAGATTCCAAAGCGGCATTGAAAATGGGTAGAAAGTTAGAGCGGGAGGTGGATGTGGAGGGGGCAGTGGACATGATCGGTCATAGAGAAGAGAGAGATAGTTGGCGGTGGGGATACAAAGGGGGATGGTGATAAGTAGGCGCCGTAGCTTACGTCTTGCCCTCACGACGGGCAGGAGAGGATAAGCGGAGCCCACTTATGGTCAAGTAAGGGATCAAATAGTGTCCAATAAGTCGACAGGGTGCAGATTTTAAATTAAAACTGTCTACTTATGTCTTTCTCAATTCAATTTGTCAATAAGTAGGCTATTTGTATTTAAAATTCATTAGTCGTTAACTTATTGGACATCATTTAATCCCTTAGTCGACCATAAGTGGACTCTCCTTATCCACTCCTGCCCGCCGTGCCTAATCATTCCCTGTCCGTACTTTCAAAAGATTTCAGCGGTCTCAACCTGAGCAGCACATTGGGAACAATATACCAAAGACTTGTCATCAAGGCTCCATCCCCGGGACGGCTGCGACGCTCGGCTGTTATCATTGTTTATCAAAGCTCCGAGTCGCTGCGGCGGCAGAACAGGTCATGTGTGGCTTGATGATGTGGCTTGATGTGCGGCATCTGTTGGAAATATGAGACTGAGACCGATCACGCTCGACAATAGCTCACTTGCTTACGATCATATTCACATGTTACAGATTATTGCTCACATGTTCAGCCCCCTTCTGGGGCTTATAAGACGACTACTACAGACTGGAATAGATTATCGAGTTCATCCCGTTCACCCATCATCGCCTCTTCTTCTGTCCGTCCACGCGCTGCCTCCCTTCATCGCTTACTTCATCACTCTCGCGCTAGCTGCGCCTTCCTCGCCCCTTTTCATTTCAGCAGCATCTACCGTGTGTTCCCTGCTTTGTAAGTGTCGGACTGATCTGGTGCCAGTGGGTCGTGAAGATGGGGTTTGCCCTGTTGTTATAAATGGTTGAGATATGGGGCGTCAGACCATGGACGAAACGACTTTTGTGGCAAACTCCTGGCTTGACAATGTGGAGCTTATGCTAATGCATATGTAGCCATGACATGGGGAATAGTTCATCAGCTCAATGCCGCGATACCGTGACATCACCCTAGCAAGTGTAGCCCATCTTCGCGTGCCCCGATATGAGGAGCGACGCAGCCGGGGTCAGCTCCAGACATCTGCGAGAGCTGTGCGAGATATTTCTAGACCGCCCACAAATCCAGAGCATGCGCAAACCTGGGCACCATCTGCCTTAGGCCCTCGAGATAGTGAACCCTCTTGGAGCCGCGCTCAGAACAGATTAAACGGAACGGTCGGAACGCATCGCGATGCGAGTGCCCGTCCTCACGTGGTCTTGTTGACTTCCGGCCTCCCTACAGTAGTCATTGTCAACACCAACTAAAAGTCAATGCTCCCACCACCTCCGTCATACTCTATCCCCCCCACACACCCAGACATTCCCGAGCTCCCTCATCCTTTATCTTCCACCCTTCTCCGGTCTCTTTCGTACGGCGGCGACATTTTCTGACCTTCCCTTGCATCTGACGTTACATACGGTCATTTCCACAAGCACTAGACCTAAGCTACAACAAGCCAGAGAGGCAGAGGAAGACTCCGTTGGCTTGCCATGTCCCTAAGGCTCGTGAAAGGCACATTCTACATAGGTACGCAGCTCCGTCCATTACAGAAGAAAAATGCAAATAATCATGATTTAGCATGCACGGACGTACTCCGATCAACTTGTCTCCACTCATACTCATCCCTTATTCGGCACCCCTACACATCCGATCTTTTCTCACTCACCCAGACCCCATCCAGCGATGCATGCCCACAGCTCAACCGAAGCCGCAAGACCCTGGTGCTGGGTCTCCTGATTCTCTTCATCGCGCTCAAAGTACACAATGGCGTCTGGGCAAATGAGTGTGAGCCCCACCTCGGCTAGTCAGAGGCTTTCCGAGACCGCTTCGACCTCATGCAACCCCGCGCTCGTCTCGAGAATCTCCTATGCGCTTACCTCGCTCCCATGCGTCTCGGTCTCACTGTATACAGCGTCACGTTCGCTTCGAAGTGCGTCGGCGTGGTCGGTCCTTCTCATCGGACGATGGTCAATGTCGAACGAACCAAGGACGAAAAAGTTGAGGTGGCGGCAAAGCGCCTCGGCAGGAAGCTTAAGGAGTATTTTGCCGCGAGGAGATGATGATCTACTGATGAATATCCCTTTATTTCTCTTTCTCTGTGAGGTGCGAACAATATTAATGTACTTTGGTTAGATAGGATTATAGATAGGATGATAAAAAGCTTGATCCCGGGTTGCTCCTCTATTATTCCTAGGATCTTCGACTGACTGCGGACTCGGACTGAAAAGGAAAAGACGATTAACGGCCCAAATCATGCGAGCCAACTAACATGGTGGTTCGTAGAGCTCATTCCTTTCCCTGAGTTCCACAATAGTCACAGTAAAAGTGGTATGTTTAAGTAAGTAGCTATGATAATGGGCAAATTTGCTCAGCGACTCGGTCTGTCAACCACCTGCGTTGCAGGCTAATAAATTGATAACTAAATCACTTTCTGATGTCGCCTGCCCATCGTTGTTCATTTCAAGAATCCAGAGAGACATCTACCCTCCATTCCTGCCGGCCAGGGGCTCACATATTATCGCTTGATATAGTATGGACGCAGGATGATGGCAATTTGAAATAAAACTGTTAAACTGTGAGTGCACCCCCGATTCCGCAGCCGCAGGTTTAAACAAGACTCCACGAGATCTGCAGTTGTACCACAGTAGTGTTATCCTATCAATCGATTACTAACCCTTTGGTCGTTTCATAAGCGTTGGTTGTGCGTTGACACAGTACAGTACGGTGATTCTTTGCAATGCACGAGTGAACAAATTGAATAATCGTGTGCCATAATACGAGTTCGGTACTATCTCCCGTACATACATCGTAGAGTCGACAAGGAGATATTACTTCTTTACAGAATCGGCACCATAAGCGGACAATAGTTCTACAATCTCTTTACGCCCACGCAATGACGCCAACTCGGAAGGGGTGTTGTTATCTTTGTCGCGCAGATTGACATCTGCGCCATGCTCCAGTAACAATCGCACGGCCTGGGTGTGTCGATATCTTATTGCAAAGTGAAGTGAAGTATTGCCGTAGTTATTTTGGGCGTCAATCACTGCCCCACGTTCGAGTAGCATCCGAGCAAACTCGACATTTCCACTGTTTGCCGCAATCATCAGTGGAGTGTCACGATCTCTTTCGCGAGCATTGATATTTGCACCACGATCAAGTAGACATTGTCCAGCATCGAGTCTTCCTTTCCACGCCGCGTCATGCAGTGGAGTCCCACCAGTTATAGTCCCAAACTGGCCTTCCATATCTGCGCCGTGCTCAATTAATAGTGACAAAATGTTCGCATGGTCGGCGTCCACTGCTGCATGCATCGGAGTCCCACATCTCCCCCCCTTGGCATTTACATGCTCTGGATGCTCGACGATGAGACGCTCTGCCAAGTCGCGAAATCCGAGTATTGCAGCGTGATATAGGGGAACGGCTTCAGGTTTCCTAGGGCGCATGGTGGTCATGGAATAACCCCTCAGATCATTGTTGTAAATCCAAACCCACGTTGCAAAGTGCGGCTTTTCTTCGTCAAATAAACGTTCCATCCCATCCCTTATGCGTGGCGACACATTCTCTACTCGCGCATGCGTCGGCCAGTACTGAGCCGCGTATTGAGCCAACGGGAAGCTCTCGATGCTGTCACGGTCAATGCGTTCGTCCAATCGCAGGAGGACGCCAAGGCATGCTTGTACAAGAATCGTATGCGCAGCCTCCAGTCGAATGTGATAACGCGAGACATCTCGCATGGGTTCCACCAGTCGGTCCGCCGTCAAGAATTCCTTGACAGAAAAATGCGAAAATTGAACAACCCGCGAATCACCGTCCTTAACTATCGTGACCAAGCTAGAGCATGCCGACGTCACTGCTTCCTCTTGATCCTCCCAGCGCCATCCTGGAATTAGTTTCGGCATCCCTCCCGTATTGAAGTCAAATGCGAGAACTTCCGCGAGTTCCTTGACCTCAAGTGGGCGAACCGCCACCACCAGACATTGCAACAATCGATGTGCATGTCCTTGGTTAGGCTTTCCGATCTCCTTCAGTATCCGCTCGTATGTCTCGTCCAGGCCGTCGGGCAATTCCTCAAGAATACGACGGACACTTGGTGGGAAAGACTGCCGTAGGAGCTCCAATTGACAGAACACCCAGCGGAACCTATTCCATGATTAACATTCGCATAAAACCTGACGACAGCACACTTACATGCCATCCGCCTTTTCGGATAGTGCCTTGATAACCAACTCCCTGTCCTCCTTCCGCCATCTCCCCATCCTTCGATCTGAGTGAACAGACGAGAAGACATAGTTGGCAATATCTTCCCTTTGTCCAATTTCGTCATGAAGGGACACCGGGCGTTCCGTTAAGCGTTCGAGAATGATTTGAATGTCAGGCTCTGGCCGACTTGTAACACAGATTTTGAGATTGGGAAGATGAAGGCCAACAAGATCCTCCACCATCTCGAGGACTTCCTCTCGTGGTGATGGTATACTAGACGTGACCGGACACTCGTCGAGTGCATCCAGAATGATGTAAGTAGGCCCTTGCCCGTCGAGCGCGAGCATTTGTTTGAGGCATTCTGCCATTGCGCGATCGCTGGGCTTCTGTACCCCACGATCATGTGCAGAATACAGTTGGGAGAGTCTGTCACAACAGGGATCGGACCGCGCAGAGAGTTGGACGAGTAGAGAAGGAAGAAGGTTGGAAAGTTTTTGTTTATCGACATCTCTGAAATCGAAATAAAAGTAGGCGATTGTGGCCATCCCAGCATCGCGCAAGTCCATGATATCTTGTATGATTGAGGAACTGAAATAATGTCATTCTCACAAGGGAGGAAAGAGTCGAAGAACGGCGAACCAAACAACGCTTTTTCCTGAACCGGCTATATAAATGATAGATAATCAGGGGTGATCACATGGCAAAGATCAAGAGTAACGCACGTTTTCCGTGTACCCACAAGAAGGAACCAGTAGATTTCCACTGCTTGAGTATACTTCCTTGGAAAAACCATTGAGTTGTGCCGTTGTGATGGGATTTGCGTGCAATATTATGATTGATGGATGGATTCGGAGGCGAAAGCCATCGTAAGAGACTATCTCTGAGCTGATACCCTGTGAAGCTGTCTAAGCCTGCGGTATGACAATGAGGGATTGAAAATATAACGAACGGTTGGCCTGGTCTAATTTGTCATCAATGCCTCGGATATTGCTGTCAACGGATTGTACTCTGTCGTCAACGTCTTGAACCTTGTTGCCAACATCACGCACATCGACACGGGCATCTTGCACGTCACCGCGAACACCCTCTACCTGCCCTCGACAACCCTCACTCTATCGTCGACCCCATTACCTTCCATCAACGCTGTGCGTCATCTTCAGCTGCTCCGCAGATGCTATCCGTGCCTCTTCTTGCGTCAATTTGTCCAACCTCTCCAAGCTGTCCTCGATGTCTCTATTTCCTATCAACTTCTTAAAGTACTTTTCTGAACAGCCTGTCAGTCAGGAAGGGCGGATATACAAAACATTAACTCACTGAATCGTCCACGTTTCACTTCCTTTGTTGCAATCCCAAGAATCATCAACACCTCGACCATGATCTCCACGATCATGTCCGTCATTGCCGTAGTCTGTACCATTGTATATCTCAAGCCGCGGAAGAAACGTTCGATGCGGTTTACGATGTCGATAAGCTTTCTCGGCTAGCGCTTGCATCTTTAGCCGCCTGGGGCGGTGTCAAAATAGGTCGCACAAGAAGAGATGCATGACACAGACCAAATAAGGACCCCGATTCCCGTAAAAATTGCATTTGCAGGTCGGAATGCCTGAAAAAAAAATTAGAGCAGACATCTTCACAACAAAATATCTTGATATTCACCAGCCCAACGCCTGCCAACTTGGCGGAAAACGTATACAATACATTCACAGTCGGATACCCATTTCGTGAGTCCATCGTCTTGATTCTGGGATTGATTGAAAGCCGGATTGTTTCTCGCAGGACGTGAGGACAGCTCGGGGAGTCGCAGGATTGAAGGGTGGAAAGGAGTGGGTGTGAGGCTAGGTCTTCTTGGTTTACGTTTGTAAGATTCCAAAGCGGCATTGAAAATGGGTAGAAAGTTGAGGGGAGGTGGATGTGGAGGGGCAGTGGACATGATGGATGAGGAGAAGTGATGGATAGTTGGCGATGAGCGGATGATTCAAGGCAAAGGGGATGGCAATAAGTAGACGCCGTAGCTTACGCCCTAGGTGTATACGGCCGCAGGCACGGACTCGTGGCGAGCTCTCTGTCTAGGGTTCTGTGAATAATTCCCAAGCGACTTATTCACAAATGTTAGTAACATCACCCCTTCGGCACATTTTTAACATGAGTTATTAACACATTGTTCGCAAACTGTGACTAACTGTTAATAACATGTGAATTACAAGTTTCTAACATTGTGATCTTTACATTTGATGTGAACTATTGACGACAGTGATCCTCTGCCATCACCAGTCTTGCAAATGCCTTTCAAGGTCATCATCGAAATCCTGATCTGTAGCTGACATGTCATCGCCCTTCAAGTTCGTTTCTATGCCCCCGGCATGTGATGTAGCAGACAAATGTCTAGCAGTGCGGGAGACAAGAGGTTGCACCAGAATCTGGTGCAAGCGTACGAAGTGGAATACCTTTACCTGTTGCACGTTTACTGCAAGAACGCGTGCATGTGGGTGGTCCTTTAGATCATGAATGCACCATAGATAGATTCTGTAGCGTTGTGTAGGGGTAGGTCAACAGGGAGATTCCTGGATCAAGAAGGGAATGAAGGTGAGCAAGGTATGCGGCAAAATTGTCTTCTAGTTCAACCAGGCCAGACATTGCAAGTAGGGAATATTTTTATTCAAGGCACACTGAAGCATTAAATACATGAATAGAGACATATGGAAGTACAGTGGTAGCAGTGATGAGCTGGGAAGCCGGTCTGTGGGAAACAAACGCCCAAAACAAACCAAGCATGCTCCCAGGTTCTAGGGATGTGAAGCGCTGCAAGGTATCGCACAGGTATCCGCGGAGGACCAAACTTCGCAAGAGGGTCAATATAGATCCTAACGACTTGGGACTAGATCCGCTAAGGGCGCAGACGCGTGCGGCGGTCCCGGGAACGGCTGGACTGGTCCGAAAAGATGTAGAACGCGGCCTATCGTGCACGCGCGCGCGGACCTCGCTACTTCGCCACCTTGGCCGCACTGGACCTCGGAAGGTTCTCCTGAATTTTCTAAGGGCGCGGACGCATGCAGCATCCTCGGGAGGTGAAGAAGAGCGACACTGTGCTCAAAAGGGGCCAGAACTCCGAAAATGCATGGAGAATGTGTGTATGAGGGTATGGGACAGGGGAGAGGGTTCTGGTGCTCTCTGGAGCTCTGATACTCACTGGTACGCGTGCAGCTGGTGCTGCGGCGTATCAGCAGCACGATAGCAGTGGTAAGCGTGAGTGTGGCTGGTGTCACAGACGTGATATGTGTTGACACTATTCACATTTTTAACACGCCTAAATAGCCTGATTCAGAGGCTTTGTTAATAACGTGTTACTAACACGTTAATAACACCATATTTTAACAGATGTTATTAACTATTGAATTAATCACAGAACCCTATCTCTGTCACACACCACCTTCTACAGAGTCTACCGTACTCACTATGACACCCATCTTTGAGCCACCATCTTTTCAGATATGAAAGCTGAGACCTACCCTCACTAAGAGCCGACATTCACCCTGTCCAGTGTCCACCAGCGTTTCAGCGAGGTCCAGTGTTTCTCATGCAACCTGACGGAAGGTGGGCGGATGTCGTTTTCGCGGACGCGCATGGCATTAAGGGCGCCTCTCTGTGCGTGTGGCCGGGAGATCATCGTGTTTTGGAGGCAAACGAACCGCAGGACAGAAGGTAGTGAAAAACAGCCAGGTACGGATATGGACGCTGCGTCGTGGGCCACTAGCTACCACATTTCTTACACTCAGGCTGGTCAGGCTCATGTTTGCATCCAACTTCTCCCCTGACACGACACAGGAGGACATATTGGAGGCACCAGAGCCGCTTGAGAAATACGAGCAACTTTTTCATCGTATGTATGTTCGTTGCTTTCCCTGAGCAGTCCTGTTTTCTGACCGGACTCACCCAAGATCCCTTTCGTGCGGCTCTTGAAAACCTCAGGAGCTGACCCGGCTATGTTGCGGAAGTGTATTTGCGAGCTCAGTAATTTGACTTGACGGTTGCTAACCTTCGAGGGCCCGGCCTTAAAGAAGTTTGCTCACCTCGAGTCGCAAGTATGGAAGAGGCGTTGTCTGCGGTACATCAGAGTTTTCTACACGGTCTTCGCTGCGCCCAGCATCTGCTCTATGTTGAATATTCACCCTAGATATTCAATGTCGGCCCTGCATACCGCATCATGTATATCTCTGGTTCGCGTCAAGTGGCAGATACGACATCATAGGCGACTGTTTGCGGGGGACTCTTCGTACGTCTTTGCTTATCCCATCCCAAAATTTCGATATTTTGTTTGTCTCATCATATCATAACAGTGCCGCCATTCCACGGAGAAGAGCGCTCAGATCCTCACGGTGCGTTTTGCATTTAGGACCATAGATAGCACGGGCACGGCGCTCAGTATGCTGGATGGACGAGCGGGACACGGTGGTGCTGCATGTAGGGTTGTTGCGCCATCCATGCATCCAAATCGGCTGTGGACTGTGGTGGTGGGGAAGGAATGACTTCTGGGAGAAGCTCGGGTTAGGGTTCGGGACGGGTCACCACTTTTCAATTTTCAACCGCGTCGTTCAAGTTGCAGCGGAGGTGGATTTGAGATATGGAGGATAGGATTGCTGATAGGCTGTACTGTGATCTCAATTCGATGTGTTGCACTGGCTCAGCTGGATCCTTGGCAAGTAGATACAATATACCCTCAATGGCTATCGGAGCATGTGAAGATGGACTAGGAAATGATTTGGAGAATTCTTACACTGGCAGGGGTGGTGTTGCAGTGAGCTGATGAGTTATTCATACTTTCATTCCTTATGGTTCCAGTAGAGTTTGCTACAGCTACAAGACAGTAGTATAAGCTTCAATTGTCAAGTCAGGACATTGCTACAGAAATCGTCTCGTTCGTGGTCGTACGCCTGACAAACGCATCGAGTCTGCATACCCGAAGTTCTGAACCATCATGCATCATGATTTATAGTAACAACAGGGTAAACCCCATCATCACCTGGGCCACCAAATCAGTCGGACACCTACAAAGCAGGCCGCCGCGTCGTGACGTAGATGTCGCACGTCGAGCTTCATTTCTTTACTGTAAGAAGATGGCCTGTTCAATTCCGCCGCCGCACCGACTCGAAGCTTTGATGAACAAAGATAACCGTCGGGTGTCGCAGTGGGTCCGAGGACGTGGAACCTTGATAGCAAGAACATGCCAATGGGCTCCAGTGCCCTGCTCAGATCGCTGAACTGTTTTGAAAGTACGTACAGGGAATTGATTAGGAGAATATCTCGTATGGGGTCACGGCACCATGACGCATGCCTGGGGGCGATTGCCCGGGTCGTAGCAACACGCCGCAAATTTCTCATCTCACGCCATTTCACGTCTTCGATGCTCCCTCATACTCTCTCCCCTCACACACCCGGGCATTCTCCCTGTTCCCGAACTCCTTCATCCTTCATCCTCCACCCTTATCCGCTCCCTTTTGCACGTGGCGACACTTCCTGACCTTCTCTTGCACCTCCTGCTACTACGGACGTTTCCACAAGCACTAGACTTAAGTTACAACAGGCTAGAGAGGCAAAGGAAGACTCTGTTGGCTCACCACGTCCCTAAGGCTCGCACATCCTACATAAGTACGCAGCTTCGTATATGGCAGAAGCTTAAGAAGAAAAAACATGATATAGCATGCATGCACGTACTCCGATCTACTTATCTCCCCTCATATGTATCCTTTATCTGGTGCCCCTACACATCCGATCCCTTTCCACTTGCCCAGACTCCATCCAGCGATGCATGCGCGCCGCTCAACTGAAACCGCGAGACCGTGGTACCGGATCTCTTCATCGCGCTCAAAGTGCACGATCACAACGACGTCTGTGCAGATGAGTGTGAGCTCCACCTCGGCCTACCAGAGGCCTTCCGAGTCATCTTCGACCTCATGCAACCCCGCGCGCGTCTCGAGGATCTCCTCTCCGCCTACCTCGCTCCCATGCGTCTCGACCTCACTGCATACAGCATCACATTCGCTCCGAGGCACGTCGGCGTCGTCGGTCCTTCCTGTCGGAGAATGGACGGTGTCGAACGGACCAATGACGAAAAATTCGAGGTGGCGGCAAAGCGCCTCGCCAGGGAGCTCAAGGAGTATTGGCCGCGAAGGGATGATGATCTACTCGTGAGTGTCTCTTTCTCTGGCATTTTCTCTCCTCTATAGTATTTATTGGTGTCAGTGACGAACGTCTCAATGTATTGGTTATATAGGATTAAAGATAGGATGATATAAACTGTGGTTGCGTGATCCCGGGTTGCTCATCTATTATTCTGAAGTTATGATAATGGGCTGATTCGCTCAGCGACTCAGTCTGTCAATCACCTGCCCTGCCTTTCAGGGTTAGCCAGGCTAATACGGTAAATCAATAACTAAATCATCATGACTTTCTGATGTTGCCCGCCCATCGTCGTTCATTTTAAGAATCTAGAGAGACTTCTACCCTCCATTCCTGCCAGCCAGGGCTCACATATCGTGACATAGTATGGACGCAGGATGATGGCATTTGAAATAAAACTGTTGGACATGTGTGCACCCGATTCCACAGCCGCAGGAGGTGGCGTAAACGAGATCTGCAGTTTGTTGTGCGTTGACAACGTACTGTACAGCACGGTGATTCTTTGCAATGCACGAGTGGACAAATTGAATGATCATGTATCATAATACGAGTACGGTACCATCTCTTGTACATACTGTACATCATTGAGTCGATAAGCAGGTATTACTTCTTTACAGACTCCGAGTCGGCACCATACGTAGACATTAGTTCTACAATCTCTTGAGACCCATGCAATGACGCAAACTCGGAAGGGGTGCCGCTCGAACAGCCGCGTACATTGACATCTGCACCGTGCTCCAATAATAATAGCACGGCCTGGAGATTAGCCTCCTGGATCGCCTGGTGAAGTGCAGTCTGGCCACTGTCATCCTGGGCGTCAATCGCTGCCCCGCGCTCGAGTAGCATTCGAGCAAACTCGACATGTCCTTGCCATACCGCAAACATCAGTGGAGACGTGCCACGAGGATACTTATTGTTTCGAGCATTGATATTTGCACCACGATCAAGTAGACATTGCCCAACTTCAAGTCTTCCATTCCACGCCGCGTCGTGCAACGGACTCCCGGCAGTTATCATCCCAGACTGGACTTCCATATCTGCGCCATGCTCAATTAATAGCGACAAAATGTAAGCATCGTCGGCCTCCACTGCAGCATGGATCGGATTTCCGCATCGCCCGCCCTTGGCACTTACATGCTCTGGATGCTCGACGACGAGACGTTCTACCATGTCGCGAAATCCGAGTCTTGCAGCGTAATATAGGGGAACCGTTTTAGGTTTCTCAGGGCGCAAGGTGGTCATGGAACGTCCCCAGTCGTCATAAATCCAAAGCCACATTGCAAAGTGCGGCTTGTCTCCATCAAATAAACGTTCGATCCCATCCTTGATGTGTGACGATACATTCTCTACTCGCGCATGCGTCGGCCAGTACTGAGCCGCGTATGGAGCCAACGGGAAACTCTTGATGCTGTCACGGTCAACGCGATCGTCCAATCGTAGGAGGACGCCGAGGCATACTCGTGCGAGAATCGTATGCGCAGCCTCCAGTCGAATGTGATAACGCGAGACATCTCGCATGGGCTCCACGAGCCGGTCCGCCGTCAAGAATTCCTTGACAGAAAAATGCGAAAATTGAACTACCCGCGAATCTCCGTCCTTGACTATCGTGACCAAGCTAGAGCATGCCGACATCACTGCTTCCTCTTGATCCTCCCACCGCCACCCTGGATTTAGTTTCGGCATCCCTCCCGTATTGAAGTCAAATGCGAGCAATTCCGCGAGTTCCTTGACTTCAAGTGGGCGAACAGCCACAACAAGACATTGCAACAATCGATGTGCATGTCCTTGGTTAGGCTTTCCGATCTCCTTCAGTATCCGCTCGTATGTCTCGTCCAGGCTGTCAGGCAACTCCTCAAGAATACGACGGACACTTGGTGGGAAAGACTGCCGTAGGAGCTCCAATTGACAGAACACCCAGCGGAACCTATTACAAGATTAATACTCGCACAAAGCAGGCAGCAGCACACTTACATGCCATCGGCCTTTTCCGATAGTGTCTTGATCACCAGATCCCTGTCCTCCTTCCGCCATCTCCCCATCCTTCGATCTGAGTGAACAGAGGAGGAGACATAGCTGGCAATATCCTCCTTTTGTCCAATTTCGTCATGAAGGGACACCGGGCGCTTGGTTAAGCGTTCGAGGACAATTTGAATGTCGGGCTCTGGCCGACTTGTAACACAGATTTTGAGGTTGGGAAGATGAGGCCTAACAAGATCCTCCACCAGCTCGAGGACTTCTTCTCGCGGTGATGGTATACTAGACGTGACCGGACACTCGTCGAGTGCATCCAGAATGATGTAAGTAGGCCGTTGCCCCTCGAGGGCGAGCATTTGTTTGAGGCATTCTGCCATTGCGCGGTCGCTAGGTTTCTGTACCCCACGGTCATGTGCGTAATAGAGTTGGGAGAGTTTGTCACAACAGGGATCGGACCGGGCAGAAAGTTGGACGAGTAGAGAAGGGAAGAAGGTTGGAAAGTTTTTGCTTATCAGCATCTCTGAAATCGAAATAAAAGTAGGCGATTGTGGCCATGCCAGCATCGCGCAAGTCCATGATATCTTGTATAATTGACGAACTGAAATAATAATGTCATTCTCACAAAAGAGGAAAGATTCGAAGAGGAGCGAACCAAACAACACTTTTTCCAGAACCGGCTATATAAATGATAGATAATTAGGGGTGTTCGCATAGCAAAGATCAAGAGTAACGCACGTTTTCCATGTACCCACAAGAGGGAGCCAGTAGATTTCCACTGCTTGAGTATACTTCCTTGGAAGAACCATTGAGTTGTGCCGTTGTGATGGGCTTTGCGTGCAATATTATGATTGGTGGATGGATCCGGAGGCGAAAGCCATCGTAAGAGACTATCTCTGAGCTGGTTCCCTGTGAAGCGGTCTGAGCCCGCAGAATGACGAGGAGGGTTTGAAAAGATAACGAACGGTTGGCCTGGTCTAATTTGTCATCGACGCTGTGAGTCAGCTTCAGCTGCTCCGTAGATGCCATCCGTGCTTCTTCTTGTGTCAGTTTGTCCAACCTTTCCAGGCTGTCCTCGATGTCTCTGTTTCCTGTCAACTTCCTAAAGTACTTTTCTGAATAGCTTATCAGCAGGAATGGTAAATATACACCAACACATCAACTCACTGAATCGCCCACACTTCACTTCCTTTGTCGCGATCGCAAGGATCGTGAGCACCTCAACCATAATCTCAACGATCATGTCATTCATAGCCCTAGTCGGCATGATGCTAGTATATATATCAAGCCGGTGGAAGAAATGTTCAATGCGGTTAAAGATGTCAATGAGCTTGTCTTGGCTGGCGCTCGTATCTTTAGTCGCCTGGGCTCGGTGTCAAAATAGGTCGCACCAAGGAGATACGTAGGACACTGACCGAAAGGAGAACGCTGATCCCTGCAAAGATGACATGTGCAGGCGGGAATGCCTGAGAATAAACGTTAGAGCAGAAACCCCCTGTGACGAAATGTCTTAATATTCACTAGCCCAACGCCCTGGCCAATGTTCTCGGAAAATGAATACAAGACATTCACTGTCGGTGTGACCCATTTTGTGAAGCCGTCGTTGGGATTTTGGGATTCACCAAATGCGGGGACTTGCTCTCGAAGGACGGTGAGGACAGCCTCGGGGGAATCGCAGGATTGAAGGTCGGGAAGGAGAGGATGTGAGACTAAGTCCTTCTTAGTTTTACGTTTGTAAGATTCCAGAGCAGCGTTGAAAATGGATATAAAGTTAGACTGCGATGCAGATGTGGATGGGGCATATGGGACAGTTGACATGATGGATCGTGGAGAAGGGGGCATCGATAAGTAGGCGCCCTTGCTTGCGCCCCAATACAGCCCACAGCCACGACAGCGCGCATTGGCGGGGGCGGGCGGGCGGCTGTCGCTGAATGCCGTGGAAATTCCACCGTGACGTTGCCCGTACGATAAGAAGTTTCCCAATCAATTTCTTCATATTTTCACAGTAGTTCAATGACGTCAACCTGAACAACGCAGCGACAGAGTCTGACATACCATGTTTTATCTTTGTTCATCATCAGAGCTCGGTGAGAGCACCACAGGCGGAACAGACGATCTGGAATACGCGCGGAATAATGTGTAACTGAAAATCTACATCACGCTTGCCAGATGGCCAGTGGCCCTGTCTAGATTTCGGGTTTTGTCAGGTTGCAGTGAAGAATTTCCCAGTCGAAGTCAAACCTTTTCAGTAAAGCGTTCGGACATCCCCACACCACAACGAAATGACTTTTGGCAGCAGATATCTGACTTGACGATGCGAGTTGTCTAGATGAAGCAATAACACTCTACTAGCGTCATCCGGCCTACAGTACTACTCTACATGAGTCTGCGGTATGGCCCGGTCACGGTACCTTGACCCATTCACAGACTCATCTACTCATCCTCCATCCCCACATCCATCCTCGCACCTACTGGAACAGGCCCTGGCAGTTTCTACACGTTCTGAATATCATCTTGTCCACCCATTGAGTACACATCCTCGATGCACGCTTCTCCTCCCCCACCACTTATCTGCCACTGCTTTTCTTCATTTCCACCTCATATACCCATTGTCACATCTAATTTGGATGCACCGCCGGCGGGCGCACATGCAACGTCTCGCCACCGAGTCCCACCTGTCCACCCAGCATGCGAAGTGCCGCGCGCGTGTCATCTACTGCATCATCCTTGACAGAGTAAGAGAGAGTAAGGCAAAAGACATCCACATCACGAATTGCTCGTACCTCCCGAACAGTTCCAGTGCCTCCAATAGCTCCTCTTGCGTCGTCGTAGGGGAGAAAGTTGGACACAAATATCACTCCGTCATCACGACTCTGCTCAGTCCGTGTCGCCCACGATGGAGTATCCGTATCCATGCCAGAAACCTTGTTCATTTTCGTGTACTTACGAAGCACGATGATCTTCCTCCCCGTACGCGGGGAGGTTTCTCAACGTTGCACTTAACGGATTCACGTCCGCGCGTTTTCCCTCCGATCGTACGAATATGCGCGTGACCTCGCCAAAACGTTGGAATATGGAGAAGATGTTGGCTTTGACGGTGTTTGGTGGTAGACCTGTTATTGTCACGGTCGTCGTCGAGGAGATGCAGGGACAAGCCGCAGTGAACGAGTACGGCTATGGGTGATGGGTGTCGCGTCGTTGTCTGAAGATCGAGCAGTCGCCGGGGTGTGAGTGGTCGAATTTCCCACCTCTCCCTCTGCGAATATACTATCATCTTCTACGTCGGGTATTGACGACGACGACGACGATACCGAGGGATTGCTAAGGAAAGAGGAATGGAGAATGGACATCAATGGGTTGAACTTTGAAGGAGTTTGGAGAGTGGATGATGGGGCATTGACATTGCCAGTTGGGAGGAGTCCGGGCCAGTGATGGCACGTCGGTCCGGAATTCATTCCGCTCTCTCAAGAGCAGGAGGTACTCCCAAGCTCGTGACGACAGCACAGGCAGGGTTGGACTGGTGACTCTCCCCGAAACTTGCCGTGCTATCGGCAGCGATGCATCCCAGACCAAAAGGGGCATCGGGGTAAGCTTGTGTCTCTGAGCACATTTATTAAACGATTGAGTAGTCGATCAAAGGTGCTTAAAGAATTTCTAATGGAAGGTCATCAGTACTCGGGAGAACACTGGCGTAACACAACACGAGGTACTAATGCATAAATGGACAACTTAAGGTCTGAATAATCCGTGATCCAAGGTCGCTCCTCTGTCCTATTCCTATGGACGGATCTTCGATGCTAGCTCGGATACGGGCTGTAAAGGGGCAAATGAGCGGCCCGAGTCATCTGAGCCTCTGTTACTGTAAACAGAGAGGGCGGAGGTGGAAAGAGACAAAGAGAGCGGAAGGGTAAGATAAGATAAGGCCAGTGCGGGAGGATCGACTGAGATAGTGTAGAGACGGGCAAGCGGGTCAAAATAGAAACGAAAGGGAGAGAGAACTGCTTGAAACGATGCCGTCCTCGACGGGTAGGAGAGCAGGCATATATACATTCCTGTCCCTGTCGGCTAGTCTAAGTTTTGTATAGTAGCGGCGACCTCTGCGTTGCCTATGATGGGGAATGAATAAGGAGATAGGTAAGTAAGCACAAAAAGCGAAAACTAAAACATACGGTTGCTGGCATTGCTGCGTGGTAGCGACTTGTGTAGGTTGGATGTTGTGTTGGAAAAACGGCGGCGCGTGCGGGAAACGAGTGGGAAGTGGGGCAAATGCGCGAGGGTGTCCGGGTATAAATACATGTACTTTACAGTACTCAAATGTATGTAGCACGTCAGTAAGGTGAATGGAAGGGCAATTAGTATAACATTAAAATGGTACTAAACTAAGCGAGCTAGGGAGCTAGGGAGGGATGAGCCACGCGAGCTCGATTTCAACATATTGTCCGAGGGCACGATGAGAAAGGTGAGAGCGATAGGAGCGACTGAAACGCGTGTGTCGTCTCCGTCTTGTGTCGCAGGAGGCGTAAGAGGAGAAAAGAGATCGAGGGAGAAAAGAACGAACACGTGACGACGGGCGCTCCGAAAAGTGATTATCTGATATCCTTACACCCTTTGCGTCCCGGAACTCATTCCATTCCTCATGAGTCCCACGCTCGACAAGAATTATTCACAGTAAATAGCTATGATAATGTGGGAAAATTCCCGCCGCGAATTCAGCTATCAACCACTTGCGCTGCCGCTAGCCTAATAAATCAATAAATAAATCGATATGATTTCTCATCACCTCATGTCGCCCGCCCATCGTCGCCCGTTGTAAGAAACCACAGAGACATCTACCTTTGTTCCAGCTAGCGGGACTCACATATCGCGTGATATAGTATGGACGCAGGATAATGGCAATTTGAAATGAAACCGTGAAGATACGTCATGGTCATGGGCACCCGATTTCGTGGCCTAAACAAGACCGAGTCCACAAGATCTGCAGTTGCACTGCAGTGCCTGGATCCTGGATCTCCTCAACCGATTGCAGTTGAGTAACCCTTTGATCCTTTGACGAACATAGGCAGTTTGTTAGTCGGCAAATACAAGCAGTACGATGATTCTTTGCCATGCACGAGCGGACAAATTGAATGATCATGCACTATAATGCAGGTTCGGTACTATCCCCTGTATATACATCGTAGGATCGACAAGATACTACTTTTTTACAGACTCACCACCATACTATGCAGACATTAGTTCTACGATTCCTTGATACTCACACAATGACGCCAACTTGGAAGGGGTGTCGCCGTCTTCATTGCGCACATTGATATCTGCATTGCGCTCCAGTAACAATTGCACGGCCTGGGTGTGTCCACGTCTTATTGCATGGTGAAGTGCAGTATTGCCATTGATGTTCTGGGTGTCAATCACTGCCCCGCGTTCGAGTAGCACTCGAGCAAACTCGACATGTCCTTCGAATACTGCAAGTGTCAGTGGAGTATCACCGTTACGGTCTCGAGCATTGATATTTGCACCACGATCGAGTAGGTATTGCCCAACTTTGAGTTTTCCATCCCACGCCGCGTGATGCAGTGGAGTCCAGTTATGAAATCTCCTACACTGGTCTTCCAGATCTGCGCCATGCTCAATTAATAGCGACAAAATGTTCGTATGTTCGGCGTCCACTACAGCATGCATTAGAGTGTCGAATTCCCCGCCCCTGGCATTTAAATGCTCTGGATGCTCGATGATGAGACGTTCTGCCAAGTCGCGAAATCCGAGGGTTGCAGCGTGATATAGGGGAACTTCTGCAGGTTCCGTGGGTTGCATGGTCACAATGAATCCTTCGTTATAAATCCAAAGCCACGTTGCAAAGTGTGGCTTGCCTGCATCAAATAAGTGTTTCATCCCATCCTTGATGCGTGACGATACATTCTCTACTCGCGCATGCGTCGGCCAGTACTGAGCCGCGTATTGAGCCAACGGGAAGCTCCTGATGCTGTCGCGGTCAATGTGATCGTCCAATCGTAGGAGGACACCAAGGCATGCTTGTGCAAGAATCGTATGCGCAGCCTCCAGTCGAATGTGATATCGCGAGACATCTCGCATGGGCTCCACGAGCCGGTCTGCCATCAAGAATTCCTTGACAGAAAAATGCGAAAATTGAACCATCCGCGAATCTCCGTCCTTGACTATCGTGACCAGGCTAGAGCATGCTGACGTCACTGCTTCCTCTTGATCTTCCCAGCGCCATCCTAGATTTAGTTCCGGCATCCCTCCCGTATTGAAGTCAAATGCCAGCACTTCCGCAAGTTCCTCGACCCGGAGTGGGCGAACAGCCACAACAAGACACTGCAACAATCGATGTGCATGTCCTTGGTTAGGCCTTCCGATCTCCCTCAGTATCCGCTCGTATGTCTCGTCCAGGCTGTCAGGCAACTCCTCAAGAATACGCCGAACACTTGGTGGGAAGCACTGCCGTAGGAGCTCCAATTGACAAAACACCCAGCGGAACCTATTCCAATATTTAAAATTCGCATAAAAGCAGATGGTAGCAGCACATACATGCCATCCGCCTTGTCCGATAGCGTCCTGACAACCAACTCCTTGTCCTCCTCCCGCCATCTCCCCATCCTTCTATCTGAGTGAACAGACGAGGAGACATAGCTGGCAATGTCTTCCTTTTGTCCAATTTCGTCATGAAGGGACACCGGTCGTTCGGTTAAGCGTTCGAGGACAATTTGAATGTCGGGCTCTGGCCGACTTGTAACACAGATGTGAAGGTTGGGAAGATGAAGGCCAACAAGATCCTCCACCAGCTCGAGGACTTCTTCTCGTGGTGATGGTATACTAGACGTGACCGAACACTCGTCGAGTGCATCCAGAATGATGTAAGTGGGCCGTTGCCTGTCGAGCTTGAGCATTTGTTTGAGGCATTCTGCCATTGTGCGATCGCTAGGTTTCTGTACCTCACAATCATGTGCGGAATAGAGTTGGGAGAGTTTTTCAAAACAGGAATCGGACCGCGCAGAGAGTTGAACGAGGAGTGAGGGAAGAAGGTTGGAAAGTTTTTGCTTATCAACGTCCCTGAAATCAAAATAGAAGTAGGCCATTGAGGCCCTCCTAGAATCGCGCAAGTTCATGATATCTTGTATAATTGACGAACTGAAATAATAATGTCATTCTCACGAGGGTAAAAGAGTCTAAGAAGGGCGAACCAAACAACGGTTTTTCCTGAACCGGCTATAGAAATGACTGATAATCAGGGGTCGTCGCATGGTGAAGGTCAAGAATAACACACGTTTTCCGTGTACCCATAAGAAGGAACCAGTGGATTTCCACTGATTGAATATACTTCCTTGGAAAAACCATCGCGTTGTGCCGTTGTGATGGGCTTTGCGCGCAATATTGTGATTGGTAGATGGATTCGGGGGCGAAAGCCATCGTAGGAGACTATCTTTGAGCTGGTTCCCTGTGAGGCTGCCTGAGCCTGCGGAATGACAATCAGGGTTGAAAAGGTAACGAACGGTTTGCCTGGTCTAATCTGTCATCGACGGTTCGGACATTGCTGTCAATGCCTTGCACTCTGTCGTCAACGTCTTGAACCCTGTCTCGTACATCGCCAAGGACGTCTCGTACATCACCACAGACCTCTTGCACATCGCCACGGACTTCTTGCACATCGCCACGGACTCCTTGCAAATCGCCACGGATGTCATGCACATCGACACGGACCTCTTGCACGTCACCGCGAACACCCTCTACCTGCCCCTCGACACCCCTCACTCTATCGTCGACGCCCGTCACCTTCCCATCAACGCTGTGCGTCATCTTCAGCTGCTCGGCAGATGCCATCCGTGCCTCTTCTTGCGTCAATTTATCCAACCTCGCCAAGCTGTCTTCCATGTCTCTGTTTCCTGTCAACTTCTTAAGGTACTTTTCTGAACAGCCTGTCAGGGAAGGGCAAACATCTAGGACATCAACTCACTGAATCGTCCACGCTTGACTTCCTTTGTCGCAATTGCAAGGATGGTTAGCACCTCGACCATAATTTCAACTAAAATATCCGTCATTTCTGTAGTCGGTGTAATCCCAGTGTATATCTCAAGCCGGTGGAAGAAACGTTCAATGGGGTTTAACTTGTCGATAAGCTTGTCCTGGCGTGCGCCCGCATCTTTAGCCGCCTGAGGGCGGTGTCAAAATAGGTCGCGCAAGGGAGAGATGCATGACACCGACTAAAAGAAGGACCCCGATTCCCGTAAAAATTGCATTTGCAGGTGGGAATGCCTGAAAAAAATAATATTAGAGCAGATATTCTTCACGACAAAATATCTTGATATTCACTAGCCCAACGCCGCGGCCAACGGTGGAGGAAAACGTATACAATACATTTACAGTTGGGATGACCCATTTCGTGAGTCCATCGTCTCGATTCTGGGATTGATTGAAAGCCGGGATTTGGTCTCGCAGGGCGGTGAGGACAGCCTCGGGGGAATTGCATGACTGAAGGCTGGAAAGGAGCGGGTGCGAGACTAAGTCGTTCTTTGTTTTACGTCTGTAAGATTCCAAAGCGGCGTTGAAAATGGTACAAAGTTAGAACGCGAGGCGGATGTGGAGGGGGCAGTGGACATGATGGGTCAGGAGAAGAGAGGGATAGTTGGCGATGGGCGGATGATATACAGTAAAGGGCAAAGGGGACGGCGATATGTAGGTGCAGTAGCTTACACCCTGGGCCCCAGTTCAGCCCACGAGCCACGAGGTAACCGCCCAATGAATGCCCAGGCATGCATGTGGGCATTTGCCACGAACCGCAGGGCAGTGAAAACAAAGCCGGATACGGATATTGTATGTAAGATAGGTGTTGCGAGGATGAAAGCGTCGTCCAAGAACAAAAGAAAGAGTGTGAGAGAGAAAGATGAGGGCAAAGGCCGAGGAGTTCGGCCGAGATCGTGTGGACAACAGTTCCACCGAGCGATCGCCGAGAGAGCACGCGGGTGAATAAGAGAGGAGGAGAAAGACTCCTTGATTGAAAACGATGAATGATGAGTGATGGATGCCCTCCGCCCTCCTCGACGAGCAAGGATGGCTTATATACACGCACGCTGTCTTGTCGGCTAGCTCTATGTTTGTATGGTAACGGCGATGGAGATTGAATAGAGTACATGTAAGTGCATAAAGGAAAAGCTAAAACGAGATGAATGAGGGAGCATACGGCTGCCGCGTGGTAGTTGGTAAGCGTTGTTCAAGAGCGCGAAACGAGAGGCGGAAAAGAAAAGAAATATGAAGGCGAGGGGCAGTGAAGGAGGGAAGGGCTGTGATTCGAACGTCACGGTGTAGGTCGTCTTGTGTTGCCAACTTGAAGGGAGTTTTGTTATGTCAAACACAAGGCGATGATGAGGACGCGAGATAAGAAAAAGTGAGAGGAATCAACAAGACCATGTGATGACGGGCGCTCCGACGCGGAGTATACAAGAGGATGCATCATGCTGCGTCGCGGGCCGCTAGTAATCACCTCTTACACCCTCGTGTTTGCAACTTCTCCCCTAACACACAGGAGGACATGACGGAGGCACGGGAGCTATTTGGAAAGTACAAGAGACCTTTGGCGGTGTTGATGGCACCGGGTGACCTCGGGGGGACCGTACTCTTGGCCAAGACTTACTCGGGCACATGCTCATCAACCATGTTTTTTCGAATCCATTCCAGTGCGCCTTACTTTACATCATCATGCTCAGCCGTATTTGGCCACTGGCCCTGTCTTTGACGGGTTTTGTCAGGTGGCAGTGAAGGAATTCACCTGTCGTTAAATGGGTCAAACGTAATGACTTTTGGCGGCAGATCATGATATATGCATGATATCTCACTTGACAATGTGAGTTGTCTAGATGAAGCGATAACATTACTGGCGTCACTCAGCCTACATGGCCGTGGGTCCGCAGCTAGACCAAGTGCGATATTGTATTAATGTGCCACCATGCACGACCTAGCAGCTTCTACACGCCCATGTTCAACACTCTGAGTACAGTATCACCTTGTTCTTCCTCACCCGTCTCAAACTCAAACCTGAGCCCTCCGCCACATCTAATTTGTATGCACCGCCGGCGGGCGAGGCAATCCTACATCCATCTAGCATCCGAAGCGCCGCGCGGCGTCATCTATCGTCCTAAATCACAAAGACGTACTGCAAGGCATCTGAGCGCTTTTCTCCGCGAAATTGCGGCACCATATGGCATGATGTCAGCCCGAGGGTAGATATTGGGGTAGACGGGAAGAGAGACGTACAAACAGTTGCCTTGGCGACGTTAGGGATCTCCAACAACGAAGGTCGGCCATTGGACGCGGGCCACCCAGAGATGTACACCATACGGTATACAACTGCGACAGAGAACACACAAAGGAAAAAAATCGATATCCAGCAGACGCTGTCTGTAGCGGAATACGAGGGGCGCACCCCGACGCACCGCGCGCAATCCCCCTTCAGTACTTGCAAACTCGACGTGTGCATATCCATTCAAAAGCTGGCTCCGTAAGTCAGCGACCGATTTACTGGGCGGCGCGCGATCACGTACATGAACGGACGTCGACGACACGGCCGAGTCAGCTCCAGAAATTTGAGAGAGCTGTCCGAAAGATACGTGTAGCCAACCGATCCAGAGCACGCGCGACGGGTTGTACGAACCTCTAAACCTGGACACCGTGTGAGCTCCTTGAGGATAGCACTAGAAGTCTCCAAATCAAGTGGTTTCTCAGGCTCTAGGGTGTCCCCCAAAGAACCAGTGTACAGGCTGTATGGACGATTCTCTGCACGTTCGATACGGAGGGTCCGCCCCCGGACGGTGATAGGAAATTGTTGGTGAGCATTTAATATTTCCTCGACCTGATCCTCGTTCGAAAATACGCATATTCAGACCCGAGACCTATGATAATGAGTCAGCTCAGAAAGCCCACTTGTTCGAGAAAGAGAGGGTAGGGTAAAAGACATACGCATTACGAATTGCTCGTGCTTCCCGAACGGTTCCACTGCATCCAATAGCTTCTCTTGCGTCGTCGTAGGGGGGGAAATCAGGACACTCCTCAGTCCGTGTCACCCGCGACGGGGTATCCGTATCCGTATCCATGCCAGACACATGCAAGCAAAGTGCGCTTGATGTCATGGACCTCCGCAAAAACGATGTCCGAGCGTCTTCCGTCCGGTTGTACGAATATGTGCGTGACCTCGCCAAACCGTTGGAAGACGGGGCACATGTTGGCTTTGACGATGTTTAGAGGCAGACCTGTTCGTGTTACCGTCGTCGTCCAGGAGGAAAGGTCCGTCTCGGTATTTTGATCGTTTGAGGATTATGTCTCAGGGATGACATAACGGGGAGTAGTCGGCTATGATAGACGGGAAGGATGTGGGATAAGGATAGGGGCAGTGAACGAGTACGGCTATGGGTGATGTGGGCGCGCGAGCTACTCGCATGAGCGGGTGTCTTGTCGTTGTCTTCGGGTATAGACGACGACAATGGGTTGGATTTTTAAGGGGTTGGGAGAGTGGATGGCGGGAGAATCGACGGTGGAGGGAGCGCAGGTGGCACGTCGGAGCTTTTTTTAATTTTTATTGGCCACTTGCAGCGCGCTCCGCTCTCTCTTGTACTGTTGTACTGTACACTCCTTCCCGACACGCGTACTGGCTGGCGAGGTTGGACTGCACAACCGTGACGCTCGCTCCCCGAAAATGGCCATGTGCTATCGGCAGAGATACCCAAAGGGAGGTAACAGTCGATGACATCATATCTCGAAAATCTGAGTCAACAAAGGGAAAGGAAGGGACTCTTCGGAAGTCGGAACAGAAGATTCTGATCCTACATGCTACGTGGCATTGTTCCGAACTTCTGAGGCACACACTTTTTATTCAATGATTGAATATTGAATAGTCAATCAGAAGTGTGCTTAATGATCATAATTCTGATGGAAAGACTATCTGTACTATACTAGCTCGGCCAGACCACCGGTGCAGCACAGCATGTCTACACGAGGTACTCCTGCTGTAGTACTGCATCAGTAAGACTTGAAACCATCGATCGAGTGCACGATCACCGCACTGGCCATGCTGTCCTTTATTCATTATACATTTGGCACTCACCAGCTACTATAACCGAATCTGAGCCCATCACGGTGATGGTGGCTCGGTCATCGCCATCATCATGCGACCACAATTAATATTTCCTCCGTTGTTTAGCGCTATGATAGCCCCTTGGAATACATACACATGATTACATTACGGTTCCCCGCAGAACAACGATAGAACATGAAAATCTTTCCACTCTACCGATCTACTATACAGATGCGCTTGCCAATGCAAAAAAAAAGTCACCTGGGTGACTAGGGTACTGTAGTGGTGGTGGATTGCACCCGACGGTGATCATACGGTGCAACAATGGGAGTCGGATCGCTACCAAGACAACAAATTGTTTCATGCAGATCACCAAGAAAAAAAAAAACAAGTTGCAAAAGGGAATACTGTACATATTTTTTTGCTCATAACAAATCAGCCGGGTCGAATTTATGCGAGATTACTATAGAGTAATAACAACCTGTACAAATCAATGACAGTATCTAGACGCGCTTAGCGCCTCGAGCGCTGCGTTAGTACGCAGGTGTAGTTCGTTCTTGACAGGAATGGTCAGAAGCACAAGAACCGATAACGGGGGTATCTGACACGACCGGACGGAAGACGCGCGGACATTGTTTTTGCGAACATGCATGCCGTTAAGTGCATGCCGAGAAGCCTCTCCGCTCGCGTGGGCTGGATATCATCGTACTTCGGCTTTTCGTGATATAATTTTTAGCGGCCACCTCATCGAGACAAGTTACTGTAACTCTGCCATATCCGCGCGCAACGCCATTGACAAGTAATCTGGGGAGCAGTCGGAAGATAATCACCTTGTTTCTTGTGACAGGATAGTCTCCAGTTCCGTGCGAGGGACCATTAAGAAATCGAGAGCAAATGAATCTATCCAAGTTGCTAGTGTGAGGCTTGGCCTTGACTCTTGAGTGCGGGCGTGCTATGTCATTTCAGTAACAAGGGTATCCGTCCGCCTCAACGACGGCGTTCGAGTCCAATTTAAATTACCTAACAAATGAGAAGCAGTAAACCACAGAATAAGGAGAAAAGGAAAAAGGACGGAGGCAAGATTTTCGTGTTAGCGGGATCACGTGGAGTTCAAAGGCCTCGTGATTCGGCGACGCCAGCGCAACAAGTGCCATGCCAACAAGTGCCCACCACCACAGACAATGCCAACGTGTTGGCCTTGTCACCCCAATGTCCTACATTGTTCGATATGTCAAGCACCCATCTAAAATCCGCCTCTCCCACGAACCCTCCCTATTACCTTCCATAGACCCTGCATCCTCTTGACGAAGCTGCTCGCTCCCACCCCACTCGCCTGGACCACCTCGCCATTTTCGCTGCGACAAATACCATCTTTGTCGCTAACGCGCCCATACAAAAGCGTATTCTGATTCGCGTTGATGCCGCGTAACCACGAACGGACGAGTTCGGGCGAATCCACCAGGGCGTTAACCTCCTGCGAGTGAAACCAAGATTGTGTATCTGCATTGGCGGGGATAACTCAATAAATATCTCTTCCTTTTGGAAGAGAAAAGCGAAAAGGAAGGGAAAAAATTAGGCCTCCTACCATGGTTTCCGCTGCCGAGAATGGCTATTTGATCGTCCACCGACATGAACTTGACTGTGCAGAATAGGCCCACACTATCATCAATCCCTGTTCCCCTTGGCCATGCTAGGGGCGAGACGCACCGTGGCAATTCCGTTTCTTAATAGCCGCGTCCAGCGGTCTAGTCTGGTCCATGCTGGTGTACCAGAAAACCTCTAGATGCTTCTCCGCGCCGTTTCCTTCGGAATTGAGCGCCGTGTACATCCTGTGTACTACTTCCTCATTCGTGCCACCTTGGAAGGGTATCGCCTCGCCCTGGTCGTTGAATCCAAGGTCGAGATATAGCGTCACCTGAATCCCGCGTCTGCAGGCATTCAGAGTAGCGGCAATGATGGGCGAAGCATTGAATGTTGGAGTTTGACTATATGCATATGAAGACTCAGCGTATGCTCTCCATGGTTAAAGAAGGGGTACTAGAACAGACATGAAGACACTCCTTTTCGCGTAACGCATGGCGCTAAGCCAAGCAATGTCTTGTGGGTATTGGTCGACTTGGTAATGTCCAGGCACTATATTCCGAAACAACTATGGGCTTTTGCATAACGGTATAAACGGAAAGGGCCTACTTCCTGTAGGGCATCTATTGACGATCGCAATCGGGACGGGCTGGTGCGGATCGTGTAATAGATGTGGGCGAAAATCGCTCCGGTGGCTCCGAATATCTCCATCATCCTGCGATTTGACCACGTGATAAGTTCTTTTTGTCTTTGAAATGTTGCCGCGCTCGTTACCTTATTATGCTCCTTCGAGGAGCAAACGACTGGTGTACCGCCCTCATCATGCACTGGATGCTCTGGTGCAGGAGAATGGGAAGAGGTATGTATACCAAGCCCATGTGTTTCAGCAGATCCATTTAACGACTGGCCACGACTGCTACTGTTGATGTTCGGCTTTGCGGAATCCCTTGACGACGGCATGGGCATATCAGAGTTGCTCCGATGCCGAGTGGTTGTGTCTGGATGCTTCTGCTCTTTCGCAACAGCTCCGGCGCTGTTATGACACCGTGGACCGGATTGGCTACCCTGGGATTCGCTGTTGACAGGCCTTTCCTTCAGGTAGAGAAGTGTTGCTTCACACATTGCCTCCGGGTCAATGTCTACGTATGATCTCAGAAACTGAGTACTTCCAATTCAGAAGCGAAGAACGCACATCTCAGGTCTTCATTATCTTGTTGAAACTTGTAAACGACGGAGCATTTCGGCACTTTGGCAAGGAGGGGCAGTGGCGGCTTCATGGCATTCGACCACGTTATTAATGCCATATCGTAGATACTGTCGACAACGGGGCCTTCTAGTTGAACCATCATTTCGACATTCGGGCGATCTTGGACGTTGTTGCTATTAAGACATGCTACGCGACGATCTACGATTAGATATTTCGCATGAAACGTCCCAATAAGAGGGCGATGGTAATTGATAACCTCGAGCGCCACCCCTGGGATCTCGTCTTCTGTCGGTAAGCCAATTCTGCTCCAGTAGACAGGCTTGACGATAACACGGTTCTTCACTGCTTGTCTGAGGTTGCCACGATCATACATGAGCTTCATGACCACCTTCGCACCGTTACGCGCTTCCACGCGCTTCGAGAGCTTACGCAGTGCATCGGCCACAACACTCGAAGAAGCTGAATTTTCCCAGTAGTTTGTCGCGAGAATTACTTCCGCCTCTGCTCGTACAATGAGTTCGGCATAGTGCCTCATTATATCTGGAATGACGGAAACAATAGAGAGCGGAATGACACCAGAGCTACCGAGAAGAGAAGGAGAGACGAGGCCGGCGAGTGGGTTGGCATCTAAGGCATGCAAGACATCGCGATAGATCTGTCAAAGAAGGTACAGGAGGCCTTAGAGAAGATCACACGACAGAACGGCATCGGTACCTGTAGGAAGAGATTGCTCGGTCTGTGTGGGAAACTTCCGCATCTCATTACGATGTCAAGTTCATCTTCCTCGTTTTCCGCGGGAGACGCGGGAGCACTTGTGAGCTGCTTGAATCGGGTACCGTGATTTTTGAAAAGCTTCTTCGCTACTTTTGAAACGGGTAGGTCTGGATTTTTGGCAAGCTCTGAGATTAACGTTGCAGAAGAGGTACAAAGGTCAAGGACCTGCTGCGAAACCATCGTGGATGTGGATGAGGAGTGAGCACCATACTGTCGTGTGGCGGAACCAACTGCGGGCTTCTCGGACCCCCTCACACCTCATTTTGTTCTTGGCACCGTGCATCACGTCATAACCTTAACCCTGGATTGGATATTCTCCGACGCCTGTTATCCCACCAATAGCTTACTGTAGCGGAGTCCTCACTTCTTCAAAGTTTCCGTATATGAACAGACCACCCTCCCATTATCAATCCTACAGTAATGCCATGCCATCAAAGCAAGAGATCGTCAAAATTCGAGCTCGAGTTCCTTACAATAATGAATCAGAAACTTACTTTCCTTACTCAGAAATACACTGCCCATGGTTTTCATGGCCGTGTTTCCCTTCGCGTAAAAACACCGGACGACGATGCGAGCGATTGAACAAGCCAGCAGGGCACAGCTTGCTTCAGGTGTACACTACCGTATAGTAGTCTCGTTCCCAGACGTTACATCATTTGAGTCGGAGTCATGTCGGAGTGAGAAATACCGAAACACGAAATGATGTTAACGTCTGGTGACTTTCGGTCGGGCGGGTGTGGGTAAGGCATCACGTGCCCTAGCTAGCACTTTTTTTACAATATGTGTTATTATTGATTATCATGTAGGAGTGCCTCGACGCTTTGCCCTCCCCTGTATTTGCAGCCTTTTGCAATGGATGCACATTTCTCAAACACTCCGGACCTTTCGAATGAATCTGGGACCGACTCTGAAGAACCACTGGGCGATAATGGAGCACACCGGGAGCACAAAACAGGTGCAAGTCCACATCATCGGCAGTCAGCAAGCTTCATGGCCTTTCTCATAAAACTCGGAGCTCCTGAAGTCTGTCGTCGCGTTCTTGATGTCCTGGAGTATATGGAATCATTGCAGCTCAACTTGCCAATACTACTTTGGGCTCTATGTTGGAACGGGGCTTACCCAGATCTTATCTCAAACAATAAGGCTCGCTTTGCAAGGACAGGACTTACGACATCGGACTTGCTGCCTGGGATACTAAGGCTCTGGCACCATCCACCTCGCACGCATAATCGTGGCATCCGAACTGAGGCCGCGTGTCGGGCGATGGAGGACTGGGCACTCGGGAGGGTGGGTTTCCGAAATAAGTATTCGAGACCTCGTGCCTACAATTGCAATCTTGTGGGTCTATCCAATTCCGCAAACCCCCTCGAGCTTCTTCCTGTATCGGAGGTCGACATCGTGAAGCTGCGTGGCGCCTTTGTTTGGTGAATCTTCATGATCTTGCTCTTCATACTCGCTGTCGATCTCATCCTCAACATCTTCCTGTTTAATAGGTACTGATTTATTGTGTAATTGCTTCGTCTTGTTTGCACTTTGTTCGTTAGTTTTTTTTAATTGGAATACATACGGCTCAACCAAGAGAATAGAGACTGCTGGTGAACCTGACCGCCCAGCTTGGCCTGAACGTTGCATCCAGGTGGATAGAGACTTGGGTGCCATGAAGCCGACCACGCGCTTTATGTCTCGTATATCCAGACCCTATACTCATTGCAGGAATTAGTGTCTGATAAAGAAAAGGAGATAATCAACCTACCATGCCCGCAGCCTCCGTCGCACAAAGAATATCAATGGTACCCGATCTAAACTCATTCATAACTATTCGCTTTGAACGCGTGCTTCGTAAAGAATGCGGGAAGGTGATGCGGGACTGAAGACCAGGGGGTAGAAGTTGCTGAAGGTGCTTATAGCCTTTGTATGTGAGTGGGCGAGTCTCAAAGAAAACGATGGTCTTGATCAGAGGCCCGCCAGTAGAACCTTCGTCCACTACGAAGTCAAGGGCTGCAAGATCGCCCTTAGCTCCACGCATACGACAGACCATATGCGTGATGTTGGGGCAGTCATTGCCAAGATTAATGAATACAGAGTGAGATTTGGTAACATGTAACTTCTGGACTACATTGTCCAGTATATGCGTAGGAAGCGTCACAGAGATAATCAGGAAAGGGATCACCGCAGGGACGTAGGATCGTAGGCGGCCCAGTTCACTGAACGCCTTCTGAAAGTTCTCGCCCCATTCCGATACGCAGTGTGCTTCGTCTATTACGATGGACAGCACATTTCGTGTGAACTCGGGCGTTCGCAGGAGCTTTGAAAAGCGCATATCCTCGAGGCACATCTCCGGTGATGTTATAATAATATTATACTTGCGTGCTTCGATTCCCTGTATGTAATCTCAGTAATAAAGATACAATAAGTTCAAATTTTGACGCACCTTATGCAAATTGTTGGTGTATGAATCGCTGTTTACAGCAGCAGCACTGATACCCATTGCTTTAAATCGCTCGGCCTTCAGAATATTATATTAGTAAATACAGAGGGACAGCACTGTCAACGACAACCTCACCTGATCTGTTTCCAGGGCATTCAACGGAGATATTATTAAGACCAGCTTGTCCCGGGATCCTTGCGCAAACAAAGGGAGCACGAATGGTATGGTCTTTCCGGCACCAGTTCCAGCAACCACAACACAGTCGAGACCAAGAATGAGTGCTTCAGCAGCATCCAGCTGCCAGTCATACGGTATTCTCCCATTGAAAACATGCTGAAGCGTCTGGGACATCACCTCGCGAGTCCCCTTTGAGTCGTAGTTCCGATCCAGCGCAGCATCACGAGCATCCTTAAGAGCCCCAGAAGCACGATAAGTCGATGGCATTTACACCAGAGCACATAGAACAAGTGCTGCCAGAGCACAGGGAATACACAGTACAGTCGCGCATACAGTACAGACGCGCATACATTTGCATGGCCCAGTCACATGACCCCTTACCACCCGACCGAAATGTACCAGACTTTAGCACTAAAACCGTGTATGAGTTTTTCTAACTCAGCAGGTCTGAGTTCTAAAGTCTGGTCACGAGACTAACCGTATAGCATTATGTACTTAGCACAGACACGGCAAACGCCGAGCTAACCTAATTTGAGATGTGATCGGTCACTGGTGAGTCACGTTCGTGTCGTTCGGCTAACAACTGCAACAATCTGACTCACTATGACACTTCTTGCCTCGACCTTCTCGCGCGCAAGTAGTTATAAAACTCGAGGGTCGGAGGTCTGAAGGTCCAGTAAGCCTCGCCGCTTTGAATTCGCACCCTGCCTTTCCAAAGCACTTCGTGACTTGTCCGTTAATCTGACACCTCAAGTCCATCACTATAACTGTTTTGATGCCCATCATTACTCGCCAGCAACTTAGGAGCCTTTCCCACGCCAATGCAGTGAGCGAAGGTGGGCCATCGGAAGACACGTTGCCGAGAACTATGCAAGAGAGTGACGTTGACAATGATCCTATGGACGGGTCCTTCGCAATATTGTCCTCGAGCAAAGAAGACGAGGAGCAGGAATCAGTGTGGGATGAGCCAGAATTCGACGCTTCTGAAGACGAGTCGGACCATGAGGAGATTGATCATCCCGCTGTCGATGACGATGACGATTATGAAGGTAATTTTCACATCACCGATTGTTGTATGCCATGCAAACTGCGTACATAGCAACTCGCCACATGGTGAAACGCATTAAGCTTGGGAAAGTTGGGAAACCATCATCATCGAAGTCACCCGCGAAGGCCGAGAGGACTAGAGTCAATCGCAGGGTCCAGGGCCGACTACAGAACATGCTATCGCTGTCCTTTGACGTCCTATTCTTGGTATGTCCGTGCTGACCCGATTCTGTAACCATCTGTTGCTGAACGACCGATTTCGTAGATACTTTCAGAATTGGGGCCCATGGATCTCGTGAACCTCGCCCGTACGAACAAGGCTCTGCGACTGGTATTAATGTCACGCAAGTCCATGTGGGTGTGGATAGTGGCACGAAGGAATGCAGTGGCTGTTACGGTTCCTGATCTTCCCGAAGATATGTCTGAGCCTGCTTGGGCACTGCTGCTGTTTGGGCCTGCCATATGTTCGGTACGCAGTCTATGGTTCTCGCGCATTGTTTCGATTTCTAGCTAATTTTTGATCATAGCAATGCTCTACGAAGAACGTTCACCGGGTTGACTTTGCCCTTCGCCGTCGCTTGTGCATCAACTGTAAGAAGAGAAAGTGACGTAGATTCCCTTCGTAGACATTTCGGCGACCCTGATCAAGAGCTTTTTGCAGTCTTGTCCACTCAACTAATATTCGGTTTCGATGCCCGGACTTGAAGGAATGTGTTATGGATCTCCTCCCATATACAAAAAGTGCGATGGACTTTTTCTCATAGTCCTCGAACCTGCACATGTTGACCGTTCGCTCTACTATGTAGATGGAGGATGGACTAAAGGCCGCGCTTCTAATGGTCGTTACTACTGGAAGCCAGATTTATACGATATGGCCAAGAAGTTGACCGAACTTGAAGAAGACAGAGATGCGGGCAAGGCAGGAGCGCATGACCGACTAAAGTCCTTTCGCGCAAAGAGATTCCTCTTGGCCGACTCCATCGTTCAGGTGAGTTACAGGCCGTCATCCACTTCGTGCTGGAATAATTCATCATGCAGAGCTGCGCCGAATTTGAAGAATGGGCAGAGAAGGAAGCAGAGGCCCAGGCCCGTAATTCGCAGGAAAGAAGGGCCCAAAGACGCGAGGCGTGAGTAATATTAAAGATCATGGTCCCTTTCTGGTCCTGACGTCCCTACTTTCGCAGTCTTAAAGATCGTATTTTGGCTATGGGATACGAGAGTGCCGATATCGACTTTATCGGGATGCATGCCGTGCCTGGTGCAAATGTCGACGAGGAACTTACGGAGAAGGGTGCGTCCTGCATTATCCTTACGGAGGAACCTGCTGACCTTTTCCCGCAGCTTGGAGGCGTATCAGAACTAAAGTGGAGAGAAAGCTCAGCAGTGCTCGCGAGAGACGGCTATCACGACGGCGTCGACAAGAGATAAAATGCAGAGCTAGTAAGGCTGAGCAATATTACTCAGATTTCCTGCGACAAGTTCTTCCGGTGCAACGGCTATATCTTCCTTCGCTCTCTCAAGCCTGCGAACTTTCATGTTTCAGAGAGTTTCTGAACCTAGATCGAGTGGTGCAACCCTCCGAATGGGCGCATGCTGCAGAGCAGCTTCTAGAGAGCCTTTCGGACTGGATGTCCTCGCACAGGGACAAATATACCAGCCTGCTTCCTTTTGACTCCAACGGAGATCAAGATAAGGTGATGGAAGTCAAGTTATTGTCGGACCCGACAATCGAAGTTTGGCGTCGTGTTGAGATGCATGGTTTTGCGGGAAGGCTCGAGCTTGCAACATCGGTATTTCGTCATTTTGACACCAAAACGATCTACATCGGACGTGACGCTTGCCACGCTTGGAAGACGAAGGGTGAACTAGAGTTTCTAGAAATCGGCGCGGAGGCGGTGCATGCCCTTCTCCGGGAACTGGATCTTAGCCCAGAAACGACTACGGCATCGATGCTAGACCAGCTGGACAAGCGATTCACCTGCGCAAGCTGCCCGACGGACCTCCGACGATTTCCTCATTCCTGGAGGTCCTGCGTAAGTTCACACGTTTCCCGAATTCGTAACGAAGCGGCCAACGATCTCGGATATAGGTTTCTCATTTTGTCGACTGTCTGGAAATAGGTCATCCGTATCCTCAATTGCAGGTGGTGGGCCCTGACGAGGAGGAGGCCATGAGGGGCTCGTTCTCCTATGTTCGTTATCCGCACCAACCCGAAATGTGGCTTTGCAATCACTGTCCGGATTATCTCTCGCCCGATCCATCACCATCTTTTGTAGGAACTTCGGACCACGGGACGCAAGAGCATGCATTTAGGCATGTACAGACAGCGTATGTCCGATCTGATTCCGCTGCCATCGCCCATGATTTGATTTCTGATCTCTAAGGCACAATATCGATCATCCTCTGGTCGATGTGGATCTGTTCTCATACCCCGACCTTGACGTTGAACGGTTGACCCCCTTAATAGACTGGTCAACCTACTAGTAGTATTCGAACACTCGAAAATGGACGATTTAGTCGGACCTAGGTTACTTTTTTAGCCTTGGACAATTATGGGACTTTACGTGCTTATGCGTTCCGCTGTTATCCCGCATCTACTGTGGTAGTTGTTCAGTTACGTAATATATGGTTCACATATTTTTGACGCGAATGTTGCTGACCCGAGAATGGATGTTGATTATGATCACTGAGAGAAAGAGAAGAGAAAGAGAGCGAAGCGGGCTTGCGAACGATACATTATTCGGCACAGGGATGGATTTCCGGGCCGTCCATATGCAATAACGTTGCAGCCTGGTAACGGGGAAACCAGAGAAGTGGAAACCAGCAATTTCCGATCGCTCATAATTTTCCTCCGCATTTGTCTTTTGACTCTGAAAACACTTATCGAAAGGTAACACCGCCCAACTTTACTAGCCCGGGCTTTACCCGTGACTCGTCCATTATTAAAGTCGCTTCCTTGGCGCTGCCACCAGCGGCCAGGCCGCTGAGAGACGCGCGTGTACCTCGCGGCGTCTGCTGCCAATAGCACCGTGGCACAATCACGGATTGTCTCATTCTATAGAATCACGACCTGAAGAGACAACAGGATCCGGGTCGTTCAACTAGCCAAATCTATCCAACACTTGCCCTATTTGGAACCGCGTATACGGCACTAACCATAGAGGATCACACGGAAAACTGGTTGCTATTGATACCGAAAGTTCAGAGTCAAGCATGCAGGTTACGCCCATCCAACATGGAGCTTTCGAGGCACCAGTGAATGGAAAGTGGGACATATCCTAGTCCTTTTGCAGGTCTGTACCCCAGTTACTCCATACATACGGCTTAGCGGCTATCATACTCATCAGATAACGCCCTGCCTCCCAGCGCCCAACAGTACCGTGGCGCTCGCCGTGGAACCCGCAAAATATCCCGAATAGTCAACACCCTGAGGAATGGACGGGAACATGTCATACGGTCCTAGCTGTGCTGATATTCGAGAGACCGAGTCTGCGCTCCTTAAAGGAGCTCGGAAATACCCTGGTTCACTACAGTATTTTTTTTTCTTGCCCCGGCTTCAATTGAACTGCCGCCATGGCTACAACTGATTCTCTGTCGCAGATCACCGGCACTTTGATGCGTTACTTGTCATCTTCCCGGAAATCATATTCGACACTCTGGTTTTCGTCTATTCACTGTCTCTCCAAGTCATCGCCACTCTATCCTCTTTTTATTGTCTGGAACAGGAACGAGCCGCCACCATCGCTTGCACAGCAAGCACAAGGGCGGGACTCGGAGGATAGCCGATAACTCAACTGACCGGCTTTCCCCAAGTCCCTCTTTTGTTATCCCCACACTCGACACGATGTTCGATGGGTCCTGGTCAGATGCCTCTCCTGCGCTTCTATTAGCTGTCTCTGGTCTAAATTAAACAACCGTGGGTATAATCGAATCGTATCTTAAGCCGGCTTCGTGTTCTCATCAAGAATGTGGGTCGATATGCGAATCAAATCCCGACAAGTTTCCGAACAATGACGCTGTTCCTATCCTGGGTTGACCGTTCCGAAACGGTGATAATTTCCAGAACAAGAGAATTTGTGATAGGGGACCAGAATGCAGACCATACCTTTTGCTTGCACGTTCGCGCTTACGATGACTTTATGACGTACAGAAGGGGGGACTAACTGAACCTGACTGCGCAATTCATTTTCATGTAGAGTGAGTAATTTTCCCAGGACTTCCTGAGGGCAATTTTATAGAGGTTTGGACGCCATGACCGTCTCATATAGATGATCCATCTCCACCTCGTGGGTGTTCCGGATGAACGGCACAGATGCCGAATATTCTGGGGTTCTCCTTGGGTACTTACAGTTCAGGATCTCTCCGCGATGATCTTATCAGAAGGAGCGGTCCCTATAGGACAAATTATACCTCCTTCCCCTTGAAACATAACGGCGTATTCAGTGGCCAAGAGATTTTTGACTTCTGCGTCGTGAAATACATACCCGCTTATCTTGACACCTTTCTCGAGGTGCAAGTCCACATCCAACACCGCATTGGCATAAAATAATGTGCGGTGGTAGCTCTGCTCTCCATGCGCATACTATCTGGAATTTTTTGAGGGGTGGTGCCTTCTTAGGTTGCTCTCGCAACATTCCTATGTCACCATGTCACCATAACTGACTGTTGAATTAGGTATTTACCTAACGGCGAAGCAAGGCCCCTATTTTAATCTTATGAACCCCGGAAGCCAAAGCTATCGTTCTCTGACAGAAGAATTCATCTACGCACCCCTCCGTTTCCTATCGCAGCGAGGTCCCGCAGGCCCATTATATTCACTCCGCCACATGATTTCTTGGAATATTCCCTGTAGACGCAGCGTGCTGTAAATGAAGGTAGCGACGGCATCTGGGCCCAAGCCGCGCCACTAATTGGCTGCTTAATTTGTCTGGACCCGCTTTTTGGCGGTAAAAACTAGCTCTTAGATGCTCCGCTCAAGATCCGATTTCATTTCCCTAAGATTACAAACATTTATCATAAATCACAGGTAAGTAATTCTCGGGCACTGATCTCCAAGAATTGAATCGCACTCAATTGAATAGGTGACAAGCACCACAATGAAAGGCGTTTCTTCCCCGCAACCCCCATTTAACCCCAGGTGGTTAGTCCCGTAGACTTAGGTCACGGTCTAGCCTCGCTAAAGTAACCAATTTCCTGCCACCACCACTTTGTACAGTGTCATGACGCGGACTTTGAGCTGGACTCTCAAGGTAATCGAACACATGACAATTCCACGCTCCGTCTCGGGTTCCTGAAACCTATTTTCTGGACGCGCTTTCCCGTCGCCATAGGCCATTAATTGGAGAATTCATGTTGGAATATCACAGGGTGCTGCAAAAAAAATGAGGGTTAATCTCCCACATGCGTTTTGGCCCTGGTTGTCAGGTCCCCATGTGCACATATCCGCATGTATATCGCGGTGCAGTAGGTATTACGGTCTTTTGGCATGGATACTGTCAGCCTTAGACCTTAGTTGCTCTGTGCGAGCACCTAGCGCCCCGTCCGAAGAAACGATCAGACAGGATTCCTTGTTCAGCTCTGCTTATCACTCTCGTGATTACCCGTGCCTGTGGCGGCTGCGTTCCATCGAAACCCAGTCCCACCCGCTGTCCAGTCTGGTTCCCGGCGATACGACTGATATGGACCCTAAGGTTCAAACGTCCTTTTCTTGCATGCATTCACGCGATAGAAGGAGCCAGAACATGAACTGATTCAAACACATCCAGACCGGCACCATGACCGGGGGTGCCCTGATGATAATAGAACTTCCATACCAGGTCTCACCGCATCTGCCGGCGCTTTTGCTAATGTCAAATGCATCTGATGCCGTCTTTCGCATCGAACTACTCTTGCATGCGAAGCTTCTTTTATACCCAATTGTCTAGCATCGGAGTGTTCGGCACAGAGGCCAATACTGGGTTCATGCACATGTGTCGTTCTGGCAGCCTTTCGGCGTTTGTGAAAATTACTAGACTGATGAGCGACCAACTCAAAATAGCATTAGTACTTGGAAATGGTCTATCGAATCCAATCTCGGTCAATTCGACTTACCCTTTTTTGCTTTTTTTATCTGATCTCCCAATGCGTCTTGAGTCCTGGTCTTGGGTTGTCCTGAATTTGTCTCAAGTTCGCAGCATGTGGAGGAGTCCCTGGAGCTGGAGCCTGAGAGACACGACGTTCGATGATCGGTCATATATAGCTGTCATTCTATTTGAAACCTACACTCATGGGGAAAACGCCTCTCCGTCGCCGTCTTTTTTTTTTTTTCTCTCAAGCCTAGATACCAAATTGTAATTGAAGGTTCATATACCTGACACGGGCCGTAGAGGTCAGTACCATGCATGGTATACAGTACACACACCATTACTTCGGCCACCCGGCTTTTGACATTACTGAGAAACCCCCCGTGACAGTTTACTGTAATTAAGTGACAGGTCAATTCATGCAATTCACTCCACTTGGCACTTGGTCGGCCTCGCGATCTGCTGACAAAGTCGATGCTACCGTAACGGCAAATGCCGAAACAGCCCCTAGTTTAAGGTCCCCACTTCCATGGTCTCGCTCGCGCAAGTCAGTCGTCCGTCACGTTGTCGAACGGGCACCTCAATGTTCGTGCGTGGATCAAATGAGTCGATCGGCACCGACAATTTTCACAATATGTACAGTTCATGGCACGTCCTGATGCCCGGTGCCTCGAGGCGTTGCTCATGTGAGGGTTATAAAATGGCAGCCTTCGGTGCTGAAGCGCTGAAGTTCCGGTACTAAGCACTTTGGGTGTCAGCAAGGAACTGAATCCGATTTGATATCCTCTGCTCTCTCAAGAATACCTGCCAGTGCGCTGCTCAAGTCCAAGGTAAGTCGAGCTCGGGTGTGCACTCAACCAACAGAGTTTACTTCGTTACTTGACCACCCAGCGCTTCTCTTCTCTCCTCGTACGGCAACGCCCACGGCAATTTTTTGCGGAAGGATCTACTGCCTATATCGGCGACATTTGATATTTCGGGGAAAAAGGAAAAAAACAGGACGGACCTATTGTCACACCCTATTGTCACACCTTTGATGCTTGTCACGACCTACTATCATCCTAGGAGCCCTCCCCGCCCCAATGAGATTGACGAAATCGAGGGATCCTGGCCGCAAGACGGGCTTCCGGGGGCCATAGGAGAGGATGGTGATCGAGATGATCTCATGGATTTGTTCCAAGCGGGATTGTACTCGAGTGATGAAGGTGAGCACGATTTAGTGTGGTGGCAATGAGTCCGAGTCTGATCGTTTCGAAGAAGAAGAGTGGAATGAAGAAGAAAGTGACCATCCTGAATTCAACGACATCCCTGAAGGTACTTTGAGCGCCCTCAAAGGCCACACACGACGTTTAATTGTGCATACAGTAACACCGCCCTCGGCAAAACGCCGCAAATCGGAGAAAGCTGTGCTCTCGGGGATAGTGCCGTCATCGAAGTCTCCCACGAAATCCAAGAGAGCTGGCGTCAGTCGCAGGATCCAGGGTCGATTGCAGAACATGTTATCGCTGCCGTTTGACGTCTTATTCTTGGTATGTCCGTATCCGCCCGAATCTCGCGTCCGTCTGTTGCCGAACGAGCTACTCTTTCCAGATATTCGCAGAATTGGGGCCCATGGATCTCGTGAATCTCGCCCGTACGAGCAAGGCTTTGCGGGGGGTTTTGATGTCACGCAAGTCCATTTGGGTCTGGTTAATAGCACGACGGAATGCAGGGGCCACAAAGGTTCCTGATCCTCCCGATGATATGTCGGAACCTGCTTGGGCACTGCTACTATTTGGGCCTGCCGTGTGTTCTGTATGCAGTCAAAAATCCTTACGCATTGTTCCGATTTCGGGCTAATTTGGCTGACAGCAATGCTCTACAAGGAACATACATCGGGTCGACTTCGCCCTTCGCCGTCGTTTGTGCGCCGTCTGCAGGAAGAAAAAGTGAGGAAAGAATCCTTCACAATGCCTTGGATGCTTCTGATCGTGAAACCCATTTAGCCTCGTCACTGTGGCTAAACTTCGGTATCAATCCATTGACTTGAATGAGTCTGCTATGGAACTTCTCCCTTATACAGAAAGTATGATACCCATCCTCTGACAATCCTAAATCTGTGCCTATTGACTGCTGGCCCGGCTTCGCAGTCGGAGGATGTGCGCATCGCCGCGCTTCCAACAGTCGTTTCTACTGGATGCCCGATGTAGTCGAGATAGGCCAGAAGTTAGCCAAACTTGAAGCAGACAGGGATCTGGGCAAGCCTGGGGCACAAGGAAGGCTTGAATCTTTTCGCAAAGAGAGAAAAGACTTGGTTGATTCGATCATTCTGGTGGGGTTTTAATCCGCTGTTTCAATTCTGCTACCAGCTCACGTCATGAAACAGAGCTGCGCCGAATTTGAGAAATGGATCAAGGCTGAATCAGTGGCCCAAACTTCGGATGCTCGCGAACGAAGGACCCAAAGACGCAAAGCGTGAATACTAGCAGCAATCCACGTCTCTTTCTTCGTGCTGACGTACCAGCTTCACAGCCTGAAAGATCGTATATTAGCCGCAGGATATGATAGTGCCGATATCGACTATATCGGTATGGGTTCTGTGCCTGGTGCGAATGTTAGCAAAGTACTCACAGAAGATGGTGCGCCCTGTGTCGCTCCATAGAGGAACCCACTGATCTTTTCCCGCAGCTTGGAGACGTATCAGAACTAAAGTAGAGAAGAGGCTCAGCAGCGCTCGTGCGGATCGTCTATGTGCAGAGCGGCGCCGACGAGAGACTCTGTGCAAGGCTAAGGCTGAGCAATGTTACTCCGATATCTTGCGACAAGTTCTTCCACTCCAACGTTTATATCTTCCTGCTCTTTCTCAAGCCCGCGAACTGTCTTGCTTCAAAGACCTCTTGAACCTAGACAGAGATTTACAACCCGCTGAATGGGACCATGCGGCAGGGCAACTTCGAGAGAGCCTTTCGGAATGGATGTCCTCACGCAGGGACCGATATGCTAGCCAACTTCCTGTCTGCTTTTACGACTCTCAAGGCGAGTCGATGGAGGTAACGTTACTGACCGACCCGTCAATCGAAGTTTGGCGTCAGGTTGGGATGCAGGATTACTCAAGAGACCTAGAGCTTGCGACATCGGTATTCCGTCACCGGGACACAAAAATGATCCTGATTGGACGCGAAGCTTGCCACGCTTGGAAGATGCAAGGAGAGTTAGAGTTTCTCGAGCGCGGCGCGGCTGCGACCCGCTCCCTTCTCCGCGAACTGCAACTAGATCCGACGACAACGACCGCAGCGACGCTAGAGCGAATGGATAGGCGGTTCACCTGCGCAAACTGCCCGACGGACCTCGAGTGGTACCATCGTTCTTGGAGGTCCTGCGTAAGTCCCGCACGTTCTCTGTTCCGTATTAACTCGCCAAGACGTGAGAATCAGGTTTCGCATTTTGTCGACAGTTCGGATGTACATCATTCATACCCTCAATGGCGGGTGGTGAGGCCCAATGCGGTGGCCGTAAGGGGGGAGACCCACAACGATTCCATCTGGTTTTCACCGCGGACCGAAACGGAAACATGGCTTTGCAATCACTGTTCCGATTATCTCGCACCCAGTTCGCCTGTATTCTTTGGACGGATTTTGAGGACAGGAAAGAAATGGGAGGCTATGTGGCATGTACAAACAGAGTACGTCCGATGTGATGCTGCCATGTTCATCCCCTTAAGACCTTCCCCCTCCCTCCACAGGCACAATGTGGACCTACCCATAGTTGATGTGGACGTGTTCTCGTATCCGATGTTCGTCACGTACTGACATCGCTGCCCGGCGCTGTCGATTAAGGGACATTGTAGGTAGTGTACTAGTAGTGGAGCCTAAACTGTATACCGTTGTCATAGTATTGGCCGAGTCATGCATGTCATGTGACCAGTATCGCGTGCTCCAAACTTGGCTCCGACTGCCTTCACTCTGTCGCCTTGCGGCTTGGTTATGACCTCTACACGCTCTACCTTGCCTTGGAGATCCTCCCAGAAGAACCGTGCACCAACCTCTCTGTCCTTAATTGTAGCCACGCCCGAGGTTTTTCCTCTCCTGTCACATCCGCAGTTGCACATCTCCCAGCCATCAAGATGACCAGTGACCCCAAGACAGGATCTTCGCAGTTGAAGTACGCTCCCCCAGAAGTCCCACCAGTCGATATGAGGACTCATAAAAAGTGCTTTTAGATGTCAAATTACAGGAGGATGCAGAGACTCAACCAGCCCAAGACCACAACGGTAGGCAGTGCTACTTCCGATCACGCTTTTATTCTCGCCTTTTCCCATTTCGACCGCGGTTTAGTCATGCGGATATGGCGGTTAATTCTGGCTTTTGCGCGATGCGTTTTAGACGTTGCTTTCTGCCCCATTTTCAGTTCTCTGACTGCCTTTTAACTTAGATGACCCACAACCCGAACGAGTGCAACTTGAATCGTTCTCCTTCAAATGCCACGGATGTCTCACCAGCTTCCGATGATGATGACACCAGTCCTGCGCCAGGAGCACCGACCCAATGTCCGCCCCGCACTTGTACCCCAGTCACGCTCATGGTTTGCGTCATTGTCAAAGCGTCGCTCATCCAATGTTTCTCTGAACGAGCTTGCTCAGAAGCAGAAGACACGTGCACCTCCCCTAGCGGCGAACAGCCAACCGTGTTCAATCCGCTCACTCGACGCGGCGGCGGCTGTGTCGACTACGCCGCCACCAGAGGAACGTCCCGACAATGCCCTTGTCACTCCGGTTGTGTCAGAACCACAGGCAGCCAATGCAGGTCAGCTAGAGTCTGAGACCAAACTAATACCCAGAAAGCGCGCCTGGTTTGCCCTTCTCGTCGCATCGTCGCCATTGTCCTCCAAGCAAGCAAGCAAACTACGACTCGCGGATGAACCGTCGCCTCCATGGATCCGGCTCGAAAAGATCCTCCGATGTCGGAAACCACACGACCTCCGGTTATGAACGTCATCCCTCCGACTCCCCCAAGGTAGAGGGCAGACCTCCGTCGGAAACGGCTCCTGTTCCTATACCTGCTACTCGCAAATGGTTCACCCCACTTCATCACACAAGCTCGGTCACCCGAAATGGAGAAGCGTGCACCGTCATCGGCCAGTTCGCAGACGGGTGCTAACCATCGTCACTTGATGACAAGCGCCGAATTTGACTTCGCTTCTGCCGGCCCGTCGTCAGAAACAGTCTCTTCAGCCGAGACGAGTCCGAATTTGTCTTCTTTGAACCCTTCTGCAAGCCGCTTCTCGCTCACCATTCCCTTTCTTGGGCGTGCTAAAGTTCATTGGAGCGTGCCACACCATCTGCACCACATGCTAGTGATAGTGATATCCGATCGGGCCGGATACCTCCAGATTACCGGCAGTAGAGAACGCCGAGTCTAGTGCAACCGAAGCTACAGGTGAGTTTCACCAATGATGATTAGACGTAAAAATCAAGTCTCGCTCCAGCTCCAGCTCCAGAGAGTCCCTCTTCTTCCATGGTGGACCATGTGCTGCCTGGCGCGGGCCGAACACCGTGCAAGATTCCTGGTGGGCGCTCGTGGGTTGGCGGATACAACGCCACACACGGCTTCCCCTGTCCAGGATCCACTGCCAATCAGAGCCTTGGATCAAGAATCGGTGGCGGTAGCCACTGATAGGGCCTCGAGGGGGCTAATATTTCGAGCTCCAACACCCTGCGCACGTTGAACCCTGCACGACGGATCAACAACGTCATCAGCGGAAAAACCCCATGACCGAGGTTCGAGTTGGCTGACTCAATGGTCCTGGTAGGTCAGTCGACCTCGGTGTCAGCGCCTGACAGGACCCAATTTGAGAAGAAAGCGCCACCATGTGGAACATGGCACAGTGCTCCGAAAACGGCGGAGGCACATACAGACAGGAGCCCAACTCCACGGCGCATGCAGAACCGACGAACCCCATTCAGTCCTCTATCACCACAATATATCTGGCTGGGCCTCATTTTTCAGTTCTAGGTCGCTACTTGCTAAGCGTATTACGGACACTGAGGATCGAGAGGAAGATGGAATGGAAGTGATGGAGATCGACGAAGGAGTAGAGAGCACGGCAGCAGCCTTTCTCTTGCTGTGAACCGGAATCCCGCCAGGAAGGGATCCTGCCACGCGAGAGATGCGGACATCTAATCAGTTCCTGGCACACGCGCTCCCTTCACCGTCGACAAAGCCGAAGTCGAGGCACGATGATGTTAAGCGTCAAAGCGTACATCAGTCTCGCCTACGCCGTCGAAGGGCTCTGGGCGCGCTTCTCCACGTGTTCCTCTGGCACCGAATCTCGTACTACCCACGTGGGATGATCGTTTCTCCTACCGCCCCGTTCAACTGTACCTCATGAAGAGAGCGGTTCTGTGCTCACGAAGACGGTGCGTTTCGTAAGTGGCATGCTCTTCGCGAAAGACGACGGCGCCAGCACGGAGACAGACAAGGCACGTTCGAAAAGCGATGAATACTTTGCAGATTTTGGAAGGAACTTCCACGTACTTGGGACGTCATCGGTGAATCCATAGATGGCAATATCTTGCAGGGTTGTAAAGTGTAGTGGTTATCGGTATTCATGGATGCCTGGTACGTCCGCTATGTCCTCTAGGTCACGTCCGCTTGGGACGTATCAGGGGGAAATGCTCATATCGTCATGCGTGCCTGTACAGGTGCGGTTATGCGGACCGTATTAGGGGAGGTTCGTTATCCTCTTGAATTAGGCTGTACTAGGGAACTGACACGCGTGTTTTGTAGCCGACTGGCACGAGTAACAAATTTGTCACGATGATGTGCCAGGCGCTGGAGTTGTTTCAGGAACAACATAAGGTACGGCTCGAGCGGGTGACGCAAATCCCTTTGGAAGGCGAGGAACGATTAGCAACGTGTCGAGAAGTGTGTACATTACCTTATCGGGTTGTCTTTTTTCCAGCTACTGAATTGTTTCTGATTCATAGACTGTACACCAATTTGACGACAAACAGCGAATGGATGGATGACCTTCACGCGGCGGACGCAATCTTGTGGCAACACATTCTCAGGCTCTATCGTTTCACGCATTTGCTTGATCGACTAATTCGTGAAAAGCATATTAAGACGTCGAGGACGTCGGACCTCCTGGCTAGCGCCTCGGCTATCCTCACTCCCGGCGGCATGAGTTCGGCGGGGCCATCTGCCCAGAGGGTGTGCTGTTTGGCGCTATGCGGCATCCATCTGGACCCTTCGTTATCTTAGCTCCAGTTCCCTCTTGCAGCCCTACATCCAGGTAGGCGTAAACAATAGTGTGCATGACATGGGCGTTTTTAGTAAAACTTTACTTACCAGTATTTCGAGTCGGCCGAGCCAAAGAACTGTTTGAGTTTCAGGTCAGTCATACAGGCGTTAATGCCAAGGTATCTCGTACTCATCAATATCTATCACCTGACACGTGGTAGAACACCAACAGCGAGGTCTCGAAGGTTTACGTCAAGGCGTTGCGTAATGTTGTGGACCACAGAGTACGTCGATACCCTTTTCAGACGATCACGAAGTATGTGACAACGGTCACATCTCAGGTTAAATGGTGTTTATCGCCTCGCTCAACGATCAAGTTGTCCCATTGTACTCGGGTTGTTCACGCTGCTTCTCACCCTCTAATTCTGAGGGCATTGTATATTGACGTGACGCGTATCAGTACGTGTTTCGCTTTGGAAGAACGTATCGTCCCTGAGATTCAAGATATCCGCCGGATTATATAGCTCATCTGATTTCTTGTCGAACCTTCTGGTGTTGCTCCTTCGCGTGATGAACGTCGGTCTTTCCGATAGTGGCTTGCTCACGCATCTTTCCGAGGCGACAGCGGGCTCCCTGAGCGGAATTGGGCATTCCACAGTATACGAAGAACTCGCCACGTACTCGTTCGTATCACTCCGTTGTATCGAAATCGGCTTCTTTCTGATGATGGGCATAGCCTGGCCGTGAATTATCTTTTCATGACAGATCATGGATCAAATGAGCACCGGAACTTGTTGTCCATGAGTTCGACGCCAACACAGAACTGAATGATTACGAAGTGGCATCTCTCCAACCCCGATCATCCCCCTCTCGCGTATTCACCCTTCGATTTGGTGTTTTCTAATCTCTTTTCTGTCACGCTTTTTCACAGATCCCCTGGGCGTTACGCGATTTGATAGCAAACGAGGGCGTAGCACACTTCTTCAGAAGCGATTTTGCGAACCTGCGCAACGCTTTCCCTGATTGGCATCCCAAGACCGCCATATTACGGGATATCAAACGGAAGCTCCAGCCTATTCAACGCCTAAATATGAATCTGTCGATGGGATCCAGCCATTCCAAACTTTGATGAAATGATGAAATATGATCCTCACAGCCTATGCGGGTAAATATTTTTATTCTTTTTTTCAACTCGCCATTTTCCTGTTCCTTTAACCCGTCTAGTCCAATTGATACAGTACTTGTCAATCGAAATACCCGTGCCTTCCCCGGATCAAAGAAATGATTCCTTTTTTCTCTTTCTCCCAACACCTACATGTAGTTCACTTTAAACGCTGTATTCAACTTTGTATAGCCACAACCATATGGGCACAACAGTATAACCTTCCTACATACGTATGTACCTGTCGCCCCGGGAATCGTTCACCCCCGCCACCCATCTACAATTACGGCACGGATTCACACACGGACTCACACACCCACATGCAACGCTCGTACACACGCAGATAGATGCAGTATACACATATAGACGGGTTTCTTTTTGCACAGCCGCGATCAGTTCCCAGTTCTAGACAGTTTGGTGTCAGGGGCGTTGACACGAACGCCTCCCGTCGGGCTGTGAGTGCGACAGTCGGTGAGGTCCGAGACAAGGCACGACCTATACAGCTAGCTCCAGGTCCAGGTATATACAATTTAGCCTACTCGAGGGGGAAATGTATGATGGCGTTACACTTTCTCTTATTTATCTGATGAGATCATGAGATCGGGTCCAGTATAGAGCTTGCATGTGTTCATGTGCCTCTCCCTCCTTCCTTCCTTCTATCAACGATACTCAGCGCCACAGTCACCTATCAACGTGATCATCCTTCGACCATTCGACCGTTGAGAACGGCTTCGATATCCGCGCGATCCGAATCGGAAGGCGGAATCGGAACACGTTTAGGTTGTCTTCAGGATGTTCTGAAACGCCGAGACGAGTGCCTTGGGTAAATTTTTAGGGTTTACGAGCGAGAGGAGCGGAGGGACAACGCGGAATGTGATCGCGATGGTTGACGGTGGATTCGCGCGGTTTTTGTTGTTGTAGGAGAAGCAAGAAAAAAAAAAAAAAAAGAAACGTCAGGGTCAACATCAATGTCAATGTTCATGAGACAGACGATCGGGAAGGGGGAAAAACACGAACAAAGGGAATTTGACATACCTACGAGAACGGCCCCGACGAATGGATGGTCTAGACCCCACGGACGGCAATGTTGGCAATGCTCACGCCGCCGTGGCGGTCGCCGACTCTTCGTAATATGGTGAGAAGTCGTTGGAAGAGGCCCAGTCGCCCCATACTCTGGTGATTGCATCGAGATACTAAGGGGGGTTTTCGGTTTCACACATACAAACAAAGAAGGGGCGCAACCGGTAAGCGTTAAACGGGACTGGATTGGTGAGAAAATAAAGTGGCACGCGCTCAGGGGAGGATATGTGGGAAAGGGAGTGGGTGGAAGAGGCAAGAGGACACGCTTAATGTGCGCTTAAACTCACCTTGCGCTGTGATGGCGTTAGCGCGCTCGAGTACGGATCGGGCTCGGGCCTGTCGAGCCAGGCATCTGCCAGAAAACCACCGCACTAGCCGAGGGGGGTTGGTAGGGAGGGATATACGTTAAGCCGAAAAGCGATGCAGAACCGGGTAGAGAAAGGACGTACGATAGTGCCGTAAGTGAGCAACTTGATGTTGTGCTTCTCACATACATCTGCCATGCCGTGGAGAGGCCGTGTGTCAATCAGCGAGAACTGTGTTTGAGCATCAGAGATTTTTTTTTTTTTTTCATTCATTCATCTCGCTGTCCGGCCATCGGAGAGGGGCAAAAAACGGAGATTTGAAGAAATTGAGACATACCTGGACTTGATTGGAGACGATGGAACCAGGACCGAGTTGTGTGCAGATCTCGTCTGTCCGGACCGCATCAAAGTTTACGAGACCGAGAGCCTTGATGTGACCGTCGCGCTGGATGTCCTGGAGGTAGCGCAGAGAAGTCATATAACCCTTATTGGAGTAGTCTTGCCAATAAAACTACACGGGGATTGGGCGTCGAAAGTCATGTGTGTCAGTTGGACAGACAGATGGGCACGGCCGAAAGAGGAAGGTGTAGTGTGGGAATCAGTTCTGACCTGGAGGAAGTCCAGCTGGCGAGTGCGCATGCGCGTCATGCGCTCGCGAACTGCGGTCTCAACGGTGGCGCGAGAGACGTCGCCGTGTTTGAATACACACCACTTTGTGCCGCCGAGGACGGTGCGCGGTGGGAGTTGCTCTTGAAATTGGCCCTGTTGGCAGCGTCAGAGGAGTTAGTAAGAGAGTGGACCGAGATTACTAACAAAGACGATCTCTGCTGGACCATAGTGATCGGCTACGAAGGGTAATATGAGCGCCAAATGGGGAGACGAAGGGGACGAGGACAGACCCTAGTAAAGGAATAAATTGAAACAAGGAGAAACGTGAGAAAAGGAAGGCGCGACGCGACGCGAAGAGAGCAAAAAGGAAGGAGGATTCACCATATCTGACAGAGGCGCAAAGAAAGGATCAGCGAAAGGCGAGGGGCAATGTTTCAAGAGAGATGAGATCGCGTTTACCAAACGCAGTGTAGCCTTGATCAACGTGGCGTGCCATGGCTTCGCGTATCCTTGATGCTGGTGCGCTTCCCCACGCCGTGCTCGACAGCTGCCATAAACCGACCCAAAGACGGGGTGGGCTGAACGGGCCGAGCGGGAAGGTCTCGAGATGGAGGTGCGGCGGGTGCGCGGGAGCGCCGAGGGGGGATAAGCAGCGGTCATGGTCGTCGTATGGTGGTTGAGAGGTGCGGGGGTTGCATCTACACATCGGAAGAGGGGGTCGTGCACGGGTGGATTTATAGGAGATTCGGGGCAGACAGAGAGGACGACCCATGGTTATGCGTTAGGAATAGGAATAGGACCGCGTGCGCGTCAATCCAAATTTTTTAATTGGGAAGTGAACCGGTTCCCCGGATCGACTGAGCATATTTGAAAGAGTTCGCGTGTTGATCAAAAGACCGGGGCGAGGTGACCATCATCCTTCCCTTTTCTTCTCTCTCCCCCCCAATCGAAACATGTTCCTCCCGGTCCTTGCCTTGGTTGCCCATCCCACCCTAACTCTCATCCGTCCGATTCGTCGGAGCGCAAAGTCTGAACTATAAATTTCCCTTCCTTGCTTCGCTTTTCCTTCAGTAGTCTCCAATCTCCAAATCGCTACTCCTTTGTCTGCCGTTTCGTATCATCCACTCTCCATCCATGCCCGCTCCCTCGTCCGACGCCTTTACCCGCTCGCCAGACTCTCGTTCTCTCAACCATGTGTACGCCCGCCCCCTCCGCTCCTCCACCTTCCACCTATGGCTAATCATATGCTACGAACAGCAATCTCATGGTAGACTCGTTTATCGCCAACGCCCGGGTAGAGGAGTACGTCTACGTCCCCCTCTCCCCGCTTTTCTTTCACCCTCGCGTATCTCACCCCCCTATCCCCCAGCCTCCGCGCGACAGTGCGCATACTCCTCGCCTCGATGCCCCCAAGCACGGCCCAAGCCTTCACCAAGGCCGCGCGCTCACGATTGTCCAGCCCCAACGCCAGTCCGCTCCCTCACCCCCAAATCCTGTTCTACTTTGACGGCGTCGAGCCAACGCCAACCTCGGGCCTTTACGATATCCTCGCGCACGCGCGAGCCCTCTACGGGGCCGGGATGGGCCTAACCAGTTTCGGGGTTTTCGCGACCATCATCCGGACGTCTTTGGGTCTCCGATGGACGCCCTTTGGCGCGGCCGCGGACGCATTTGCACTTATTGACGGCGACATTTGCCAGGCGATACAGAGTTCGAAAGAAGAGATCGACTCGGGCCGCGGGGGCGACCTCGAAATTGCGCGAGCCAAAGTCGCGGATCTACGTGCTGCGTTGAAGGAAAGTTCGGACGCTGTATCACGTTGGGGAGGTGACTTTCCATTCGACCGCGCTACGGCTACCTTAGAAGTATGGAAATTCTGACCCCTCTTTTACCTCCCGCGCTCGCTCCGATGTGTGACTATGTATTACCAGACGCTGTCAATTTGCTATTTCGCTTTTCTCTCATCCCCCCGGACCCCCCTATGAATAATTTTAGCACTCTAATTTTGGGCTACCTTGTGTGCGAGCGAGCGAATTCCGAGGAGACAATATACTGCGAACTTTGATGGTCTGTTCTAGTACGATACTCTACGTGTAACCGTGTACGTCAGACCGAAGATGACTGACGTTGACAAGTATGCAAATATGGCCCTAAAGGGATTAAACTCGACGTGACTGATATATGTGGCCCAAAGTAGCAAGTATGATGTGTTGACTAGGGTCGAGGTCGAGGTCCCAGTCCAAATTGATGACTTTAAGCCCAAGGAGAGAAAACACGTACGTACCTGACCTGATCTCACTTTGACTTGACCTGTAGTAGGGGTCAGTGAGCCCTGAGCGGACGGGGACCTAAGCGGATGCATTCATTCACAACTTGCATCACCGACAGGAGGGGAGGCAATCAACCTCACTCGTAGAACCGGGGTCATGTAAGCACCGGCAATTGAACGAACGCCCTAGAGATAATAATAATAAAGGCCGTGTGCCATGGGTCGTCAACCCTGAATCGTAAAAAAAAAAAAAAAAGGCTGCCCCAACAATCCGCGATCCACATGTTGGCTGACTGGCCAGATGGAGGAGTCGGGGAGAAGAAGGGATCAATCAGGGAGAGGGCATCATCAATTCCGCGTTTCGTGATTGGTTGGTTGGGTTTGGCGTTTCTTGAGGTACACAGTTACACAGTTACCACCACGTTCGGCGGAGCGGAGGTGCGAAAACGGCGTAAACGGCGTCCCGATCGGGAGGAGCGGCTTCTGCAGCCGTACCCAGCCGTACTGTATTACCCAACGAGGGTGGGAGGGATGACCCCGGATGGGATGAGATCTTGGCGTAGCGGTTTTAGTCACCGGGCACTAAACTAGTTCAATTCATCATATGCATGATGCATGCATGATACATCCCTCATCATCATTATTATCATCCATCATCATGCATATCCCATCATCATTTTATTTTATTGTCACTTCCAAACTTTCTTCTTACTTCTTACTTCTTCTTCTTAAACCCCCATTCATCATTCATACATCCACATTCGGAGAATTTTTTTTTTTTTCTCGTTTCTTGTTTTTTTTTTTTACGCTTTCATTGCGTTATATATAGCCGGGGGAGCTCGATCGGTCACTTCCGTCCAATTTCCGCTTCCGGTGATGGCGAGTCGGTCAGACGAGTCAGTCAGTCACCAAGGACAACAACGGGGAATAGAACATGAGCCGAGGGAATGTTACGAAGCCGGAACTCGGAAAAAATTTGTTTTTATAAAGATCGCGAACAGGGGTTTGTTGTTGGTTGTGTTGGAGTTGGAGAGGGGAAGGAAGGAAGGAGAAAAGGGAAGGGGCGGAATGTAGCGCAAGCGCATCTGGGATCTGCCGATGATGCGCCCACTGCGCGGGATGATGGCCTCAGGTCATTGGAAAAATCGTTGGAGAAAAGAAATGTGTGCTCCAGCTCCATATACATCCATACAGTCACTGTATCGCGTGACACGACACGATAGAGTGACGATGGGGATAGAGAATCGACCCGGTGATTAGAATTACCCCCAGGCACAACCAGACCACACACCACAACCAAACCGACTCGGTGGTGGTGAACCCCCCCCCTCCTGACTTACCAAGCGAGGATAAACAGATTACGATATATATATATATATGCGATGATGTGAGTAGCCGAAATTTCCGTTTGTCAGAGTGAGTTTGCGGCAAGTTTGTCGTGATGATGGATGGATCATGGATCTGCCCGGATAACTCACTTACGGAACGGAACACACCGACGACGTGAACGCGCGCCTGCCCGGCCCCATGCATGTATGTAAAAGTCAGCTCCGGACCAATATACCCGGGGCTTACCTTACATGGTGACCCTTGCGATGGCGATCGCCATCGAAGGTGGATAGAGAGAGCATCGGACGCGCGTTCTGTCCGACCAATACGTTTCCTTTCCTTCAATGGAGCGCGCGCGCGCGAAGCAAAGTTAGAGTACTACACCTGTCACTGTCACACACACAGAAACGGCCCAACCATTCGCCAATTGATATTATCCAGAAAACTTGAACCTAACGATACACTACAGTAAGTTACATACCCCACAAAATGTGATGGTGGCAAAAGCTTGGATGTACCTGGCGGAGTCGAACCCAACGCGGTACGGCCTAACAATACCGCATCCGAGTCGGCTGGGTAGTAAGTTATATTGAAACACAATAGCGCGCTCACCGGTTTCTGCCTAGAGTTAGGGACGTCCAAGTGGCCTAGCCTTTCATGTCGTGCAAAGGGGTTCAGCCGTACTTCGCTTCGAATGCATTGCGCAGCCCCGTTTCACGTCACCTATCGCGATGTTGCACTCGGTAGATTCCCGCTATGTGAAAGACCAGTGATGAAACTTTTGCAGTACAAAGTATGTTCAAAATAGAGCGGGAAATCCTTGTTGCACGCGAACACCCAATGTCGTGATTGTGAAAAACTTTTGCTGTTAACACCCTCAGAGGAAAGATACGCTAAAAATAGCGCAAAGATCTTACAGTACAGCCGATCTCAGGTGACATACTGCATTCCCCAGCACCATTAGGTTTGCACAACTCAAAAGGAAGGAAAACCGCATTTAGAACTCCGAGCTGAGCTGCGAGATACGAGAAGCAGGTAGGTTGCCTTCTCGTCTCGTGAAATATGCTTCCGTTCGGCTGTATAAGCGTGCCAAATCTGTATCTTGGGTAAGGTGCACTAGGTTGGGTGAACCGGTAACCCAACTAAAGCCAGAGGTACCGGGATATATCCTGATCAACTTATCCAACCAGAGATCGAGGAAAGGGGGGAGGGGCATGGTGACGTGAGTTTCGAGCGAGAAACCAAGGAGACGGCCAACGGTAAGAAACCAAAAGGGCGAATGTGCATCCAATGTCCATATCGATATCGAGGCGCCGAAATTTCCCGGACATGAGCTCGCCGTGTCATCTTCTTTGAAGAACTGGGTAATTGCGCAAGAAGATGGACGATATAAAAAAACACACACACAAGCCAGTCGGGTAATTGATGCTATGACAAGACCACAGTGTCGAGACCAAACAAAGTGTCTCAGATGTCTTAGAGGGGAACCGGAAGCCCAGAAATATCATGTAGAATTAACGAGTCCTCGATCCTTGGTCTGAGATTTCCTCCAATGGCCTGCGAGAACGAAAGAAATTTCCCGGACATTCATCAAGTTGGCCGCCTTACGTTACCTTCGTTGAGCTCTCCGCGGCCCATAGACACATTTGGCCAATGTCGCATCGCCGCAGGAAAACATTGTTCGGACATTACAGCAAAATATTTTGTACTTCCCAAGACGACCAAAACAGAAACGAAAAACGGCGGCGTTTTGCTGGTCATTATTGATCCAATCAGAGGCCTTCTTGGAATATATATCGAATGCACAGAAGGGTAAAGAGAGCCCACCATTGGGGTTTTCCGTGGAGATTGGCCGTGATACCCGTTGAAAATTGTGTATTTCGGAGTTTCGTCGTGATTGGTGGTGGTGTGTGGGCGGTGTGGGACACAACTGGTCTGGCAGACGACAAACTTGAACGCGGAACAGTGAGTGGCTGCGACTCGATCGAGCTCAGTCGGCAGCCTCCGTGGTGCGCGCCGGGCCAGCCACCGTTGTCACCGACGCCGGCTGCTGCTGTCTGTAACGTGCTCTGCCGACAACCCCTCCTCTACTCGACGCCGCCTTCAACGTTGCTGATGCAGAGCGACAAAACATCGTGACAAAAAATTTTTTTTACAAAGGCCCAATTTTGAGCTGAAGCTTCATGGAGGCCTCAGTGATTGGCCTTCGCCCGTCGCCCAGCGGCGCAAAAACGACCGTGGATGCACGGCCGCAACAAAGGACAGCCCACTCACCCTCTTATATCCCCCTCTTTTCTCCAAAAGCCACCCGAAGCCCGCCTCCCAGCAGTTCGCTCCCAAGTTCGTTGTCCGTGCCACACCTGGGCCTGGTCCCCCCGAATAGAACGCCCTCTGGAAGCGGTCCACCGCCTCAATCAGCCATCCCTCAACCTTCTGCGTCTTCGGCTCACTCGTCGGGCGGCACATCATTACCTTCTCTGCGTGCTCTTCGCAGCTTCCTTCCCTTCGGCTCGGGCAAAACAGCCTCGAGCACGGCTGTTCCCGGTCCGTCGAAGAATCCTTTCGCCAATTTCACGCCTGGTCGACGTTCCAGCTTAACCTTCGAGCGCAAAAATTCCGGCCAGTTTTCCCGCCCGAGTGAAGAGAACGATACGGGTGTTATCTCTATTGCGAATAGTGGGCAAACGCAGGGTAGCAAGACTGGCGCCGATGCGCTGGAGCCTTCTCTTCCATCTCTATCAGCGGATGTAGGTACGTGTGATGGCAATCGCGGCCAATTCCACCCACATGGCAGCTGATCTTTGTCCTGTTCTAGGCCCCCCGGCCGTTTCATTCAAACCCGAACCCCCCCTAAGCACCGAGTTATCAACGATCCTAGAGTCTGATCTTTCAGGGTTATCGAGGCACATCCCTGCATTGGACGAGTCTGGAATCTCCGACATTTCTGGAAACGGTCACTCAATCAAACCCGAGGCGCTCTCCTCTTCGCCAGAGATCCATGAACTCGTAGCCCCGGATGCGTCAGTGCTGGACTTGTCCACGTCTCAGTTGAAAGAGGAGGTCATGCATGCGCTAAAGGAGAAACCGTCTACGAATGGGTGGCTCGCGGGAGTTGTCGTTGAGGACGCCACCGATAGTCGCCCTACGAGTCGGAATGATCGGAAGGATCTTGAGTTCGACCTTGGAGAAGAGCCCGAAGAGAGCCTTCACCTCGATGCTCTGGACTCAGACCTTGCCGCCTTGCTAGGCTCAAACCGCTCCGCCGGGAAGCAGCCATTGTTTCGGACCGAGAACCCATTTACGTCCACGCAAATGCCTCAGCAACCACAACCACACCCTATCGTTCTTCCGCGGATTTTCCCTCCTACGCGGACAGTTACTCCCCAACCACGCCCTTCGCCCCTGGCTTCGTCACCTGTTGATGCCTCTCCCAGCTCTACTATTGGATCATCAAGATCTCAACACTCTCCAGTTCGCACAACTGCCCTACATGGCTACTCAAGCCTTCCGCGGTCTATCCCTACCCGGATCATGCCCCGGCTTATGCGCTCGGTGACGGATCGCACCACCCCGATGCGTGAAGATCGCAACGTGGAAAACACAGCACAAGCTGCCTCCGACCCTTCCCTGCCAATAGATGACACGCGTCGGGTTTCTATTGACAGTATCTACCAGAGGCACTCGCCCGCCTCGCCTTTGGAATCCCAGCCGCCGTTACCACCACTACCACACGCGGAACCCCTTCGCCGGGTGGCAACCTCGCGCCTTGCCACTCCGGCGCGTTTCGGAGCGCATGCACCAGCAAGCTCCCGTCTTCTGCGTGCTGCATTGCCATCATCATCGGGAACATGGGACAAAGATTCGCCATCACCGAGCTCTCGCGCGTCATCGGCCCTTGGGTCCGCAGCAGACCGCCTGGTCCGACCACGCACCAGCGAGGATGGGGGTCTCGAAGGACGCACCACGGCGCGCGAGCGCCTTGGCTATGCTCCACGTAGCCGAAATCGTAGTCACAGCGTGGGTGGCGGAAAGAACGAGAGAGTAACGTCACCTGCACCCCGGTCCACGGAATGGCTTGGTCCGCGCACAGCCAAAGCGTTCGCTGCGGCTGGTTTGCTCGATCGTGACGTAAGCAATAATGCCTCTCGCTTTGGGAGCGTGCGTAGCCTCGGCGACCGCGATCAGCGCACGCTCGCCCCCAGCCGGCTTGCGGTCTCGGAAGCAGGCTCTGTCACGAGTTCCTGGCGCAGCGTCTCTCGGGCGATGACGCACTCCGAGGCTACGGGCCACGATTCGGCCTCCACTTCAACGGGTGCACCCCGCACCAATCGCTCCGCGGAATCCACCGCACCAACGTCAATATCTTTGTCGCGTCCGCAGTCGAGAACGCCATCACCACAGCATAAGAACTACCAAGCTGCGCTCCAAGCTATGCAAGAGAAGCATACGACCGAAACGGGTACGTTGCTTGCCGCCCTAGCGGACGCCCAACAAAATGCGCAGTCCATCCGTGCGGAGAACGCGAAGCTGGTGACAAGAATTGAAGATCTCGAGGCGGAGCTCGGCGATGTGCGTGCGCAGCTGCGTGCTCACCAGTACGCTTCGTCAGCGGCGGCGGCCATGCCTCCACCCGCTTCGAACCACGTCCATCCATTCACCCGCGCCGTATTCAGCAGGATGGAGCGTCAAGCTTCGGCGGATGCAGTAGCGATAACGACAAATTCAAAACGGAGGCCTCCGCTACCCCTGTCTATCCCTATTTCTGGACATCCTCAAGGTTCTAATCCCAGAGTCACGGATCTGAAACGTCTTCAAGATGCAGACGAGGAAGATGCGACGTTTCAGATGGGTGGAATTGGTGGACGCCTGACGGCTACGGCACCATCGCGAAGGGCGAGTTGGAGCGAGTCTGTTTTTGAGGTTCCACCACCGAACATGTCGATGTTGCTTCAAGAGCAGCCTGCAGGCTCGCGTCGTTCAGCTGGTAGCATATCGATGACGACGGCTAGCGCGCCGACGGAGGCTCCTGCTTCACCACGCAGTCTATTCCTACGGCCAGAGCACGAATTGCATCTGGGCGATTTGGGAAGCCTTGATATGCGTTTCACCGAGGATGAGGCTGATGCTGATGATATCGGCGATGACGACAGTATGTTGTGAAGCAACGCCACTCGGAGCGCTCCTGCCGTACGTCTTTGACCCGCTGTTCAAAATTTCCAACGTTTCAGACTCCTTTGTGTTTTCTTTCTTCCATTTCAGCTGTGCAATATACATATTTCTTCTTTGGATTCTCTGCTGCACGCTTTACCCCACTAGTCTCTAGGAAAAAGGGGCCACTCTAACGTTTTTCGACCTTCGTGAACATAATTTGTTTTTTCGTTGATACCCCATTCTTTGTTTATTATCATTAAACGCCCTTATCACTGGTTTATTCTGACGCAAACCGAACACTGTATTAATAATGTATTGGTGGAAAGAACCGTTATCTTCTTGTCTTTTCAAAAAACATTTATTTTCGAGTCATTCCGAAATCTATTGGTTTTGACTGAGATTCAACTGAACTGAGGAGAGTCACGAGAGTGAATATTTGAAGACGACCCTACACAGGGGCAAGGACCAGGCACACGGCTGACAATCGAATTGGCTACTGCAATTACGGCGGCCCAGGTGGCATGCCCTACGCAGACGATAACAGCTTGCTCAGTTTATCCTCTTCTTCTCGAATGTTGACCAATAGCTATTGGCCATACCAAAAAAAGGGTTAGGAAATAATAGTTAGGGCAAGCGCCTGTACGCGATTTGTTCAATTGCCATGACAGGAAGCCACCAAGTACGTTAAACCCTCGAGTGCGCGCCAATCAGATGATGAGGACCTCGCTACGCTAGATTTAGGAGGGAACGAATGAGGAAGCGCGTAAATTACTGTATTAAGGGTTTGGGTGGGCACTGGGGGGTCGCACTTGTCTTTTAGAGGAGGATAATTAGGTGAGCGTATCAGAGCTCCTTGCAAACCACCTGACTCTTGACTGGAGTGAATCGAGGCTGAACTATTAATACTTGGTTATATTGCCCATTGCCATTGGTGAACATATGGATTTATTAGTAGTGGTTGACACGTCCCGTTGGATAGGGTCTTTTGACATAACACGTCTTCTTTTTCTCGAAATCAATTGTTTCCGGAACTTGGGGGTGACAGGAATATATTGCGGCGGCGGCGGGTTTATTTGTTCCACTTGGGATAGCTAGGTGCCACGGTAGCATGACTTGACCTTGCTTTGGGTGCTTTTCAATGCAGAACATAACGTACAACTCCTTTTTTAGGGTGCAGGGTGCAGGAGTGGCCACACCGGTGGGTCCGTCCGTACTGTAAGACGTATTGTAGACGTATTCAGAATTGGAATTGTTCCGGATTGGTGGGGCAGTTTACACCTAGTGTAAGGTTAAGGGTTGATAAGGGTCCACTGCTGCTACCTACCGTGAGGAGCAAGCGGTGACTCGATGATGACTGACCCTGGCTGGCCATTAGAAACAAAGAGATTTTTGGGGATCGAGCGGAAGATCGGACATCGGACCGCTCACGATGAATGAAACGCGGAGGCGTGTGTGCGTCAACAGCCACAACATTTAGCTTTATTATCGACAGTGTTAGACGCTCGTCTGTTCAATCAGACGCAGAGACGCAGCCATCCCCATTTTTTTCATCTGTTCCTATTTTCCTCTCTAATCATGGACAACTCGGAGGGCGCGTCTAAAGGAGGTCCGGGAGTGAACGTTAATTTGTTGCGCCCGCGTCCCACCCCGGACGTCATCCCCCAGACCCCTCCAGCTTCCCATCGTCTCCGAGTCAATGGTGGTGGTGATGGTGATGGTGGTGATCAGATGACCCCTCCCTCGCCTCTCACCGACACTTCTTCATCGGCACTTACCCTTTCTGCCTCTGCTGCTACAAGCGCGGGCACTCCCTACACCGATTTGACTTCACTACCGTCGGACGTATCAAAGCTCAGCCTCGGCCTTGCTGCAAACCCAAATGCAAAGAAGCCTCCACTTACGGAACCCCCAGCCGTCTCGTGGCCTTATTCCCACAGCGCAGCGTTAGATGATATACCCGGCATTGCGTATGTGCTCGACACTTTCCTCAAGTCTCAAATGGTGGAGTCGGAGGAGTATTGTCATCGTAATGACCCTCAGAAGTGCGTACTGTAGTAGCTGTAGCTGTGATGCATCCGGGGAAGAACTGACGCGACGTCCTTTAGGGAGCGTTTATACTTTGCGGCGGGGTTTGGCTTGATACAATGTGTCAAGGCGCTGATGTCCTATGAAGACGACGTGCGTGTTATCGCGACGATATTTCGACGACTGTCGTGTGCTTCTATCTCATCTTAACAGGACCTTCTATCCGCGATGGGCCACACCAAGCGTGGAAATACAATTGCGAACGAACATCGAAAGAAGGCCGCTTCACTTCCTTTCCGCCTCGCTGGCTACGTGACTGGCAACACCGGCGTCAATTGGGTCAAAAGCATGACCGACGTCGAGCGTCACGCAGAACTGGTGTATGCAGAATGTTTATTCGAAAAGGCAAGAGTCTTCTTTTCCCCTTTGCCCCCCCGACCACCACACACGTACCACACGTGTCTTTGTCACTCGCTAATACAGTAATTGATGGCGGACCTCATCAGGCTCTGTTGGGGATTGTTTACTCCGGTGACTGGCTTGCATTTATCAAGGAAGCGTACGTATTTTTTTCCCCACTTGACTTTTCTTAAAAAAAAAGAACGTTTCGAGATAAATGAATGTCATGATAGCCTCAACGTTCGATCAGCCATGCAGGTGTACCGCCAGCTTGGAAAGTATATCGAGCAAATGGACGCCGAGGCACAAGCACGTGGCGAGGAGCCACCTGAAGACAAGTCGATTGACGTGCACTTCCGTTCCGGCGTCTACCTTGGAGTAGGAATGTCACACATCATTATTAGCCTCATGCCAGCGAGGCTAGCTAGTCTCATCGAGCTCTTTGGATACAAGGGCAACCGCCATCTCGGTCTTTCCCTATTGCAAAAGGCTGGCGGTTGGACAAAGGAATCACCTGAGCCGGCTGTCAGCCAAGGTGCGCTGTTAGATAGCACAATAACTGCCAAAGTAGTGATTAATTTGGGGTGACGGTTCTGGTTTGGTTTAGCGGAAGAGGGTGTGCGGCGCAGTATCTGCGACATGTGGCTTCTGATCTTCCACCTCTTTCTTGCTGGTTTCACGCACGACGGCGTCGACGTAATGATGGCGCAGAAAATCGTCGACTGGAATCTCAAACGCTATCCGGAAGGTAAATTGGTTGCCTCTTTGTCTAGCTTGGTCGCCGGTCATCGATCGAGTCTAATTTTACGTAGGCGTTTTCTTCCTGCTCGCGCAGGGGCGGCTCAGCTTGAGTCGCAGTCAGCCAAAGCGTGCAATTGAGTGTTATCAGAAGGCGATGAACGTCCAGAGCCAATATAGAAACTTGCATCACCTCTCTTTCTGGGAGATGGCCATCTCGAATCTCGGCATTTGGGAAATCGAAGAGTCCCTCAAGTGCTGGCGCAATCTCCACAAAGAGTCAACTGTATGCAGTAGTATAGCGTATTATATTACAAATCTAGCTGACGTACTTTGCAGTGGTCAAAAGCTGTCTATGCCTATGGTGCCGCGGCTCTGCTTATCCAGTTAGGTGGCGAAGCGAACAAGGCCGAGGGCCTCAAGCTCATGACGGAGGTCCCCAAACTGCGCCAGCGGATCGCGGGCAAGTCAATACCTCTCGAAAAGTATGTCGCGCGCAAAGCACGGAAATGCGAGGCACAAGGAGGGCGACTTCTACTACCTGCCCTGGAGCTTGCGTGCATCCTTCACGCGGTCTCGCGTGCACCACGCTCGGTGATCGCGGAACAGATGCTTCCGCTCGTGGATGCTGCTCTTCTAGAGCTCAAGCGATATGAGGGATCGCCAGAAAAGTACGGAAAAGGTTCCGAATTCTGGGATGATTGGTGTTTAGCGCGACATCTCGAGGGTGTTTGTTTGCGATACGTCGCATATCCTGTACGTTGAAGACAGACAGCCTCATTCCTCCTTATTTTCCTCACCTTTTCTTGTTTCGTTTGCGTACTAGGCTCCCCATGCCATCGTGGACCCAGACGAAGTCGTGTCGATCCTCAAGTGGAAGCTGCGGAACGTGCCTGTGCTGCGTTCCAGTCCGTGTTCGAAAACGGGACCAAAATCGAACTTGATCACTATGTTGTGTATTTTGCCCGTAAGTGCAGTCTCTCTCTCTTCTCTGCTTATCCTGTGACCACTTTTGTAGACTTTGAATATGGACGGTTGCTCGCATGTATGGGCGACAAGGAAGGCGCTCGTGTTCAGCTCGATCTCTTGCTATCTGGCAAGCCTCTTGAAGTCAATGCCGCTGGTCGGAAGGTGCGTGCTGTCTGCTCGTCGCGAATGACGCAGAGATAGGCTGATCGTCTTATGACACCCCTCTACACAGGGCAAGTACAGTTTAGAGGTACGTCGTCGCGTCAGGTACCGCCGTTATCGGTTCTCGTGCTTACTGACCTTTTTTTTTTCAAGAACGAACTGCACTTGCGTGCCAACGCAGCGCTCGAATCGCTTCACGTCGATAAGCGTGTCTAGATACTGTATATTTCCCCTGTGATTTGTACAGTTTTACGTGTTGTTGTTATTACCCTACTGGCCGGACAGTTACAGCGCAGTATACGCATCTCGCATAGATTCGACTCGGCTAATTTGTTACGAGCAAAGATACTGTATGTATGCCCATATTCCCCCCACCGCTTATTTGTATTCCCTTTTGCAACTTGATTGTTTTTTTTCTTGGCGATCTGAATGAAATAATTTGTTGTTGTCTTGGTAGCAATCCGATTGTCCGAGGGCGGCTGTGTTACACCGTATGATCACCATCGGATGCAATCTACGACCACCACTACCCCGGTCACCCAGGTAACAAGATTGATATCTCTTTGAACTGGCTAGTGGATATGTACGGTGGATCGGTCGAGTCGAAAGATTTATTTTTTTGCATGTTCTATCGGCGTTGTTCTGCGAGGAATGATGACCATGCATGTAGTCACATGGATTTCAGCGGCTAAACAACGGAGGAAATATTAATCGTGGGTTGCATGATGGCCGAGCCACCATCATCGGTGATGGCTTCAGATTCGGTTACAGTAGTACGTTGAAGTGCCAAAGGACAGCATGGGGCCAGTTGATCGTGCACTCTCGATCATGGTTTCAAGTCGGATTAGTACTGGTACCTCGCGTAGGCGTGCCAATGCAAGAGCGCTACACCAGTGGTCTGGCTGAGTATATACTATAGCTACTAGTAACTTACTGACTGACTGACAGTCATCATTTCCATCAGAACGATCCTTAAAGCACACACTTCTGATTGACTTTCTATTTTTTTTTTTTTCTCATTGAATCAAAAAAAAAAAAGGTTGTGTGCCTCGAAGAGTTCGGAACAGCACCACACGTAGCAAGTTATCACTACAGTATTAGCTAGTATACATACAGTATACTGTAATGGGTGGGAGTCACGGGCAGCCCGCCGGCGCCGGGTAGTCCGCTGTTCCGACTTCCGGATTCGTAGACCTCTCGGACTTTCGAGATATCCGCATCGCACCCTCTTTCTGGCCCGGGAATATGTCTCTGCAGATAGAATGGGCCAATTTTTTTTTATGGGAGCGGGGAAGCGCAGCGTCACGGTTTAGGTGTGCGGTCTGCAGTCAAAGCGCGTAAGCAAAACGTAAACTCAACCTTGGGGGTTTACTGTAGTCACGTGTGGGGAATATACACGAGAGCGGAACGCGCTACATTGGCCAATGCTACGACGTGCTGCCACCACTGGATTCCACTGTCAATGCCTCTCCCGACTTGGCAATTCTCGAAATCCCCTGTCGTCGTCGTCATTTTCGTCGTCTTTACCCAAAATAGAAGGTGATGATGCATCCACAGAGAGAGAGAAGAAAAATTCGACTGCTACTACTCACGCCCTGTCCGACTCTGGCGGCACGGCTCGAGCATCTTTGAATAACAACAACAACGCGACGACACCCATGACCCGTGGCCGTACTCGTCGTTCATTACGGCCTATGCTTATCCCACCATATTTGCCATCTAGCCGACTACTACTCCCCGTCATGTCCATCCCAGAGACACCATCATCCTCACACGACCAAAATCAAAACGCCGAGACGGACCCTTCTTCCTCTTCATCTTCCTCGACAACGACCATAACCATAACGGGTTTACCGCCAAACACCCTCAAAGCCGACATCCGCTTCGTTTTCCAACGTTTTGGCGAGGTCTCGCGCATATTCGTACAGCCGGACGGAAGACGCGCGGACGTCGTTTTTGCGGACGTCCATGGCGTTAAGCGCACTTTGCATGCGTATGCCGAGAAACCTCTCCACGTGCGCGGGAGGGATATCATCGTGTTTCGTAACAATAAGGTGTCTGGCATGGAGATAGATACGAATGCTCCGTCGAGGGCGACACGGACTGAGCAGGGTCCTGCTGACAGTGCGATATGTGTGTCCAATTTGCCTCATGCAGCGACGCAAGAGGAGCTATTGAAATCCATGGAACCGTTTGGGAAGTACGAGCAATTCGTGACACGTATGTTTTTTTTGCTTTACTCTCTCTCTTTCTCAAGCAAGTGGGCTTTCTGAACAGAATTATTATCATAGGTCCCGGGTCTACATACGCGTATTTCATATATTCGAACGAGGATCACGTCGAGCAAATACTAAATGTTCACCAACGAGTTCCTATCATCATCCGGGGGCGAACCCTCCGCATCGAACGTGCAAAGAATCGTCCATACAGCCGGCCTACTGGTTCTTTGGGGGTCGCCCTAGAACTTCGGAAACCACTTGACCGGTCGACTTCTAGTCCTATCCTCAAGGAGCTCACACGGACGGTGGCCAGGTTTAGAGGTTCGCACAACCCATCGCACGTGCTCTGGATCGGCGGGCTGCCTAAGGATATCTCTCGGACAGCTCTCGCAAATTTCTGGAGCCGACTCGGCTGTGTCGTCGACGTCCGTTCATGTACGTGATCGAGCGTGGCACAGTAAATCGATCGTTAACTTACGAGAGCACAGCTTCGAATGGTGGTTATGCACACGTCGAGTTTGCAAGTACTGAAGAGGGATTGCGCGCGGTACGGAAGGGTGCGCCTCACGGATTCCGCTACAGGCAGCGTCTGCTGGATATCGATTTTGCTCATTGGGAATACTATGTTGGATCTGTATACCGTACGGCATACATCTCTGGGTGGCCCGCGTCCGATGGGCAACCTGCGCTGTTGCAGTGGGCACATGACATCCGTAACATCACCAGGGCAGTTGTTTGTACGTCTCTCTTCCCGTTTACTCCAAAATATCTACCCTGAATGCCATATAATGAATGATAGTGCCGCCGTTTCGCGGAGAAAAGCGCTCGGATAGTCGCGGTGCGATTTTGCAATTTAAGGCGGTATATGACGCGCGGGCTGCGCTTCGGATGCTGGATGGACGGTTGGGACCCGGTGGCGAGACGTTACATGTGGAATTGTCGCGAGCGCCGGCGGTGGATCCAAATGAGATGTGGCGGTGGTATGAGGTGGAGAAAAGTAGTGGTGGTAAGGAAGAAGCATGCCTGGAGGATAAGTGGGGAGGGCTTGGGTTTGCGACAGGTGAGGAGGAAGGATCGATATGATACTCGGGGTGTTGAACATTGAGGGTATAGAAGCTGCCGGGACCTGTTCCAGTTGGAGCGAGGGTGGATGGGTCGTCGCGATTTAAGATATTACACTTGGCATCTAGTAGGCTGCATGATGCCAGTAATTTTATCTCTTCATCTGGACAACTCGCCGTCGCCAAAAGTCATTTTGTTTGTGGTATTTTGTGGGGTACGTGTGAAGGGTCTGCCAGCGCGTAGCTGGACGCTTCATTGAAAATGTTTTGACTTGAACGACAGGTGAATTCCTTCACTGTCACTTGACAAAACCCAACATCTAGACAGGGTCTGTGGCCGAATATCAAGCTATCAAGCGTGATGTAGATGTTCAGTTACACATCACGTCTGGGGCTGTTACCGAGCTCCGATGAACAAAGATAGAACCGAATGTGTTTAATTGCAGCCACGGTGCTGTGCAAGACACGGTTGAACAACATGGCCACGGATTACCGAGTAAGTCTGGATATGTCATATAGACAGGAAAATGATTGGAAGGGCTTCTCGCATACATGCAGGGGCGTTCATTAGGCAGTTGCCTCGAGGCTCGTCCGAGTCGGCTGTGCTTGCGGCTGTGGGCTGTATTGGGCGCAAACAAGGGCGCCTACTTATCGATGCCCCTTCTTCACGAACCATCATGTCCACTGCCCCAACTGCACCCTCCGCGTCCACCTCTCAGTCCAACTTTGTGTCCATTTTCAACGCAGCTTTAGAATCTTACAAACGTAAAACTAAAAAGGACCTCGCCTCGCATCCACTCCTTCCCAACCTTCAATCCTGCGAATCCCCCGAGGCTGTCCTCGACGTCCTTCGAGAGCAAGTCCCCGCATTCAACCCATCCCGGAATGGCGATGATAGACTTACCAAATGGGTCACACCGACCGTGAATGTCTTGTATTCATTTTCTGGGACTATTGGTCTGGGCGTTGGGCTGGTGAATATTAAGATACTTCGTCGCGGGGAACTTTTGCCTTAAAATATTATTTACAGGCATTCCATCCGGCAAGTGTAATATTCGCAGGGATCGGCGTTCTACTTTCAGTCAGTGTCCTACATTTCTCCCTTGTGCGACCTATTTTGACATCGAGGACCCCAGGCGGCTAAAGATGCGATCGCTATCCAAGACAAGCTTGTCGAGATCTTTAACCGCATTGAAAATTTCTTCCGCCGGCTTGAGATATATACTAGCATCACACCGACTGTGGCTATGAGCAACATGATCGTTGAGATTATGGTTCAGGTATTGACGATCCTTGGGACCGCGACAAAGGAAGTAAAGCGTGGGCGAATCAGTAAGTTGATATCGTATATATTTTTTACCATCCTCGCTGACAGGCTATTCAGAAAAGTACTTTAGGAAGTTGATAGGAAACAGAGACATCGAGGACAGCCTGGGGAAGTTGGACATATTGACGCTTGAGGAGGCACGGATGGCATCTGCGGAGCAGCTGAAGATGACTCACGGCGTCGATGGTCGAGTGAGGGGTGTCGCGGGGCAGGTACAAGACGTCCACGATGACGTGCAAGATGTTCGTGTCGATGTGCAAGATGTTCGTATCGATGTGCAGGATGCCCGTGGCGATTTGCGAGATGTTGGCAACATGGTTCAAGAGGTCAACCGTTCGTCATCTCTTTAAACCCTGATTGCCATTCTGCCGGCTCAGACAGCTTCACAGGGAACCAGCTAAGAGATAGTCTCCTACGATGGCTTTCCCCCCCAAATCCATCCACCAATCATAACATTCAACGCAAAGCCCATCACGACGGCACAACTCAATGGTTTTTCCAAGGAAGTATATTCAGTCAGTGGATGTCTACTGGCTCCCTCTTGTGGGTACACGGAAAACGTGTGTTATTCTTGACCTTCACCATCCGACGATCCCTGATCATCTTGTTTCTACAGCCGGGTCAGGAAAAAGTGTTGTTTGGTTCGCCCTTCTGTGACTCTTTTCTGCCTTGTGAGAATGACATTATTATTCTAGTTCCTCAATTATACAAGATATCATGGACTTGCGTGATGCTGGGAGGGCCTCAATGGCCTACTTCTATTTTGATTTCAGGGACGTTGATAAGCAAAAACTTTCCAACCTTCTTCCCTCCCTCCTCGTCCAACTCTCTGCTCGATCCGATCCCTGTTGCGACAAGCTCTCCCAACTCTACTCTGCACATGATCGTGGGGTACAGAAGCCTAGCGATCGCGCAATGGCCGAATGCCTGAAACAAATACTCGCACTCGAGGGAGAAGGGCCCACTTACATCATTCTGGATGCACTTGACGAGTGTCCGAACACGTCCAGTATACCATCACCGCGAGAAGAAGTCCTCGAGCTGGTGGAAGATCTTGTTGGGCTTCATCTTCCCAACCTGCACATCTGTGTTACAAGTCGGCCAGAGCCCGATATTCAAATTGCCCTCGAACGCTTAACCGAAGGGCCGGTGTCCCTTCATGACGAAAGTGGACAAAAGGAGGATATTATCAACTATGTCTCCTCGTCTGTTCACTCAGATCGAAGGATGGGGAGATGGCGGGAGGAGGACAGGGAACTGGTTATCAAGACGCTATCGGAAAAGGCGGATGGCATGTAAGTGTGCTGCCGATTTCTTTTATGCGAATATTAAAGATGGAATAGGTTCCGCTGGGTGTTCTGTCAATTGGAGCTCCTACGGCGGTGCTTCCCACCAAGTGTCCGGCGTATTCTTGGGGAGTTACCTGACAGCCTGGATGAGACGTACGAGCGGATACTGAGGGAGATAGGAAAGCCTAACCAAGGACATGCACATCGATTGTTGCAATGTCTTGTTGTGGCTATTCGCCCACTTCGGGTCAAGGAACTTGCGGAAGTGCTCGCATTTGACTTCAACACGGGAGGGATGCCGAAACTAAATCCAAGCTGGCGCTGGGAGGACCAAGAGGAAGCAGTGATGTCGGCGTGCTCTAGCTTGGTCACTATAGTCAAGGACGGTGATTCGCGGGTGGTTCAATTTTCGCATTTCTCCGTCAAGGAATTCTTGACGGCGGACCGGCTTGCGGAACCCATCCGAGATGTCTCATGCTATCACATTAGACTCGAGGTTGCCCATGCCATTCTTGCACAAGCATGCCTTGGCGTCCTCTTACGATTGGACGATCGTATTGACCGTGACAGTATCGAGGTCTTCCCATTGGCCCATTACGCTGCTGAATACTGGCCCACGCATGCGCGAGTAGGGGATGTGTCGTCACGGATCAAGGATGGGATGGAATGTCTGTTTGATGAAGACAAGCCACACTTTGCAACGTGGTTCTGGATTTACAACGAAGATCCGGATTATTCCATGACTACAATGTGCCCAGAGAAACCTGGAGCGGTCCCTCTATATTGCGCCGCACTGCTCGGATTTCGCGACTTGGCAGAACACCTCATCGCTGAGCATCCAGAGCATGTAAGTGCAAGTGGTGGGCAAGAAGGGACTCCGATACATGCTGCGGCGTCAGCAGGACATGCCGATATTTTGTTTTTATTAATTGAGCATGGCGCGGATGTGAATGACCGGCGCGGCGTAAGTGGCGATACTCCACTGCGTCGAGCATCGCGGTACGGAAGACTCGAAGCTGGGCAATTTCTACTCAATCATGGGGCAGATATCGATGCTCAAAACGATTTTAATGGCACTGCATTAAGAAGTGCCGTGGCTGGGGGTCATGTCGAGTTTGGCCGAATGCTACTGGAACGCGGGGCACTGATCGATGTACAGGGATCCGACGGCTGGACTGCACTTCACTACGCAGTAAATGACAATAATGTCCAATTGGTGCGATTGCTACTGGAGTACGGTGCGGATGTCAATGTGCGTAACAGAAATGGCGACATCCCTTCCGAGATTGGGTCACGTCATGGGCATACCGAGATTGTAGAAATGCTGTCCGAGTATCGTGCCAAGTCTGTAAAAAAGTAGTACTTGCTCTCAACCCTACGATGTATTTTGGAGATAAGCGCCGTATCTGTGATAGCCTGAGCGCGAGAGCATATTCAGTTACAGTAGAATGCCCCGAGGTGCCATTTTCATCTCTCCCCGAGAGTCTCCCGTCCACACAGTCAATGCGTTCAATCATCGATCATCCCCGGCCCTTCAACCAACTTCTGCAGCGTCGTAGCAGCGATCATTCTCTCTGTCCAACGCACTTAGACAAAGTAGCGTGGCTCGACAAGTCTCGGGTATCCTTGTCCCTTAGGCCTGTCGACTACCCTCAGAGTAGAGAGAAACTTGACCTCGCTCTTTCTGGCGCCGCCGTCACTCTCACAAGTAGTTTGCTCGCCCACACCTTTACTCGTCGGTCGAGACCTCTCCATTGTTCCGACAAAGTCTCACCATAACACCAATCGTTGAATCACTGTCTGTTCAGATGTGAGAACGTGTGAGTCTTTAGAGCTTCAACAACGGCCGTCACACTCGCGAGTTTACCGCCAAAGCTCTTTACAATAAGCTGGCATTTTGAGTTCTGATGAGTTCGGGTTTATCTTCGTGCAACCGGATGAAAGGCGCGTGGAAACTTGGATGTCATTTCGGTGGACGCGCATGGCATTAACAGCACCCTACATGCATACAAGAGCATGCGGAGTTGCTCGGGTGGTGAACACGGGCCTGGTCATCGCGTTTCGTTTCGTCGGTTTCTCCCCGGGAATGGGCCGTAGGAGCCGTACAAGCTTAAACTCGGACCACTCAGACCTCTCAATGTCTCAACGATCTCAACCTTGGTCGCTGACCACAAGAGACAACCCACGCTGGTCACCCGAGCAACAAGATTGATATATCTATACCCTGGTGAGCGCATATGTACACCAGATCTGCGGAGTCGAAAGATTTTCACTTTCTATCGCACTGCGAGGACCCATGACCATACATACGGTGGACCGGTGGTTGCATGATGATGATGATGGCCGGGCAACCGTCATCGTGATGGATTCAGATTCGGTCACAGTAGTACGTGAGTGCCGAGTTCAGTTCGCAAATGCATAATGAACGAAGGACAGCATACAGTACTAGTGATTGTGCTCTCGATGGTTTGGCTGAGTACTGATACTCCTTGTTCATTAAACACCCTCTGATTGACTATTCAATCATTAAATGAAGGCGTGTCTCACAGTTCGGAACAACCACGTAGCATGTGGTAGGATCAGAGACTGCTCGGGCTGTTCCTACTGCTTTCTTAGACTCGGACTTTCGAGATACAGACTCTGTAGTATGCATGTCATCACTTTTACTTACACAAACTCACCCTCGATTCCCCCTTTGGGTCTGGGATATATTTCTGTCGATAGCATGGCCATTTTTTTGGGGGGGCATCGCGGTTGTGCAGACAGTGCGCACTGCATGAAACGTGAAACGTAATATGTTCGGCCAACTACGCTACGTAAGACAGCTCAGGTAAGCATATAACTATAGTATGTTACCTCGGCTCTTAAAAGTAAGGAATTTGAAAACACAATTACAGTTGGAACAAATACTGGAGGTGTGGGGGGAGGCTGAGAGATGAGTCACGGAGTAAAGCATCCTAGTAACTTTCCTGTTGGCATCCGGCTTCGAGGCGGTCGAAGACTGTTCCCGAATGACGATACCCCAAATGCGAGCAGTTAGTCGAATGGCAACAATGGGCGAGACGAGTAAGATCGCGGTGGGAGTCAGTTGAAGGTGAGTGATAGGGAATAAGGTTAGGTAAGAGGGGAGACAATACTCCCAGGTAATGGGAGGAGGTGAGAGGCCAAGGGGCGTCATGGAACGGGTGACGTATAACGCAAGCTAAGTGGGAAAGGTCAGAGGGGGGTAAAGTCGAGTCACTTAGAATGCGTGTAGCATCAGATTGGAGGGACTCCAAATACTAGTGACGTAGGCCATGAAAGGAAAGGGCAATGGACGAAAATGTGATGATTGACTTCAAGGGGTTGGCAGCCAAAGCGAGAGAGGATAGGGCGACCATTGCGGAAGCGGGTGCATTCTTCATGATACCATAGTTTACTAAGAGCTCTGCAAATACGAGATAAGGACTGTAAGAAGGAAGGACGGTCAAGCGATGCAGGAGGAAGTGAGGGCGGTATGTGTGAAAGGGCACGGAAAGTCATCAGATAAGGAGGCGCCCAAGGAAATCTGGTGCAAAGCCGGTCAACAATAGAGGGTCCAGTCTTAGCAGCAAAGATGAGACAGCCAACACGCCATGTTTCACGTGAGATAAGCCGAATGGTTTGGTTACGCAAAAGGGGAGAGGGGTTTGGGACAAAGGGCAGCTGAAATGTAGAGGAGGCAGCGGAGAAGAGAATCTGTGTGAGTGAATCATAAAGGGATGGAGGAGGGGTCATCATGAACGTGAAAATCCTGAAGCAGTAACCATGTTATCGACAGATTCAGCAAATGTAGCAAAAGAGTGTGACGGGAGTCGCGGAAAGGATAACGAAAGCGTGAGATTCGCTGGCTGTTGGTTAAACTGTTCCTGACCCAAAAGTTGGCTGTAGCCTGCAGTGCGACGTGCTACCACTGGACTCCACCGTCAATGCCTCCATCATCCACTCTCCTGACTTGGCAATTCTCGAAATCCCTCGTCGTCGTCGTCATTTTCGTCGTCCATACCCGAAGTAGAAGATAATGATGCACTCGCAGACGGAGAGAAAATTCAAGTACTACTCACGCCCTGACTGACGCCGGTGACACTGCTCGAGCTTCAAACAACAACGACGCGACGACACCCATCACACGTGGCCATACTCATTCCATACGGCCTATCCTTCTCCCACCATCCTTCCCATCTAGCCGACTACTACTTCCCGTCGTCTCCATCCTTGGGACATCATTCTCAAGCGACCGAATCAAAACACCCAGACGGACCTTTCCTCCTCCTCGACAACGACCATAACACTAACGAGTCTACCACCAAGCACCTCAAAGTCGACATCCGCCTCGTTTTCCAACGTTTTGGCAAGGTCACGCGCATATTCCTACAACCGGACGGAAGACGCGCGAACGTCGTTTTTGCGGACGTCCATGGCGTTAAACGCACTTTGCATACCTATGCCGAGGAACCCCTCCACGTGCGGGGAGGGAGATCATCGTGTTTCGTAACAACAAGGTGTCTGGCATGGATGTGGATACGGATACTCCGTCGCGGGCGACACCGACTGAGCAGGGTCGTGCTGACGGTGCGATATTTGTGTCCAACTTGCCTCCGGCTGCGACGCAAGAGGAGTTATTTAAGTCCATGGAGCCGTTTGGGAAGTACGAGCAATTCGTGACACGTATGTTTTTTGCTTTACTCTCTCTCTTTCTCAAGCGAGTGGGCTTTCTGAACAGAATGATTATCATAGATCCCGGGTCTAAATACGCGTATTTCGTATATTCGAACGAGGATCATGTCGAGCAAATACCAACGAGTTCCTATATCACCGTCCGGGGGCGAACCCTCTGCATCAAATGTGCAAAGAATCGTCCATACAGCCGGCCGCCTGATTCTTTGGCGATCGCCCTAGAACTTGGGAAACCGTTTGACTGGGCAGCTTCTAGTCATATCCCCAAGAAGCTCACACGGACGATGGCCAGGTTTAGAGGTTCGCACAACCCATCGCACGTGCTCTGGATCGGTGGGCTGTCCAAATGTATCTCTCGGACAGCTCTCGCAAATTTCTGGAGCCTACTCGACTGTGTCGTCGACGTCCGTTCATGTACGTGATCGTGCGTGATACAGTAAATCGATCGCTAACTTACGAGAGCACAGCTTCGAGTGATTATGCTCACGTCGAGTTTGCAACTACTGAAGAGGCATTGCGCGCGGTGCGGAAGGGTGCGCCTCACGGATTCCGCCACAGGCAGCGTCTGCTGGGTATCGATTTTGCTCATTGGGAATTTTATGTTGGATCTGTATACCGTGCGGTCTACATCTCTGGGTGGCCCGCGTCCAATGGCCGACCTGCGCTGTTGCAGTGGGCACAAGGCATCCGTAACATCACCAGGGCAGCTGTTTGTACGTCTCTCTTCCCGTTTACTCCAAAATATCTACCCTGGTAATGACATCATGCCATATAATGAATGATAGTGCCACCATTTCGCGGAGTAAAGCGTTCAGATAGTCGCGGTGCGGTTTTGCAATTTATGGAGGTAGATGACGCGCGGGCTGCGCTTCGGATGCTGGATGGACGATTGGGACCCGTTGGCGAGACGTTACATGTGGGATTGTCGCGACCGCCGGTGGTGGATCCAAAACAGATGTGGCAGTGGGTATATGAGGTGGAGAAAAGTAGTGGTGGTGAGGAAGAAGCATGCCTGGAGGATAAGTGGGGAGGGCTTGGGTTTGCGACAGGTGAGGAGGAAGAATATGATACTCAGGGTGTTGAACATTGAGGGTTTAGAAGCTCCCGGGACCTGTTCCAGTTGGAGCGAGGGTGGATGGGGGGATGGGTCGTCGCAATTTAAGATATTACACTTGGCATCTAGTAGGCTGCATGATGCCATTAATGTTATCCCTTCATCCAAACAACTCGCCGTCGCCAAAAGTCATTTTGTTTGTGGTGTGTAGTGGGGTACGTGTGAAGGGTCTGCTAGCGTGTAGCTGGACGCTTCATTGAAAGTGTTTTGACTTGAACGACAGGGCGAATTCCTTCACTGCCACTTGACAAAACCCGACATCTAGACAGGGTCTGTGGCCAAATATCAAGCTATCAAGCGTGATGTAAATGTTCAGTTACACATCACGTCTGGGGCTGTTACCGAGCTCCGATGAACAAAGATAGAACCCGAATGTGTTTAATTGCAGCCACGGTGCTGTGCAAGACACGGTTGAACAACATGGCCACGGATTACCGAGTAAGTCTGGATATGTCATATAGACAGGAAAATGATTGGAAGGGCTTCTCGCATACATGCAGGGGCGTTCATTAGGCAGTTGCCTCGAGGCTCGTCCGAGTCGGCTGTGGGCAGTATTAAGGCGCAAACAAGGGCGCCTACTTATCGATGCCCCTTCTTCACGAACCATCATGTCAACTGACCCAACTGCACCCTCCGCGTCCACCTCCCAGTCCAACTTTGTGTCCATTTTCAACGCAGCCTTAGAATCTTACAGGCGTAAAACTAAAAATGACCTCGCCTCGCATCCGCTCCTTCCCAGCCTTCAATCCTGCGAATCCCCCGAGGCTGTCCTCGACGTCCTTCGAGAGCAAGTCCCCGCATTCAACCCATCCCGGAATGACGATGATGGACTTACCAAATGGGTCACACCGACCGTGAATGTCTTGTATTCATTTTCTGGGACTATTGGTCTGGGCGTTGGGCTGGTGAATATTAAGATACTTCGTCGCGGGGAACTTTTGCCTTAAAATATTATTTACAGGCATTCCATCCGGCAAGTGTAATATTCGCAGGGATCGGCGTTCTACTTTCAGTCAGTGTCCTACATCTCTCCCTTGGGCGACTCAATTGACATCGAGGACCCCAGGCGGCTAAAGATGCGATCGCGATCCAAGACAAGCTTGTCGAGATCTTTAACCGCATTGAACATTTCTTCCGCCGGCTTGAGATATACACTAACATCACACCGACTGCGGCTATGAGCGACATGATCGTTGAGATTATGGTTGAGATATTGACGATCCTTGGGGTCGCGACAAAGGAAGTAAAGCGTGGGCGAATCAGTGAGTCGATATCGTGTATATTTTATCATCCTCGCTGACAGGCTATTCAGAAAGGTACTTTAGGAAGTTAACGGGAAACAGAGACATCGAGGATAGCCTGGAGAGGTTGGACAAATTGACGCTTGAGGAGGCACGGATGGCATCTGCGGAGCAGCTGAAGATGACTCACGGCGTCGATGGTCGAGTGAGGGGTGTCGCGGGGCAGGTACAAGACGTCCTCGATGACGTGCAAGATGTTCGTGTCGATGTGCAAGATGTTCGTATCGATGTGCAGGATGCCCGTGGCGATTTGCGAGATGTTGGCAACATGGTTCAAGAGGTCAACCGTTCGTCATCTCTTTAAACCCTGATTGCCATTCTGCGGCTCAGACAGCTTTACAGGGAACCAGCAAAGAGATAGTCTCCTACGATGGCTTTCGCCCCCAAATCCATCCACCAATCATAACATCGCATGCAAAGCCCATCACAACGGCACAACTCAATGGTTTTTCCAAGGAAGTATATTCCGCCAGTGGAAATCTACTGGCTCCTTCTTGTGGGTACACGGAAAACGTATGTTATTCTTGACCTTCACCATCTGACCACCCCTGATCTCTCATTTCTATAGCGGGGTCAGGGAAAAGCGTGGTTTGGTTCGCCCTTCTTCGACTCTTCCCACCCTTGTGAGAATGACATTATTATTTCAGTTCCTCGATTATACAAGATATCATGGACTTGCGCGATGCTGGGAGGGCCTCAATGGCCTACTTCTATTTTGATTTCAGGGACATTGATAAGCAAAAACTTTCCAACCTTCTTCCCTCCCTCCTCGTCCAACTCTCTGCCCGGTCCGATCCCTGTTGTGACAAACTCTCCCAACTCTATTCCGCACATGATCGTGGGGTACAGAAGCCCAGTGATCGCGCAATGGCCGGATGTCTGAAACAAATGCTCGCGCTCGAGGGACAAGGGCCGACTTACATCATTCTGGATGCACTTGACGAGTGTCCGATCACGTCCAGTATACCATCACCGCGAGAAGAAGTCCTCGAGCTGGTGGAGGATCTTGTTGGGCTTCATCTTCCCGACCTTCACATCTGTGTTACAAGTCGGCCAGAGCCCGACATTCAAATTGTCCTCGAACCCTTAAGCGAACGGCCAGTGTCCCTTCATGACGAAAGTGGACAAAAGGAGGATATTATCAACTATGTCTCCTCCTCTGTTCACGCAGATCGAAGGATGGGGAGATGGCGGGAGGAGGACAGGGAGCTGGTTATCAAGACGCTCTCGGAAAAGGCGGATGGCATGTAAGTGTGCTGCCGTTTTCTTTTATGCGAATATTAAAGATAGAATAGGTTCCGCTGGGTGTTCTGTCAATTGGAGCTCCTACGGCGGTGCTTCCCACCAAGTGTCCTTCGTATTCTTGAGGAGTTGCCTGACAGCCTGGACGAGACATACGAGCGGATACTGAAGGAGATCGGAAAACCTAACCAAGGACATGCACATCGATTATTGCAGTGTCTGGTTGTGGCTGTTCGCCCACTTCGGGTCAAGGAACTTGCGGAAGTGCTCGCATTTGACTTCAACACGGGAGGGATGCCGAAACTAAATCCAAGCTGGCGATGGGAGGATCAAGAAGAAGCAGTGATGTCAGCATGCTCTAGCTTGGTCACTATAGTCAAGGACGGTGATTCGCGGGTTGTTCAATTTTCGCATTTCTCGGTCAAGGAATTCTTGACGGCGGACCGACTTGCGGAACCCATCCGAGATGTGTCATGTTATCACATTCGACTCGAGGCTGCGCATGCCATTCTTGCACAAGCATGCCTTGGCGTCCTCCTACGATTGGACGATCACGTTGACGATGTCAGCATCGAGGGCTTCCCACTGGCCCATTACGCTGCTGAATACTGGCCGACGCATGCGCGAGTAGGGGATGTGTCGTCACAGATCAAGGAAGGGATGAAATGTCTGTTTGATGAAGACAAGCCACACTTTGCAACATGGCTTTGGATTTACGACGAAGATGAGGATTATTACATTTCAATGCGCCTCGAGGAACCTAAAGGGTCCCTCTATATTATGCCGCACTGCTCGGATTTCGCGACTTGGCAGAACACCTCATCGCCAAGCATCCAGAGCATATAATTGCAAGTGGTGGGCAAGAAGGGACTCCGATCCATGCTGCGGCGTCAGCAGGACATGCCGATATTTTGTGTTTATTAATTGAGCATGGCGCGGATGTGAATGACCGGCGCGGCATAACTGGCGATACTCCACTGCGTCGAGCATCGCGGAACGGAAGACTCGAAGCTGGGCAAATTCTACTCAATCATGGTGCAGATATCGAAGCTCAAAACAATTTTAATGGCACTGCATTAACATATGCGGTGTTTAAGTGCCATATCGAGTTCGCTCGAATGCTGCTCGGACGCGGGGCGCTGATCAATGTACAGGGAGCTAACGGCTGGACTGCACTTCACTACGCAGCAATGGACAATCAAATCAACATTGCGCGATTATTACTGGAGCACGGTGCAGATGTCAATATGCGCGACTCATATGGCGAAACCCCTTCCAAGTCGGGGTCACGTAATGGGCATTCCGAGATTGTAGAGCTTCTATCTGAGTATCGTGCCGAGTCTGTAATAAAGTAGTACCTGCTGTCGACCTTAACGATGTATTTAGTATTTTAGAGATAAGCGGCGGATCTGTGATAGCCTGAGCGCGAGAGCACAGCAACGAATGCCCCGAGGTGCCATCTTCATCTCTCGCGTCCACACCGTCATTGCCATTCTCATCCACTCTTGCGCCGTCCCAAGGCTTCTAACCTACCTCCGCAGCGTCAGAGCTCTTGTCTCTCAGCCCTGTCGTCTACCCTCGAGGCTGAAGATGGCACTCCCAAAGGGGAGATAAAATTGACCTCACTCTTTCTGGTGCCGTCTTCACTCTCGTAAGTAGTCTTCTCGCCCACACCTTTACTCGTCGAGACCTCTCCATTGTTGACCGAGCCTCCCCGTAACATCAATCCTTGAGCCATTGTCAGTTCAGATGTGAGGGCATCTGCCGCATATTCCTCCTGAATCATCCATCCAAGTGTTTTGGGTTTTGATGAGTTCAAGCTTATCTTCGTGCAACCGGATGAAAGGCGCGTGGACTTGGATGTCATTTTCGTGGACGGGCATGGCATTAAATGCATCCTGCACGCATGCAAGAGTAGCTGCTCAGTGTACACGGGCAAGGAGGTCTTCGCGTTTTGTTCTTGGAAGCAGGTCCTGAGGCCTGAGCGCCTGAGCCTTGGGAACGGGCAGCGGGACGGGAACCGAGAAGACTGTCAGCGAACAGGTTGATTGCACTGCGGTAAGGTGGGCATGGCTCGCACAGGCACGCTCGGAACCGAGCGGAACGGTGACAGCCAACGGAACGCCTGTCAGCACAACTGTCCAGTTTTCCACCACTTTGGTCATCCCTTCTCTCTGCATCGCTTCACGATCACCGTGACCGTTCGTCCTCTCGATCTCCCGTACAAGACGACTGCGAACGAATCGAAGACCTTCCCGCCTTCCTGGCCTCTCGTTCTACGCCTCTTGCGCCGAGTCCCTTCTCCACTTTCGAACTTTGGGCAGCGACGATCGACTCTAGCCGCAAGTCTGGCCACGACGGCGCAACACTAGTATGTTCCTCATATCCAGTCTCTTAGCTTTGTTTACTGAGATTTCTTTTCATTTATTTGACGTTTCTCATGCGTCCAGCCATAGCGCGCGCGCGCCCACCCAATACCGACCTTTGTTCACGCCGACGCAGGCGCTCAGTAGGGACAAGCTTGTACAGTATTTAAGCCACCCTCGCTCGTCGAGGGAGGGCATCGTGGAATCCGAGTCCTAGCTTCGATTCTTTTCCTCTGTGTTTCAGCCGTCTCAGGACGCTTTTCTCTCCCCTTCTTGCTCTTTTCTCTCTCTGCGCTTTTGCCGCCTGTCCGACGAGGACTTGCGCCGAAAAAGAGCTGCCAAATGATCGTGCGTATCCGCTAGCCGCATTGACGCCCCTTATCTACGCCTCTTAATCTTTGTCCTCCCGGACTCACTCGCGCTGCCCTGCAGCGCTTCACCATCGACGTGCAATCACAAGACTTCATCTCTCTCTTCCACCATCAATGCCTCTCTCAGCTCAGTCAGCTTCCATCCCAACGCCTGTAAATTAGCACAATCCCTGGGCCATCGCCTCATCTAGACAACTCGCATCGTCGACTCGGTAATTTACCGCCGAAACTTTGGACAGTTGCCTCGAGGCTGTGGGCTGTATTAGGGCGCAAGCGAGTGCGCCTACTAATCGATGCTTCTTCTCCGCGAACTATCATGTCAACTGCCCCAACTACCTCCTCCACATCCACCTCCCAGTCCAACTTTGCCTCCATTTTCAACACCGCTTTGGAATCTTACAGATGTAAAACTAAAAAGGACCTCGCCTCTCATCCGCTCCTTCCCAGCCTTCAATCCTGTGAATCCCCCGAGGGTATCCTCACTGTCCTGCAGGACCAAATCCTGGCTTTCAATCAATCCCAGAATCGAGACGATGGACTCACAAAATGGGTCACACCGACCGTGAATGTCTTGTATTCATTTTCCGGGAACATTGGCCAAGGCGTTGGGCTGGTGAATACTAATATATTTCGTTCGCGGGGAATTTCTCCTCTAATATTTTATTTACAGGCATTCCCACCAGCAAATGTAATCTTCGCAGGAATCGGCGTTCTACTTTCGGTCAGTGTCCTACACCCCTCCCTTGTGCGACCTATTTTGACATCGAGGATTCTAGGCGGCTAAAGATGCGAGTGCTATCCAAGACAGGCTTGTTGCCGTCTTTAGCCGCATTGAACGTTTCTTCCGCCGGCTTGAGATGTATACTAGCATCACACCGACTAGGGCTATGAGCGATATGATCGTTGAGATTATGGTTGAGGTGTTGACGATCCTTGGGATCGCGACAAAGGAAGTGAAGCGTGGACAATTCAGTGAGTTGATGTGGTGTATATTTACCAGTCTCGCTGACAGGCTATTCAGAAAAGTACTTTAAAAAGTTGACGGGAAACAGAGAAATCGAGGACAGCCTGGAGAGATTGGACAAATTGACGCAAGAAGAGGCGCGGATGGCATCTGCGGAGCAGCTGAAGATGATGCACAGCGTTGATGGGAAAGTGATGGGCGTTGACGGTAGAGTGAGGGGTGTTGAGGGGCAGGTACAAGATGTCCGTGATGACCTGCAAGGCGTTGGAGACAAGGTTCAAGGTGTCGATGACAAATTAGACCAGGCCAACCGTTCGTTATCTCTCAATCCCAATAGTCATTCAGCAGGCTCAGATAACTCCACAGGGAACCAACTCAGAGATAATCTCCTGCGATGGCTTTCGCCGCCAGATCCATCCACCAATCATAATATTGCATGCAAAGCCCATCACAATGGCACAACTCAATGGTTTTTTCATGGAAGTATATTCAATCAATGGAGATCTGCTGGCGCCTTCTTGTGGGTACACGGAAAACGTGTGTTATTCTTGGCCTTTCCCATGCGACGATCCCTTATCATCCTTCATTTCTATAGCCGGTTCAGGAAAAACTGTTCTTTGGTTCGTCGTTTTCTGACTCTTTCCACCAGTTTGAAACTGATATCATGAATCCAGTTCGTCAATCATACAAGATGTTATGTCGTTGTGTGATGCTGGGAAGGCCTCGTTGGCCTACTTCTATTTCGACTTCAGGGATATCGATAAACAGAACCTGCGTAACCTGCTTCCGTCTCTCCTCATTCAACTTTCTGCTCAATCTGATCCCTGTTGTGACGTACTCTCCCGACTCTATTCCACCAACAATCGTGGAGTAAAGAAACCTAGCGATCGCGCAATGATAGAATGCCTCAAAGAAATGCTCACCCACGAGGGGCAGGGACCTACTTATATCATTATGGATGCACTTGATGAATGTCAGGCCTCGTCTGGTATCCCATCGCCGCGAGAAGATGTCATCGGACTCGTGGATGAACTTGTTGGCCTTCATATCACAAATCTCCACATATGTGTTACGAGTCGGCCTGAGCATGACATTCATACTGTCCTCGAACCTTTAACCCTCCGTCCTGTGTCACTTCATGATGAAAGTGGTCAAGAGGAGGATATTGCGAACTATGTTGCCTCTTTTGTTCGCTCAGATCGAAGGATGGGGAGATGGCGGGAAGAGGACAAGGAACTAGTTATCAAGATGCTGTCAGAAAAGGCGGATGGCATGTAAGTGTGCTGCCATCTGCTCTATGCCAATCTTAAAGGATTAAATAGGTTCCGCTGGGTGTTCTGTCAGTTGGATCTCCTACGCATTGCTTCCCGCCAAGTCTCCGCATATACTTGAGGAGTTGCCGGAAAGCCTGGATGAGACATACGAGCGGATACTGAGAGAGATCGGAAGCCAAATCAAGGGCATGCACATCGATTGTTGCAATGTCTGGTGGTTGCTACCCGCCCACTTCGAGTCAAGGAACTTGCGGAAGTCTTGGCATTTGACTTCAATATGGGAAGGATGCCGAAGCTAAATCCAGGCTGGCGTTGGGAGGATCAAGAAGAAGCAGTGATGTCGGCGTGTTCAAGTTTGGTCACCATCGTCAAGGGCGGTGATTCGCGGGTGGTTCAATTTTCGCATTTCTCCGTCAAGGAATTCTTGACGGCGGACCGACTTGCGGAACCCATCCGGGATGTATCACGTTATCACATTCGACTAGAGGCCGCGCATACGATTCTTGCACAAGCATGCCTTGGCGTCCTCCTACGATTGGACGATCGCGTTGACCGCGACTGCATCGAGAGCTTCCCATTGGCCCTTTACGCTGCTCAATACTGGCCCACGCATGCGCGAGTAGGAGATGTGTCCTCACGGATCAAAGAAGGGATGGAATGCCTGTTTGATGCAGACAAACCACACTTTGGAACGTGGCTTTGGATTTACAACGAAGATTGGGGGGGTCGTTCTATGACTACAATGAGCCCCGAGAAACCTGAAGGGGTCCCCCTATATTACGCCGCACTGCTTGGATTTCGCGATTTGGCAGAACATCTCATCGCTGAGCATCCAGAACATGCAATTGCACGGAATGGAGATCAAGTGACTCCGATACATGCTGCGGCATCAGCAGGACAAGCCGATATTTTGTCTTTATTAATCCAACATGGCGCAGATGTGAATGGCCGAGACGAATCTGGCGATACTCCACTATTTCTAGCATCGGAGAACGGAAGACTCGAAGCTGGGCAAATTCTGCTCAATCATGGCGCGGATATCGACGCTCGGAACGAATATAATAACAACTCGCTAATATATGCAATAATAGGGGGTAGTATCGAGTCTGCTCGAATGCTACTCGAACGCGGGGCATTGGTTGATGCCCGGTGTTTCCATGGTGAGACTCCGCTTCGTTGGGCAGCGCAAGTAGGAAAAACCGAATTCGTACGATTGTTTCTGGAGCACGGCGCGGATGTCAATGTGCGCGACGATGATGGCAAGACCCCTTCCCAGGCAGTGTCACGGGATGTGTATCCCGAGATTGTAGAATTGCTGTCTGAGTATCTTGCTAAGTCTGTAAAAAAGTAGTACCTGCTGTCGACCCCTACGATGTATTTACAGTATTCTGGAGATAGGCACTGTAGCGTCTTGACGAGCTCAGGCTTACTGTACTGTATCTTCGTGCAATTGAATGGAAGGCAAATGGACTCGGACGCCGTCTTCGTGGATGTGCATGGTGTCAAATGCACCCCGGGCCTGCATGCATATAAGAGCAGCTGCTCGGTGTACACGGGCAAGGAATCTTCGCGTTTCGTTTCTTGGAAACGGGCCCTGAGCGCGTCTGAGCCCTGGGAATGCCGCAGGGACCGTGCAAGGCGCTCAGAGCCTCAGACCTCAGGCAAACTTTGTCATGTGGGAGAGGAGATTAGCTGGTTGGTGTGGGACGGTCCGAACCGGTCCGAAGCGGAGCGGAACAGTACTAGTTGTGAGTAGGAGTCCTTTCAATTTCTCAACCACCCACTAGGTGCTCAGTTTTCCACTTTCGTCCTCCCTTCCCCTTTGCACCGCTTCACGATCATCGTCCGTCCTTCCCCTCGACTGTGAATCCAAGACCTTCCCGCCTTCACAGCCCCTTGTTCTACGCCCCTCTTGCCGAGTCCCTTCCCCACTTTTGAACTTTGGGCAGCGATGGCACGACACTAGTATATCCTTCAAATTCAGTCTCTTAGCTTACTTACTTACTGTAGCTTTCTTTTTCATTTACCTGACATTTCTCATACGTCTGGCGTAGCGATAGCGCGCGCGCGTCCATTCGATACCGACTTTTGTTCTCGCCGACGCCCGGTGCTCAGTAGGGACAAGCTTGTATTTAAGCCACCCTCACTCGTCGAATGCGGGCATCATGGAATCCGAATCGCAGCTTTTATTTTTTTACCTTCTTTTCCTCTTTGTGTCAGCCGTCTCAGGACGCTTTTCTCTCCCCTTCTTTCTCCTTTCTCTCTCTGTACGTTTGCTGCCCGCACGACGAAGACTTACGCCGAAAAGAACTGCCGAATGATCGTGCGTATCCGCTGACTGCATTGCCGCCCTTCTCGATGCCTCTTAATCTCTGTCCTCCGGGAATCACTCGCGCTACCCTGCGGCGCTTCACCATCGCCGTGCAATCACAGGACTTCGTCTTTTTCTCCTTTACCATCAATGCCTCTCTAGCTACCATCCCAACGCCTTCAAAATCAAACTTCTCGACGCCCATTCTCCTCCACCTTTCACCCTGTCCAAAAAAGCGATCCAACTCAAGAATTGTCGAAGTCCCCAGTCGTCATCTATACCCGAAGTAGAAGATCGATCTCCTCCGAGAGGGAGAATAGCTCAACTAAGCCCCCGCTCTCGAAACCCGCTCATGCGACAGCTCGCGCATCTAAACCACCCATGGTCGTGCCTGGCCCGTTCACTGGGACCTATTCTTATTCCACAGTCCTTCCTATCGAACCTACTACTCCCCGCCACGCCTATCCATGAGTCACCGGCGAGAAATGCACCGAGATGGACCCTTCCTCCTCGACAACGACTGTAACGCTAACGGGTCTACCACCAAATACCGTCAAAGCCGACGTCTGCACCATCTTCCAACGTTTTGGAGAGGTAACGCGCATAGTCGTACAACCGGACGGAAGACGAGCAGACGTCGTTTTGCGGACGTGCATGAGGTTGCGCGCACTTGCATGCATATGCCAAGAAGCCTCTTCGCGTGCTGGGGCAGGAGATTATCGTGTTTCGGAAGTACAAGAATACTAACCGTGGGACGGAGGGTAATGATATTCCCGTCCAACTTCCCTCTCCTTTCTTTCTTTTCAAGCAGCTGGTCTTTCTGAGCGGACTTGTTATAGTTCCCGGGTCAAGATACGAGTTTTTCGCATATTGAAACTAGGATTGTGTCGAGTAAATATTGAGTATTCACCAACGAGCTCCCATTACGGCGGCGGACCCTCCGCTCGAATGTGCGGTGAACTGTCCATACAGCTTGTCCTCCAGGTCTTCGGGGAACGCCCTAGAGTTTGGGAGATCGCTTGATCGGGCAGACTTGTAGCGTAGTCCTCAAGGAGCTCTCACACGGACAGTGCCCAGGTTTAGAGTCCGTACGAGCTATTGCATGTGTTCTGGACTGGCCAGCTGCCTGATAGATATCTCTCACATGGCTCTCACAAATTTCTGGAGCCGACTCGGTCATGGCATTGAAGCCCGCACAGTACATGATCGTGGCCCAGTACTGTAAAACGATCGCTAACTTACTAGAGCATAGCTTTGAATGTGCGAGTTTGCAAGTACAGAAGACGCATTGCGCGCAGTGCGTCAGGTTGAGCCACACGGATTCCGGTAGAAGCAGCGCCTTGTGTATTCTATGTTGGTCCTGCATACCGTGTGGTGTGCATCACAGCAGTTTGTGCATTCCTACTACTCCATGGTTCAGGCTCACGTAATGTCTTGTGACAAATAACAATGCACATGATTCGGGCGAAGAGCGCTCAGATCCTCGCAGTTCGTTTTTCTGATTCAGGACCATCGATGGTGTGCGCATGGCGCTTCGTATGCTGGATGTGCAAGTGGGGCCCGGTGGGCCGTGGCGAGACGTTGCATGTGAGATTGTTGTGTCCATTTGCGGTGCATCCAAACCAGATGTGCCAGTGCCGTATTAGTGGCTAGGTCGGAATTGAGACGGTGTATTAAAGTGATAACCCGACCCCCCGCCTCCACCTCCGAGTCCGCTCCAACTGGAACGGGTCCTGGTGGGAGGACGGCTTCTCTCACACGCTCTGATCACTTTCCAACGACTTACAGTAGTTCTTCCTCACTCGTCCCAAACCTGAACCCACCCCCCTCAAATACTGTCACCTACCGAGCAACGTTCATCTTAGTCCGCGAAATTTTGAAAGAGTACGGTGTGGGCCAATAGTGGCCGTGGAATCGGCTTGGATTCGCTTACATTAAACGGCTGCACGGAGTAGGTAATGCTCCTCTCCTCTCAAATCGAGGTTAAGTGAGCGCGCAAAAGGGGATTCGTACAGAGCTTTCGTTGATATAGGTTGGTCGTGGTAGATGGCAAGCCATTCCCTGATCTCATCTAACAGTAGTGATGGCTGTCGATGAGCAATTTGTGGAGCTCTTCCGTAATATCACTGCTCAGCACAACAATGACCTCACGGAGGGGTGAGAGGGTTGGCACTACCATGATTTTCATATTTATACTCCCACCTTTCGATGCTCTTCGAGTACACCCAATGCGATTGTAATCTGATCAACCTCCCAACCTTCCTCTAATAACGAGTATAGGTCCTTGTTTCAGGTCCGGACTGATTGTACGATATGATATGCATGTCCAGGGTGAGTATAATAAAGATTGGGAGCGGGTTGGACATGAGGAAAGTGTTTCAGAGATATTATTATTTCTTCAGTTTTTTCTCGATTTTCGAACCGCCGAACTTGCCACGTGTTTTCAAAACACGTGGCAAAAATTTCCGTAGCTGTCCTTGCTTGCCCTCTCCTCTACGCTGAATCGTTATCGCGTTATCGATAATCTTTCAGCAGTATGTCAGAATATCTTCATCCGCTGCATTGATCAAGTCACTTAAATAGCCCTGCTCAGACCGGAATTGGACATCAAGTCATCTCTCCACCGCCCTCGACCCTCGCCCCTCCATCGTTTCCTAGCCGCTCTGGTACATCGATCTTAATGAATTGCCGTTCAGAAGGCTCGTTAGCGGCAGGCGACTCTGCACGTCACTGGGCTAGCAAGGATATACGCAGTCGATGTCGACGTATGTCATTTTTGTAATAGCAACTGCTGATTAGCACTGACTGCTGTAGGGGAGCTAATAGCAATCAACATGCTCCCTGATGATGTCTTACTAGAAATATTTGATTTCTATGTGATTGAATGTTTCCGCCGTCTCAGTGAAAAACAAAGAATCGAGGAGTGGATAACGCTGGGACACGTGTGTCGACGCTGGAGAACTGTGGTTTTTCGATCTCCACGTCGCCTCAATCTACAACTCCTTTGTACACCCGAAACCCCTGCGAGGGACACCCTGGACATTTGGCCGCCTTTACCTCTCCTCGTTCGTAATGTCACTTTCGGTGACGAACCCTCAAGAATGGATAACATCATTGCTGCACTGGAGCGCAACGATAGCGTGTGTCAAATCATACTCAGATATCTTACAAGTTCACAATTTGAATATGTCACGGATTCGGTAGCAATGCTCAAGCCATTCCCAGAGCTCACAGATCTCCGGCTCGACATGTTTGTATACGATGGACCGGGGCGAATACTTCCCAATTCGTTCTTGGGCGGAACCGCACCACGTCTGCGATCACTCGAATTTTCTGGCATTCAATTTCCGGGATTACAGAAACTACTTTTGTCCGCCACTCACCTCGTCGATCTTTACCTCGATAATATTCCCCGTTCTGGGTACTTCCCACCCGAGGCGATGGCCACCAGTCTCTCTGTGTTGACCAACCTCGAGTCACTTCACCTTCATTTTCTATTCCCACGACCTCGCCCTGCCCTAGAAAGCCGACATCCGCCTCCGCTGACACGCTCCATCCTCCCCAGTCTCACGAAAGTTCGATTCAAAGGGACTAGCGAATATTTGGAGGTGATCTTGGGCCGGATCGATGCCCTCAACTCAACGAATTGCATATAACCTTCTTCAATCAAATCATATTCGACACACCACAACTCTTCCAGTTCATCAGTCGAACACCAGCGTTGAGGACACCAGTAATGGGCCATATTGCATTTCATTCTGAAGCCATTACAGTCAGATTCCCATCACAGATATCTGACTACGGTGAACTCAGCCTGAAAATTCCATGCAAGGCATTAGAATGGCAGCTTTCATCCCTTGAGCAGGTCTGCACCTCATCCTTGCCTCTCGTTTCCACATTGAAAGACCTCTACATCTTTGAGGAGACATATTGGAATTTTAGGAAACCACGTAGGCAAGCTGAAAACACGCTATGGCTGGAACTTTTACATCCGTTTGTTGCTGTGAAGAATCTCTACTTATCGAAGGAATCCGGGTCCCATATTGCGCTCGCCTTGCAAGAGCTTGTTGGGGAAGAACGACAGAACTTTTACCCACCCTGGAGAATATTTTCTTGAAGGAGCTTCAAACGTCGGAAGGCATAGAAAATTTCGTTGCCGTACGACGGCTTACCAATCGCCCTGTAACAATTTCTCGCTGGGACTAGATCAATGAATAATAATTACCGTTCATTTATCTTTGATCAACTGATTCCTGTTGTCTCCTTACCACCACGATTTTCCCTTGCTCTTGTATATTGCTTTCCTTTCTAATTACCTGTTTTGAATGGAGGCCATGCGGACATACAGTAGCTAATGATCTGATCATCTTGACCATGTACTCAAATGACTGCCTTCAATTGATGTATTCGTTAGAGTGAGATCGGCGGAAGAGAAGCGACAGGCCCGACGCGGGACAAGTCTGGGTGGCCATATTGCACACGTTCCCAGTCGCAACTCATTTCACTCTACCTGCCCGCCATGTTCCTCACTTTACTTTTGCCACAAGCCACGGCTATTTCCTTGGAATAACTTACTTTCTCAACCTGTTGCTGAAATGAAAAGGGCGAGGAGGGCGCAGCTAGCGCGAGAGTGATGAAGTAAGCGGTGAAGGGAGGCAACGCGTGGACGGACAGAAGAAGAGGCTTGTGATGGGTGAACGGTGTGAATTCCGATAATCTATTCCAGTCTGTAGTAGTCGTCTTATAAGCCCCAGAAGGGGCTGAACATGTGAGCAACTAATACAATAATCTGTAACATGTGAATATGATCGTAAGCAAGTGAGCTATTGTCGAGCGTGATCGGTCTCAGTCTCATATTTCCAACACCTGTCTAGTTGAGCGCCATGCCCTCAGATAGTCCAATCCGATTCGATATCCTCACCGTGAGGAGCATGGATGACCCTTCTTGAATTGCGGCCTGAACATCTACAGTAGCTAGCCACCATGGACGTACCTGCCAATCCAGGCTCGGGATGGAGCTTTACTAGAGAAATCCCGGTAGGGAAAATGTGAGCCTTTTTACTATTTGCCCCATTCTGTACTTTTCAAACCTGCTCCATTTGCCTGACGCATTTCTTTTTTCTCTTTCTACAATGACTGCAATCATAGGTCCGCTTATGACCGAAATCTGTGCATGAGGCACCTGCGACGACAAGCTCACCGGCACGACCGCCAAGTGGTTCAAAAATCGACCAGATCATAGGAATACGAGCGACCTAGGACCACGGTTGATATCAGACCTTGAGACGTGCATTCTATATGCACTAGTACCTCTGAGTCATGTAGCTCGGCGCCAGTGGTTTGGCCGAGTACTGATATACCTGAGAGTTCGGAACAACCACTGGCACGTAGCATGTAGGATCAGAGTCCTTTCGTAGACTGGGACTTTCAAGATATGTATGACATCGTTTTTACTGTACCTTTTAGTCTAGGATGTATCTCTGCAGATAGCATGGCCATTTTCGGGGAGCATTGTGGTTGTGCAGTAACCTTGCTTGTTCTGCGACGCTGTCATCACGTGTCAGGAGTGTACAAGGTACAGCGGAAACATGTTGCAGTCGTCAATGTTTCGATGTGCCACCACTGAACTCCTCCTGCTTTTTCCATCATCCACTCTCCCAACACCTTCGAAATACAACCCGTAGATGCTCTCTTCCCTATCCGAACGAGAATCCCGATCCCGACTTGGCGATTCTTGGAATCCCTCGTCGTTGTCATCTTCGTTGTCTATACCCAAAGTGAAGGTGAGGCATTCGCAGAGGGAAAGGCGGAAATTTTGACTACTCATGCCCTGTTCGACGCCGGTGACACTGCTCGAGCTTCAGACAACGACGCGACATGTACTTGTTCACTACGGCCTATCCTCATCCTACCATACTTCCCATGCCGACTACTCCCCGCCATGTCCATCCCAGGACATCGTCAAGCGATCAAAATCAAAACACCGAGACGGACCCTTTCTCCTCATCCTCGACAACCGTAACACTAACAGGTCTACCACCAAACACCCTCAAAGCCGACATTCGCCTCGTTTTCCAACGTTTTTGGCGAGGTATCGTGCAACCGGAGCGAAGACGCGCGGACGTCGTTTTTGCGGATGTCCATGGGCGTTAAGCGCACTTTGCATGCGTATGCCGAGAAACCTCTCCATGTGCGGGGGAGGGAAATCATCGTGTTTCGTAACAACAAGGTGTCTGGCATGGATATGGATACGGATACTCCGTCGAGGGCGACACGGACTGAGCAGGGTCCTGCTGACAGTGCGATATTTGTGTCCAACTTGCCTCCTGCAGTGACGCAAGAGGGCTATTGGAGTCCATGGAACCGTTTGGGACGTACGAGCAATTCGTGACACGTATGTTTTTTGCTTTACTCTCTCTCTTTCTCAAGCAAGTGGGCTTTCTGAGCAGAATTATTATCGTAGATCCCGGGTCTAAATACGCATATTTCATATATTCGAACGAGGATCATGTCGAGCAAATACTAAATGTTCACGAACGAGTTCCCATCACCATCCGGGGGCGAACCCCCGCATCGAACGTGCAAAGAATCGTCCATACAGCCGGCCCCTGGTTCTTTGGGGGTCGCCCTAGAACTTCGGAAACCACTTGACCGGGCGACTTCTAGTCCTATCCTCAAGGAGCTCACACGGACGGTGGCAGGGTTTAGAGGTTCGCACAACCCATCACACGTGCTCTGGATCGGTGGGCTGTCCAAACGTTTCCTCTCGCAAATTTCTGGAGCCGACTCGGATGTGTCGTCGACGTCCGTTCATGTACGTGATCGTGCGTGGCACGGTAAATCGATCGCTAACTGACGAAAGCACAGCTTCGAGTGATTATGCACACGTCGAGTTTGCAACTACTGAAGAGGCATTGCGCGCGGTACGGAAGGGTGCGCCTCACAGATTCCACTACAGGCAGCACGTGCTGGGTATCGATTTTGCTCATCGGGAATCCCATGTTGGATCTGTATACAGTGCGGTATACATCTCTGGGTGGCCCACGTCCGATGGCCGACCTGCGCTGTTGCAGTGGTCACATGACATCCGTAACATCACCAGGGCAGCTGTTTGTACGTCTCTTTTCCCGTTTACTCCAAAATATCTACCCTGGTTATGACATCATGCCATATAACGAATGATAGTGCCACCATTTCGCGGAGAAAAGCGCTCGGATAGTCGCGGTGCGATTTTGCAATTTTGCAATTTAAGGCGGTAGATGACGCGCGGGCTGCGCTTCGGATGCTGGATGGACGGGTGGGACCTGGTGGCGAGACGTTGCATGTGGGATTGTCGCGACCGCCGGCAGTAGATCCAAATCGGATGTGGCGGTGGGTATATGAGGCGGAGAAAAGTGGTGGTGGTGAGGAATGCCTGGAGGATAGGTGGGGAGGGCTTGGGTTTGCGACAGGTGAGGAGGAAGAATATGATACTCAGGGTGTTGAACATTGAGGGTTTAGAAGCTGCCGGGACCTGTTCCAGTTGCACGTTGGAGCGAGAGTGGAAGGGGGATGGGTCGAGGGCCCATGGTGGTACATTAATACCGTCACAATTCAAATTGTTTAGATGAAGCAATAATATTACTAGCATCATGCAACCTACTTGATGGGTCCGCAGCTAGGACAATTCGCTGCTGCCAAAAGTTATTTCGTTTGTGATGTATGTTGGGGATGTGTGAAGGGTCGATGCTTCACAGAAAATGTTTTGACTTGAACGACAGAGCGAATTCCTTCACTGCCACTTGACAAAACCCAACATCTAGACAGGGTCTGTGGCCAAATATCAAGCTATCAAGCGTGATGTAGATGTTCAGTTACACATCACGCCTGGGGCTGTTACTGTACCGAGCCCCGATGAACAAAAATATAGAACCCGAATATGTTTACAGCCGTTTTCATAAAGGATGGCAGTCGACGCGTCATTTTGTCCAATTAGAAAAAATAAAATAAAATAAAATTTGTGCCATGGTTTTTCGTAAAATCAGCCGTGATGTCAAGATTGCTGCTATCAAGCTGTTTGAACGCAACTTACTCGAGCTTCAAGACATTCTCAACTGCTGCAGCTTCTCTGAACGCACCTGGTACCATATCCTAATGCTTTGGAGAGAGACCGGGGATGTAATCAAACCCAGCCAAAGCCTTCGTGGACGTCTTCGTCACCTTGACTGTGATGATGTTGAGTATCTCATTCGTCTAATAAACCAAAACCCTGACTACTTTCTTGATGAGCTTTTATACCTTCTGAAGACAAATCGCTTCATTTCTATCAACTATGTCACAATCCATCGCAAGCTTGAACGTGCTGGTGTCAGCCACAAAAAACTCAAACGTGTTGCCTTGGAACATAATGATGCATGCTGCGCAGATTTTATTGGCCGTATGGCTCAGTATCAACCTGAGGAAATTGGATTTATTGATGAAACATCGAAGGATGAGCGAACACTGGGAAGGCATTATGGCCGATCAAAGAAAGGAAAACGGGCTGAGAAAAAGCAGGTATTTGTTCGTGGACGACGGACCTCTACAGAGGCACTGCTCACTTTGGATGGCATTGCAGCAGGTACTGTGGTAGAGGGCTCTATGACGAAGGCCATGTTTTTGGAATATCTTGAATTCAATGTCGTGAGTTGTTCAGTTCTTTCCTCAGTATTATTTCTTTATTGCCGTGCATAGTTACCTAAATGCACAATATATCCGGGACCGCTCAGTGTCCTTGTTATGGACAACGCCAAGATTCACCATGGTCCCGAAATCCACGAGCTTGCTGACCGCTTCGGTGAGTAGACTGACCCCCATTTATGGTCTTTTCTTATATCTGTATTTCTAGGTGTGCGCGTTGAATATCTCCCACCTTACTCACCCGACCTAAACCCAATCGAAGAAGCCTTCTCAAAGATCAAACATTGGCTTAGACGCTATCAAGACTATTATGGCAAGACAACAGGAGACGGCATACTATTTGATATGTATGAGGTTATGGATATTATCACGCCAGAGGATGCGGAGGGTTATTTCATTCACGCAGGCTACTTTTAGTTTAGAGAAACGATCAAGGTATGGTTATGTTTCTATCATACAGTTCTGAGAATTGACCACATCTCAACAGCGTCCCTCAATGCCGCAATCTCCCCTAACCTAAAGCCCATCTCACGAAGCTCATCCATCATAACAAAGCGTAGCATACGTGCATTAGTATATGAGTTTTCCTGTAGTTTCTGAAGAATAGTCAGGCTGAGATTGTACTTGATGCAAAAGTCACTGAGAGTCATATCCATGCCAGACATTCATGTTGGAGGCAGAAGTGACGGACATGCAAGGTCATGTTGGAGAGTGGTGTTGTGGATCGGTGCAGTGGGTGGAACAGGTTGAGGCACTTGGGGTCGGAAAAGACCCACAAGTTCATTTCTAAGAGTAATGTTGAATACCGGAGTGGAGGCATTGGAAGAACTTGCTGCGGTGGTGGCAAGTCGTCTCTGAAGGACTGGGGAGACGACGGGCTTATCGGGATCGAAGAGTCTATGATTTGGCGGTTTATAAAGTGTTGCATGCTCTTCACCTTTGAGCTAATCATCCATGTCATTCATTGTTACAGCTATTATGTGAGAACTGACCATTGCAGATGCCCAGCAATCTAGCCGTTCATGACTGAGCGGAAGATGAACCTCCGTAATTGGGTCCCTATAGCAATGTGTTCCAATACATGCCGCATCTGACTTTGGGCATTTCCACTCTTCTCGAAGGGCCTGGATATTCACATTCTTGTTTACGTTGCCTTGCAGTGTAGCGGGATCAAACTGAATGACACATGTTAGTCACACAGACATCAACGGTGATTCAACACACAGCGCACGCACCTTTTTCTTCCCTTTTTTTCCCGTCACCTTGACTCCTTCATCGTGGTTGCTATCGTCAATATTCTCTTTATTCTCATCACCACCTTTCTCCACAATTTGTAAGTTGATGGTAGGATCTTTTGAAGTCATATTACGTGCACGGCCTAGTAGCATCTCGTAGTCCTCCTCGCATTTCAGAGAGAGTCCAGGTTTTGGGAGAACTCGAGAAATGTAAAACATGATATCATAGTTATCGATATCGAGGAGCTGCGGACACAAAGCAGATGAGATTTTGACAAGAATTTGAGCTATCAGCGTGTCCCATGGTTTGTCGGTATTGAGTTGAAAAGATTCTGTTTTTGGTACACGTTTTGAGACCATTTTCTTGTATTCGGAAGTAGATAAGATGGAAAGGATGTACGTGATTTTCTTCACCTCAAGCTCGGCTGCTATAACAACATCAGAGAATGACTCGTAGATAATACTAAACACACACATTTTTCACGTTTCCTTTCCTTACTGTGAATCATGGCTGGTAGTCTAAGAATCACACGCATATTCTTGTCTACCCCATCTCCTTGCTGGGATCCGGGTTCATCTTTGTCACTGTCTTCTGCGTCAGAGCTGTCCAATGGGCTACGTAGTTCTGGCTCCGAGTCATCTGTGTCAACATCAAGCGGGATGGGGCAAGATGCTATGGTCCGTGTAATGGATACTTTCATCTTCTTGGTTGGAGGTTTAGGCATTATAGCAGTCGGATGGGGTATAGGGATTCAGGGAAGAGCGTAAAAGTACAAATCTTTCAAAAAAAAATCTATTTTCCTAATTGGACCAAAAACGCGTCGACTGCCATCCTCTATGAAAACGGCTGTAATTGCAGCCACGGTGCTGTGTAAGACACGCTTGAACAATATGGCCACGGGTTACCCAGTAAGTCTTAGTATGTCATATAGACAGGAAAATGATTAGAAAAACTTCTCGCATACGTGCAAGGGCCAGCGCAACATGGGAATGCCCAGCCTGAGGCCCGTGCGTTCGTTGGGGGTTCGAGGCTAGGGCCCAAATTTGGGCGCCTACTTATCGATGCCCCTTCTTCACGAACCATCATGTCAACTGCCCCAACGGCACCCTCCGCGTCCACCTCCCAGTCCAACTTTGTGTCCATTTTCAACGCAGCTTTAGAATCTTACAGGCGTAAAACTAAAAAGGACCTCGCCTCGCATCCGCTCCTTCCCAACCTTCAATCCTGCGAATCTTCCGAGGCTGTCCTCGACGTCCTTCGAGAGCAAGTCCCGCATTCGACCAATCCCGGAATGGCGATGATAGACTCACCAAATGGGTCACACCGACCGTGAATGTCTTGTATTCATTTTCCGGGACCATTGGCCAGGGCGTTGGGCTGGTGAATATTAGAACACTTCGTCGCGAGAAATTTTAATTTTTTGCCCTAATGTTTTATTTACAGGCATTCCATCCGGCAAGTGTAATCTTCGCAGGGATCGGCGTTCTACTTTCCGTCAGTATCCTACATATCTCCCTTGTGCGACCTAGTTGACATCGAGTACCCCAGGCGGCTAAAGACGCGATCGCTATCCAAGACAAGCTTGTCGAGATCTTTAACCGCATTGAACATTTCTTCCGCCGGGTTGAGATATATATTAGCATCACACCGACTATGGCTATGAGGGACATGATCGTTGAGATTATGGTTGAGGTGTTGACGATGCTTGGGATCGCGACAAAGGAAGTGAAGCGTGGACGAATCAGTGAGTTGATGTGGTGGTGTACATTTACCATTCTCGTTGACAAGCTTTTTAGAAAGATACTTTGGGAAGTTGATGGGAAACAGAGACGTCAAAGACAGCCTTGAGAGATTGGACAAATTGACACAAGAAGAGGCACGGATGGCATCTGCGGAGCAGCTGAGGATGACTCACAGCGTTGATGATCAAGTGAGGGGTGTCGGGGCCAGGTACAAGACGTCCGTGGCGATGTGCAAGATGTTGGCAACAAGGTTCAAGATGTCGAAGACAAACTAGACCAGACCAACCGTTCGTCATTTCTTTAAACCCATACTACCATTCTACGGGTTCTGACAGCTTTACAGGGAGCCAGCTTAGAGACAATCTTCTACAATGGCTTTCGCCTCCAAATCCATCCATCAATCATAATATGGCATGCAAAACCCATCATAAAGGCACAGCTCAATGGTTTTTCCAAGGAAGTATATTCAGTGAATGGAAATCTACTGATGCCTTTTTGTGGGTACATGGAAAACGTGCGTTACTCGGTCTTCGCCATTCGACTACCCTGATCATTTCTTGTTTCTATAGCCGGTTCAGGAAAAACTGTCCTTTGGTTCGCTGTTTCTTTGACTCTTTCCACCTGTTTGAAACTGATACTGTATCATGGATCCAGTTCGTCAATTATACAAGATGTTACGGCGTTATGCGATGCTGGGAAGGCCTCGTTAGCCTACTTCTATTTCGACTTCAGGGAAATCGACAAACAGAATCTGCGCAACTTGCTTCCGTCTCTCCTCATTCAACTCTCTGCTCAATCCGATCCCTGTTGTGATGTTCTATCCCGACTCTATTCCGCACACAATCGTGGGGTAAAGAAACCTAGCGATCGCGCAATGATAGAATGCCTCAAAGAAATGCTCACCCACGAGGGGCAGGGACCTACTTACATCATTATGGACGCACTTGATGAATGTCCGACCTCGTCTGGTATTCCATCACCACGAGAAGATGTCATCGGACTCGTAGATGAACTTGTTGGCCTTCATATCACAAATCTCCACATGTGTGTCACGAGTCGGCCTGAGCACGACATTCATACTGTCCTCGAACCTTTAACCCTCCATCCTGTGTCACTTCATGACGAAAGTGGTCAAGAGGAGGATATTGCCAACTATGTTTCCTCTTTTGTTCACTCAGATCGAAGGATGGGGAGATGGCGGGAAGAGGACAAGGAACTAGTTATCAAGACGCTATCGAAAAAGGCGGATGGCATGTAAGTGCGCTGTCATCTGCTTTATGCCAATCTTGAACTATGAAATAGGTTCCGCTGGGTGATCTGTCAGTTGGATCTCCTACGGCATTGCTTCCCGCCAAGTGTCCCGCGTATACTTGAGGAATTGCCTGACAGCTTGGACGAGACATACGCGCGGATACTGAGGGAAATCAGGAAGCCAAACCAAGGGCATGCACATCGATTGTTGCAATGTCTGGTGGTTGCTGCCCGCCCACTTCGAGTCGAGGAACTTGCGGAAGTGCTCGCATTTGACTTTAACACGGGAGGGATGCCGAAGCTAAACCCAGGCTGGCGTTGGGAGGACCAAGAAGAAGCGGTGATGTCAGCGTGCTCAAGTTTGGTCACGATAGTCCAGGATGATGATTTGCGGGTGGTTCAATTTTCGCATTTCTCCGTCAAGGAATTTTTGACGGCGGACCGGCTTGCGGAACCCATCCGAGATATCTCGTGCTATCACATTCGACTCGAGGCTGCACATGCTATTCTTGCACAAGCGTGCCTTGGCGTCCTCCTACGATTGGACGATCAAATTGACCGTAACAGCCTCAAGAGCTTCCCGTTGGCTCGATACGCGGCTCGGTACTGGCCGACGCATGCGCGGGTAGAGAATGTGTCCCCTTTATCAAGGATGGGATGGAATGTTTGTTTGATGAAGAAAAGCGACACTTCTCAACGTGGCTCTGGATTCAGAACGAAGATGAGAAAGGTCGTTCGTCCACCGCGCGCCCGAGAAACCTGAGGCACTTCCGCTGCATTACGCCGCAAGGCTCGGATTTCGCGACTTGGCAGAACACCTCATCGTCAAACATCCAGAGCATGTAAATGCCATCTACGGATATGAATTGACCCCGATGCATGCTGCGGCATCAGCAGGACATGCGAACATTTTGTCGTTATTAACCGAGCATGGCGCAGATGTCGAAGCCGGGGCATGTTTGACGATACTCCATTGCATCTAGCATCGTGGAACGGGAAACTCGAAGCTGGGAAATTTTTACTCGACCGTGGTGCAGATATCGATGCTCCAGGCGAAATGGATGGCACTCCACTAATGTATGCAGCGATGGAGGGTCGTGTCGAGTTTGCTCGAATGCTACTTGAACGCGGGGCACTGATTGATGTACGGGGATACAATGGCTGGACTGCACTTCACTACGCAGCATTAAACGATACAATCCAGGTCGCGCGATTGTTACTGGAGCACGGCGCAGATGTCAGTGCGCGCGACAAAGAAGGCTGCACCCCTCCCAGGTGGGGTCACGTTATAGGAGTGACGAGACTGTAGAACTGCTGTCTGCGTATGGTGCCGAGTCTGTAAAACTGTAGCCTGCTTGTTGACTGTGATGTATTTACAGTATTTTGAGATAGCGCTGTTTCTGTTATAGAGCGCACTACAGTGGCCAACGCTCCGACGTACCATCTTCATCTTCCTTTTCACAATATTAATGCCGGCCTGAGTGTCTTTCTCATCCCCATCCCAAGGCCTTCAAGTTTCAAGGTCGACGGGTTATTCTCCACCTTTCTTCTACGCTATCGGAAGAGTCCCCGCTCGAACATTCTTTCGGGCCCTGGCCCGAAGCAGAAGAAGTTAGTCCTAGAGAGAGACTTGACCTCGCTCTTTCTGGCGCCACTACGACAGCTATTAAAGTACTAAAGATCAAGACAAAGCAAGTCTCATTCTCGCGAGTAGTTTGCTCACCCTCGCCTTTTACTCGTACCCATCGCCATTCACTGCGACCTTTCCATTGTCCCCACCAAGCGTAAGTTATTCCCAATCTTAGATGAGATGTGAGAGCACAGTGAGTCACCGAGAAGGCGGATTCTTCGACAACGAGTCAACGACTATCACGCCTGCGAGTTTTACTGCCAAACTCTGAGCGTTTTGGCGAAGTCAAGCTTATCTTCGTGCAACCGGACGGAAAGGGGCGCGGATGCGGTTTTCGTGGACGTGCATGGCATTAAAGGCACCTTGCATGCATATAAGAGCAGCCACTCGGCGTGACGGGAGTTAAGAAAAGGTAGGGACCGGAACATGCCGAGACACGCTCCCCTTGCCCGGATATATAAGGCAACATATTTACTATAAATGCAACTGTACGACAGTTGGGAGGACGATGTCTATCAGTCTGATGTTCGGCGTCGCTTACAGAGGAGAAACACATTGACACGTTCTTTGCACAAATGGTGTCACAGAAACACCCCACTCATACCGAACTCGGTGTCTTCTAGATCTGCCGGTCCTGAGGTATCCTGGCTGGTGAGTAAGTGCGTTTGTGATTGTAGAGGGTATATGCGCGGGGTGGAGAACAACAGTATTTTTTGGTGGTTCCAGTCGGTGAGGACATGACGCGCTGCAGAGGGGGTACCACCCTAGGGAAAGAAATAATTGTTAGAGTTTTGGAGGAGAGAAACGGAGATGGACTTGAGGTGTCCTGTACTCAGCGCGAGCATGCTCAAAACTTCGAGCATCGAGAACATGGGCAGGTCATATGTCTTCAATTTTTTGGTTTGCGTCTGTGCAAAGATTTCCTTGATTGGTGCCAATCCTAAGATGATGAGATCGCGAAGAGGAGCAGGGAAAGGATGCACACCCACCCACGGAGGTTGGTCCTCGACGCATTAGGGTTTGACTACGTTGCGCGGGAACAATGACGACTCCCTGCCTTGGATACTGTCATCGTCTTTGAATATGACACCCGGCGAACCGACGATCTGCAGACTGCGCTCAGAGTTGAACTGACTGCAACTCCTTGTACCCCGGCTACGCCACAACGGCACACACCTTCACCACGACGATGCACACGTCATCAAATATGGAATTCAGGGAAGCACGATGACGCACGTTGGCCTGTTTGAGCGTGTTGATCAGACTGCTTTTGCCGATGTTGGGTTGGGGAAGCCAGCGACGCCGACGGTGACGCTCTGCACCACGCTCGGTTTGTACGCCTTGAGAAGGCAGAGCAATGCCTGGGCAGTACCAGATGCCAAGTTGGTACGCTGATGCGGATCCGCAGAGCAGACTGGGAGCGTCGGAGTTGTGTGGCTGAGGTGTTTGTGTCATACCTGGGCATTCTCGCGCGGCACCGGGTCTACGATACATACAATCGTATGGTCAAATACCGATGATCTTCTAGATAAAGAAGAAGAGGAGAAACAATGAGGCTTACGCACCGATTTTGTTGAGCTAAAAAAAACGAGATGCTTTTGCCTTCCGCTTCGTGTCTGCGTACCTCTTCCTCTACCAGTCGGCTACGTCACACAACTGGGTCATGCGCTTTGAGCACGACGTTTGCCTCGTCGACGACTTTGTGCAGCACGTGGATGTAGTATCTCCACTGCTGTTCTTTTATCTTGTTGACAGCTGCAGACGTGTCGAGTCGGTCGGGCGGGGTAGACGAGATGTCGACGTGTCATTAGCCAGCGCGGACTCTGCGAGCCAGGCCTTTGAAGAGAGCGTCGGCTCTGACACCATCATCGCGTCTTCATTTACAAAGACAGTGCCAACGGACAATGAAGAGATAGGGTCGGAACATGCCGAGACACGGTTCACTCGTCGGCGCTTCCCAGGCTGGTGTTTTTCGCTTTCACACTCATTCACACTCGCAACTTAAAAGCAAAAGCATGATAGGACGGACTCTTACATGCCAGTTCAGTTTTTTTCCTCTATTCCGCTTTCCGCCGTCCCGTGTGCCTTCGTTTGTTCTCACTTCCCTGCACAACAACCCGAACGACATTACACCCACCCGAGCCGGCGAGTGCGTACAGTATGCATGGTCGAACAATGGCCTCCTTTTATCCTTTCTAGTTCTTTTAATCTCTGTCCTTCCCAAACACCTCGACATTTGTCCGTGCCGTTTTGGTCATGAAGACCGAAGGTGCTTGTTGATCCGGCCATGGCGATCGATCTCTCATTGAAGGGTCTTAAAATTTCTTCGTCTTCCATGTGGTTCGATCATCTGTGAAAAAGTGTGTAGTATACTGACTCTTCCTGGTTCTCAGAGAGAAATTCACTTGACGTAGTGCTGCAGTCACGGTTCCTTTCTATATTACGAAGCAAGTGCCCTTGACAATATGCTTACCCGCTATCTCTATTGACAAGGCAGCCACCGCGGACGAGCAGGCTCTTCGCAATGTGATAATTAATATCGAACAATTACCCCAATTGGTCTGATGAGAATCTGTAAAAATGCAGCTATAAGATGATGCCTGTATAGGCGACGGCGTGTTCAGTCGCTGTATTCGAGACTGAAGTGATCCGCCTGAATACTTTCTACTTGAATACTAAGGAGCGTGCATTGCCTATCAACATGCATATGAGCAGAAGATTCCTTATATATTGTATAGAGGATCAGAAATTGATATGTGTCTGTGGATATACGCTCGGAGCCTCGGACGTCGAGCGTCGAGGACGCGGATCAGTGATCCGGCCGGTCCGGTCCGGTTATGCGTAATCTCAAGCTCAAGCGCCAGCCGTCGCAAAGTTTTCCACAAGAGTCCACACTCACACTGCGGCCACTACTGCGGTCACTACCTAGTCAGGGTGTGCTTGATGCATTTTTTCCTCACCCGACCGTACTTATGCCGGCTACAGCGCGCTACATATGGGCTGATATAATTTCACTCACATCTAGCACTTATTTCGGACGTACGAAAAATAGCATTACGGAAGCGCTGTCCAAAAGAAAAAAGAATATAGTCAGTGCGTGCGTAGACGCTCGTAGCCTGTCGACATGTCCCTGTCCCATCAACGCAAAACAAACACCCTACCAACGCCCGTTTGTTCCTTTCCCATACGTCCTTGGCCCGCCCTTACCTTATTAACCAGGGTTCTACGGGGTTGATTTCTCAAAATCAAAACCTAACCAATGTCCTATCGTGTTCCTGACCCGACACAGGCAGAAATACAAGTACGTAGCTCCTTTTTTCTATCCCCTCCTTTTTTTTTTCATTCAAGATTGGCAATCTGCCGTCCCTCCTCCGCTTTCACACTTCCAGACCCTCGCTCACTTCTCTCTCCCCGTTTGATAGGAGGACTACCACGACGATTTGTTAGACGAAGGGCCCGATCGCTACCCTCCAGCTCCACATCGCCAACCTACGGGCCAGCAACCACTTACAGATGCCAGTGGCTACAGCCCCGGTGCCGTGTCCTTCGCCCAGGAGGAAGGGCAGCCGGAGAATGGTGCCAAGCGCACCGGCACGAATAGGCCTTGGAGTCGCAGGACTATGGCGATCATCATGATTGTCATTGTCGTTATCATTCTGGGTATTATCATTGTTAGCGTCGTAAAAAGCACTCATCATTAGTGATGGAATTAGAGAGTCCAGGGACACCCGCGGTTGTCCGGTTGCGCCTCTGAAGTTGAGGGGAAGGGGCACAGCGTGCTGTTCACCTTCGAACGCCGCAGACAGCTTTGCTTTGATCCATTAGACCGTAATTTAGACTTGATTTCCATTGACTTATACCTTATCAGAAGCAGGCCGACAGACCTTTTATACCCTGCGCCGCCTCACAGATATGGCTTGCACACTCATCGCATGCCTGCTGACCTCACGTACCTGGCAGTGGCACCCTTTTTCACTTCTCTACACATCGTTGTGTTCACATGCCTATGCCTTCAATTTCTTCGCCCTGATGTATGTATCTTTGATTCCTTTTCACATGTCTTAGCCCTCTTTTGCATTTTAAGGTGTTATGGGTACCTCAATAAAGTTGCCGTCTTCTGGTCTTTCATTTGCGTGCCCGCGTCTTGTCTTCCATCGGCCGTCTTGTGTTGAAGTTTCCCATGCCGCTTCCCAGTTCCCACGCCACTTCGCCCCAGCAACCGCTGCACACCACTCGTTGAACATTTTATTGAGGAGCCCCAGCCGGCGCCAACTCCAACAGCGGCGTGGCCACCCCCCGCGCCACCGTGACCCCCGAGTCCACTGTCCAGCCCAACGGGAACGCCAATACTACACCGGCTCTGAGCCCTGGTACTCTGTTCGTTAGTGGTTCTGTGTCAGATGATGAGTCTATTTTTCTTTCTCTGGGCATATGGGTATGCTTTCGTTCCAGCTCTTCGTCACCCCGCTTGCTTCACGAAGCCAAGCTCAGTTTCACGCTCGTTTATCTTTCCAATGTATGCGGACATGTATGATATATTATTCACGACGAAATTGACATCTCTATTTACTGGGTCACTCGACATGTACTGATGTGCAGGAGGTTCAACCCAATTAGTGGGCGGTTTGTGATAATAATTAATGTGGTCTCGGACAACGTGCAAAGAAAAAATGGGGAGGGGTTCCTAAATGGCGAGCTGCTCGAAAATGTGCTGGGAACAAAGTGACCAGTAGTCGATGCCGTAGTAACTTACAAAAGTACCCGGACCTACGAGAAGTGCCTAGCACCCAGGAGACGGATTCACAATGAAAGAGAGGACGCTCGGTTATTATTAGATAGTAGCTTGGGAATACATTTTTTCCAAACGAAGCATGGTAATGAGCAGGAACGTAGGAGCAGCGGCGGTCATAGTGACAGACGGGCAAGGTCGCCAAAGCGGAGAGCATCTTTCTTGGCCAGCTGCTGGACTTTCGCATAACATCTTCTAGCAATCGGAGTAGGCGTTCTCTCTCCTCCTCCGTAGAGTCGTGGTGGTGAAGGAGCATGGCCCTCAGCTCGTCGATCAGAAGTCCTGAAGACGCGTAGCTGCATCGAGTGTGTATCCGGGGGTTGAACGTTGAACAACAGGTCGCTAGAGAGGTAGAGGCCCTGCAGGGGTGGGGATAATAGTGAATGTGAAAGGGAATGGGAAACTCGCCGACATCGATGATGACACCCGTCCCACCTTCCATCCACCAATCACCCACAGACACCACCCCCTCTCCCTCTCCCTCCTCCTCACCTTTGCTTCCCTAACGATCCGCTGCACCCGTCACCATCTCCACCCAGCGCTTGGCCCGTTCAAGCTCGACAATCGGTTCAAGTGCCTCGTAGTCACTGCCCGCAAACATTGCAAAGTGCATCGCGAGCGAATGGCGAGCGCGCAGCTCGACGTACATTTGGAGAGCTTTCGCTGGCGTAACGTGCATCGAAGTGAGGAAGGAGTCGGGAGAGTGGATGAGATGAGGCGGCAGAATTAGTGGATCCAGACATTTAATACGAGACTAGTTTTGGGGAGGGTTAGGATGTGGGAGAAAGGAGAAAAAAATGCACGAGGTCGAGGCGGGTAATGAGAGAAAGGTGTCGCCACACGCGATGTCAAAGGGCCCGTATTTGGAGCCGATCTCTGTGGTTGTTATTTGTTTTGACAGGTCTCATATCAGCGCAGCGTCCCCGAGGATAAATTTGAGGGCGGACTGGGACAAGACCTTTGAAATGGGACACGCGTCGAGTGGCGGAAATCGCCGAAATTCGGTCTGGATGGACTTACAGGCTCAGACGCTGTCATACCCTCCAAATTCACGGCCACTATTGTTTTACACCATACTCGTTCAAAATTTCGCGGACTAAGCTGAACGTTGTACCAAAGGTGACAGTATCTGCTGGTATAGAATATAAAGAATGGTGGTGGTGGTGAGGGAGGAGATGCGTGCCGTGAGGGCAAGTGGGGAGGGCCCGGGTTTGAGACGGCTAAGGGGGTACTGAGTTGTTGAACAGTGATGTGGGAGAAGCCGCCCTTGTCTGGTAGCCTACCAGGAACCCTTCCAGTTGGAGCGGACTCGGAGGTGGAGGCGGGGACCGGTCGGGGTACTGTTGCACGTTAATCCACCATCTCAATTCGCTATATCGCATCCAGCCTAGCTGCAGAATCCACTGTACACTGCCACCGATATCTGGTTCAGATGCACCGCAGGGCCCGGGAGGACGGGACAATCTCACATGCAACGCCTCACCGGCCTCACCACCGGGGGCCAATATCGAGCTCTGATGATCAAAGATAGAACCCGAGTGTATTGCAGCCAGGGTGGGAACATGGAGCTGTGGGAGACACGGTGGAAGAACATGGACCAGAGGTAGTTCTTGGTATGTCGCTGTGTTGCTCAGGTTGAGGTCGTTGAACTGCTGTAAAAGTATAGACAAGAGCTTGATTGGGAGAACATCTGGTAGGACGGAATGCGCGCATTCATTGGCGGTTGCCTCGGAGGCTGTGAGCTTTATTAAGGCGTGAGCAAGGGCGCTTTTGTTTTTTTTTCAAATCCATTAACGTGCTCCTCGGGGGCAAGGGCGCCTACTTATCGATGCCCCTCTCCACGAACCATCATGTCAACTGCCCCGATTGCCCCTCCACATCCACTTCTCTGTCCAACTTTCCCTCCATTTTCAACGCCGCTTTGGAATCTTACAAGTGTAAAACTAAACAGGACCTCGCCTCTCATCCACTCCTTCCCAGCCTTCAATCCTGCAAATCCCCGAGGCTGTCCTCACCGTCCTTCAAGAGCAAATCCCTGCATACAACCAGTCCCAGAATGGTGACAACAAACTCACGAAATGGGTTACCCCAACTGTGAATGTCTTGTATTCATTTTCCGGAACCATTGGCCAGGGCGTTGGGCTGGTGAATATTAAGACATTTCGTCCCGGGGAATTTCTGCTCTAATATTTTATTTACAGGCATTCCCACCGGCAAGTGTACTCTTCGCAGGGATCAGCGTTCTACTTTCGGTCAGTGTCCTACATCTCTCCCTTGTGCGATCTATTTTGATATCGAGGACCCCAGGCAGCTAAAGATGCCAGCGCTAGCAAAGACAAGCTTGTCGAGATCTTCAACCGCATTGAACATTTCTTCCGTCGGCTTGAGATATATACTAGCATCAAACCGACTATGGCTATGAGCAACATGATCGTTGAGATTATGGTTGAGGTGTTGACGATTCTTGGGATCGTGACAAAGGAAGTGAAGCGTGGACGAATCAGTGAGTTGATATCGCGTATATTACATCATTCTCGCTGACAAGCTATTCAGAAAAGTACTTTAGGAAGTTAGTGGGAAACAGAGACATCGAGGACAGCCTGGAGAGGTTGGACAAATTGACGCAAGAAGAGACACGGATGGCATCTGCGGAGCAACTGAAGATGACTCACAACGTCGATGGTCGAGTGAGGGGTGTCGCGGGGCAGGTACAAGACGTCTGCGATGACCTGCAAGATGTTCGTGTCGATGTGCAGGATGCCCGTGGCGATTTGCGAGATGTTGGCAACATGGTTCAAGATGTCGATGACAAATTAGACCAGGCAAACCGTTCGTCATCTCTTTAAACCCTGGTTGCCATCCTGCGGGCTCAGACAGCTATCCAGGGAACCAGCTCAGAGATAGTCTCCTACGATGGCTTTCGCCCCCAAATCCATCCACCAATCATAACATTCAATGCAAAGCCCATCACGACGGCACGACTCAATGGTTTTTCAAAGGAAGTATATTCAGTCAGTGGAAGTCCACTGGCTCCTTCTTGTGGGTACACGGAAAACGTGTGTTATTCTTGACCTTCACCATCCGACGATCCCTGATCATCTTGTTTCTACAGCCGGGTCAGGAAAAAGTGTTGTTTGGTTCGCCCTTCTTCGAGTCTTTCCTCCCTTGTGAGAATGACATCATTATTTCAGTTCCTCTATTATACAAGATATCATGGACCTGCGCGATTCTGGGAGAGCCTCAATGGCCTACTTCTATTTTGATTTCAGGGATGTTGATAAGCAAAAACTTTCCAACCTTCTTCCCTCCCTCCTTGTCCAACTCTCTGCCCGGTCTGATCCCTGTTGTGACAAACTCTCCGAACTTTATTCTGCACATGATCGTGGGGTACAGAAGCCTAGCGATCGCGCAATGGCCGAATGCCTGAAACAAATGCTCGCACTCGAGGGACAAGGGCCGACTTACATCATTCTGGATGCACTTGACGAGTGTCCCGTCACGTCCAGTATACCATCACCGCGAGAAGAAGCCCTCGAGCTGGTGGAGGATCTTGTTAGGCTTCATCTTCCCAACCTTCACATCTGTGTTACAAGTCGGCCAGAGTCCGACATCCAAGTTACCCTCGAACGCTTAACCGAACACCCGGTGTCCCTTCATGACGAAAGTGGTCAGAAGGAGGATATTGTCGACTATGTCTCCTCCTTTGTTCACTCAGATCGAAGGATGGGGAGATGGCGGAAGGAGGACAGGGAGCTGGTTATCAAAACGCTGTCGGAGAAGGCGGATGGCATGTAAGTGTGCTGCTGTCTAGTTTTATGCGAATGTTAAACATGAGATAGGTTCCGCTGGGTGTTCTGTCAATTAGGGCTCCTACGGCAGTGCTTCCCACCAAGTGTCCGGCGTATTCTTGAGGAATTACCTGACAGCCTGGATGAGACATACGAGCGGATACTGAGGGAAATAGGAAAGCCTAACCAAGGACATGCACATCGACTGTTGCAATGTCTTGTTGTGGCTATTCGCCCACTTCGGGTCGAGGAACTCGCGGAAGTACTCGCATTTGACTTCAATAAAGGGACGCCGAAGCTGAATCCAGACTGGCGCTGGGAGGATCAAGAGGAGGCAGTGATGTCTGCATGCTCAAGCTTGGTCACTATAGTCAAGGACGGTGATTCGCGGATCGTTCAATTTTCGCATTTCTCCGTCAAGGAATTCTTGACGGCGGACCGGCTTGCGGAACCCATCCGGGATGTCTCATGCTATCACATTCGACTCGAGGCTGCACATGTTATTCTTGCACAAGCATGCCTTGGTGTCCTCTTACGATTGGACGATCACGTTGACCATGAGAGCATTCAAGGCTTCCCGTTGGCCCTTTACGCTGCTGAATACTGGCCCACGCATGCGCGGGTAGAGAATGTGTCGTCATTTATCAAGGATGGGATGGAATGTCTATTTGATGAAGAAAAGCGACACTTTTCAACGTGGCTTTTGATTTACAACGTTGATGAGTGTGAGATGTATCGTTCCAGGTCCACCGCGCGCCCCGAGAAACCTGAAGCAGGTCCGCTGTATTACGCCGCAAGGCTCGGATTTCGCGACTTGGCAGAACACCTCATCGCCGAGAATCCAGAGCATGTTAACGCCAGGGGCGGGATTGAAGTGACTCCGATGCATGCTGCGGCATCAGCAGGACATGCGAACATTTTGTCGCTATTAACTGAGCATGGCGCAGATGTCGAAAGCCGGGGCATATTTGGCCAAACTCCGCTGCATCGAGCATCGCATTACTCGAATCTCGAAGCTGGGCGATTTTTACTCGATCGTGGTGCAGATATCGAATCTCGAAGCGATTCTAGTGCCACTCCACTAATGCGGGCAGCGATGGGGGGTCATGTGGAGTTTGCTCGAATGCTACTCGAACGCGGGGCAGCGATTGATGTCCAGGGAGTCTGCGACTGGACTGCACTTCACTACGCAGCAATAAACAATGAAATCCAAGTCGCGCGATTATTACTGGAGCACGGTGCAAATGTCAATGTGCGCGACGAAGATGACAGAACCCCCTCCCAGCTCGGGTCGCATGGTGGGTATCCCAAGATTGTAGAACTGTTGTCTGAGTATGGTGCGGAGTCTGTAAAACAGTAGCCCGAGCCCGAGTATCTGCTTCTTGACTGATCTATTATTCTATTTACAGTATTTTGAGATAGCACTGTATCAGTCATACTGTATATGTATGTTATAGAGCGCACCCCATCTTCGTATCTGCTTTTCACACCGTCGGCCTGATTGTCTTTCTCATCCGTTCTTCCACCCATGCCAAGGCCTTCAAGCTTCAAGGTCTAACACCCTCGGCAGGTCACTTATAATTATGTGATCTCGGAAGAGTCGCGGCTCGAAAGTTCTCAAAGCCGACAATTGCCCCGTCCTCCAGTCATAGTCCGAGATTTTTTGGCGAGGTCAAGCTTATCTTGATATCTTCGTGCAACCCGACGGGGAGGCGCGCGGATACCGTTTTCGTGGACGTGCTGACATTGAATGCACCCTGCACGCATATAAGAGCGGCCATTCGATGTGCATGACCGGGAGGTCATGGTATCTCCGTACTACGAGACGAAAGGCGTCACAGTATATCTCGAATACGGTAGTCCGTAATAAGCATGTGTATTTTGATGAAGAGTGGTGGTGGAATTGAGTTGCAACGACCGGCGGGGTACTGTAGCAATTTAACTAGGGCCGGAACATGCCGAGACGCGGTGGCCACACGTTGCCGCTTCCTTCCGGTGTTTTTCGCTTCCACCCTCATTCGCACTGGCAACACCTCCCTCCCCAGATTCTAGATAGCTGAATCGTCTAAAGCATACTAGGATGGACTCTCATAATCCAGTTCAGGTTTTCCCTCTGTTCCGATTTCCGTCTGCCTTGCCGGCGTGCTCTCGTTTGCTCTCACTTCCCCGACACGACAACCCAAACGACATTACGCCCACCGAGCCGCCGAGTGCGTCTGGTCGAACGCTGACCTCCTTTTATCCTTTCTAGTCCTTTGTCCTTCCCGGATTCTCCGTGCTATTCACTATGCCCATATAGCTTTCCTTATACCATTATGCCAAACACCTCGACATTTGTCCGTGCCGTTTTGGTCATGAAGACAGGTGGTTGTTAATTCTTGTCTTCCGTCCGATCGTCTTGGAAAAAGTGTGTAGTATACTGACTCTTCCCAGTTCTCAGAGAGAAGTTCACTTGACGCAGTGCTGCAGTCACGGTTCCTTACTATGTTTCAAGTACCCTTGACAAAACGCTTACCCGCCGGTCCCTATTGGCAAAGCAGCCATCGCGAACGAGCAGGCTTTCGCAGTGTGATAATTAATCTTCCTCGTGTCAATTACAATTACCCCAATTGGTCCGATGAGAATCTGTAGAAACGCAGCTGTTTAAATTTAGATAAGATAACGACTGTATAGGCGTGTTCAGTCGCTGTATTCAACACAGATAATACATAACACAATTACTGTATAGGAATGCTACAAGATAATCAGTAAGAGTATAGTAAGTGTGATATAGGTACTCACTTCAGTCGCTGTATTCGAGACTGAAACCTGAATAGTGGGCCGCCTACCATCTGACTTGGATAGAAGACTTACTAATATAATCTACATTGTCTGTAATCAGAAAGTGATCCACGTGTGTGCACCACGGATCAGACGCTCCGGGAGTTCGGACGTCCGAGATGCGAATCAGTGATCCGTTCCGCTGATCCGTTCATTCCGGTTCCGCGTTATCTCAACAGAATCATCAAATTTGCAAGCACCAGCAGTGAACCAGCAAGACAGGAGTAGACGCTCGTAGTTTGTCCTGTCCCATCAACACAGAGCTGTCACATGGCAAACACCCGCCAACGCCCGTTTGCTCCTTTCCCATACGTCCTTGGCTCGCCTTATCCACCAGGTTCTCTCGAGGTTTAGTCCTCAAATCAAAATTTAACCAATGTCGTATCGTAACGATGCCAACACAGCCTACGATAGTATCCTCTTATCCCGTGTTCATTACCCGATACGGGCAGAAAGACAGGTACGTAGCTCCATTTTTCTATCCCTCTTTCGAGTTTGGCGATCTGGGCCCGTCGTCCTCGCCCCTTCTCTGCTTTCACACTTCCCCCGACCCTCGCTCACTTCTCTCTCCTCGTTTGATAGGAGGACTACCACGTAGACCTGTTAGACGAAGGCTCCAATCGCAGCCCACCAGCCCCATATCGCCAACCTACGAGCCAGCAACCACTTACAGCTGGCTACAGCCCCGGTGCCGTGGCCTTTGCCCACAAGGAAGGGCAGCCGGAGAATGGTGCCGAGCACACTGGCACGAAAGGGCCATGGTATCGCACGGGATGGGGGATTACAGCGATCGTCATCGTCATCATCCTTATCGTTGGTGGCATTGTTGGTGGCGCAGTAGGCGGCTCACTTCACAGCTCCGGCAACATTAACAGCGGCAACGGTGGTGTCGGCACTGGCAGCAATTCAAGTCGGTCCAACAGCATCAGCACCACCGCCAACCCTAACGGCGGCATCCCCATCTCCACCAGCGATGGCCCCACCAAGGTCACCCCCGCCTCTGAGAGTACCTCACAGGGTTCGACCACTGTTAGCGTGCAAGGGGGCCAAGTCCCTGTGACCTCTGAGGCACTGACCACTAGCACCAATCCGACCGGGCAATCGTAGGGAGGAGAAACACTGCTATAAACCAGACTATCGCAGCAAAAACGGACTCTGCTCGTTAGCGGTTAAGGGTTACGGTTCTGTGTCAGATGGGCGGCGCCACTGATGAGTTTATTTTCTTTCTTTGGGCATATGGATATGCTTTCGTTCCAGCCCTTCGTCACGCTGCTTGCTTCACGAAGCCAAGTTCAGTTTTCGTGCTCTTTTACCTTTCCGATTTATGCGAACATGTATAATGTATAATAACTATTATTCACGACGAATTGATATCTCTATTTTCTGGGTCACTCGACATGTGCTGGTCTACAGGAGGTTCAACCCAATTAGTTGGCGGTTTGTGGTGATCACATGAATAGTTAATGTGTCCGGCAACGTGCAAAGAATGAATGGGGGAGGGGTGGAGTTCCTAAACGGCGAGCTGGTCGCTTTGTTCCTAGTACATTGTCGACAGGTAGTCGATGCCGTAGTAACCTATAAAAGTACCTGGACCTACGAGAGGTGCCGAGCACCGTGATCCAGGAGACGAATTATTATTGGAAGAGAGGATGCTCAGTTATTATTAGATAGTAGTTTGGGAATACTTAACATTTTCTCCAACGAGGCATGGTGATAAGCGGGAGCGTAGCCCTAAGGAGCAGTGGCGGTCATAGTGACGGACTCGGACGGGCAAGGCCGCCAACTGATGGCGAGGGTGTCGTTCTTGGCCAGCTGCTGGACTTTTCGCACAACATTCTCTAGCAACTGGAGTAGGCGTTCTCTCTCCTCTTCCTCCTCCTCGTCGTTGTTGTCCCAACGGTACCAATCTCCTCCTTAGAGTCGTGGTGGTGAAGGGAGCGTGGTCCTCGACTCGTCGATCAATGCTCGGAAGTCCTGGAGGTGCGTAGCTGCATCGAGTGTGTATCCGGAGGTTGAACAACCGGTCGCTAGAGAAGTAGAGGGCGGGAGAGCGGCAAATGGCCGGGAAGAGATAGTGAAGGTGAAAGGGAACTGGCTGTCTGCAGTATAATGGTTCCAGGCAGGCTCACTGTAGTACTGCTGTGCACGGTGCGAAGGGCGGATATCCCGAAAACTGTAGACTGTAATAAGTACGTTGTCATTACGTTAGGGTGTGATGCTCCTTCGAAGGTTCCGGGCTCGGAGATGTCTTACCAACATGCACCACAGCGGTCTCCCCGACATTGATGACGCCCATCCCGCCTTCCTTCCACCAATCTCCATTGCGCACTTTTCCTGTTCAAGCTCGACAATCGGTTTGAGCGCCTCGTCGTCGCTGCCCACAAACGTCGCAGAGTGCATCGCGAGCGAATGGTGAGCGCGAAGCTTAACGTGCATTTGGAGAGCTTGTGCTGGCGTAGTGTGCATCGAAGTGAGACAGAAGTCGGGGGAATGAATGAGCTGAGGCGGCAGAATTAGTGGGGGTCCAGACATTTAGTATGGGACGATGTATTTGGTTAGTTTTGGGGATAGGAAGGTTTAGAATGTGGGAGAAAGGAGAAAAGACGCTTGGGGATTGCGGAAGCCGAGGCGGGGGAGAAAGGGTGTCGCCACGCTAGATGGGAATCATCGCGATGTCAAAGTGCCCGTATTTGGAACCGATCTCTGTGGATATTATTTGTTTCGACAGGTCTCATATCAGCGTCGGCGAAGATAAATTCGAGGGCGGACTGGGAGACCTTTGAAAATGAGAGTCGAGTGGCGGAAATCGCCGAAAATTCGGTCTGGACCACCACAGGCGCACGACTGTCAGTTACCCTGTCACGTCAATGGCTGTCATGCCCATCCCGGAAAGCGCTTAACCTCGATTGTACAGTATCATATCGCTCCGTGCAGCCATTCAACCGTTCAGTTTTATGTATCACTATTGGCCCACAGGGCCACACCGTACTTGTTCAAAGTTTTGCGGACTAAGCTGAACGTTGCACCGAAGGTGACACTATCTGGTATATAAAGTTCAGGATGACGGTGGTGGTGAGGGAGGAAGAAAACCGTGTCCATGAGAGCGAGTGGGGAGGGGTTGGGACGGCTGAGAAGGTACTACAGTATATACAGATCATGACCATCCATCTTGAAGCTTGAAGCCCTGCATGCTGATCATGCCCATCTGTCTTTGATCCCAAAATGAATGGACTCAATCCGAAAATCCCAACCTCTCGGCCACACCTAAGCACGATGGCCATATGATCACGCCCAATATGCCAATCTTAGCTTATCTTTGGTAATTTTGTGATGTATAAGTTAGTTATACAATAGCATGTGCATCCTTTGGACAGTGTGCTTGATACAGTACAGTATTTGTCCTGAAGACAAGAAGAAGAGAAAGAGGCCATGCCCCGAAGGGCCATGCATCGTTCCAATATCAGATGGCGGCCAACTTATAGAATGCAAGTGATCACATGATCTGCTTGTGTGGCACTTTTTTTTTGCGAATCTTTTTGATCTGTTCTCCCCTCTCTACGAAAATGTCTCTACCTGCTTTCATCAGAGTTGAATTCGGACACGTCGATCCACGGACCACGCTGGAGAGCGACTATTACGGTGCATACAACCTTTTACTTGGTCATGCTTTCCCCGCAACAGAAGGTTACGTTGTCCATCCCCAGGTCATTTGTACATTCTTTTTATCGAAGCTCTCTACAAAGCAGACAGACTTTCAGGTAGCACCACCCCGTGATAGACTCGATGCGTTGGACTTCGTGGTGTACTTCAATGTATACCTTCACCGAGTACCCGTGTTTTTTCTCGACGTCGAGACGGCGGTATCGATCAACAACTTGTCCTCTCGAGCAGCCGCAGACGATCAAATGAGACTGAGACTGAGGCAGTTATTCGACCAAAGCCTGTCTGAGCTTCACGGGATCAGCGCGTTGGGGCCAAGGCTCTGCTTCTACTGCCTTAACAAAAACACGGAAACTTTGACACCCCCTTTTATCCCCGAAGCTCTACATACGTCAACGACGTCGCTCCAGCCAATCTATGGGACACGGACATATTGACTGACGACGGCTACAACCGTTTTATGGGCATCGTGCGGCAAATCAAGACTCTTGCTGCGAATGAGGGTGTGTAATCCTCGTGTATAATTGATAATTCTCCCACCTATATGCTTTTATTTGACATCTAGTTCGCAATAATTGTATTTTGGCGTAACCGTGGCTGTAACCTACCACGCATTTGAGATTGTATTAGGTAAACATGTCATACGTCCAAAGGCTCAGGGTAGAAAGGTCCAGCAATAATCTAAGAAAATGTTCAAAATAACCCCAATTTCAGCTCATTCTCATCAGGTCGCACGGGCTTTAGACGCACCCATCTTCTCCGCCTCCTTGCACTTTTGACTTGCTTTCTCGATGTCTGTCACCCAGGTGTAACGCTCGCGAGCAGAGCCCACCCGCAGTGTAATTGTCTCTCCGCCGCGTCGATATGCGACCGACAGCTGGAAGGACAGCTCACCTACAACGCTAAAATAAGATAATTGCAAAAAGAGGGCAGGTCATCCTGACGCACCAACTCTATACCTCAGTCCCTCCGGTTCTCCTACCAGAATCTCTGACATTGGAATCGGCTAAACCGAATTGAGGCTGAATTCACTAACTGATTCAATTCTTGTTCGTCCACGCACCATGCAATACAGTGTCTTCCCGTGCTCGTCCGTCAACAGGAGAAGATCACTGCAAAGGAATGCCCGCAACTTGCGCCCACTTTTGGCTTTGTTGAGAAGCCCTTCTCGTAGTAATTTCCAGTCACCTAGGTGGCGCATCGGCGCTGTTAGATCCAACCGCCTTGAAGGATTCGAAGGTAAGCGCGTGTATATCCAATCCTGGACTTGGTGGAACGCACCCTTGGCCGATCCACAGATCCTGAGAGACGGTCTTAAGCCGATCGCGCCCTTCCTGCGCCCGTATTGCCTCATTCATGGTGTTCAGTATCCTTTCGGCTGTGTGTAGCGCACGTTCAGTCAGCTCTCTATCTTGATCAGGTTCTATGTATTGCAGAATCTGCTTGACGAGAAACGGGTATTGCGTTATGCGTTGCAAAAAAAAAGGTGATGATGATCTCGACGAATAATTTAAACGGGTCTTCCTCACTAGGTACCAGTAGGTAACTGGAAATGTCGAGGTTGCGTACAGCGGGATCCTCCCGCAGTCGCTACGATTGATCAGTTTCGCTTTGACCCACCATTGGAATGTTCTTGAGAGTAACCAATACTAACATACCTGCAAAAGAGCGGAAATATCTGTATCTTTATCCCCTTCTGATTGCAACACTCTGACTGCGTTTGCCTGATTGACACAGTAATCCTAAATCCGACCATGTAATTGGGTATCACATAAAGGATTGAAAGAAAGACGCACCTTGTAGTTTATCATGTTGACCATATTCTTGTCCGAAATGTCCCTTGCAAACACAGAAAGGCACCATCAAATCATTGACGAGGTACAGAAAATGATTACACACCTCAACGAGTTGCAGGTCCCGCACATAGGCACATTCCGTGGCAATAAGCTTGAAGATTGCCTTGCCGGACATATGGATCAAACCTATGTTATACCTACGCATGGAACAAGAGTTACAAGACATAAACATACCTCTTGCCTGCGCCGCTCACGATTGGGCAGTCCTTCGCTCCAGTGCAGACTTATCCACAAGGCTTGCCCATGACTCCACGTTTCATAGTCAACATTCCTCGCTGTAGCGTCGGCATGCAAACGTACCAATCCAAAACCTGGACTATCTTCCAGAGTCGGTGATCCTAGCGTTACTGTACCAGAAGATGAGCTTGAGCTCATAATCGAAGCCGAAATCGTCGACACGACACGAGTTTCCCTTTCTTGCATGGGTGTCCACGAGCGCCCCAGGAAATGCGAGATGCGACTCCCATACGACGAAGAGGACGTGGCGCTTACATTCTCCGTATTCCCCTCCTTGTCTGAAAGGCTCGCATGTGACTGAGTAGGAGCGAGAAAAAACGAGCCTAAGCCCAAGGTGGTAGGGCCGGAACATGCCGAGACGCGGAGGCCACCGTTGCCCGCTTCCGGTGTTTTTCGCTTCCACTCTCATTCGCAACTGGCAACGTCTCCCTCCCCGGATACTAGATAGCTGAATCGTTTAAAGCATACTAGGATGGACTCTCATAATCCAGTTCAGATATTTCCTCTTTTCCGCTTTCCGTTGGCCTTGCCCGTGTGCCCTCATTTGCTCTCACTTCCCGGCACAACAACCCAAACGACATTACGCCCATCGAGCCGGCGAGTGCGTCTGGTCGAACGCTGACCTCCTCTAGTTCTTATATAATCTCTCTCCTTCCCGAAATCTCCATGCTATTCACTATGCCCATATTACTTTCCTTATACCATTATGCCAGGTTCTACCAAACACCTCGACATTTGTCCGTGCCGTTTTGGCCATGAAGACAGGTGGTTGTTGACCCGGCCATGGCGATCGATCTTAGAATAAGGGATATTAATTCTCCCGTCTTCCGTGTGGTTCGATCGTCTGGGAAAAAGGGTGTAGTATACTGACCCCTCCCAGTTCTCAGAGAGAAGTTCACTTGACATAGTGCTACAATCACAGTCACAGTTCCTTACTATGTTACGATTTACGAAGCAAGCGCCCTTGACAATACGCTTACCCTGCTAATCTCTATTGGCAAGGCAGCCATCGCGGACGAGCAGGCTTTTGCAGTGTGATAATTAATTTCCTCGTGCCAATTACCATATCAAACAATTACAGTACCCCAATCGGTCCGATGAGAATCTGTAGAAACGCAGCTGTTAAAATGTAGATAAAATAACGTCTTTATAGGCATGTTCAGTCGCTGTATTCAACACTAATAGGACATAACACAATCTCCTGTATATAAGATGATCAGTAAGAGTATAGTAAGTGTGATATAGGTACTCACTTCAGTCGCTATATTCGGGACTGAAGTGATCGTACCTAACTTATTTACTGTAAATACTAAGGAGAATGCACTGTCCAATGCCCATCAACGCACATATGAGCAGAAGATTTCTTTATATATTGGATAGAAGACTTACTAATATAATCTACATTATCTGTGATCAGAAAGTGATACACGTGTGTGCACGTATCTATGTCCACGGATCAGACGCTCTGGGAGTTCGGACGTCCGAGATGAGATGTGAATCAATGATCCGGTCCGTTGATCCGTTCACTCCGGTTCACGCGTTATCTCGACAGAATCATCAAATTTGCAAGCACCAGCAGTGAACCAGCAAGACAGGAGTAGACGCTCGTAGTTTGTCCTGTCCCATCAACACAGAGCTGTCACATGGCAAACACCCACCAACGCCCGTTTGCTCCTTTCCCATACGTCCTTGGCCCGCCTTTACAGTGCCTATCTACCAGTCCCACGAAGTTTATTCCTCAAATCCAATGTCCTATCGTAACGATGCCAGCACGGCCCACGATATTATCCTCTTATCCCGTGTTCCTCACCCGATGCGGGTAGAAAGACAGGTACGTAGCTCCATTTTTCTATCCTTTCCCTTTCTCGAGTTTGGCAATCTGAGCCCGTCGTCCCGCCCCTCCTCCGTTTCACACTTCCCCGACCCTTTCTCACTTCTTTCTCCCCGTTTGATAGGAGGACTACCACGTAGATTTGATAGACGAATGGCCCGATCGCCACCCTCCAGCTCCATACCGCCAACCTACGGGCCAGCAACAACTTACAGCTGGCTACAGCCCCGGTGCTGTGGCCTTTTCCCACAAGGAAGGGCAGCCGGAGAACGGTGCCGAGCACACTGGCGCGAAAGGGCCGTGGTATCGCACGGGATGGGGAGTTACAGCGATCGTCATCGTCATCATCCTTATCGTTGGCGGCATTGTTGGTGGCGTAGTAGGCGGCTCACTTTACAGCTCCAGCAAAAGTAACAGCGGCAACAGTACTACCGGCACAGGCAGCCCTAATTCTAACGGTGGCACATCCGGTGGCGGTGGGAACGTCTCAAGGACCCTAAGTCAGTCCAACAACAGCACCAGCACGATCGTGACCGCCAACCCCAACGTGACCGCAGGCGGCGGCCCGCCGCTGGGCACCCCTCTATCGAGTGCCGCCTCTCCAACCTTGGGTCCCCCAAAGTTCTACGGCCACGCCGTCGCTACTAGTATACCGAAAGTCCGTGACAGCTTGGCTATCGTAGGGAGGAGGACAACCACTGCTATAAACCAGACCGTTGCAGCAAAGCGAACTCTATTCGCTAGCTGTTGAGGGTTACGGTTCTGTGTCAGATGATGAGTCTATTTTCGTTTATCTTTCCAATGTATGCAGACATGTATGATATATGTTAACTATTATTCACGACGAATTGATATCTCTATTTTCTGGGCCACTCGACATGCACTGGTGTGCAAGAGGTTCAACCCAATTAGTGGGTGGTTTGCCACGGTGATGATCACATGAATAATTAATGTGGTCTCCGACAACGCACAAAGAATGGATTGGGGGGGGGGGTCCCTAAACGGCGAGCTGATCACTTTGTGCTCAGTACGTTGTCGAGAAGTAGTAGATTCCATAGTAACTTACAAATTGAAAGTACCCAGGGCGCGGACCACGGCCTACTGCCCCAAGACTACGGTACGAACTAAGGAATGTATATATACTAGCTACTGAATGTAGTTCTGTGTAAATGCTGCTAACCTATGTATTTAAGTGCGCCCGCGAGCCTGTCGTGTGCGCTCAATTCCAACAGTCATAGTGACAAACGGGAAGGGCAAGGCCGCCAACTGAAACCAACTGAAGGTGGGGGTCGTCGTTCTCAGACAGCTACTGGACTTTTCGCATAGCATCTTCTAGTAACCGGAGTAGGCAAGGGAGTAGGCGTTCTCCTCGTCCTCCTCGTTGTCGCAATTCCTTGTATTAAACTCCTCCTTAGAGTTATGGCGGTGAAGGAGCATGGCCCTCAACTCGTCGATCAACACCGTGGCTTGGAAGTCCTGAAGGCGCGTAGCTGCACCGAGTGTGTATCCGAAGGTTGAACAACCGGTAGCTAGAGAAGTAGAGGCCCTGCAAGGGTGGGGAGCGGAGAATGGCCAGGAAGGGATGGTGAACGTGAAAGGGAAACGGCTGTCTGCAGTATGATGGCTCCAGCCTGAGAGCAGGCTCGCTGTAGTACTACTGTACACGATGCGAAGGGCGGATATCTCGAATCCCGCAGTCTGTAAAAAGCACGTTGTCATTACGATACGGTGTGTTGCTCCTCCGAAGGTTCCGGGCTCGGGAGTGTCTTACCAATATAAACCACAGTGGTCTGCCCGACATCGATGAAGCCCATCCCGCCTTCCATCCACCGATCTCCATCGCGCACTTGGCCTGTTCAGGCTCGACAATCGGTTTGAGCGTCTCGTCGTCGCTGCCCACAAACGTCGCAAAGTGCATCGCGAGCGAATGGTGAGCGCGCAGCTCGACGTGCATTTGGAGAGCTTGTGCTGGCATAGTGTGCATCGAAGTGAGAAAGGAGTCGGGAGAGTGAATGGGCTGAGGCGGCAGAATTAGTGGGGGTCTAGACATTTAGTATGGAATACTATGTTCGGTTAGGTTTGGAGAGGGGTTGAGATGTGGGAGAAAGGAGAAAAAGCGCACGAGGAAGTCGATGAGAGAGAGGGTGCCGGAGACCGGAATCATAGCGATGTCAAATGGGCCCGTATTTGGAGCCGATCTATGTGGTTATTGTTAGTTCCGACAGGTCTCGTGTTAGCTTCGCTGAAGATAAAGAAGGAGGGCTGACATGATAGAGTCGAGTGGCGGAAAGCGCCGAAAATTCGGTCTGGGCCGACTACAGACAACGACTGTCAATTACCCTGTATCATATCAGTCCGTGCAGCAGTTCAACCGTTTAGTTTATGTATGCAAATCCACAGCTGAGCCACTATGAGTTCACACCGTCGTTCAAAATTTCGTCGAGTTGCACCGAAGGTGACAGTATCTGCTGGTGTATAAAGTTCAGGAAATAAAGAACGGTTGTGGTGGTGGTGGTGGTGAGGGAGGATAAGCGTGCCGCGAAGGCAAGTGAAGAGGGCTCGGGTTTGCAACAGCTGAGGAAGTACTAAGTTGTGGAACAATGATAGAGCATGTAGGAGAATTCGCCCTTGTCCTACCAGGACCCGTTGCACTTGGAGCGGCCTCGGAGGTGGAGGCGGGGACCGGTCGGGGTACTGTAGCACGTTAATCCACCATCTCAATTCACGATATCGCACCCAGCTTAGCTACGGGCCTATTCAAAACCACTGGACACTGCCACCGACATCCAGTTTGGATGCACCACAGGGCCCAGACGGACGGGACAATCTTACATGCAACGCCTCACCACCGAGGCCCATATCGAGCTCTGGTAAACAAAGATAGATCCCGAGTGTGTCGCAGCCAGAGTGGAAACATGGAGCTGTGCGAGACACGGTTGAAGAACACGGACCAGAGTTAGTTCTTGGTATGTCGCTGTGTCACTCAGGTTGAAACGTTGAAGTCGTTGAACTTCTGTAAAAATATAGACAGGAATTTGATTGGGAGAACATCTAGTACTGTAGGACGGAATGCCCGCATTCGTTAGGCGGTTGCCTCGAGGCAGTGGGCGCCTACTCACCGATGCCCCACTTCTCCGCGAACCACCATGTCAACTGCCCAACTGCCCCCTCCACATCCACTTCCCAGTCCAACTTTCCGTCCATTTTCAATGCCGCTTTGGAATCTTACAAGAATAAAACAAAAAAGGACCTCGTTTCTCATCCTCTCCTTCCCAGCCTTCAATCCTGCGATTCCCCGAGGCTGTCCTCACCGTCCTTCAAGAGCAAATCCCTGCATTCAACCAGTCCCGGAATGGCGACGACGGACTCACAAAATGGGTTACCCCAACTGTGAATGTCTTGTATTCATTTTCTGGGACCATTTGCCGGGCGTCGGGCTGGTGAATATTAAGACATTTCGTCCTGGGGAATTTCTACCTAATATTTTATTTACAGGCACTCCCACCGGCAAGTGTACTCTTCGCAGGGATCGGCGTTCTACTTTCGGTCAGTGTCCTACGTCTCTCCCTTGTGCGATCTTATTTGACATCGAGGACCCCAGGCGGCTAAAGATACCAGCGCTAGCCAAGACAAGCTTGTCGAGATCTTTAACCGCATTGAACATTTCTTCCGCCGGCTTGAGATATATACTAGGATCACACCGACTATGGCTATGAGTGACGTGATCGTTGAGATTATGGCTGAGGTGTTGACGATTCTTGGGATCGCGACAAAGGAAGTGAAGCGTGGGCGAATCAGTGAGTTGATGTCATGTATATTTTATCATTTTCGTTGACAAGCTATTCAGAAAAGTACTTCATGAAGTTAATGGGAAACAGAGACATCGAGGACAGCCTGGAGACGTTGAACAAATTGACGCAAGAAGAGGCACGGATGGCCTCTGCGGAGCAGCTGAAGATGACGCACAGTGTTGATGGGAAAGTGATGAGCGTTGATGATAGAGTGAGGGGTGTCGAGAGGCGGGTAGAAGACGTCCGCGATGACGTGCAAGATGTTCGTGACGATGTGCAGGATGCCCATGGCGATTTGCGAGATGTTGGTAGCATGGTTCAAGGGTCCAACCGTTCGTCATCTCTTTAAACCCTGATTCCCATTCTGCGGGCTAAGACAACTTCACAGGGAACCAACTCAGAGATAGTCTCCTACGATGGCTTTCGCCCCCAAATCCATCCACCAATCATAACATTCAACGCAAAGCCCATCACGACGGTGCAACTCAATGGTTTTTCCAAGGAAGTATATTCAGCCAGTGGAAATCTACTGGCTCCTTGTGGGTACACGGAAAACGTGTGTTATTTCTGACCTTCACCGTCCGACGATCCCTGATTATCTCGTTTCTACAGCCGGGTCAGGAAAAAGTGTTGTTTGGTTCGCCCTTTAACTCTTTCTCCCTTGCGAAAATAACATTATTGTTTCAGTTCCTCGATTATACAGGTTATCATGGACTTGCGCGATGCTGGGGAGGCCTCAATCGCCTACTTCTATTTTGATTTCAGGGACGTTGATAAGCAGAAGCTTTCCAACCTTCTTACCTCCCTCCTCGTCCAACTCTCTGCCCGGTCCGATGCCTGTTGTGACAAACTCTCCGAACTCTATTCTGCACATGATCGTGGAGTACAGAAGCCTAGCGATCGCGCAATGACCGAATGCCTGAAACAAATCCTCGGTCTCGAGGGACAAGGGCCCACTTACATCATTCTGGATGCACTTGACGAGTGTCCAATCACGTCTGGTATGCCATCACCGCGAGAAGAAGTCCTTGAGCTGGTGGAGGATCTTGTTGGGCTTCATCTTCCCAACGTTCACATCTGTGTTACAAGTCGGCCAGAGCCTGACATTCAAATTGCCCTTGAACGCTTAACGGAACACCCGGTTTCCCTTCATGACGAAAGTGGACAAACGGAGGATATTTTCAACTATGTCTCCTCCTCTGTTCACTTAGATCGAAGGATGGGGAGATGGCGGAAGGAGGACAGGGAGCTGGTTATCAAGACGCTATCAGAAAAGGCGGATGGCATGTAAGTGTGCTGCTGTCTGGTTTTATGCGAATCTTAAACATGAAATAGGTTCCGCTGGGTGTTCTGTCAATTAGAGCTCCTACGGCAGTGCTTCCCACCAAGTGTCCGGCGTATTCTTGAGGAATTGCCTGACAGCCTGGACGAGACATACGAGCGGATACTGAGAGAGATTGGAAAGCCTAACCAAGGACATGCACATCGACTGTTGCAATGTCTTGTTGTGGCTATTCGCCCACTTCGGGTCAAGGAACTTGCGGAAGTGCTCGCATTTGACTTCAATACGGGAGGGATGCCGAGTCTGAATCCAGACTGGCGCTGGGAGGATCAAGAGGAGGCAGTAATGTCGGCGTGCTCTAGCTTGGTCACGATAGTCAAGGACGATGATTCGCGAGTGGTTCAATTTTCGCATTTCTCCGTCAAGGAATTCTTGACGGCGGATCGGCTCGTAGAGCCCATGCGAGATGTCTCGCGTTATCACATTCGACCCGAGGCTGCACATACGATCCTTGCACAAGCATGTCTTGGCGTCCTCCTACGATTGGACGATCGCGTTGACCATGACAGCATCGAGGGCTTCCCATTGGCCCGATACGCTGCTCAATACTGGCCCACGCATGCGCGGGTAGAGAATGTGTCGTCATTTATCAAGGATGGGATGGAATGTCTATTCGATGAAGAAAAGAAACACTTCTCAACGTGGCTTTGGATTTACAACGACGATTATAAATATCGTTCCATGTCCACCACGCGCCCCGAGAAACCTGAAGCAGTTCCGCTGTATTACGCCGCAAGGCTCGGATTTCGTGACTTGGCAGAACACCTCATCGCCAAGCATCCAGAGCATGTAAATGCCAGGGGTGGGTATGAAGAGACTCCGATGCATGCTGCGGCATCAGCAGGACATGTGAACATTTTATCGGTATTAAGTGAGCATGGCGCGGATGTCGAAGGCTGGAACATATTTGGCCATACTCCACTGCATCGAGCATCGTATAACTCGAAACTCGAAGCTGGGCAATTTTTACTCGATCGTGGTGCAGATATCGATGTTCAAGACGATTATGATACCACTGTACTAATGCATGCAGCGATTGAGGGTGACGTGGAGTTTGCTCGTATGTTACTTGAACGCGGGGCACTGACTGGTGTACGGAGATACGACGGCTGGACTGCACTTCACTACGCGGCAATGCGGCATAAAATCCAAGTCGCGCGATTATTACTGGAGCACGGCGCAGATGTCAATGCGCGCGACGAAGATGGCCGCACCCCTTCCCAGGTAGTGCCCGTGACATTAGGTGATGGAAGCGACGAGATTGTAGAACTGCTGTCTGCGCATGGTGCCGAGGCGTAAAGCAGTAGCCTGAGTATCTGCTTATTGGCTGACATGATATATTTACAGTATTTTGAGATAGCACTGTATATGTTATAGAGCGCAGTGCAACGGCCAACACTCCGATGTGCCGTCTTCATCACCCCATTTTCACACCGCCTGCCTGAGTGTCTTTCTCATATGCTCTTCCACCCATCACAAGGCCTTCATGCTTCAAGTTTCGAGGTCCAACACCCTCGGCGGGTCACTCTCCACCTTTCTTCGATCTCGGAAGAGTCCCGGCTCGAAAATTCTCGAAAACCCATGCCCCTAGTACTCCCTACGTCGGGGCCTACGATAGAAGAAGTTGTTCCTAGAGTGAGAAACTTGACCTCGCTTTTTCTGGCGCCGCTGCCACCGCCACTGAGGCCTGAGGTACTGAAGTTCAAGACAAGGCAAGTCCCATTCTCGCGAGAAGTTTGCTCACCCTCACAGTACCCTTTACTCGCACTCATTCACAGCGACCTTTCCATCGTCTCTACCGAGCGTAACTTATTCCCCGTGACACCAATCTTAGTTGTGAGAGCAGAGTGAGTCACCGAGACAGGGGATTCTTCGACAACGACTATCGTGCACACGAGTTTTACGGCCAAAACTCTCAAATCCGACATTTGCCTCGTCCTCCAGTCGCAGTCTGAGCCTTTTTTTGGCGAGGTCAAGCTTATCTTCGTTCAACCCGACGGAGAAGCGCGCGTATACCGTTTTCGTGGACGTGCATTGCACTGAATGCTCCCTGCATGCATATACAGTAACAGCTGCCACTCAGTGTACACGACCAGGAGGTCACGGTATCTCTTTTTAGACATACTACACGAGGTAAAGGGCGTTACGGTATATATCTCGAATGCGGTAGTCCGAAATATGCATGTACATTTTGGTGAAGTGGCGCTTGAATTGCAACGACCGGGATGGACAAGAGGTAGGAATTTCGCCAGTAAAAGAGCGATAGGGTTAACAAGCATTGGCGCAGACCAGTAAAGGATGCATGCCACCTGACCTATAATGCTAAATATAAACCTGATGGAAATAAAGAAGAAACAAAAATCAGCTCAAACACGCAATCATTGGAGAAATAAAACTTACCACAAGGCATGTAGTCTGACACCATACATGCCACATATTGCCTAGTCTTCCGGTCACACCAACCGCTGATTCTCAAACACTGGTGGAGGCCATCCAAGCGGTGTTCTGACAGCAGTGAAAATGTATTCCCACGCCTACGCTTACATCACAACCAGCACCGGAACCAGCACCGGAAGGAGTGTTGGGAATGGCCCAAACCGGCAGGTATCTCCCACATCTTATTAGGTACATCCGCTAGGACTGAGTCTCTCCCCACTCTGCTTCCTCTCACTTAAGAATATCCTTCACCTCACCATTCCTAAGATGCTGGCATTCACTCAATGCTTGAGACAGTCAAGAAAGCTGCAACAGGGATGTACCACCCCAAAGGCTATGACGAAGAGGACGGATGATTTGCAGGCCCTGTTGTTTCTACACCAAATCACATCAATCTCTCATGTTATGTGATCACATCAACCCAAATATGGAAATACTTCTGATTCCATGCTTAGATGGCCACTTTTAAGCCGTTTCAAAAAAAAAACGAGCCGCGGACTACGTCCGACACACCCTTGTTTGCTCCTTTCCCATACGTCCTTGGCCTGTCTTTACCTTGTCCAGAAGCGTTCCACGAGGCTTATTCCTCAAATCAAAACCTAACCAATGTCCTATCGTAGTGATGTCAGCACGGCCTACGGTATCCTCTTATCCCGTGTTCCTTACCCGATACAGGCAGAAAGACGGGTACGTAGCTCCATTTTTCTATCGCCTCCCTCTTTCGAGTTTGGAAATATAAGCCCGTCGTCCCCGTCCCTCCGTTTTCACACTTCCCCCGACCCCTGCTCACTTCTCTCTCCCGTTTGAAAGGAAGACTACCACGTAGATTTGTCAGCCGAAGGGCCCGATCGCCACCCTCCAGCTCCATATCACCAACCTACAGGCCAGCAACCACCTACAGATGGCTACAGCCCCAGTGCCGAGCACACTGGCGCGAAAGGGCCGTGGTATCGCACGAGATGGGGGATTACAGCGATCGTCATCGTCATCGTCGTCATCGTTGGTGGCATTGTTGGTGGCGTAGTAGGCGGCACACATCACAGCTCCAGCAGAAGTAACAACGGCAATGGCGGTGCTGGCATCAGCACTGGCAGCTCTACTCCTTACATTGCCACATCCGGTGGCAGTGGTGACATCTCAAGCAGCCCAAATCAGTCCAACAGCGTCAGAACCACCTCCAGCCCCAACAGCGCCAGCACCATGACGCCACCTGGGGCAATCTCAATACCACTGCCACCCTCTTCAACAGCGGCACCCACGGGCAACGGAGGAATAACGTCTGTCTCCCCAAACCAGACTAGCACAGCAAGCGGTTAAGGGTTGCGGTTCTGTGTCAGATGATGAATCTATTTTCCTTTCACTGGGCATATGAGTATGCTCTCGTTCCAGCCCTTCGTCACGCTGCTTGCCTTCACGAAGCCAAGTTTAGTTTCGCGCTCGTTTATCTTTCCAATTTATGCGGACATGTATGATACACTTTAACTATTATTCAAGGCAAATTGACATCTCTATTTTCTGGGTCACTCGACATGTACTGGTGTACAGCAGGTTCAAACCAATTTGTGGGCGTTGTGTGATCACATGAATAAATAATGTGGTCTCCGACAACGTAGGGAGTCCATGAGGGAGTTCCTAGACGGCGAGCTGGTCACTTTGTTGCTAGCTCATTGTCGAGAAGTAGTCAAAGCCGTAGTAACAACTTACAAAAGTACGAGAGTGGTCGCTGCCTAGCACCTAGGAGACGAATTATTATTGAAAGAGAGGACGCTCAGTTATCATTAGATAGCCGCTTGGGAATACTTGACATCTTCTCCAATGAAGCATGGTGATAAGCAGGAGCATACTAGTCCTAAGGAGCAGCGCCAGTCATACTGACAGACAGCCATGGGCCTCATGGCGGGGGTCGTTCTCGGCCAGTTAGTTGCTGGACTTTTCGCATAACATTCTGGCAACCAAAGTAGGTGTTCACTCTCATCCTCATCCTCCTCGTCGTTGTCGCAATTCCCGGTATCAAACTCCTCCTTAGAGTCGTGGTGGTGAAGGAGCGCGGCCCTCAACTCTGTCGATCATCAACGCTCGGAAGTCCTGAAGGTGCGTCATGGTAGTTGTATCGCGTGTGTATCCGGAGGTTGAACAACCAATCGCTAGAGAGGTAGAGGCCCTGCGAGGATGGGGGAGCGGCGAATGGCCGGGAAGAGATGGTGAAGATGAAAGGTAAACTGGCTGTCTGCACTGGCAGTATGATGGTTCCAACCTGAGGGCAGGCTCACGATACTGTACGCGGTACGGATATCTCGAATACCGTAGTCTGTAATAAGACGTTGTCAGTACGTTGCGATTTAATGGTCCTCCAAAGCTTCTGGGCTCAGAGGTGCCTTGCCAACATGCACCACAGCCTTCCCGACATCGATGACGCCCATCCCGCCTTCCATCCATCAATCGCCCGCTTCCACCACGCCCCCTCCTCCTCCTCCTCCCTTCTCCTCATCCTTGCTTCCCTGACGATCCGCCGCACCCGTTACAATTTCCATCGTGCGCTTGGCCTGTTCAAACTCGACAATCGGTTCGAGCGCCTCGTAGTCGCTGCCCGCAAACGTCACAAAGTACATCGCGAGCGAATGGCGAGCATGCAGCTCGACGTGCATTTGGAGAGCTTGCGCTGGCATGGCGTGCATTGAAGTGAGGAAGGAGTCGGGAGAGTGAATGAACTGAGGCGGCAGAATTACTGTAGTGGGAGTTCAGACATTTAGTATGAGATAATGCATTCGATTAGTTTCAACTTTGGGGATAGGAAGGGTTTAGAAAGGAGAAAAAACGCACGCGAGAGCCCAGGCGGGCGATGAGAGAAAGGGTGCCACCACATCAGGTGGGAATCATCGCGATGTCAAAGGGCCCGTATTTGGAGCCGAACTCTGTGGTTATTATTAGTTCCGACGTGTCTCATATCAGCGTCGCCGAAGATAAAGGGACGAGACCTTTCGGTTGAAGATGGCACACACAGGCATTGCCAGTGAAGTGGCGGAAATCGCCGAAAATTCGCGGTCTGGACCGGACCGACTTCAGCAGACAACGACTCCATCCATATCCATGTTTCACTTTCGTGGTAAAAAAGTCAAACGCTTTATGATGGGATAGTTATATGTTTGGCTGAAACTCAGCCACTTTTCGTTGCTAATTCAGTCCATTTTTCACGCGTTGTACCTACTGAAATCCATGACCTTTGGACTTTACAGAGGAGTAGACGCTCGTAGCATGTCCTGTCCTTGGTCCTGTCCCATCAACAGAGCTGTGCTGTCACAGGGCGAACAAACGCCCGTTTGCTCCTTTCCCATACGTCCTTGGCCCGCCTTTACCTATCCACCAGGGTCCTACGAGGTTTATTCCTCAATCAAAACCTAACCAATGTCCAATCGTAACGATGTCAGCACGGCCTGTGATAGTATCCTCTTATCCAGTGTTCCTCACCCGATACGGGCAGAAAGACAGGTACATAGCCCCATTTTTTATCTTCGAGATTGGCAATATGAGCCCGTCGTCCCTGCCTCTCCTCCATTTTCACACTTCTTTTTCCCCGTTTGATAGGAGGACCACCACGTAGATTTGATAGCCGAAGGGCCCGATCGCCGCCCTCCAGCCTATAGCCAACCTACGGGCCAGCAACCACTCACAAATGACTACAGCCCCAGTGCCGTGGCCTCCCCCCACAATGAAGGGCAGCCGGAGAATGGTCCAGAGCGCATCGGCGCGAAAAAAGCCGTGGTATCGCAGGAAATGGGGGATTGCAGCGATCTCCCTCGTCGTCATCCTCATCTTCATCATCATTGTCCATCTCCTTTTGGGATAAGGTCGTCGCTCTCGGAACACGTGCCCGCGATGACTCGTGCCACGTGCCACACACGCGTTGGAGTGTTTGATCCGCCACACTCTACTTATGATAATTAGCCGTGTATTTTCGAAACGATAGCGAAAATAATTAGTGTGCCTTTATTTACTGTAACTATTAGTACATTGTAAAATAAGCCACTAAGTTATTAGCGCTGATAATGCATGTTGAAAATCCGTTTAAAATTATTTTCGTGGCATTCAGTATAAGCAAAGCACTTTCTCATATACTTGTGGCCATAGAACAATGAAAGTATTGGCGGTGGTGACAGCTCAAGCGGCCTAAGTCAGTCCAACAGCGCCAGCAACACCGTCAACCCCAGCAGCAGCAGCAGCACCACCCATCCCTTGCGCCTAGGACCCGTTCCAGTTGGAGCTGACTCGGAGGTGGAGGCGGGGACCGGTCGGGGTAGCACGTTAATCGATAATCCACCATCTCAATTTGCTATATCACACCTGGCCTAGCTGCGGAACCCACTTCACACTGCCACCGAGCCCGGGCAGACGGGACAATCTTACGTGCAACGCCTCATTACTGAGGACCCATATCGGCTCTGGTGAACAAAGATAGGACCCGAGTGTATCGCAGCCAGGGTGGGAACATCGAGCTGTGCGAGACACGGTTGAAGAACACGGACCCGAGTTAGGTCTTGGCATGTCGATGCATTGCTCAGGTTGAGGTCGTTAAACTGCTGCAAAAATATAGACAGGAGTTTGATTGGGAGAGCATCTGGTAGGATGGAATGCCCGCATTCATTGGGTGGTTGCCTCGAGGCTGTGGGCGCCTACTCATCGACGCCCCTCTTCACAAACCATCATGTCAACTGCCCCGACTGCCCCCTCCACATCTACCTCCCAGTCCAACTTTCCGTCCCTTTTTCAACGCTACTTTGGAATCTTACAAGCATAAAACTAAAAAGGAACTCGCCTCTCATCCACTCCTTCCCAGCCTTCAATCCCGCGAATCCCCCAGGGCTGTCCTTACCGTCCTTCAAAGAACAAGTCCCTGCATTCAACCAATCCCGGAATGGCGACGATCGACTCACTAAATGGGTTACCCCAACTGTGAATATCTTGTATTCATTTTCGGGAACCATTGGCCAGGGCGTTGGGCTGGTGAATATTAATAAGACATTCCGTTCCCAGGAATTTCTGCCCTAATATTTTATTTACAGGCATTCCCACCGGCAAGTGTACTTTTCGCAAGGATCAGCGTTCTACTTTCGGTCAGTGTGCTACATATCTCCCTTGTGCGATCTATTTTGAGATCGAGGACCCCAGGTGGCTAAAGATGCCAGCGCTAGCCAAGACAAGCTTGTCGAGATCTTTAATCGCATCGAACATTTCTTCCGCCGGCTTGAGATATATACTAGGATCATACCGACTAAGGCTATAAGTGACATAATCGTTGAGATTATGGTTGAGGTGTTGACGATCCTTGGGATCGCGACGAAGGAAGTAAAGCGTGGACGAATCAGTGTGTTGATGTCGCTGTATATTTTATCATTTTCGCTGACAGGCTATTCAGAAAAGTACTTTATGAAGTTAATGGGAAACAGAGACATCGAGGACAGCCTGGAGACGTTGAACAAAAAGAGGGACGGATGGCATCTGCAGAGCAGATGAAGACGGGTGTCGAGGGACGGGTGCAGGACGTCCGCGATGACGTGCAAGATGTTCGTGTCGATGTGCAGGATGCCCGTGGCGATTGCGAGATGTTGGCAACATGCTTCAAGAGGCTAACCTTTCGTCATCTTTTTAATCCCTGATTGCCATTCTGCGGGCTCAGACGGCTTCACAGGGAACCAGCTCAGAGATAGTCTCCTACGATGGCTTTCGCTCCCAATCCATCCACCAATCATAACATTCAACGCAAAGCCCATCACAACGGCACAACTCAATGGTTTTTCCAAGGAATTATATTCAGCCAGTGGAAATCCACTGGCTCCTTGTGGGTACACGCAAAACGTGTGTTATTCTTTTGTGAGAGCACTGTGAGTCACCGAGACGGCGGATTCTTCGACAATGACTATCGCGCACTCGAGTTTTACGGCCAAAACTCTCAAAGCCGACAATTGCCCCGTCCTAGAGTCGAAGTCTGAGCTTTTTTGGCGAGGTCAAGCTTATCTTTGTGCAACCCGACGGAGAGACGCGCGGATACCGTTTTCGTGGACGTGCGTGGAATTGAATGCATCCTGCACGCATATAAGAGCGGCCATTCAGTGTGCATGACCAGGGGGTCATGGTATCTCCGTACTACACGAGACGAAGGGCGTCACGGTATATCTCGAATACGGTAGTCCGTAATAAGCATGTATATTTTGGTGAAGAGTGGTGGTGGAGTTGCAACGACCGGCGGCACAAGGGCCATGCGTCGCCTCTTCCGGTGTTTTTCGCTTTCCATTCCACTCCCTCCCGGACATTACACCCACCGAGCCGCCGAGTGCGCGTGGCCGAACGCTGACCTCCTTTCTTATATCTTATACCATTATGCCAGGCTCTACCAAACACCTCGACATTTGTCCGTGCCATTTTGGCCATGAGGATAGGTGGTTGTTCACCCGGCCATGGTCATCTTACATTGAAGGATATTAATTCTTCCGTCTTCCGTGTGGTTCGATCGTCTAGGAAAAAGGGTGTAGTATACTGACTCTTCCCAGTTCTCAAAAAGAAGTTCACTTGACGTAGTGCTGCAGTCACGGTTCGACAATACGCTTACCCGCTAGTCTCTATTGGCAAGGCAGCCATCGTGGACGAGCAGGCTTTTGCAGTGTGATAGTTAATGTTCCTCGTGTCAATTAATAACATCAAACAATTACCCCAATTGGTCCGATGCTGTAGAAATGCAGCTGTTAAATTTAGATTAGATAATGCCTGTATAGGCGTGTTCAGTCGCTGTATTCAACACTGATAGTACATAACACAATTACCAGTATATGGCATGCTACAAGATAATCAGTAAGAGTATAGTAAGCGTGATATAGGTACTCACTTCAGTCGCTGTATTCGAGACTGAAACCTGAATATCCTGAATAGTGGGCCGCCTACTATCCTCTATATTATAAACGACGTGGATAAATGAATCTCACATCTGATTGGCTGAAATTTTTGAGACAACTTGGTGTCTGATTGGTTGACAGTGAGTCATTGACGCACAGTCATTGACTTGTGGTCATGTGCAGTTGATATGCTGATGACTTATCATTGATTATGACCGATCTGCTTCAGGAACATTCGCTCTTTCCTGCCTGTATCCTCTATACAGTATTATAAACGACGTGGTCGGTGTCTTCATTCTGATTGGCTAGATAAAAGCCACGTGGCAATTGCAGAGCAGGCAGAATGATGACTCATGATGATGAATCATACTGTTCTCAGGAATCTTCATTGTGATTCATTGTGATTCTCCCTGAAATTCTTCCTCACACAGGCTCACAGGCTCACAGGGTATATAAGGATTGCTATTTCTCCTCTCCTCAGAATACCCAGTCCTTGAATTGCCTGATTAGGTATGTCAGCGATGTCTACACTTTGTATTTATTATCTGACAAGATATGTCTGATACAACTACTTTATTAGAGACTCGATACACCATCACCACATTCATTTCTTATCACGCAAAGCTCAGGAAGCGATTGCTCACGATGAGGAATCGTCATCGCCTGCCTGCGCACCTGTGCGAAGCACGGGCCACCGCTAGTCTAACTTAAATACTAAGAAGTATGCACTGCCCAATGCCCATCAACGTACATATGAGCAGAAGATTTCTTTATATATTGGATAGAAGGCTTACTAATATAATCTACATTGTCTGTGATCATAAAGTGATACACGTGTGTGCACATATCTATGTCCACGGATCAGACGCTCCGGGAGTTCGGACGTCCGAGATGCGAATCAGTGATCCGGTCCGTTGATCCGTTCACTCCTGTTCCGCGTTATCTCGACAATCATCAAATTTGCAAGCACTAGCAGTGAACCAAGAGTAGACGCTCGTAGTCTGTCCTGTCCCATCAACACAGAGCTGTCACATGGCAAACACCCACCAACGCCCGTTTGCTCCTTTCCCATACGCCCTTGGTTCGCCTTTACCTTATCCACGAGGGTCCCACGAGGTTTATTCCTCAAATCGAAACCTAACCAATGTCCCATCATAACGATTCCAACACGGCCTACGATAGTATCCTCTTATCTGGCGTTCCTTATCCAATACGGGCAGAAAGACGGGTACATAGCTCCATTTTTCTATCCCCTCCCTCAGTTTTTCGAGATTGGCAATCTGAGCCCGTCGTCCCCGCTCCTCCTCCGTTTTCACACTTCCCCCGACCCGCACTCACTTCCCTCTCCCCGTTTGATAGGAGGGTTATCACGTAGATTTGTTAGACGAAGGCCCCGATCTCCACCCTCCGGTTCCATATCGCCAGCCTACGGGCCAGCAACCACTTACGGATGGGTACAGCCCCGGTGCCGCGACCTCCGCCCACAAGGAAGGGCAGCTGGAGAATGTTGCCGAGCGCACCGGCGCGAAGGGGCTGTGGTATCACACGGGACGGGGGATTATAGCGATCGTCGTCGTCATCGTCCTTATCATTGTTGGCATTGTTGGCGGCTCAGTAGGCGGCATACACCACAGCCCCAGCAAAAGTAACAGCGTCAACAGCGTTGGCAGCAGTGTCAGTCAAGGTGTCAGTAGCACATCCGGTGGTGGCGACAGCTCAAGCAGCACAAGTCAGTCCAACAGCACCAGCACCAGCACCTTGACCACCACCGTGACCACCACTCAGGACGCCAATTCCTCACCGACTCAAAACTCTAGTACGCAAGGGGCTGAAAGTCCTATGAGCAGTTCCACGAGCACTGCCACTGACGCGCCGACGCCAGCGTCATCGGCCGGCCCGGGCCCACGTCATGCGGACAGGAAATCGTAGGGAGAACAAACACTGCTACTATAAACCAGACCATCGCAGCAAAACGAACTCTGTTCGTTAGTGGTTAAGGGTTACGCGCGAGTCACGGTTCTGTGTCAGATGATAAGTGTATTTTCCTTTCTCTGGGCATATGGGAATGCTTTCGTTCCAGCCCGAGTCACGCTACCTGCTTCACGAAGCCAAGTTCAGTTTCGCGCTCCTTTACCTTCCAATTTATGTGAACATATATGATGACTATTATTCACGACGAATTGATATCTCTACTTTTTGGGTCACTCGTCATGTACATTGTACTACGATACGATAGTGTGCAGGAGGTTCGACCCGATTAGTGGGCAGTTTGTGGTGATCACATGAATAATTAATGTGGTCTTCGACAACGTGCAAAGAAAAAATGGGGGCTTCCTAAACGGCGAGCTGGTCACTTTGTTCCCAGTAAATTTTCGAGCAGTAGTCGATGCCGTAGTAACTTACAAAACTACCCGGACCTACGAGAGGTGCCTAGAACCCACGTGGCAAGGCCGCCAACTGAAGGCGGAGGCGTCATTCTCGGCCAGCTGCTGTACTTTTCGTATAACATCTTCTAGCAAGTAGCAACCGGAGCAGGAATTCTCTCGTCGTCGTCGTCATCGTCGCAATTCCCGGTATCAAACTCCTTAGTGGTGAAGGAGCGTGGCCCTCAATTCGTCGATCAATGTTCGGACTAAGTCTTGAAGGCGCGCAGCTGCATCGAGTATGTATCTGGAGGTGGAACAACCGGTCGCTAGAGAAGTAGAGGCCCTGCGAGGGTGGGGGAGCAGCGAATGGCCGGGAAGAGACAGCGAAGGTAAAATGGAAACTGGCTGTCTGCAGCCTGAGGGCAGGCTCACTGTAGTACTACTGTATACGGTGCGAAGGGCGGATATCTCGAATACCGTAGTCTGTAATAAGCAAGTTGTAATAAGCACGTTGTCATTGCGTTACGGTGTGATGGTCCTCCGAAGGTTCCGGACTCGGTAGTGTCTTGCCAACATGCACCACAGCGGTCTCCCCGACATCGATGACGCCCATCCCGCCTTCCGTCCACCAATCATCCACAGACACCGTGCCCTCTCCCTCTCCCTCTCCCTCACCCTTGCTTCCCTGACAATCCGCTGCACCCGTCACCATCTCTATCGCGCCCTTGGCCTGTTCAAGCTCAACAATTGGTTCGAGCGCCTCGTAGTCGCTGCCCGCAAACGTCGCAAAGTGCATCGCGAGTGAATGGCGAGCGCGCAGCTCGATGTGCATTTGGAGAGCTTGCGCTGGCGTGGCGTGCATCGAAGTGAGGAAGGAGTCCGGAGAGTGAATGAGCTGAGGAGGCAGAATTAGTGGAGATCCAGACACATAGTATGGGATAGCGTATTAGGGTAGTTTTGGGGATAGGAAGGGTAAGAAAGTAGGAGAAAGGAGAAAGGAGAAAAACGCACACGGAAGCCCAGGCGGGCGATGAGAGAAAGGGTGCCACCACGCCAAATGGGAATCATGGCGATGTCGAAGGGCCCGTATTTGGAGCCGATCTCTGTGGTTATTATTTGTTTTGATAGGTCTCATATCAGCGTCGCCGAAGTCAAAGTGGGCGGGCTGGGACGAGACCTTTGAAGATGGGACACGGGCCATTAGTTGTCATGTACCCTGAATCGCTGTCGTCGAAGTTGAGTGGAAATGCGTACGCGGACAAGATTGGCAAAAGGAAGCGTTTACCCCGTGAAGAAGACGGAGGTACGGCCACCCCCATTGGTGTTGGGCAGAGCTTGTTGGATGACCCAGCTAGCCCAAAGTGTCGTACAAGAATCCGTAAAGCTGCGGCCTGCAGATAATTCTGAATTCCGACCTATTCCTCCGGGAACGAAGTAGTATACACGTACCACTCCTGTGTTGTGCCGGCGTACATATGAACTTGAGCCCCTGATCCGAACCGGGCTGGGTTATCAATGTGACTTCATCCCACCAATCTAGTTCGGTGACCTGGAGAGCCGGAATCCCCGACTTCTCGAACCACGCTTTGTTACCTCAATCACAAGGCTTGTCGGAATAGAATGCGAGAAAAGAGACCTGAGACTCACCTAGCGGGACGACAAAATGGACGCGCTCTCCGCGCAGCTCATGTATTCGTTGAAGCGTGGGGAGGTCGAGGTGGTCGTAGCTATATAAATTGACTTAGAGGGGTTAAGGGTTACAAGGCAGACGACGCACTGATTATGGGAGTACACCACAAATTGGAACTCTGGTAGTTCTTCGAGTGTGCAAGGAGGAGGCAAGCGACGTCGGATGCTCAGCCATGGCAAAGGGCCGACGCCGTCCGAGAAGATGGGGTCGAACAAGACACGAGGCGGCTCTTCATCTGTGCTTGCTGCGGTACGCGGAAACTCGACGAGGAAACTCTGGAAAGTGGTGGTGCGCCAGTCACTATGGGTTGAGCTGCAGCGGGTCCGAGTCAGCTGCGACGCACCGCGTGTCCCAACCACGTTGCCCTTAGATTCGGCTCAGAAGATGCCGCGGTCGAGGTCGAGTGGCCCCAGTCCGGTTTGATGACCTTGACGGGCGCGTGTGGGTGAATTTCGGAGTTGCGAACGCGTTCTAAGGATATACCGGGATTGGTCAGGAAGGTGGAGATCATGGAGAGGTTGAGACCGGCGGGAAAGGAGGGCCAGTAGGTGGGTGTAGTTGTGCTCTGAGTCGTGTCTGCGAGCGTCCATGGGTTATGAAATAGAGAATGAGAAAGGTTGGCGTGATGTGGTGGACGTTGCGACTGGAACTGGGACTGCATGAATGTCAAAACATGTCGCCGCGATCGCGTTACATAGATCTCCTAACCCTAACCCTAATGTGGAGCGGACCGACGAGAAGAAGGGCGCCGACGCTGATGAGAGTCGACCGCCGCGACTCGGCGACGCTCATCAGCATCGGCGCCCTTCCTCTCGCCGACTCACTCAGAATCGGCACAGAGGGGGAATGGGGGGAGTGGAAAAGTGGGTTCGAAGAGGGGAGTAGGGAATAAGGAATACTAGAGACGACGCACCAAGAATAAGACCTCCGGGCGGAGCCCATCCGTAGTTTTGATTTCGAAACCTTGCGTGCCATGCAGTACATCATGCGTCATTCGGCGGGTGAGGGTGTTTTTTCGCGGCGAGTATTCAAGCGTACTAGATATGTGACAGAGAAAACGAAAATGAACGTACCGGTAGTCGCGCCGCTGCCACAAGCCAAGGGCTTGGCGCCAACGCGAGTCAGGAGAATCACAGAGGCACCAGAGAACAGAGCACCAGAACGCAAGCCAAGCCAAGCCAGTCCAGTCCAAGTTACCCAAGCCACAGATAAGCTAGCGCCCGTGGGCAGAGAGAACCTCCAGATCCCGTCGGTCTTGAGCGCGCGCGCTATGTCGTCTCGGAAGTTGCTTGAGGCGAAGACGTGCGTCCACGTCAACGCCGGAGGTCGAATCTAAACTGTCTGACGAGTAAGCAGAGAGGAAGCAAGGAAGACGAGCAAGGAAAACAAGGGATCAAGCCAGGAGTCTTCGCGCTTGGGTAGACAGAGAGTTAGGTCGGATTCGGCGAAGAGAAGCGGTCGACGCGATTGACAAGATCGAAGAGGGCGGTGGTCCGTGATCGCTAGACACGCGAGAGTTCCCGAAAGAACGTGTGAGAAGAGCGAGAAGACGTACATCAAGCCGACCGAGACTCGCTGGGACATGTAACACCAAAAGTAAAGAATCACGCCCTTCGGCCCGAACGTGACCCCCACCAAAGGAGCCCATGCGCCTACATAATGCTCGGACGCGCTTGAAAGAGACGGAAGATTTGCGGGACATTGCTGCCAGGTGGACGCGGGGAGAGACAAGGCTGATCGTGCCGGCGGAAATAAGCATGGGCGACGCATTAAGGCCTAGGCAATAAGAAAAGGAAAAGAAGATGCGCAAAACGAGAGAGAACAGAGCACGCAATGAGAAATCCCGTTCAAGGTCTTCGACCTCTTGCTCATCTTGCGCTTATTTTATGTACTTATCTTGCGTTATAATATAAAAATAAATAAATGATAGTTTATGTAATTTACGCTTTTTCTGTTTTTGATGTTTTTGCAGGTTTTCTAGCATATTTTCTGGTGCGAGATCCGATAGCCTGCGAACGAGCAAAAAAAGAAGAAAAAACGGCAGCAAAACACAAACAAACGGAGAGAAGGCGGGAGCGGCGGAAGGGAATGGGGGCCCGCTGCCGGCGCGCAGGTTTCTGCCGCGGTTCAGAGAACCTGCACGTCGGACAGCGGCACTGACGTCTGCACCACGTTGTCGTCGCGGCATGGCAACGTGATGGCAAACGCCAGTGGTAAGGGTGGGTGTGAAAGAGACAACGCAACTGTGATCATGAAGGCCCGAACTAAATGGTTTCCGGGTTTAGGCAACTGCGAGACAAGGCATGGTGGAACTCAGGCGATTGTTGTTATGCGGGAGGATGCATCTGAGTCGTTGGCGGTTGGGGTAATTGGAAGTAGGAACGGGAGTAGATGTCTATGGACTTGTGTGGCTGACAATGAGGGCGATGGAGGGGGAAGTGCCAGTGGTGGTCCCAGTCACGGTGGTGGCAGTTTGCCCGCATCGGCGCGCGTGCTCCCTGCGGCGTGCAGCGGCGGAACGATGTCCGCTACGCACCATTGAGCGGAGTCTTTGCGCGAATTGCTCCTTAAAGTGCTCCTTCGGATAGTACCGAGCAAGTTCGTCATCGTCCAGCCTCCCGCGCCAGTCGACAAGGGGAACATCGAGCATTTCTCCGCTGCTTGTCAAGGTCGTCAGGTCGTGAATGCCTTGGCCGGTTTCTTGAATTAGGATCTCGGAGAGTACGAAGTTTACTTTTAGGTGCTCCTTGCCGGTGTTGGGGCTGGGATCAGCGGCAGGAGCTGGAGCCGGAATCTGAGGAGGTGGTGTGGGAGCCTTGAGGATAGATGTGGGCGTAATCGAGATAGTGGGTACGGGCTTCGGAGAGAGAGCTGCCGCCAAGGCATTCTGGATGCTCTTGATTCTCTGAGTAGAAAGCGGGTGCGCCTCGCGTTTCTCCTTCTCCGGATTGCTGAGAATGGTGATATGCGGGGGCGGACCGGACTGGCGGACAGAAGAAGGGGAGAGCGGATGGGCTTCGCATTTCTCACTCTCCGGATCACTAAGAATGGTGATGTGCGAGAGCGAACTGGATTGGCTAACAGACGGCGCTGAACTCGTCCTTGTCGGATTGATAAGGATGCTCTTAGGCTTCGGGGGGGAGCGCGGGTGAGCCTCGCGTTTCTCCCTCTCCAGATCGCTAATAATAGTGATCCGCGGGGGCGAACGGGACAGGCGAACCGAAGGAACGCTGTATGCGCGTGGAGACTCGGGAGAGGGCGAGGGTGGTCTGCATATAGTTGACAAAGGACTCGGAGTCTCCTCCTCATGAATGGTGGGAGGCACAGAGTGTGCCTGGGTCCTCGCCGGATTGGTGAGGATAGTTATGGGCTTGCCCCTTGAGATAACATGCAGCAGCGGTCTCATGGAGCTCTTCGTTCCTGTTGTATAAGGACAACCCATCAGCCGAGCTCGAAGTGTAGCTGTTGGATGGGAGGCTGACTGACCTCCTACAAGCGCATTGCGCCTGGACCGCTTCTCACCACGAGTTACAGGGACGTTCTCCTTGTCACCGGAAGATGGAAAGGGAATGCAAGTGTAGAGCATGGTCATAAAACGAGAAGCGTGATTTACTGAGAACAGACGTAGAGGGAGGGGGTTAAGAATGTGGGGGTAGTGAGTGGCTAGGAGAAGGACGGGTTAAGCTAGTTAAAGCTTTCTCTGGTGGCTGGGCGACTCTGCAACTTAGCTAATACTGGTCCATTTCGGTATTGGTATTAGATCTCTCGCGCGGCAAATGATAAATGACCCCGCTGGGTTGTGTGAGCCTGCACGCGTCGTTTCTGTACTCCATTACCATGTGTCGTGACCGCCCGCTTCTACTACACTGAGTATCAGTGTGGAAACATATATGTTTTCACCCTGCCGGCGTTGTGTGACGCATCCAGCCGAGGCACGCACGTTATTGTAAAAGTACCAAGCTTCCAGATAATTGGCAGAAACGTGACAATAGCGAGACCAGATACTGTCGTGCATCCAGAGTCGTTTAACATGTACGTATCGTGTAAGATGTCTGTACCGATAATGCGAGAGGTCCGCTGAGAATGGCAAGACAGCAAATCGAGACATTAAAGCTTAAGCTTAAGCTTTGTGGAGAGACCGATTGCGATAGAGGAAAGGGCACTCAGGTAAAGAACACCAGATGGTATAGCCATTGCGGAACAGGTTGCCATAACTACGGATAAGTTAATACAGTAACAGGATCGTACGGGTACTGGAAGGGTTTGGCGAATGGTCGACTGGGGACCCATCAACCGACCGCTCGCGAACAAAGAGAAGATAGGAATGGTTGGTACCATGGGCGGTGGCCTTGGTTGAACAGTATTGGTTAATTCCTGGAATGGAGCAGTTCTTGGCTGGTCATGAGGTTAGTGATGCTGCGTGCGTAACTCACACGAGACGGGCTTCTCGATGTTAGTCTAGACGAACGAGGTCGAAACAGGAGTTACCGAAACAGAAATACCCCACATTCTAGATAATTGAGCTCTAGGTGGAGGTAACGTTCATGCGGAACAGCATGAGTTGCTCAACTCGAAGGAGTGTCGAGAACAGTAAAGTCATTTGGCCAGGGCCACGTCGTCGGCACAAGGATTGTTTTGATAAAGGGGATTTCGTCCATTCCTCTTCGTGTGAGGACACCTCCAAACCTGGCAAGGTGTTGGAATATTGGATCCACATCTAGACACACAGGAACAGGCTGGGTGGCCTAGTGGTAAGGCACCCTGGTATTGGTGGGGAGACCCAGGTTCGATCCCTGGTCTGGCCAGATTTTGAGTCATTTCATGGTTATGGGCCCTGTGTGCTAAAACTGGCCCCCAAAGGAAGCACCAGAGTGTGGCTTTAGGGGGAGTGTTGGAGTATGGATCCACACTCTAGACAGACAGAGGAATGGACTGGGTGGCCTATGGAAAGGCACCCCAGTACTGGTAGGGAGACCCAGGTTCAATTCCTGGTCTAGCCAGATTTTGCGTCATTTCCCAAGGTCCAGCCATTGATCGATTGATCTGTAGCGTCGTACGAGGGTAAATTTTTGCTATCTTGGTCAATTAGAACACATAAAGTACTAGTAGGGCATCGGAAAGTGAATGCGACAGCATGAGAGGACCGCTCAGAAGCCTGAGGGCGAGAGCTCGAGTTCAGGACCTCCTTCGCGAAAAACTAGGAAAATTGTATGGTTGAAGACGAATAGGAGTCATACAAGTTACCCATTTTTCGGTGAAGGAGTTCCTAAGCCTCGCCGCTACGTCTCAAGTTGTCCCACATCGCGCAAGATGCCAAACCAAATTGAAGCACGTCGACAAGAATGACCGATCCTGATCATCTCAATAGCTAGGGACTAGGTTAAGAATGGTTGTCTAACAAGTACCAGAGTCAACCGTGTTAGTATTATGTACAGAGCAGCTCGGCTTCTGTACCGTGTTGTGGGAGATGAGGAGACCATAGTGTGAGGACGACAATGCTGCGCTTTCGAATGACTTAAGATACACCAAAACCTGGGATGAAATGAGTCAGTACTAACGCAGAGTAAGTCAATCTATGCCAGCACCGGATACGGCTCGAAACACCTGAGGAGATCGAAGACCTCTTGGCCCGCGCCGACGTCTCTGCTTCTTTAGACCAGCGACCTTTGGCGCCTATTATGATGGCCCACCAGCTGCAGGATTAAAGAAGACACCAGCTGTGGGAAGGGAGAAAGATTAGACGTCTCGAAGAAAACGTTAGGGCACGTATCTTGCGAGTGTAAGAAGTGCGAGTGGGTCATACTCATCTTTTTCTACGGTTTCAAAATTGTACCGAAACCGGTAAGGTCTGGGGAAAAAAGGATAGAATGTGGTAAATCGATCCCGCTAACTTTGTCTTGACGGCTCGCAATCATGTCATCGAAATTAGAAGTCAAAAAAGTTCGATGGGGTTACAGACGAATGCGGGAATGATGCCGACCATCTGTATAGTGAATGCAATAGTACGAGAGAGGGTCTGCTCCCAGGGGCGAAGTGATTTGAGATCAAAATCTCCTTCACGGAAGAATAGGAAAAGATGCATGTTTCGGGAACAGATGGAAAAGTCATGCAATTTATCCATTTCTCAGTGAAGGAATTTCTGAGTCTCACCACTTCGTCTCGAGTTGTCTCACATCGAGCAAGATGCCGATCGAAATTAGATCGTGTCAACGACAAAGCCAAGACTTGATTGATCCCAACAGTTAGAGATTACGTTCGGAATGCCGTCAAAGTAGTACCAGAGTCCAACGCAAAGTATGCTCGCCAGCACTTCATCGAAACCTGGGACGAAGAGAGCCAGTAATAACGTAGAATGGCGCAATCGATGGCCACCAAATAACTGTCGAATCGCTAGAGGTCGGGAGACACACCTAGACACACCTTGATCCACGACCGACGTCTCTAATCCTTGACGGTGAAGGTTGATTATGAAAGCACACAGAAATTCAGGAAGATACAGACTAGGATAGGCTCTACAAGTGAAGATGTGGGCGGAGGAAATTTTACAAGGAGAGCGACACCCCGGACAATACCGTTTTCCAAGTCTTTAGAGGTCGGAAAGAGGTGGGTGAGGAAGAAGGCGATCCTTCATCGAAAGCTAGAGGACTTGGGACCTGGGGAAACGAAGACAATGAAGACAGAGTACAGAGTAAAAGGGGGGATAATAGTGGCGCGGATCCTGTCTCGGCCGTTTCCGATGGACGCGTCACGCACCGAAACTCGGCACCAAACTGGGACGACCATGTTCTCCGCATTCAAGAGATCAATTGTGAGCCCAATTACTGCTGCACTCGCTCGAGACTAACCGCTGAATTCCCCTTCTGCATAGCCTCAAATATCGATCTTGTGAGCAGCTGTCCTCCCAGATGGCCCACTCACCGGCTTATTAACTTCAAGTCACAACCCATCCTTACCACCCTCGAATAAAGCGCTGTCCGCGCTACGAGCCGCTCTCTCTGCTCCCTATCCACCAGGAGGCACGTCCAATTCTCCACTCAACTTCAACCTAGAGGTCATCGAGAATGCTCCACCCACCGCGGACCAAATACGAACAATGTTGGACTACCTTCCGCGTGTGCGCGATATGGACGATCCACATCATGTCGCTGCGTTGATATCCTCTCATCCTTCTGCACCATCTTTACCGGATAGACCACATTCTCCGGAAGGCCTGGTACGACTCGCTCAGAAGAGTCCTCTCGCGCTGAAATGGCCGATTGTCGTTGACTGGACGAGCGGTCGCGCTACCGCCGGAGACTCCGAGGGTGTCAAGGACATACTCGAATATCTAAGGAAGAAGAGGGATGGGGAAGTTAAAGAGGAAGAGGACTATAAACCGAAAGGCTGGTTCTCATGATCTTTCCTATGCGACGACGGCAAGTGCACTTACCAAACTAGACATGGAGAGCTTACTCATATCTCTGGCGACACGTTCCTTGCTACCCGTTCTGCAGGAGCCACATGCTGGCGGTTTCTTCACTCAGACGTGGCATACAAAGATTGGAGTTGCTGCTCAGTGTATGAATGTAAAAGTGATTTTGTTCGTATCCATAATATCGATCACTACAAGGGTCCTCATAGTATCAACACACTGGAAAAAGTCGATTCGAGCGAGCGGGTGGTATCCTTTAGCCTGGGCTTGTGACGATAGGCAACGGCGGTGCTATATAGGGCTCTCTACTTTGAGGTACAGTACACAGTGGTATAAGAGAAGGAAATGTAATCCGAGAGACTCACGCGATGTCGAACAGCCTTTCTGCTCCAGAACCTCAGGGCCTCAGTTCTTAGGGGGTGTGATTTCTGGCCTGTGGACTATGGCATATAGTTTGTGAAAAAAACCGGTTGAGAGGTAGGGTGTGGGGTATCAAGCAGAAACTGTAGCCTGCGGTGCGTAGCCGGAACAGAGAGCGGGTTTATCGGTGACGGTGACTACCACTAACACTTCCGGTGTATGGTATCGGGAACGACAGAACACACCCTCAGGCTCCAAATTGCGTTTACTAGTTGGATGCACTGGGAACGGACGCGCTCATCGCTATGTTTCTCTCATCTCTCTTGAATCTATGCATGGAATCTTTGTTCTATGAATTCCTCCGCTCTAATGACCGCCCGCCTCACCGCCCCGCTGTGGTTGTACTTTACCATCATTCTATCTTTTATCCCAACAGACTAGCATTTCTATCACCTATCCCACAAATGGCTACTCCGGATCGCGGTAACATCGCCCCCATCCAGGCAGGAGAGACGCAGAATCTTCCCCGTCTGAGACGTGACGTATATTCTACCCGGAACGCCCCACTTTCATATCCCCGCATTCCAAGACTGGTTTCTAAGAATGCAAAATCCGCAACGTCAACGCTCGACTCGCAGTTCCTGGTCAACGCTGGCCACATGCAGAAACCTCTTTCCCTCATTGCCCGTGTAAGCCTCTTCATCCACCAAAGGAATTTACCTCTAAGCTCACAGCGCCCCAGAATGAAAGTGCAGAAAAAGGCAGTCCAGTGTCAGCCGCCGTCACGGTACGACGCAGTCCGATGTTTCAGGACGAAAAGTAAGCGTCCCCAACTTGAACTTTCCCATATCCGGACATGTCTTTCTTACACACCGCCGTCCCGGAGATCGTCGGAAGTGCATTCGTCGTCCAGTTCCGAGCAATACGAGTCTAGCGGGAGCAATCCTACCTCTTCGACCAACGAGAGATCGAGCATTGGCAAGCGGGGTCGTCGGGTCTCGTCACCAACTGATAGTGACGACGAAGATCCTTTCCACTTTGACAACATCCTTTCTTCGTCTCTCACCAAGAGGGAAGCTCGTGATGACAGCCCCACTGGCAGCCGCGCGCTCTCCTCTTCCCTTCTTCGCCGCGCGTCAATCATACCCGTTGACCCCAACGCAGAGCCTGCACCGCACCGATTCAGCCTTCTACGCGAGCGGGCATCCGAAGAGACCATCTTCGTGCAGGAAATTTGCGATGCGGAAGGCCGCCGCTGGAGCTTGCGCGTTCCGGCAAGCGGGCTGCCCGAGGACATGGTCCACATGCTCGAAGAGCTCGAGAAACTCGCAGTCGAACTGGGCCAGGCGCTGCCGAAGATAGTGGTGACGTGCTCGGCTGAATCTTTATCGAGGAAGCGATTGGAGCGAGACGTTGCTGGAGTCAATTCGTCTGAGCTGCTACGTCCTCCTCCTGCCGTAGGTGATGAGAGCTCGGTGGGGTATGACGCGGGCATGGGACTTACCTTGGCCAAGGAGAAGGACCGTATTATCGATCCTGAGAGTGGTATTGAAGAGCCCGCTGCAGTTTCCAGCTCATCTGAGAAGAGCCTGACATGCATATATCTCCCTGAGGTAAGCCGACTCCGACTTGAACCATTCTCTGTTCCATTTCTCATCGGCTTATGACCTCATTCCAGCTCGCACCCGAATTCTTATCAGGCAGCTCAACTTCTCCAGTTCTACAACTCGCACACGGCTTCCACAGCAAGCCAGCACAGACGATCCAATGCCCACGCCAACGCGCCTTCTTCTCAGCACTCAAAGAACCCCAACCAACGAGCGGCATCGCCAAGCGTCTAATAATGCCGTCCTCAACGAAGACCGGATCGGAATCGAGAGCAACCACCGCTACCGCCTCGGAGGCCATACAACTTTCTTCTTACCCTACCACGTCGCCAGCGAGATCGAAATCGCGCACCCAGGCCCAGGCTGGCAAGTCAAAGTCAGCATTGCCAATCTTGAAGACGACTAACTTGGTGTCTCCGTCGTCATCGGCAGCGGCAGTCGCAGCAACGGACGACCGACGTCGTGGTCGTTGGGCATCGCTTTCCAAGTCACCGCCACCATCGCAGCCCGAAATTCTTAAATCCAGTAGCGCGGCACAACAGCAACAGCAGCATCAAACGCCACCTCCTTACGCTTCGGACCATGCGTCACACACCAAGACGAACAATGGCGCAGCGACGACAATCTTCCCAGGTGGTCACGGTACAGGTGCGGATGTGAGCACCCTCCAATATCAACATCAACACACTGCACCAGCAAGTTCGACACCCGTACCGTCTCCACCACAGCCTCCATCAGATCGGGGCGAGGAGCACGAGCACGCTCGCGCGGATACTACCCTCGCTCGGTCTCGATATCAGCGCCGACGCCCCCGACCGGTCGCAAACTGAGACACCTATTCCGTCGTCCACCTGTTCGCTCAGCGTCGGACCCCCCGTTGTACCCGTCGTACTCCTCTATGCGACCTGTCACGCCCGGCGGCGGTAGTGGTACCATGAAACGCCCGGCGAGCGAGGTGGTACCGCCAGTGCCGCGGGAGGTAGTGGCGGTGGTGGAGCAGCGTAGGATGCCGCGTCTGCCTTCTGCACGCGATCTGTTGAGAAAGCTGACTTGATTGTGATGTATTACTGTACCTCAAGCTTAGCTCCAAGATATATACCCTCGTTGATATATTTGTTCGTGTCTCCGGAGAGAGATAAGTCGACTCGGCACAAAGCCAGAGGAGCCTGAGAGCGCGTCGGGGATAATTTTTGCCATTATAGTTGGCTAGATGATATTACTTGATTATATACGGCATTCAGCAGGTTGAAGTCAATCTGTGGGGCCTTGTAAAGCCACAAGAAACGGAATTATCGTAGACATTGCATTCATGCGCGCGCTCGAATGGAGACTGACTCAGAATGCGTAATGACACCCCTTCTCATTTTTGAAATTGGTTTTCCTACTACGCCAGGGTATCCCATGAATACTACAGTCAACGATACTACGATATGTTACATCCGCCGTCCTTTGCATCTATATTCGCACCATGTTCCTCAAGAAGGCGTGCGATATCGGGGTGCCCATTCTCTGACGCGAGATGCAATGACGTGTTGCGGCTCTTGTCCCGGGCATTCACATCCGCACCGTGTTCGAGCAATAACCGAACTACATCAACGTGCCCGTGGGAATGCACGGCTACATGTAGTGGAGTCTGGCCTTCGTCATCGCGGGCTTTGATGTCGGCCTTGTACTGGAGTAATAACCGGGAGACCTCGACGTGTCCATTACGGGCCGCCGTATGCAGTGAAGTCGAGCCAGCAGATTTGACCCTCTGATTTGGATTTGCACGGTGATTGAGTAGCCATTGAACAATTTCAAAATGTCCAAAGCTCGATGCACCAAACAATGGGGTATAGTCGTCATCGCCCCGGACATCTACGTCGGCGCCGCGCTCGTAGAGTAACTGTGCTATCTTGAGGTGCCCACCCCTCAGCGCAGCCCCCAGTGGCGACAGGAAGTAACCGCCAGTGATGTGCACTTGTTGTGGATGTTTGATAATGAGCCCTTCTGCTACATCATGGAACCCGCAAAGTGCTGCATAGTATAATGCAGTTGCCGAATTAAACCTGACGAATGAAGCGAACCGGGAAAGAAGCGAACCAGAAAGGGGCATGGTATCGATGTCGTGGACCCGGAGCCAAGCAGTAAAATATGGTTTACGGGGGTCGAAGAGATCTCCCATCCCTTCTCGTATGTGGGAAGAGACATTCTCAAATTGAGCATGGTCGACCCAATGTTCAGCAGCATATCGAGCGAGCGGGAATTTGTCCTCGACGTTATACTCGTCCACAGGTTCACCCAATCGCAGGAGTACGACCAGACATGCCTTGACAAGGACCGTGTGTGCCGGTTCAAGGACAATGTGAAAACGCAATACGTCTGCACTTGAACCGGCAATCCGTGACGAAATAAGGAACTCCTTTACAGAGAAGTGTGAAAATTGTACAATTTGAGAGCCTTCTTCGTCCACGATGGAGATCAAACTAGAGCAGGTGGATAGAACAGCTTCTTGCTGATCTTCCCATCGCCAATCTGTGTTCAATCTTGACGTCCCTCTACGGGAGGCGGTTCCGAAGTCGACAGCGAGGACCTCTGCGAGCTCCGCAACACGCAGAGGACGAACTGCTACCGTGAGGCACTGCAGCAGGTGATGAGCGTGATCCCGGTTCGCCTTATTAATGTCTCTCAAAATCCGCTCGTATGTCTCGTCCAAAGTCTCCGGCAATTCTTTAAGCATATGCCGAACTCTCGGTGCGAGGCAGTGTCGTAGGGCTTCAAGTTGGCAGAACACCCAGCGAAACCTGATCGGCGCAGTAAATATCATGAACATATCGCAGCTTGAATGGAATGTCCTTACATGCCATCTGCCCTCTCAGACAGTGTCTCGATCACTAAATTCTTGTCTTCGTCTCGCCATCGACGCATTTTTAGATCCGACCGAACGACAGACGTGACATATTCGATAATATCCCGCTTTTGTCCACTTTGCTCGTGAAGGGATACTCGGAGGGATGTTAAAGATTCAAGAGCACGTCGGATATCAGTCTCTGGGCGACTCGTGACGCATAGATGAAGATTTGGTGAGGAAAGTTCGACGAGTGCCTTCAAGAGGTCGAGAACTTGTTCCCGAGGAGAAGGCAATCCAGACGTGTCAGGGCATTCATCGAGAGCGTCAATGATAAGGTAAATGGGTTCTTGATTCGGGAGTGTGAGCATATCCTTCAGGCATTGTATCAATTCATCTTCACTGGGCTTCTGCGCGCCACTTCCGTGTTTGAGATAAAGGCGGTTGAGTATGTCACAATGACGATGTGACTGATCGGAAAGCTGAGTGACGAGAGAAGGGAGCAGGTCTCGACGGTTTTGCTTGTTGATGTCCCTAAAATCAAAGTAAAAGTATGCCACGGAGGCCAATTGATTGTCGCGTAGAGCAGTAACGTCTTGAATTATGGTAGAGCTAACCCGGAGGTGAGTAACTCAAAGGTTGACGGCGTTTGATAGCGACAAACCAGAGTACACTCTTCCCGGAGCCCGCTACAAGAGGTGGGTATCAGTGACCATCGGCTCTAGAAACGTCAGGAGAGCGTACGTTTTCCGTGGAGCCACAAAAGTGACCCATTGGATTTCCATTCGGTGATGATACCCCCTTGGAAAAACCATTCCGCCGTTTGCTTGCGATGGGCGGCGCAGGCAATGTTGTGGTTAATAGAGGGATCCGGGGGAGAGAGCCATCTGCGGAGGTCTTGTCGCAATTGATTCCCTGTAAGAATGCTTTAGCTTGCAGATCAATGTCAACAGAGAGAAAATGACTAACTTTTCACTTGATCCATGTCATCTGCGACTTGTTGTATGACTACCCTTGTCTCTTTTCCCTCTGGGCACACCATGAATTCTGTTGTTAACTGATCAGAGACGGTTGCGCACCATCAATGGCCACAACGACCTTGTCGTCGATGGCTTTGACATGGTCATCAACCCCGGCCACTCTCTCGTCGACATGGGCCACCCTGTCGTCGACGCCGGCCACTCTATCGTCGACACGGGCTACCCTTTCGTCGACGCCAGCCACTCTATCGTCGATGCCAACCACCTTATTGTCGACATCGAGTACCTTAATCTCGACACGTCCTACTTTATCATCGACAGTATGCGTGACCTCCAGAACTTGTGCAGTTACCATCCGGACCTCTTCATTTGTCAGCTTGTCCAGCCGACTCAGCGCATTTTCTATGTCAGTCTTTCCAATCAGCTTCTTCATGTATTTTTCTGACAAATTTCCTTATCAAAAGTGACCCAGTTGTACAGGAGTTACTTACTCGTACGGCCTCGCCTCGCCTCTTTCGTGGCGATCCCAAGAATAGAAAGTACCTCTACCATTATCTTCATAATAATATCTATCATTTCAGGTGGGGGTGACACCCTAGTATAGATTTCAAGACGTTGGAAGAAACTTTCCATGCGCTCGAAGATCTCGATGAGACTGTCCTGGCTTGCACGAACATCCATAGCTGCCTGAGAGGGTATTAGATGGTCCGCACGCAAGTCCGACGAAGGATACGCACGGAGAGAAGGACGCTGACTCCTGCAAAGATGACTCTCGCGGGAGAGAAAACCTGGAAAATGGATATAAAAGAGTGGATCTAAGATTAGTTCATTTCCTGATGCATACCAGGCTAACACCCCCTCCAAGAGTTTCTGAAAAGGCGTGCAAGACTCTCACGGTTGGGTCAAGCCATTTTGTCAGCCTCTCGTCATCTCTCTGAAGTCCTCGGACTTGCTGATGAATTAGAGCGAGAATGGCGCTGGAGGAATTACAGTTCTGGAACTGGATGACAAGTGGATGCGCAAGGAGATCGTTCTTGGTACGTTTTTTGTAGGCTTCCAAGGCATTGTTGAAAATTAATTGAAAATTGGTGGATGAGGAGGTCGTAGGGTTGGCGTGAGACATGAGGGAGCGAAGACGACGGTGGTGGGGTGATGGGGTGAGGGCAAAGGGAAGTGACAAAATAGGCGCACAAGCACCGCCTTGGCCATCGATGATGGTTAGCCCTGGGAATAGCTGATAAGCGCGCAAATGACCAGCAGTATGAAATGTAGGACGGAAATTTTCTTACCGCTGGCACTGCCGCACTGCTGAGTCTGATAAGCGCACACGTTAACAATCGAAGGTGAGAGACATGAACAGCGAGGGCGAGGGTGGGCTTTCTGAGACAGACAGGATGTTAGTGCAACAATAGCTTAGTCGAGATCCGGGTTCGAGTTGAACTAAATACTGTAGCAGCTTTTCGTGGTCGACCATCATGCATCATGAGTGAGCCCTGCTACGACGTAACGGCACAGCTACGCGCTGTACAGTACGCGGTCCCGATCGGTCCCGATCAGAATATACTCAGCACTTCGAAAGGCATACCGAGGCTACGGCGCTCCGTATGGCTCAGAATGCGGAACAGCACGCGTCGGAGCGGCCTGTGCGAGCGCAATCAGGCGGTCCTCCTTACATCGCAGCCTGTCAGACCTGTCACCATTGACTCTTCGAAGCAGGTTACATTTGCGACCCTAGGTTCGACGATTTGATGAGCAGTGCAGTGACCCAATACAGCTCTGTGCCGCCGTGATGCCCCGTAGACAAGTCGAGACGGGAGAAACTGAGACGCGAACGTGAGGAGAAGCGAAAGGTGGTGAAGGAAAATTGGTCGAGTCACACCAAACGATCCATTGTGCAAAAATGCCTCATGCCCAGGTAATATGCACAATTTCGCGTCGCCTTCGTGCGCCCCGCTCTGTCTGAAACTTGAGTCTGCGCCACCAAATCAACGATTCAACATGCCCCACCACAAGCACATGCACTTGCATTCCCTGTCTACAGTTACCATCAACACCCCCCGTTTACCTCCCAGGCATGCCAGCTCCGGCCATACCGGCCAGGTCATGGTGAAGATGTTTCCATAAGGGTTTGGAAAATAACTGAATTCTGAATTCTGATTACTTGATCCACAACGGGGACTGCCGCAGCTTGGCCGCAACAACGTACAGCCTGAGCGAAACCATGAAAGTTAAGCATCGCTAGCAAACGCAGTTGTACTTCCAAGTCGCAGGGTCAAGAAAACCGTGGCCAAGGCGCATGTAATTGGGCTCGTATGTAGTTGGCATTGATTCGGAGTTCTCGGCTTGGCCGAGTGGGTCGCTTGGCGGAAAAAGCCCAAAGTTCACACGGTTCAGCTTCAATTTGAAATATTGCAAACTCGGACAAAGTAATATCGAGTTAGACTTGCTGATTAGTCACTGCGGTGGCGCTGCCACAGGCAACACTCAACACTCATTTTTTTCACTGACAGCGCTCTCCGAAAAAAAAGCAGGAGTACAGTATATCTGTTGGGTCAATGTAGAACCTATATGGCCCGGGCAAACATCGTAAACGCATCCAGCAGTCATTCAAAGTTTAAGCCAAGAACACCATATCGATCACTACCGTCTTAAGGCCAGTTACAGCATGGTACCTTGACAATACCCCGCCTTCTAGCGGGTGTTAACTTGTGTTTGAGGGTCCGGGGCGCAATCAACTGTCATGCCACGGCGTTGGAAAGATTCGTACATTCCTTCCCATCACCGCAGCACCTCAACAGCCCCCGGTAGTCTAAATGAACCATTTGGTATTCACACGCCAAGTTGGTACTCTCTGTATATGAAAGGCTACGAGGCGTCAACGTTCTGGGACGAATCGTTATCCCAAATCTCGGGCCACTCTTATCTCTCCAGTGTATCACTCGACTATCATCCTGAGGATGATCAACTCCCGCGAATCTCTTGTAGATTCTGCGACTCGTGGTGCGTGTGCTGCTCAGCGTTTCTTTAAGTTTCATGAACAACTTGAACATTCTAGCGACTGTCCAGTATTTCTGGCTGCTTGTGGATGGTTGCTATATGTGAGCCTGCCCCCTTGGGGATTTCGCCGTTCCGTGGTGTCACATCTCAATTTCGTATTTACAGTTGGGAATTTCTCATCACTCTCGACTTCGAATGGAATGTCATTCGAGGCCACCGCCCACACCGGTGGACAATATGGGTCTGTTGTCATTCCCCTTCTTTCTTCTGTTTTGCGAACCATCCAATCCAGTGACCAACAATCTGATTTGCTCATCTGGTAGATTTACTCCCTTACCCGATTGGCCACTCTCGCTTTTGTAGTTGTAAATATTCTCAGTCTTGCTGCTGCGGGTCCAATCAACTGTCAGGTATGTCCCATGTCGTTCATCTGCGTCCTTATGCCTACTCTCTAATAACCTATATTTCCAAGGTCATGATCGGTTTACAGTTTGTGAGTACCTGAAGATTCAGAGGACCGAGCTCTTGGCCTCATTTTTGTTCCCTTCTCCCCAGACCATATCTTACGTGGCCCTTGCTGCCTCATCACTGTTGATTGTGCTTCGTGTGTACGTATTCTTCTGGGACGGCTTGTTCGAAGCTCATTGAGGCTGCCAGAATCGCTATTTGGGATAAAAATAGGACTATAGTAGCTGGCGCGACCGGAATATGGGGGATCAACATCGTATTCCTCATTCAAGGTAAGTCCCTTTCAATTCCCCTCCCAGGGATGATCGAGAGCCCCACTTAAATTTGGTGTGGTATTAGGTGCCTCGCGGGTGCATAATCATTATCTGAATCTACTGAATTTTTACTGATAATTTGATCAACAGTTCCACTCCTCCTGGGACTCGGAGATAAGGGACTGCGTACTTTATCTGGACAGCGTCAGAATCAGCTGCATTAGCGCATTTGTCACCGATATCACTTTGCTTTCTATAATGCTCTTTGGCCTCTACCGCCTGCGTCGTCATGGCGGTCTGATGGCCGTGGGACGCCTCTTGTGGAACCAGGTAAGCCGGTAGCGCTCCTTCTTCCCAACCACCATGCTTTCAATTTACCGGAATGTTCCTTTCGTGAGGGTGTTGTCTGGCTGTTGCTTTCCGTCGTTGCCGAGCTCACGCCAACGGCAAGTCGATTCACCTCATTCCCCTTCTCACTTTCGCTCATCACCATTTCCCTTGTAGGTGCTCATTTGCTTAGACATTGACGGTATCTATTCATTGTAGTCGATTATTCATAATGTTGACTGAGAGCGACTATGCTTAAAATGCCAGGACCACTCAGGATCGTAGGTCTTTTCTTTGTTGATAATAAATGGTTCCCTACCCATTCACACAAAATATGATAGATTTTCCAGATTCCCTGGGTAATTACAATATCAATTGCTGCGACACGGATGTATCGCTCTCTGTCCGACTTCCTATCCCCCGATGTGTAAGATATTCAATCTTGCCTCTGTTTGGGTTCGCTGCTCATTGTACTTGCTCTACGTCATAGTAACTCACGGAAATCCCTCCCGACGAGCGGTCAAACCGGGTTAGAGGGTAATGGTACCCATATCCCACCCACTTTCTCCACTAGCATGCAGGCATCCGTGCATAAGGCTCGCGAGCAGCCCTCCACGCTACAGGCAAACCATCTTGGCACGGATATCACTGGGCAGCCACATGTGAAACCACATGAACTGGCCGTGGACCTTGCTGGTGATCATGATACGGAGAGTGGCTCAGAGAATTGAGTCGTGTGATGGTGAGGGCCAGATATCTCAATTTACATATACTGTACCTCCCCTGATTTGAAAGCATGTTGAGGAGATTTAAGATAGTCGTCGAGAATATATTAAGGTAGGATATGATCACACCAGTAGACTCGTGGGTGTGACGGTCATTATCGAGGAGGCGTCCGTCTCGGTTACTCGCTTGGAGTGCATTACCCTTTGATTCAGCAGTAGAAAACGAGTCGGGAGTGAGGAATACTGAGAATTGCCGAGCCGTGGTTATTCTTCGGACAGAGTGAAACAAGTGGAGAATGGCAGAGATGAGTTTTGAACGAACGCCCCGAAAACAAGGACCAGAAATTAGGGTTAGGTGTTGATTTTATCTGCTTTGAGGCAGCCATGCCGAGGGCCACCTCTGAACGGTTTTCAAAGGCACACCAACCCTCAGCGAAATCGAATGCATCCAAAAACCATGGAGAGTCATCTTCATCTTCCGTCAGAAATCCCATCTTCAATACAGAGCGATTCGGTCAACACATCCTCAAAAATCCATCCATAGCACAAGAGTACGTCGTGTTTTCGGGTCAGGGATATGTAAAACGCTGAGGGATACCCCTTAGAATCGTACAAAAGGTTCTACCTTTTTTCTTCTTACCATTCCGATGCAGAACTAATTCTTATTTGGCCATACAGGCCAATCTCCATCCGACGGATAAAGTTCTTGAAGTTGGGCCGGGTACAGGAAATCTGACTGTGCGAATATTGGAGAAGGCAAAGCACTGCACAGCGGTGGAAATGGACCCTCGAATAGCAACAGAGCTCACAAAGCGCGTCCAGGGAAAGTACGTCCATCCATTCTCACCTCCTCCCCGATCGATCGAATAAATAAAAATGCCTCTCAGCCTGAGCAGCGTCGACTCGAGATCATCATAGGCAACTTTGTAAAAGCAGAGCTACCCTACTTTGACGTCTGCATCTCCAACACGCCCTACTAAGTCTCCTCCCCGCTCGTTTTCCGCCTGCTATCACATTGACCGCTCTTCCGAGTGGCCATACTGATGTTTCAGCGCGAATTTGCGATGCGACTGGTCGCCCAGCCCGGTTCTGCGCTCTGGTCCCGCCTGTCTGCCAATGTACAGCTGTACGCAAAGGTTGATCATGTGATGAGTGTACGCAAGAATAACTTCCGCCCGCCACCTAACGTCGAGTCGTCCGTCGTGCGCCTCGTGCCGCTCGACCCGCCTCCCCCCGTTCGCTTCGAGGAGTTTGACGGATTGACGCGCATCATTTTTAGTCGACAGAATAAAACCGTCCATGCGAGTTTTCAGGCTAAGGGCGTCGCGGAGATGTTGGAGAAGAACTGGAGGACGTGGTGCTCGGAACAAAATAAGGTATATGGCATTTTTTTAGATCATGCCCCGCTTACTAAAATTTGTATTTGTAGGTGACGTAGAAGAACGTGAAGATGAAACAGAAGATCGAAATTATCTTGGAGGAGACTGGATACAAGGAGAGTAGAGCAGCCAAGATGGACTTGAATGATATCTTAAAGTGCGCCTCCCATCCCACCATGTGTTTGCTGATGTCAACTTTGTAGACTACTGTCGGCCTTTCATGAGTCAGATATCCATTTCCCTTGAATGTAACATCATCTGGCGGTGCCCCCTCCCTGGCATCTTCTATTACTATAAACGACGTAGGTCGAGACAAAGGAGTGCCACGATTGAGTCTCAGGCTCGCTCTCGAGTAAATCTACGATGGCACATCCGCACCAGCCCGTCATTCGGAACAAAAGTTATTGAACTTCGTCAAATATTTCTCCAAATCACGCACGAGCGATGAGGAGGATGTTCTACACTATTATTGGTCCTCAGCAGGCCCGTACCGGACCTGCAACGCCTCGCCGCCGACGAACCTAACAAGGCGTTTTGGTGCGGATTCCATAGCAGAGACCATGCCGAGGTGTATTCCAGGTTCATAGCCAAGTATCCAGACAAGCCCCCCAGTGACTACTTCAACTACCTGGACGTTACATGATGGCTTTTTCTGGCAACCATCTCAGGCTGCTGTACATGGAACTGGATGACCCCGGGACGAGCCTCAAAGTGCAAGGCGCAGGCGCTTAGAGTGCACCCAGGAGCGTTGGTTTCACCAGGAGGAGCGTGACTCGTGGGGAGCAGACCTCAGCTACAGGACTTATGAGCATCAGCGCTACCCCTCTCACATTGACCACATACCTCTGGACGCAGGTTACCGACGCTCAGAGGTGGAAGCTGAAGGCCAGTCGATGAAACGTCAGAATATCCGCCCAAAACAGATCTTATTTACAGTATTCACCAGGGTTAAAGGAATCTGAAGCGGCGTGTAAAGCCGAGAAACGCAATCCTGCGCTAATCTGCGTGCTCGAATAGAGAGTGATATAGGGTATTCATGAATAATAGAGTCACAATACTACAATATTTTACATCATTTAGAGCCATGGTCCGACAGCAACTTTGTGATATCGTGATATCCAATCTGAAATGCGGTCATGCCCTCATCGTTCTTTAGATCTACATTAGCACCATGCTCAACAAGAAGGCGTGCGATATCGGGGCGCCCATTCTCTGACGCGAGATGCAATGACGTATTGCGGCTGTGGTCCCGGGCATTCACATCCGCACCGTGTTCGAGCAATAACCGAGCCACATCAACGTACCCGTGGTATTACACGGCTACATGTAGCGGAGTCTGGCCTTCGTGATCGCGGGGGTTGATGTCGGCTTTGTACTGGAGTAATAACCGGGAGACCTCGACGTGTCCATTATGGGCCGCTGCATGCAGTGAAGTACAGCAATCAAATTGGGTCCGGTGATTCGGATTTGCACGGTGACTGAGCGCTGAGCAGCCACTGAACAATTTCAAATGTCCAGAGCTTGATGCGCCGTACAGTAAGGTATAGTCGTTATCGGCCTGGACATCTACGTCGGCACCGTGCTCGTGGAGTACCTCTGCTATCTTGAAGTGCTTGCCTCTTAATGCAGCCCTCAGTGGCGACACGAAGTAACCGCCAGCGGTGTACACTTGTTGCGGATGCTTGATAATGAGGTTTTCTGCTACATCGTGGAACCCGCAGAGCGCTGCATAGTATAATGCAGTTGCCGAGTTTGACGTCTCGAGGAATGAAGTAAACTGCGAAAGAAGCGAACCGGGAAGGGGCTTGGTGTCGATGTCGTAGACCCGGAGCCAAGCTGCAAAATATGGCTTATCGGGGTCAAACAGATCTTCCATCCCTTCTCGCATGTGGGACGACACATTCTCAAATCGAGCATGGTCGACCCAATGTTCGGCAGCATATCGAGCTAGAGGAAATTTGTCCTTGACGCCATCCTCACCCACAAGTTCACCCAACCGCAGCAGTACGACCAGGCATGCCTTGGCAAGGACCGTGTGTGCCGGTTCAAGGAGAATACGAAAACGCAATACGTCTGCACTTGAGTCGGCAATCCGTGACGAAATAAGGAACTCCTTTACAGAGAAGTGTGAAAATTGTACAATTTGAGACCCACGACCGAGATCAAACTCGAGTAGGTGGACAGAACAGCTTCTTGTTGACCTTCCCATCGCCGATCTGTGTTCAATCTTGACCTTTCTCCACGGGAGGCAGTCCCGAAGTCGACAGCGAGGACCTCCGCGAGCTCCGCAACACGTAGAGGACGGACGGCTACCGTGAGGCATTGCAGGAGACGATGAGCGAGATCCAGGTTCGCCTTATTAATGTCTCTCAAAATCCGCTCGTATGTCTCGTCGAGAGTCTCTGGCAATTCTTTAAGCATATGTCGCACTCTCGGTGCTAAGCAGTGTCGTAGGGCTCGAAGCTGGCAGAACACCCAGCGGAACCTGATCGGCGCGGTAAATATCATGAACATATCGCGGCTTGAATGGTAATGTCCTTACATGCCATCTGCCCTCTCAGACAGTGTCTCAATCACTAAATTCTTGTCTTCATCTCGCCATCGACGCATCTTTAGATCCGACCGAACGACAGACATCACATATTCGATAATATCCTTCTTTTGTCCACTTTGCTCGTGAAGGGATACTCGGAGGGATGTTAAAGATTCAAGAGCACGTCGGATATTGATCTCCGGACGACTCGTGACACATAGACGAAGATTTGGTGAGGAAAGTTCGACGAGTTCCTTCAACAGGTCGAGGACTTGTTCCCGGACGTGTCAGGGCATTCATCGAGGGCGTCGATGATAAAGTAAATGGGTTGTTGATCTGGGAGTGTGAGCGTATCCTTCAGGCATTGTATCAATCCGTTTTCACTGGGCTTCTGTGCGCCATTTCCGTGTTTGAGATAAAGGCGGTTGAGTATGTCACAATGACGATGTGTGATCGGAAAGCTGAGTGATGAGAGAAGGGAGCAGGTCGCGGCGGTTTTGCTTATTGATGTCCCTGAAATCGAAGTAAAAGTATGCCATGGAGGCTAATTGGTTGTCGCATAGAGCAATACGCTATCAAACCAGAGTACACTCTTCCCGGAGCCCGCTACAAGAGATGGGTATCAGTGACCATCGGCTCTGGAAAGGTCAGGAGAACGTACGTTTTCCGTGGAGCCACAAAAGTGACCCATTAGATTTCCATTCAGTGATGATACCTCCTTGAACAAACCATTCTGCTGTTTGCTTGCGATGGGCGGCGCAGGCAATAGAGGGATCTGGGGGAGAGTGTCATCTGTGGAGGTCCTGTCGTAATTGATTCTCTGTAAGAATGCTATAGCCTGCACATCAATGTCAACACAGAGAGAAAATGACTAACTTTTCACTTGAACCATGTCATCTACGACTTGTTGTATGACTACCCTTGTCTCTTTTCCCTCTGGGCACGCCATGAATTCTGTTGTTAACTGATCAGAGACAGTTGCGCACCATCAATGGCCACAACGACCTTGTCGTCGATGGCCTTTACATGGTCATCAACCCCGGCCACTCTCTCGTCGACATGGACCACCCTGTCGTCGACGCCAGCCACTCTATCGTCGATGCCAACCACCTTATTGTCGATATCGAGTACCTTATTCTCGACACGTCCTACTTTATCATCGACAGTATGCGTGACCTCCAGAGCTTGTGCAGTTACCACCCAGACCTCTTCATTTGTCAGCTTGTCCAGCCGACTCAGCGCATTTTCTATGTCAGTCCTTCCAATCAGCTTCTTTAGGTATTTTTCTGACAAGTTTCCTAATCAAAAGTGACCCAGTTGTACAGGTGTTACTTACTCGTATGGCCCCGCTTCACTTCCTTCGTGGCGACGCCAAGAATAGAAAGTACCTCTACCATTATCTTCATAATAACATCTATCATTTCAGGTGGGGGTGACACCCTAGTGTAGATTTCAAGACGTCGGGAGAAATTTTCCATGCTCTCGAAGATGTCGATGAGACTGTCCTGGCTTGCACGAACATCCATAGCTACCTGAGAGGGTATTAGATGGTCCGCACGCAAGTCCGACGAAGGATACGCACGGAGAGAAGGACGCTGACTCCTGCAAAGATGAATTTCAGTTAGCGGGAGAGAAAACCTGGAAAATGGATGTAAAAGAGTGGATCTAAAATTAGTTCATTTCCTGATCATATGCATACCAGGCTAACACCCCTTCCAAGAGTTTCAGAAAAGGCGTGCAAGACTCTTACGGTTGGGTCAAGCCATTTTGTCAGCCTCTCGTCATCTCTCTGAATTCCTCGGACTTGCTGATGAATTAGAGCGAGAATGGCGCTGGAGGAATTACAGTTCTGGAACTGGATGACAAGTGGATGCGCAAGGAGATCGTTCTTGGTACATTTTTTGTAGGCTTCCAAGGCGTTGTTGAAAATTAATTGGAAATTGGTGGATGAGAAGGTCGTAGGGTTGGTGTGAGACATGAGGGAGCGAAGACGACAGTGGTGGGGTGATGGCGTGAGGGCAAAGGGAAGTGACAAAATAGGCGCACAAACACCGCCTTGGCCATCGATGATGGTTAGCCCTGAGAATAGCTGATAAGCGCACAAATGACCAGCGGTACAGCATGAAATGTAGGACGGAAATTTTCTTACTGCTGGCACTGCCCCACTGGTGAGTCTGATAAGCGCACACGATAAAAATCGAAGGTGAGTGACATGAACAGCGAGGGCGAGGGTGGGCTTTCTGAGACAGACAGGATGTTAGTGCAACAATAGCGTTGTCAAGATCCGGGTTCGAGTTGAACTAAATACTGTAGCAGCTTTTCGTCCGCGACCATCATGTCAACAGTGAGCCCTGCTACGACGACGTAATGGCGCAGCTACGCGCTGTAGTACAGTACGCGGTCCCAATCGGTCCCGATCAGAATATACTCAGCACTTCGAAAGGCATACCAAGGCTACGGCGTGCTTGACGGCGCTCCGGATGGCTCAGAATGCGGAACAGCACGCGTCGGAGCGGCCTGTGCGAGCGCAGTCAGGCGGTCCTCCTTACATCGCAGCCTGTCAGACCTGTCACCATTGACTCTTCGAAGCAGGTTACATTTGTGACCCTAGGTTCGGCGATTTGATGAGCAGTGCAGTGACCCCATACAGCTCTGTGCCGCCGTGATGCCCCGTAGACAAGTTGAGACGGGAGAAACTGAGACGCGAACGTGAGGAGAAGCGAAGGGTGGTGAAGGAAAACTGGTCGAGTCGCACCAAACGATCCATTGTGTAAAAAAGCCTCATGCCCAAAGGTAATACGCACAATTTCGCGTCGCCTTCGTGCGCTCCGCTCTCTGTTATCCCCCACTCAGTTCCATCATCTTCAATATCCCGCGTCTCAGTGGCGTAGGTTATGGGCGTAGGTGATGGGGGACAATCATGCCCCACCACAAGCACATGCACTAGCATTCCCCGTCTACAGTTACTATCAACACCCCCCGTTTACCCCCCAGGCATGCCAGCTTCGGCCATCCCGGCCAGGTCATGGTGAAGATGTTTCCATAAGGGTTTGGGTACAGAAGGGGCATAACAGAATTCTGAATTCTGATTACTTGATCCACAACGGGGACTGCCGCAGCAGCTTGGCCACAGCAACGTACAGCCTGAGCGAAACCATGAAAGTTAAGCATCGCTAGCAAACGCAGTTGTACTTCCGAGTCGCAGGGTCAAGAAAACCGTGGCCAAGGCGCACGCAATTGGGCGCATATGTAGTTGCCATTGATTCGGAGTACTCGGCTTGGCGCTTGGCAGAAAAAACCCAAAGTTCACACGGTTCAACTTCAATTTGAAATCTTGCAAAATGCAAACTCGGACAAAGTCAAAGTATATCGAGCTAGACTTGCGGTGGCGCTGCCACAGGCAACTCAACACTCATCTTTTTTCACTGACAGCGCTCTCCGAAAAAAAGCAGGAGCACAGTATATCTGTTAGGTCAATGTAGAACCTATATGGCCCGGGCAAACATCGTAAACGCATCCATTAGTCATTCAAAGTTTGAGCCAAGAAACGCCATTTGTGACTAGTATCGGTCACTACGTATCATCTTACAGTAGGCCAGATACCCCATGGTACCTTGACAATTCCGCCTTCTAGCGGGTATTACAGCAGATTCGGAAAGCCTTGACGTGCGCCATTTTAAAAAGAAAAAAAAAAGGTTGAATTTCTGAGTGAACTGGCAAACTCCGTACCAGCGGACCTAACGGACCGTGTACTGTACGGAGTTTGTGCCAGACTCACTCAGAAAATTTTCATTTGCCGGCCTTTTTTTATTTATTTAAAAAATGGCGCACGTCAAGGTTTTCCGAATCTGCTGTACAGTAACTTGTGTTTGAGGGTCCCAGGCGCAATCAATTGTCATGCCGCGGCGTTGGAAAGACCGTACATTCCTTCCCATCACCGCAGCACCTCAGCCCCCGGTAGTCTAAATGGACCATTTGATATTCACACGCCAAGTTGGTACTCTCTGTATATGAAAGGCTACGAGGCGTCAACGTTCTGGGACGAATCGTTATCCCAAATCTCGGGCCACTCTTATCTCTGCCAGTGCATCACTCGACTATCAGCCTGAGGATGATCAACTCCCGCGACCCTCTTGTAGTTTCTGGGACTCGTAGTGCGTGTGCTTCTCAGCGTTTTTTCAAGTCTCAAGAACAATTTGAACATTCCAGCGACTCTCCTGTATTTCTGGCTGCTTGTGGATGGTTGCTATATGTGAGCCTGCCCCCTTGGGATTTTGCCGTTCCGTGGTGTCGCATCGCGAGTCTCAATTTCGTATTTACAGTTGGGAATTTCTGATCACTCTCGACTTTGAATGGAATGTCATTCGAGGCCACCGCCCATACCGGTGGACAATATGGGTCTGTTGTCATTCCCCTTCTTTCTTCTGTTCTGCGACACGTCGAATTCAGTGACCAACAATCTGATTTGCTCATCTGGTAGATTTACTCCCTTACCCGATTGGCCACTCTCGCTTTTGTAGCTGTAAATATTCTCAGTCTTGCTGTTCCGGGTCCAATCAACTGTCAGGTATGTCCCATGTCGTTCATCTGCGTCCTTATGCCTACTCTCTAATAACCTATATTTCCAAGGCCGTGATCGGTTCACAGTTTGTGAGTACATGAAGATTCAGAGGACCGAGCTCTTGGCCTCATTTTTGTTCCCTTCTCCCCAGCAATATCTTATGTGGCCGTCGCTGCCTCATCGCTGTTAATTGTGCTTCGTGTGTACGTATTCTTCTGGACGGCTTATTCGAAGCTCATTGAGGCTGCCAGAATCGCTATTTGGGATAAGAATAGAACTATAGTAGCTGTGGCGACCGGAATATGGGGGATCAACATCGTATTCCTCATTCAAGGTAAGTCCCTTTCAATTCCCCTCCTAGAGATAATCGAGAGCCCCCACTCAAATTTGGTGTGGTATTAGGTGCATCACGGGTGCATAATCATTCATACTACTTATCTGAATCAACTGAATTTTTACTGATAATTTGATCAACAGTTCCACTCTTCCTGGGACTCGAAGATAAGCGACTGTGTACTCTACCTGGACGGCGTCAGTATCAGCTGCATTAGCGCGTTAGTCACCGATATCACTTTGCTTTCTCTAATGCTCTTTGGTCTCTACCGCCTGCGTCGTTATGGCGGTCTGATGGCTGTAGGACGCCTCTTGTGGAACCAGGTATGTCACCGCCGGTACATTGGGGCAACAAGACTCTAAGGCAAACAAGAGATAAGCTAAGTCCTCTGCGACTTAGATGCCTTTGAGTAGGAGGTACGTCCACTCTAGTCCGACTAGAGGCCCTCTCCTTTGAGATAGATGGTAGAACAACTGTGGAATTGAGACAGGAGACTCAACTTGCTGCTACTGGGCAGTCGAAGTGCTCCCTATATACTGTACAAGAGAATCCTAATACTACTAGTACCTGTACTAGTATCGAGTCATCGTAACACATGGTAAACGCAACATAACAACGAGGTATCAATCCTAATATCCCTCTCCTAGGGTAGTCCCCAGCTACCATTGGCCAGATAGCTAGAGACTATCCTATGACGACAGACATCAACAGTCCTTGGCCGGTTCCAGAACTTACGTCGGTCCACGAGGTGGTCAGGCCACCTGTCGTCTCGACTGCCGGGGTACAAACCTAGTCGTAACATGTACAACGCCCTTCTCCATGCGCGACTTCTGGGGTAAGGAACTGACAGAACCGATAATCCGGACGAACCGTATCACCACCTCCCTTCCTAGACAAGGCGACCTCGCCGCGAGCGACTTCCCTGGGGTTCTCGGGACGACTGAGGGCGCGGGCCAAACCGGATAAATTCCCGACCGGCGGGCTGCTCGGGCACATTTGAGTCTTGCTCGGCACAGCTGCTTGGCCCGCTGCAGTCCCTGGTATCGGGCTTCGAGGTTGTCGCATTGGTCGCGGATGTCGCGACTGTGGTCGAGGAGCTCTCGGTACCTAAGAGTTTCGGATGTGAGACCAATATCCTTTTCTCGGCGTGTATCCTCGACCAGTGTGCGGAATCGGGTATGGTCCCCTTCGAGAACCTGTAAATACCACCCGGGAAGCGGGTGTAGGGGTCGTCGGAAGGGACTTCGGTGGCATAGATTTCTGAAATAAAAGGGGCTGCTCGGGGTCCGTCTCGGGCGGTGTATCCAGCGACTCGTCCGTCGGGAGCTCTTTAATCCACTTGGCAGGGAGAGCGTGGCCGACTCCAATTGGGATAGTAAATCCCGGTGCTTGTCCCTCATTGAGGATGTATCCGTCTGGTGCTTCTTCGAAGGACGATCGTGGTCCCCGAGTCGCTCAATGGCACGCCGAAACTGTCGCTCGGAGGCACGATAGTCCACTTCTCTCTGTCTGATGGTTGTAATAAGTCCGGCGGCAATCCCCGAAGCGTCTCAATGTCGACTGCTTCGTTCGCCTCAAGGAGGACTGAGATGGTGTTGGGAGAGAGGGGTCCCGGGACTGTGTTTGCGGGGCTGTGGATTCGACGGCGGTGAGGGATTGGGCATCATAGTCGATGTCGATAGATTGCACGTCGGAGTTGGGCATCTACGATCCGTACGGGTGGTGATAGGGGCAGTAGTCGTGTTTACAGAACCAGGTGTGTTCGAGGCCGTGGGATAATGGGAGACGGGTCGTCCAGTGGAAGATGAACTTCCAGAGTTCAGGGTGGTGTTTGCTTTCGGATGGCTCAAAGACGAACCACTTCTTGGGGTCTTTGTCGAGGTAGTCGACGAGCGGTTTAGCCGGTGGGCGAGAGACGAGTACGGGCTTCTTAGGACGGGTGGAGGGAAGATGGATCTGTGGCTGATGCTGCGGGGTGGAAGGAACCTGAGGCATCGTCCCTTGGCTTTGCGATCCCCTCTTTTTATCCCTTCTCTGGGCGCTCGTTGGTGGTACTCTTTGATCTTCTTATCGGCGTGAATATTCTCTACCGGCTCCCACGTGTTGTCGCTATCTGGCCATCCTAACCACTTGACCAGGTATTGGAGCCGTCTAGTTCGTCCATGACGTCGGTGGCCGACAATACGCTCCACTTCGAACTCCTCGTTGCCATCGATAAGGTCAGGTGGAGGTCGGTGAAGTTAGGCCATGGGCGGCGCTTTCATGATAGGGCGATAACAGGGATGCGTGGAACACATCGTGTATCCCCCACGAGGCCGGGAGTTTTAACTGATACGCCACTGGTGATATCTCCTTTGTGATCGTGAAGGGTCCGTACCGTTTTGGGGCTAGCTTGGTTTTCTGATGGTGGAGTTTCAGGTTTGTTGCTTCGAGCCATACCTGTTGCCCTTCCTGGTATTGCGACTGAATCATTTGACCTTGTCCTGCTGCCTTATTGATAGCTTGAATAGCTTGCGCCCGTTTGAGCTGGAGGAGCTCCACTCGGCGCTCCGTGTCCTCGTTGTTGGTTTCTAGATTTTTCTCAGGAACGAGGGTGGTTTCGTATCCTAGTAGGACCTGATTGGGTGATAGGCCGGTTGTAGAATTCCGTCTGTTGTTGTGTACTGCCGTGGCAATCGCCATCCAATGCGTCCAGTCTTCTGGGGACGCGGATGTGACTAAACGGAGGTATTGCTCCACCCATTGATTCTTTCGTTCCGATATTCCATCTGTTTGGGGGTGGAAGGCCATTGACAGGTTCTGATTCATCCCAAGTTTCTTCGTGAGGGCCCTTCCGAAGTGAGACGTAAAGCGTGGGTCTCTGTCGCTGATAACCTTGATAGGAAGTCCGAACCACCGGTACACGTGGTCCAGATATAGCTGGGCGATTCCTAATCCAGTGATGGTTGTAGCACATGGGAGGAATATCGCTGCTCGGGAGCAGCCGTGGTCAACGATGGTGAGGATGGCGTCTTTCCTGTCGTGTTTAGGGAGTCCAGTGATTAGATCCATTGCTATTTGTTGAAAGGGAAGGGTTCCTTCAGGTGTTGTGATTCGGAAAAGTGGGGTTCTCCGTCGATGAGTAAGGATCTTGTTCTGCTGGCAGGTTGCGCATCCCTTGACGTAGTTTGTAATCCATTTGTTCATTCCTTTCCACTGCCTCATTTTCCTAGTCCTCCTGAGGGTTTCGTCTCGTCCGGGTGTCCAGCCAGTGGGTGATCGTGCGCTAAGTGCATCAGAGACCTTTTGGTCTGTTCGGTTGGAGTTGGTTCCGTAGATATTGCCCCAATGAACTTTTCGGGGGAAGGACTGTGATTCCTTGATTGTCTTCTTTCCCTTGATCCACTCCAGGTGGTCTGGATAGGGCGTCTGCAGCGGCATTGTCCTTCCCTGGGATGTGTTGGATGAGGTAATCGTATTCTTGGAGGTCCGCGTGCCATCGTGCCGTTCTTCTGTTGAGGTTTCTAGGGGACTTCCAATATTGTAGGTTTGCGTGGTCTGATAGAATTATGAAGGGTGTTTGGTCCAGCCTAGGTATTGTCTCCAATGGGCAAGGGATTTCATCACGGCTAGCAGCTCTCTTTCATAGATGTCATAGTTTCGTTCGGTGGGTGTAAACGTGTTGCTATAGTATGCGACTGGGTGGCGGACTGGTTTTAGGTGTTTGGCGAGTGTTGGGGTGTTGGGTTCTCCCTCTTGTGAGAGTACGGCGCCCACGCCGTATGCGGAGGCGTCGGCTTGAAGGAAGAATGGCTTCTCGAAGTTGGGTTGAATTAGGACTGGTTTCTTGCACATTCGTTCCTTCAGCTCTTGGAATGCCTGTTGTTGGGGTGGTCCCCATTCCCATTCGGTGGTTTTCTTTGTTAGGTGTAGCAATGGGCGTGCTATTTCCGAGTATTTGGGTATAAAGTAGCGGTAGTACCCTGTAAACCCTAGGAATTGACGGATTTCCGTGGGGTTTCTTGGTGTTTGCCACTTAGCCACTCCTTCGATTTTTGCGGGGTCCATTTTTAGTCTGCCTTTTCCGATATTAGGCCCAGATAGTCAATTTCTTCCTGCTCGAACTTGCATTTCTCGGGTTTGAGGTACAGGTCACGTCGTTCATTTGTTTAGTATGTGGTGGACCATTCGTTCGTGTCGTTCCCAATGTTGTTTTTCCGTTTCGTTTCCTTCACGTTTCGTGTGAATTGCTAGTCGTCCATGTAGACCGATAACCATCCTTGTGCTACTTCCTTCCGGAATATTGTGTTCATATCATTTGAATGTGGCCGGTGAATTGGTCAGTCGAAGAACATGACGGTTGGTTCAAACAGTCCTTTGGGAGTCAGGAAGGCTGCTTTCCATTCGTCTCCCTGTTTGATGCGTACATTGTTGTATCCATCGCACGTCGAACTTGGTGAACAACGTGCATCCGCTGAGCGATCAATCATTGGGGATGAGTGGGGACACATTCCTGTTCTTCTTTGTCCATTGGTTGATCGGTCGGTAGTCCTGAACTGGTCGTAGCTTTCGTCTTTCTTCTTTATGAAGAAGAAATTTGCGGCATAGGGGCTCCATGACTCTCGTATGGTGCCCCTGTGAAGGTGCTCTGCTACGAATTTGTGCATTTCCTCTTGTTCCTCTTATTCAGGGGGAGGAGTGCGCCGGTAGTGTTTTTTGTGCATTGGGAGTAGTTCGATAGCATGGTCCCATATAGTGTGGTGGGGTAGTCGTTGCGACTTCTCTTCGCTGAACACCTTTTCGTGTCGCTTGTACTTGTCAGGTATCAAGTTCTCTGGTGGTGGTTTGGTTTCTGGGGGTGAAATGTGACCGTTCCTACGTAGTACCGTTCCTGTGGTTTTCTTGGACATTTTGTGTCCTTGGGATAAATCGAGCCCTTTTGGCGTCTGAGGATCGTAGGATGATTGGTAGCTGGGTGAAGTCGATCCATCCTCTTTTCCAATCGATCTTTGGTTGCATGCTGCAAACCATGGGTAGCCTAGTATGGCTTTATGTTCTCCTAAGTCCGTTAGGAAGAACCGGAGGTTGGTGTTGTCTGCTCCGTTCGGCGTTTAGATCGGTATAATATTGGAGTTCTCCGCTTTTGTTTCTCGATCCATCCACGTGTATAGTGGTCGTGGTTGGCATAGTTTTTTGATGGGAGTCGTAGGTATCGGGCATATTGTAGATTCATGAAGTTCTCCGTCGCTCCTGAGTCCACCAGGGCGACGATTTCGGCTCTTTTCACGATGGATTGAACGTAGCATCGAATTGTCATAGATTTTCTTGCGACATATATACTTCCTATCGCTATTTAGCCTGATCAGGGCTGTTCTAATCAGGCATGTGGAAAATCCTCATCTGTCCACTGAACTCCTGGATGAGTTGATCTCGCTCTTGATTGTTCATGGCCTTCCATTCGGCCTTCATTGTAGCAATACGGTTTCCCTTGGGTGGTTCAGGGGAGGTGCCTGATCGTAGTACCTTGGTCGTATTCGGGGTCGAAGTCGATAAGGCTGGCATTTGTCCTTTGGCCCTTTGGACAATTTCGTGCAAAGTGCCCTTGCCTTCCGCAATTGAAACACGCATTGTTGTTCCTGGCCAGTCGGCGTAGGTTCGCGGGCGTTGTTCTCCTAGCGACAATACCGATTCATGCATGAAATCGGGGAGTCCCGCAAGGTATAGTTGAATGATTTCATTGTTGGCTTGGTCGTAGCCTGCTTGTCTTGCTAGTTCCTCGAACTTAGCCGTGTAGTCGTCGATCTTCGATATTCCATTGTTAATTCCGACAGATCCATTCGTGCTCGATCGGTCTTCTGGGTATCTTCGAATTGTTGTTCGAATACGAACAAGAATTGATCCCACAGAAGGGGATGTTATCGTCCACAGGGTGGAGTTGTCTAGGAAGTTTCCCATTTCTCGGCCCATCCTTCGGCTTCTGGTCCTTTGACTAGGGTGAGTGTGAAGGCGATTTTTCTTATTGGGGAGTCCATTCCCGACATTTGAGTTGACCCGTAGGTAGGCCTTGACTTCGTCTAGAACTTGGTGGCTTTCTTTCGGTCTCCATAGAAGGGCTCTGGTAGGCTTCCTATGAGCTTAACGTCTTGTGCTGGTTGTATCGGTACTAGCGCATTAGCGGGGAGTGTGGTGGTGCTCCACCGCCACCTCCTCGCCGCCTCCGCCTCCTCCACCGCCTCCTCCGCCACTTCCTCCTCCACCTCCACACCTCCTCCACCGCCTCGGCCGCGGGCCGTGTTAAGGCGTGTGAGGAGTAAGTTGGTGGATCGGTCGGTGGTGTGACGGTTGCGGTGGTTGTGGTGGCTGTGGCCATCGTTTTGTCCTTGGATAGTGTGCCGAATTGTCGGGCGAAGGGGTTCTTTGGAGCGGTGTTGTTTCTCGTTCTGCGTCTAAGCTAGGTGTGTGCGGTGGCGTGTTCCTGACAGGACTGTTCCTGATGTCCTGGTTTATCGCTTTCTGGACGTCGTTTTCGTCCTCTGATTCGTCGTCTGTTTCGGCTCTTCTGCTCGCCGTTGGACCGATGTCTTTCCAAGTTCAACCTGGGCTTCTCCAGGGAAAGGGGTGTAATCATATGTGTGGATGCTTGGTAATGGGATCCCTAGTACTGCTGGTCCCTGCTTCTTTGGCTGTATGCTATGCCAAGACCCCGTTGTAGATTGCTACTGGTGTTGCCCCTCGTCTGGTGGGGATAAGGTCGTCGTTATCACAATAGACCTGGAACGCGTAGCTTGTCGCGTTATGCTCGTGTTCTGGTAGTATCACTGCTACCCTTCGGTTTGGGGTTGTCTCGCGGACTTGTTCTCGCTGAGATAGATCTGCGCTGGCACCTTTGCTGCGCCTTGGCTGCTACTGCTGCTAGCCGTCTTGAGTAAGATAAGTTGAGTCTAATGTCACCGCCGTACGTTGGGGCAACAAGACTCTAAGGCAAACAAGAGATAAGCTAAGTCTCTGCGACTTAGATGCCTTTGAGTAGGAGGTACGTCCACTCTAGTCCAACTAGAGGCCCTCTCCTATGAGATAGACTGATAGAACAACTGTGGAATTGAGACAGGAGACTCAACTTGCTGCTACTGGGCAGTCGAAGTGCTCCCTATATACTGTACAAGAGAATCCTAATACTACTAGTACCTGTACTAGTGTCGAGTCATCGTAACACATGGTAAACGCAACATAACAACGAGGTATCAATCCTATATCCCTCTCCTAGGGTAGTCCCCAGCTACCATTGGTCAGATAGCTAGAGACTATCCTATGACGACAGACACGAACAAACTATGGCCGGTTCAGAACTTACGTCGGTCCACGAGGTGGTCAGGCCACCGTCGTCTCGACTGCCGGAGTACAAACCTAATCGTAACACGTACAACGCCCTTCTCCATGCGCGACTTCTGGGGTAAGGAACTGACAGAACCGTAGTCCGGACGAACCGTATCATTAGGTAACGTTGATGGAGGTGGATCGTGATTGGATCTTCGGTAGTGGGGTATGTTCGATACTATTTAGGAATTTGTAGTTTCTCGAAGTGGATATTTTTCAAGTATTTTATTATAGTATCTGATAGCGCGTGCTCCGTCGTCGAATCCTACAAGGATTTTTTCTGTTGCCTTAGGAAGCATTTTCCTTGGTGCAGACGGGCCGTCCTTTAACACGTATACGCTAGATCCGAATTCTCTCAGATGAGATACGTCCGGTTTTTTATTAAACCAGCGCTCATATGGTGTAGCATCGGCTACAGCGCGGGAGAATGATCGGTTGCGTAAATACGCGGCATGTGCAACCGCAGGTTCCCAAAGGAACTCAGGAACAGTTGTCGCAATTATCATGGCACGCGCAAGTTCTACGAGGGTGCGATTCATCCGTTCCGCGACGCCGTTTTGGGAAGGTGAATATGGTGCTGTCATTTGAAATTCAATGCCACGCTGGTTACACCAGGTGGTTAGCCGTTCGTTGATGAATTCAGTGCCGCGGTCCACACGTATGGCAAGTGGAGTATGTTGTCTTGCAGTTAAGTGATTGAGGTAATTTTGCACTTTTTGGTGAGCTTCACTTTTGGTCTTCAGAAAGTTGACAGTTGTGTAGCGTGTATAGTCGTCGACGAATAATATGTAATATTGGTTACCGTGAATCGATTGGGTTGGATATTTGCCCCAAAGATCCATATGTGTAAGTGCTCCGACGGATTGGGTTTGCGAAGCGGTGTGCGGGAATGGTTTGTGTGTAAATTTGGCTTTGGCGCAAGGGGCACATTCAGATTTTGCAGTTTTGAGATCAGGGCGGAAGCCGGTGACTAGATCCTTTTTGTGTAGATTTATCAGACTGGGATAGCCTATGTGCCTGTAGCGCCTATGCCATAGGTCCCATGGTTGGAGCGAACTGGGAAACGCTTCTTCTGAAGAGTTTGTCGTGGCATCCTTTATGACTTGAAATTTGAAAGAGTATAGGTTGTTTTGTGACCGCTCCCCTTCAATTATGGGGGTCTGTGTCCCGGAATACAAGGTAAGTTTACCATTTTGAGCATGGTAAGATCGTCCGCCAGAACTCTCCCATCTGCCGAGGGAGATAAGGTTCTGTTTGCATTCCGGTACGTGCAGGACATCTTTGAGCGTGATCGTACACCTGTGATTCCGATGGATCGCTAGTAATTTAATCGTGCCTTTCCCTTTGGCACGGGTTCGGTTCCCGCTGACTCTGCCGACGGTTATATTGTTGGCGGGTTGGTAATCGTGGAAGACCTGTCGGTCATTGAATACATGGGAAGTTGTTCCGCTGTCTGGTAGGCACACAATGTACAAGGGACAGGAATTTTCATTATCGGAGAATGATACACAATCCTCTAAGTCATCGGAGGCATATGCGGTCTCTCCGTGCACAAGAGGGGTATTTATAGTATTGTTATCGTCGTCGTTTTGTTCTACGGCGACCGATGATTCCTCTGATACAGCAATGTTGCTGTATCTCCCTCTTTTCTGGGGTTATTATTGTTCCTATATCTATTTGGGTTCTGAAGGTTTGGAGCGAAATCTTCTCGCTTCCTTTTCAATTTGCCATTGCAGTAACAGGCATTGGTCAAATGGCCGACGCGTCCGCAATTGGTGCATATGGGCTTGCCGAGATGACGGCAGTCATCCGTGCGGTGGTTTCGCTTATGGCAGCATTTGCAATATAACCCATGTTACCGCTAGCGATGCAGTTCGCGAGTGGCTTCTTATTGCTGGTGGAGTAATTAACTTGGACTGTGTTGTTGTGTAGGGTGTCATCTTCTTTGCGACCCATCCAGGTTTTATATTCGTCCTTGAGGTTCCGTATGAGTTGGACGATGTTTAGTGCCAGGGCTGGTCCACTGGTGACGGATTTTGTTTGGTGTAGGCCTTGTACATATTGGTCCCATGTGTCCGGTAGGGAGCTGATAAGTACGGATGAGAACGTTTTGTCGTTGATTTCGAGGTCGGGATCTTTCATCGCGTTCAGCTCTTCGATAGTATTTTTCATTTTGTTTATGTATTCGGGAATATCCTCGGATTCATGCGCGCGCATGGAGTATAACTTCCTAAGGCGCGTGATTCCGGTGCGGAATCCGGTGGATTGATGTAAGGCAGTAATAGATTGCCATATTTCGGCCGAGGTGCCTTTTTGGTCGATATGTTGTAATTGATCCTTGGATATGTTCTGGAGGATAATTATTTTTGCAGTCTTGTCATTACTTTCCCAGTTTCTGGCGCTGGCGGGTACCTTGTGGTGATCGGGCTTCGGGATTCGTCCTTTGGCGTATGCCCACACATCGCATACGTCCAAAATGGGAACTATACGCTTGGTCCAGTCGGCCCAATTGTTCTCTTCGAGTTGTTCCTGGAGTGTGGTCGCTACATACTTGTTTGGTTTGACTCTTTTAATTATCCCCGTTGTTTCTTTAGGTATTATGGAGGGGATTTCGTCGGTATTGGTTAGGTCGCCATCGCTTAGGTTATTGATTTCGCTTATGTGATCGGCGTGATCGATTGGTTGTTGGGCGGATTCGGACATATTTGTAAGTTTCCTTTTTTGAAGTTGGTCTAGAGCGCAGGGCCCATAACCTGTAGTGATGTGGAGATAGGAATGGAGATAGACGCTCCGGGAGCATCCGAGGAGGGATAGATGTAGAATACTCTGTATATCACTCCTACGCTATAGGCACAATATATATACTGTCTGGATACCTGTATGTAATCAGGAGGGCGTACGGCCGGCTGTCCTAGGAGCTGCCATAGGGGCTGGTACGTGCGTGGGACATAGGAGCGCGGAGCTCAGAGCGTGGAGCTCGGGGCTCGGAGCGCGTGGAGCCCCGGCAGCGCGCAACATACAGAATCAACAAATTTGCAAAGACAAGGCCATCCCTGCATTACTCCTCATCATGCAACCAACGACGTACTTTCCCTTGGCGGACATCGATATGATCTTCCGTAACGATGTCCATGGCATCGTTATAGAAGATTACTAATCGGTAGATATCCACATGTAGATACCCATTAATATTCGGGTTCCACAGCTCAGGTCTATGTGCATGTTATTTGTGCTTGTGCAGGGACGGCTTGCCCGACGGGGCGGATGGCATGGCGAACGATGAAAAAAAGGACGTGAGTCGAAAATGGGGGCGAGACGAGGAAGCACAACTGCACACACGAGAGAGGAAGAAGATGAAGGGGCTGATGATATTCGAGGCTGTAGAGGACGCTCCTAAATACATGTAGAAACCTTTGTACTACAACTATAGTATGGTAAGATCAACTGAAGCATGAGGCGACGAAAAAGAGAAAAGGGAGACAATAAGTGAAAGGGGACTGAAACAGGGACGAGACTAAGCGAGGGCACGAGCTTGTGGGGCGAGTCACGTTTGAAGCATGAGGAGGACGAGCATGAGAAAATATCAAAGGGAACCAAATAGGATGAGTAAGGTATGATCGAACTGTAAAGAGATAACGAGGCTAAGGATAAAAGTAAGGTAGACAGGTCAAAGAGAAAGGATGACTGATCAAAGAGGAACGGAGCTCAATAAGTGACAGTGAGCGGGCATGTTGTTACGCCCTGTGCGTATTCTGGCGATGGCCGTATGATCTGTTTGATATGGATCCTTCTAATGCCACTTATACTCGATAAGCGCAAGCTGGTGCTTGTGAAACAACTGGAGTTGTTTTAGTTTCTTCTAGGAGTTCTTCTTCTAATGTAGAGTCGTATCAATGGAGATTCTTCGCTATAGTACTGTAGTAGGTAAACCCTATTTAATCGAGGTTGGGGCTGTAAGGTGTATCCTCTGATCAATATGTTTTGTAAATTCTCTTCTAATGTGGGTTCGTAATGATATAATTCCACCAGTCTACTTTGGTACAGTAGGTATAACGCTAATCGATAACAAGGTCTCTTAATAACCTCTATGATCTTTGTAAGGACAACCTAGTTGTTCAATAGTAATTATTACTGAACAACAATGCCGTCCTTGAAGGCAATGTTGTAATAGTCAGTTACCACTACAACACTGTCTACAAGTCGTAGAAAAGGTTTTGACAAGTGATCGTAACCTTTTCCACGATAGGGAATGAATTCGAAGAGAAATTGAAAGTCCTCCTCGAGTCCAATCTCTATCAAACTTTCTTTGGGCTTCGTTGAGGGTTCTGGGTAAGAGATGAGCTAAAGGCTTTCCCCTTTAGATGGGTCTGAGTATGGAAAACAGGGATTGATTTCCAAGAGAAGCTTAAGGCTTCTCGACTGATTCTAGACGTCTTATATACAAGATGACATGTGGGGTACCGTACAAGCTAGGAACCCCACAACCCGAAACGAATCCAAGGTAGCGTATGAGTCATACGGTACCTTATAACTATACATGGCTTATCGCGGGTCGATGACGCACCCCAACGATATGTTCTGGACTTACACATATTTTGTACCCGTACAAGTCTTGAACCGAAGACCTCAAGGCGTACGTAAACAGAAGCCAAGCCTACTGTGCCAAAGCAAGCCAGATAACACGCTATAGATAATCGTAGTAACGGTCGGATCTCTACAAGATTCTAACTACTAAATAAGGGTTTTGGGTGGTTTTACTATGAGTCATTTGTTAGAAGACGAGTCACACCGTATAAGGGTGTATGGATCAGAGGGGCACGAGTCAATGATACGGGTCGCGGAAATACATAATCGTTCAGTCTCCTGCATACTACGGGTAGTGTCCGATAGTAAGGCTCCAATCCAATCTAGTAATGGGTCCCCTGCGCGTAACATTACCCCTTCTCTAGCCAGTGACTCCCAAGTTGCTGACATTGTCTTGTGGGAGGATGGGGAAGCCAATAGCTGAGCCGATAGTTCAGAGAAGGTGGTTAGCGTCGGGTGCAAGGGGTCAAAGTCGTAATAGTAAACGGCCCCTGGCAAATCTTCCTCTGCGTAATTGAGGAGGTTATTTCGGGTCGCGTCTTCGGACTCTTGATAGTAAGAGTCGGTGGCGGTGGTTGGGTAGGCGTCGTTGTAATGAAGGGGGGCAAGTCAGTACCCCATCCGGTAGTATCCCCCATCCACTTCCTTGTACTTCGCCGATACCCCATCCGCCTCCTTCATTAGCTGCTTGATAGGGGGATGGTTCGAATTCGGGATAGGCTAGGGCGGTGGGGTTAGGCGCAAAGAGTAAACTGCCAGAGGGTGTAGTGGGGTCAAAGGAGGGCTCTGGCATCCCAGTGGGCGAAATCGCATTTGTGGGAGGAGGAGGAGGGGTGGCGAAGACTGACGAGCCTTCTTATTCTTTGGGCGCCTCCATCTATGATGAAGATCGCAATCCTCGATATGGTTGTTGAATTTGGTCCGTCCTCCCAACTTGCACGCCTTATCGAAGTGGGGGTGTCTAAGGGGACTATACAGCGCCCTACGGTTGGGCACTTTAGGTGGGGTTCGGGGCAGTCCCAATTCCAATGGCCTGGCTCCCGACAGTAGTGGCACTTACGGAGGCCGGGGAGTTTGCCTTTGGGTCCTGGGCCGGGAAGCTGACCTTTTCGTATCGCGGCATGGGTTCGTCGAAGGGTACTGGTCGATGATGGGGTCCTCTTGGATTACCGGCGGAATAGTCAGAAATTCGTGGGGGGGGAACTAGATGAACTTCGGGTGTAGGGGTGTCCTCGTTAGTGTCCTGTTCGTCGGCCTTTGGGTAAGGAGTTGGGGGTCTGTTACTCGTCGAGTGGGGTGTCTTATAAGTATGTGGGTAGTAGGGATTGGGGATGTCCCTCTCTACCGCCATACGTAGTAGGATCGGGTGGAGTCTGGTCATCACTCTCGCATTACTGAGCCTGGCCCTTATCCCTTGTACTTCATTTAGAAATGTCATGAGTTCCTTGACATGTTCTTCTTGCTCCTTCAACACAGCTTCGATAATTTTGTTGATCCGGGCATTCTCATGTTTCAGCTCCTTGAGCTTTGGATAGGCAGTTCTATATCGGTGTACATCAGCAATAATCCCTGCATCTCCTAAGGAATAAAGGGCTAGGTTTAATGGCCAGTTGAAGGGTGGTCTAGGCAGAGAGGGTCGAGTTGTTCGTCATCTACTCCCATAATAGGGGGGATAGAGGGATTAGGACGGGCTTCGAGATAAGTTCCATATACTTCTCGGTCTCGTCCCATTGTTCCGAGCAGCATCGGATTGTTGTCAATTAGGGCATATCTCATGAAAGGGAGGTCTATAGTTTGGCCGTCAGAATCTACACCCTGGATGTCGGGCAGAATGGTGGGTCCGGGTTTTCGAAACCAAGGAGGATCTGGAGTAGTGTCCGCAGGGCCATCCATATGAATATTAGGATTACCAAGACCAGTAACATTTTCGGCTAGAGGGTCTCCCAAGAGGGCCTGGGATTCGTAGGTGGCTTTGGGGTAATACGAGTAACCAACTCGATCTGGTATGGGGCTGTGTGAGTCTCGGTGTCGCTCAGGGTGGCTTGAACTTCTATTTTGGTCTGTCTCGGTAGTGGTTCCCAAAGGAGGCAGGGCTTCTTGTTGCGTTTCTGATTCTTCGGTGATTTGGCCAGTTTGTCGTCTTATCTCTTCCAGTTTAGGATGAATAGAGCCGATAGCTTCGATCAGAGTTCTGGACTGTACGGCAGCGAGTACTTCGGGGTTCTGAATCTTAGCGGGGATAAGGGGAGATCTACGGGTTCTGAAATCGGGATTTGTGCGCTAGTGGATGCTTTTTGTCGGGTACTGTAGGCTTTAATGGCTTCTTGGACTTCTATAGGGAGATTGGACATGGGTTCGTCTTCTTCAATTCGTAGGCTTCTTATAGCCTCATGTTGCTTCATGTAAGCTTGAATAAGTTCGGGGGCGTGGATGTTCCCTTCAGGTTCCCAACTATCATGGGCATCTGAATATCCCTTCCAACGGACACGGTACTGTCGAACTTTCTTTCGTCCAAAGAGTCTCGTTCCTACTATGGACTCCACTTCCCATTCAGGTTCCCCTTCTATGATGTCAGGGGTGGTTCTAAGAAATTGGGACCGTGTTGTGGCGTTTCATTGTAAGGAGATAGGTAGGAAGCATGAAAAACATTGTGGATCTTCCAGGATGGGGTAGTTGGAGTCGATAAGCAATGTGGCTAATGACGTCAATTACTTTAAAAGGTCCATAGCGCTTCGCTCTTAATTTGTGGGTTGGGTGAGTCGTTTTAAGGTTCTTAGCATCCAACCAGACTTGATCTCCGATCTGATACGCTTTAAATGCGGTATCTTTGATCATCATCATTTGGCTGTGGAGTATTGCTTCATGGATCTTTTCTCGAAGGTGTTTCAAATGTTCTGGCCGTTCTTGAGTTGGGATGTTTAAGTCCTCATTGTCTACTTGCCCTCTAGGTATTACCCCAATAAGAGCTTGAAAAGGGGGATTTTTGTAGTGGTAGATGGTCGGGCATTCAAGGCATATTGGGCCAAGGGGATCCACTCGCTCCAGTCAGTTTGCTCTTCATTGCAAAAGATCCTGAGATAAGTTTCAAGAGTTTGATTGGTGCGTTCTGATTGTCCATCCGTTTGCGGGTGGTAAGCTGTACTGATGTTTTGCTCTATTTTGGCTTCTTGGCATATTTGTTTTGCCAGTGCGGATGTGAGCCTAGTATCTCGATCTGAAATGATTCGGGAGGGTATCCCAAAATGAGGGAATACTTCCTTAGCGTATAGCTTCGCTAATTCCTGGGTACCCATATTTTCTCTACATGGAAAGAGTAGGACTGCCTTAGAGCAGTCATGGTCGGTAATAGTAAGTATGGCGTCATTTCCTTCTGATGGGGGAGTTTAGTGATCCAATCCATCGATATGGTTTCAAAGGGTTTGGCATTCCGCTTTGGTGTAATGGGGTATAATGGTGGTTTTGAGGGTCTGGTGTTGGTTTTATTTTGTTGACAAGTACCACACCCCTTTACATATTGTCGGATCCAATCTTTCATATTTGGCCACCAATATTTATTCCTTATAGAAAAATAGGTTGATGCCGCTCCGGGGTGTCCAGCTATTGGATGGTCATGATGTTCCTTCAAATTTGCGCTTTGATGGTATCTTCATGGACGGCAACTCGTCCGTCTTTCTTCCATAAGCCATTTTGTAAGGTCCATCCATGTGTTTGTTCTAACTTTTCAAATATGTCTCGCAATTTTTGTTGGGATTCTTCTACCAACGCATCCAAGGCGGCTGACCGTATTCTGTCTCCAAACAGGTAAGGTGGGAGAGGTGTAACTTCTTGGTTATCTTCTTCCCCTTGGTCGTAATCAGGTCTTCGGGAAAGAGCATCGGCTTTGTTCTGCGGCCCAGCTCTATGTTGAAGCTGGATGTTATAATCGGCCAATGTAAGGATATATCGGGCAACTCTTCGGTTGACCTTTTGGGGGTGTCGGTAATGTAACAAGTTGGCATGGTCTACAAAGACCTTTACAGGGTGTTTGGTCCCGCACAGAAGATGTCTCCAGTACGTGAGTCCAAAAATAAGTCCTAAAAATTCTCGGTCCCAAATGTCGTAATTCCTTTCAGCGGCATTAAGTGTTCTAGAGGCGTATCCAATGGCTAAACATTTTCCTCTTTCGTCTGGTTGAAACAATACTGCTCCAACTGCATATGCAGATGCATCGGTTTCTAGTTCAAAGGGTATTTCTGGGTTCGGTGCAGTTAACACGGGGTTCTGTGCCACTTGGTTAATGAGGGCATTAAGGGCCTCTGTGCATTCATTGGTCCATTCGAATCTTCTTCCCTTTTTAAGTAGATCATTGAGGGGCTTCGCCAACCTTGCGTAATCTTGTATAAATGCTCTTTGGTATCCTAGAACTCCTAGGATTTGTCGTACTTCTTTAACTGAATGTAGGTTCTAGGCCAATCTGTAATCCCTCCTATTTTTGTCGGATCAATGCGTACAGTGCCCATTCCAACACGGAACCCCAGGAACTCCATGGTGTCTTTTTCAAATTCACATTTGGATACCTTCAGGAAATAGGAGTGTTTTTCCAATACGTCGAGGAATTCATGTATTATTTGTTCATGGAGTCTCTGTCCTTCAGTGGTATTATTGGTGCCGATCCCCACATCATCCATGTAATTTGCAAAGTTGTCGGGGTATTTTTGTTTGAGAGTTTCTAAGTCACGGTTCATGGCTCGTTGGAAGATCGATGGTGCATTACAAAATCCAAAGGTCATAACTGTAGGGATAAAGGTTCCTAACGGGGTTTTGAAGGCTGCCTTGTATTGATCTTCCTCCTTGATTCGTATGTTGTTATATCCTGCTCTAACATCGAATTTAGAGAATAATTTGTGGTGTGACAATTTTTCCAGTTCGGTTCGTAAGTTGGGTAAGGGTAGAAGTCCTTTTTAGTAATATCGTTGAGTTTTCGATAGTCGATAACCATACGGAGTTCTCCTTGGTCCTTTTTTGGTATGAAGAATATTGGAGACACATATGATGAAGTTCCATGTTTGATATATCCTTTCTCCAAGTCCTCGTTTAAGGTTTCGCGGAGAACCTTGAGCTCTTTAGACGTTAAGGGATAAACCTTGCAGTCAAGCTGTTCCGGGGCATCTTCCTTAAATGTAATTGCCATGTCTTCTATCCGAGAAGGGGTAGGCGCCTTGCTCCTTCCTCCGAGAATACTTGATAGTGTCTTTGATACTTCTCTGGCAGTTCATCTTCTTTAAGATGCACCTTTTGTCTGTCAGCCAGGGCTGCCCATTTTTGTGCAAAGGTGGCTTTCTTTAGGTTTTCCTTTGGTATTCGGTAATTGTCCTTTCTCCAGAGCAGCCATCGATGTTTAAGGGGGATTGTGATGTTAAAAGGATTTTCCCTTTTGTGGCTAAGGTCTTTTGTTTCCAGTTTATGTTTGGATTAAAATGTTGTAGGAAGGGAAACCCAAATATGAGTCGGTCTTGTCCTAAGTTTGTGATATAAAAATTGGCTTTATAAGTTTGTCCTCCCCATTGTACTTGTAAGGGCAGGCATGAGTGATATTGCCAGCTTTATTATGGGTCCCATCGATATTATGGATGATCTGGTTTGTGGTAATTTTATAATGGGGAGGCGGAGGTCATCCACTGTTTCAGGATCAATAAAATTTTCAGTGGCACCACTATCCAAAAGGGCTGATTCGGTCTTTTGTGTCGGAAGTAACAGCACATCTATATTAAGAGCATTTTCATGGTTACTAGCTCCTCTAGACACTTGTAGCACCCTAGCAGCGACCGCATGCAAGGGTGTTTCTAAAAATCCGAATCGGCATCCATAATAAGATTGAATAGTTCCTCTGTTTTATTTTCGTCCAGAGTCCTCATAGTTCTGGCTAGTTGTTCTAGGTCTTGAGTCTTTGGTTTAGAATCCTCTTCTTCTTCTTTCTTTACAGTAAGGGGGAAGAGGTGGCAGTTCGAACTTTAGGCTGGTATGGGGGAGGTTTGGATTGTTTCTCTTTGCTCCATTCAGGACAATTGCGTTTGATGTGTCCTTGGTTTCGACATTTGAAGCATCGTCCCTCTTTCTTGAACCTTTCGATTTCTTTAACCTTTTCGGGGTTAGAGAGTTTTGCTGCATCTATCTCCATTGGGACCACTTCATCACGTGTTTTCTTAAAAGCTTGTAATCGGTTCTTCCACTTAGTAAATTTGGGGCCGTTTTCAAGTTCTTATTAGCGGCCATGGCTTCTCTATATTGATCCATTCGTCGGACTTCTTTTCGCGAGGATTCCTCCCATTCATCGATAGTTGTTGGTACAATGTCACGTTTTAAGACCCCAGAAAGGATTCGTGGGTCAAGCCCTTCTTTGAACTTTGCCAGTGCACCTACTTCGGTTCTGGGATGGCTCCTTTATTAAGAAGGTTCTCAAACTTGGCAATATACTGGTCGATTTCGAATTCCTTCATGCGTAGTTTTTCTAGCTGAGTACGGGAGTCCTCTATTTGACTGGTATGGGCAAATGATCGCTTAAAGGCCTCCTTGAGATCTTCCCAGAGTTGTTCATCTCCTTTAGAAATTTTGTCCGATGAACGAGTCGTCTTTTCCCTTAGTTCAGTTGTATGTTGTACTACCCAATCTTCAAGTAGAGGCCCTTCCATCAATCCTAGGAAATAGGTACAACGTTTGTATGGGTTCTTCATATAATTGTTATCTTCATTGGTCATCCAAAATAGGTCGAAAGCATTCATAAATGCCACAGTCTTGGTCCTGTCACCCATAAATGGTTCGGGTATTCTCCCTTTAAGTCCACCATCATTCTTGATGACGTCTTTAATTATTTTGGTGACGTCAGTGGTAGTAGTTGCTGCAATAGTATCTTCTTGTTCAACTCGAGCGGATGCTATTCTGATGCTTGGTGGATTGCGAGTAGTCCCATAATTAATGGAAGTGGGTGCCATGCTCCTTGCAGATGGTAATATGTTAGGCATGTAGTGGGTACGATCTTGGGTAGGGTCAATTTCTTCTGCTAATCCTAGCACACTTGATTGTAGGGCGAATTCATCAGCCAACCTTTCAGTAAGCTCTGGATTTTGATCCACTCCCTCATCTTCTAATTCCTTTTCTTTGTCTGAATCTTCATCTGCTCTAGTGCTGGTAGTTTCTGCTCTTGTTCGTGGTATTAATAGAGCGGATGTTATTGTTCTTCCAATCCATCCAAGATCGAAGAGTCCTTGTTCAAGAAGGTTTGATGGGCGCACCCAATACCCATGGAAGCGCTCCGTATCGTCCCAATTGATGGAATACCATTGGTTATTGATAAATTCAACGGGATAGGAAATATTATCTTTCTGGATATGATATCCAGCTGGGATGCTGTACCCATTCGAAGAAGTCCCTGGGTCAAACCATATTGCACCATTTCCTTTGATTTCGGGGGGAGGTCATCTTCAGTTCTGGTAGGAACTTGATATTCGCGTTCTTCTTGAAATTCTTTTGTTATGATCTGATATGCCATATCTTCTTGTTTTCTTTTGAAGGAAGCTTCTCTTGTGTTACGCCCTGTGCGTATTCTGGCGATGGCCGTATGATCTGTTTGATATGGATCCTTCTAATGCCACTTATACTCGATAAGCGCAAGCTGGTGCTTGTGAAACAACTGGAGTTGTTTTAGTTTCTTCTAGGAGTTCTTCTTCTAATGTAGAGTCGTATCAATGGAGATTCTTCGCTATAGTACTGTAGTAGGTAAACCCTATTTAATCGAGGTTGGGGCTGTAAGGTGTATCCTCTGATCAATATGTTTTGTAAATTCTCTTCTAATGTGGGTTCGTAATGATATAATTCCACCAGTCTACTTTGGTACAGTAGGTATAACGCTAATCGATAACAAGGTCTCTTAATAACCTCTATGATCTTTGTAAGGACAACCTAGTTGTTCAATAGTAATTATTACTGAACAACAATGCCGTCCTTGAAGGCAATGTTGTAATAGTCAGTTACCACTACAACACTGTCTACAAGTCGTAGAAAAGGTTTTGACAAGTGATCGTAACCTTTTCCACGATAGGGAATGAATTCGAAGAGAAATTGAAAGTCCTCCTCGAGTCCAATCTCTATCAAACTTTCTTTGGGCTTCGTTGAGGGTTCTGGGTAAGAGATGAGCTAAAGGCTTTCCCCTTTAGATGGGTCTGAGTATGGAAAACAGGGGATTGATTTCCAAGAGAAGCTTAAGGCTTCTCGACTGATTCTAGACGTCTTATATACAAGATGACATGTGGGGTACCGTACAAGCTAGGAACCCCACAACCCGAAACGAATCCAAGGTAGCGTATGAGTCATACGGTACCTTATAACTATACATGGCTTATCGCGGGTCGATGACGCACCCCAACGATATGTTCTGGACTTACACATATTTTGTACCCGTACAAGTCTTGAACCGAAGACCTCAAGGCGTACGTAAACAGAAGCCAAGCCTACTGTGCCAAAGCAAGCCAGATAACACGCTATAGATAATCGTAGTAACGGTCGGATCTCTACAAGATTCTAACTACTAAATAAGGGTTTTGGGTGGTTTTACTATGAGTCATTTGTTAGAAGACGAGTCACACCGTATAAGGGTGTATGGATCAGAGGGGCACGAGTCAATGATACGGGTCGCGGAAATACATAATCGTTCAGTCTCCTGCATACTACGGGTAGTGTCCGATAGTAAGGCTCCAATCCAATCTAGTAATGGGTCCCCTGCGCGTAACACATGTAGGCGAGCGCGAAGCTGAAAATCCAGCATGGCATACGCCAGAGCATGCCCTTCTCCAGGATTCTAGGGTAGGGAAGCCAAACTTACATTGGCATGGACAGCACAAACACGACTCACCTGTTTCTGTAAAGGGCGGATATTGCTTGATACGTCTCGCTGGTTCTGAGATATTATTCGGTGGTTCGCAAGCTTCACTTCTAGTGCTTTAAAGTCCGGTTCAGTCCGGTTTTTTTTCCATTTTTGGAAAAAACTGGGACCGGGACCGGTCTGTAAATTGTTGCTAGGACTGATTAACCGTAACTGGACCGCTTAGGACCGGTTACCATCGGTCCACGGGCGGTTAATGGACTGGCCATAACCGGTTGACTTGTTGACCAGTTAGTGACTGGTTTTGACCAGTCTTTGCACAGGTTTTGACCAGTCTTTGTAAAATATATGTATTGTTTTATGTAGGGAAAACAAGTAAACTACTAAGTAAAAAAGTCTTCCAGTTGCAAAGCAGTCTTCGCACGTGCATAAAAGTCAACTAACTCAACCTCTCACCATTCCTGCAAGCTGCGTGGACCTCATGACATGCTATATAACAACTACAGCAGCCAAGAACCTGTACTGCTACCAGCCAGACTGTCTATCTGAGGGCCGGGCAGCTTGCAAGTCTTGAGGGGGAGAAAACCGCTTGGGAAGGGGTCGTGCAGGTTTCCGCGGGGCATATAAGTTGGAGCTAATGTCCAACCAGGTCATTTCTTTATGGGCCTCGCACAGCTAAGTCCGCGGGAAGGTGCAGCGGCGTCAGGAAGGAGGGAAAGGAGGGCTGTAGTGAGCCCGGTAATTCGCAACGCGTCCTATCGTGCACTGCCACGCGTGTCTTGAAAATTTGTAGATGGGGCAACATTATGTCTCTTGAGGTGCTCCTAAAGTTTATAAGGCCGCGGAGACGTGCAGCACTCACTGGAGGGAGTGAGGGAACTGAGCTGTGCTGTCGCACCAAAGAAAATCTGCCATTATGTAATGTGGCTATCTTTGGGCGTTTCTGCTTCACCGGGCCGCTTTCCTTCCACATTCACGCGCTTTCTTTCCAAATACAGAGCTGAGTGCAGCTCAGTCCCCTCAGTCCTCAGAGCGCTGCACACGTCCGCGGCCTTAGAAATTTTAGGAGCACCTCAAGAACCATAATGCGGCCCTGTCTACAAATGTTCAAGACACGCGTGGCAGTGTACGATAGGACGCGTTGCGAATTACCGGGCTCACTAAAGCCCTCCTTTCCCTCCTTCCTGACGCCGCTGCACCTTCCCGCGGACTTAGCTGTGTGAGGGTCATGAAGACATGACCTGGTTGGACATTAGCACCAACTTATACGCCCCGCGGAAACCTGCATGACCACCTTAAGCATATTTTTTCGCTGTATTACTTATGTACCATCCAATGTACCTTATTTTCCCATAATTTCACTTCCTTTGAGCTCACAGTCAATATATTAAGTATGAGAAAGTAAGGGGCTATGACAGATGGACTGAAAGTCCGGTCTAGGACCGGTTTTAACTGGTTTTTTCCAGTTTTAAAAATGAAAGAGATTCACTTGAACCGAAAATAGAAATTTCCCTAAATGGGATAACCGGGACTGATGGTCCGGTTTCCACCGGTTACAGTCCAGTCCAGTTTCCGGTCTTTTTCCAGTCCATGAGACTGGACCTTAAAGCACTATTCACTTCTGTTCAGTTTTGGTGCTGTTCTAGTTGCTCTTGAAGAGTGACTTGTTGTTGCAATTGATCCTGGAGAGCATGTTGTTGCTGAAACTGTGCTTGGAGAGCGAGTTGTTGTTGTTGCTCCAAATGTTGCAAAGCTTGCTGAATGTTGTTTAATGGTCGGCCAACGCCAACAGCAGGCTCCACTTCAAATTCTACGGCTGCGTCTGTAATACATTCGTCAGTAGGAATAGACAAAAATAAATAATAAATTTAATTACGTGCTTGCCTCACGAGTAAGGCGCGGTTTTTGCCATCTCTACGACAGCGTCCGTGACTACCTCAGGAATGCGGCCTAAGTTAGTTGTCGAAGACGGAGAGGTAGATGGACTCACTCTTGACCCCCTGAAGGGCCATCACCGTATTCTCTGCATCCATGGCCGCTCTGGGGTCTATTGGTGTGCCCATTTCTATCCCTGCATTTATACCTTGCATGGCTGGGTGATTCAAAATCATTAGGGTGGGTAGCTCCAACGTTCCTAATTGCGAAGGATACATTTTATAAGGAGTGTTAGTCAGCCGTCAGCCGCTGACTAGTGAGTGGAAACGGAAACGAGAGGAAAGGAAAGGGAAAGGAGCTAGTGAGGTCTTAGCTATCATACGAGTCGAGTTTTATCTCTTCTCTTTAAATGCTCGTGGCTACTGTAAAGGCTTGTACCACTGTAATAGGAAGTGAAAAGTGAAGAGAATAGAGATAGAGAATAGAAGATCGGGTGAATACTGTAATCTCAGGACACGGATCGAATAGAGCGTCGTCCCTGCAGCGCAGCGTCATTTCATAAAAGTAGCTTGTACTACTGCAATAGGAAGTGAAGGGAGCGTAGCGCATCCCCAACAAAAAGAAAATAACAAGATCGGGTGAAATGATCGTATGCGAGAGTTGTCGCGTTGTCGACTCGCAGGCAATGTCACACGAAGCTGTCATCATGTCATCTCCTAGAACACACTTCACACGCACACACTGAGATCCTCCGCAACCCCCCAGATGGCCGAATGTGCGAGTGCGACTACAGGCCCTGAGAGCTCTGCATGCCAGTGGAAACGCTGGGCGTATTCATGGGCCCACGCCGCATCCTTCGCGTGCGAATACGGCATTGACCCACAGACAGTCAACCATGTCCTGCCCTCGCCACATACACAGCTGCGCGTGCAGCAAACCCACGCTTTGAATTCGACGAGATAAAAGACCGACCCATAAAGCGCCTCCACTGAGTGCTACGAAATGCCAAGCGGACACATGTGCTGCATCCTTTCATGGAGATCACAAGGGCTGAGGGACGTGCGAGGGCTTAATCAGCCCACTGACTAATCTCAATGGTTGCTTTGCTGTTGTGTGAGCTCAATATGTGAGAAATATACGGAAGTGGTTAGGGAGAGGTCGCTTCGTCGTAGAGTGAGAGTGAGAAGACACCAGTATCGGTCCGTAGTGTACGACGTCTCCCCGTGATATCTCGTCATCATATCTCTCGATCATGTCTCGATCATATGACATAGCCCCTGTGTAACTTATTACGTTTCTACGTTTCTATGCTGGGGGCGAGCGATCAGGTAAGCATGCCGCTCACTCCCGCGCAGCCCCCCCTCCCGCGTTTCCACCCCCACCAGGATTCCGTTTCCCTCCCCCTCCCGCGGGCTTCCCTGGCCCATTCCCACCCGCGTTCCCTCCGGCTGTGCCTCGCCTGCCCGCCCTCCCTTCCCCTCCTACGCGCGCATGTCCCGCGCCTCACCCCGTTCCCGCGCGCGCATGTCCCTCCGCTCCCATGCGCTCCCCCTTTCCGACGCCTGCGGGACCTTCTTCTGTCCCTTTCCCCCTTCCTGTTCCCGCGGGACCCTTCGCTTCCGTCCCCTTCCCCTTTCCCGCGCCCGGCACTCGGTCCCTTCCCGGTCACATGTCTTAGAATCTTAGGTAGGCTCGCTCAGACTCAGACTCAGAGGGTTAGATTAGAAAAACACATAAATAAGTAATCTAATAATGTTTATTTACGCTCGGAAAGACCATTCCCCTTTTGTACGCGTCGTCCAATCCCCTCCGCCCCCGTCCCCCATCCCACCCTCATTTTACCCGCCATACCATCCTCAACTCCCAAAGCCCTGTAACGCAGGACGTGCACGCAAGACCAGTGCCAGCACGAGCCCCAAGCAAAAGGGTATGCCGAGAAGGGCCGTCAAGTCGAAGAGGCAGCCACATGCGCCACTGTACTGTACAGTACTATAGCACACACTGCGCGCGTTCACTGCCGCAGCCAAGCTGGTTACCTCATCACAAAGACAGCCCAAGCGCTTGCGCTCGACACCACCCGTTTAACCTGCGATACGCCATACTAGCCCTCATGCTAGGGGATATTCGTATTCAGAAAATACCAAATAGAGTTACAAAGTATATAGACAAAGCTGTAGTGCTACGTAGGGTTCTGGACCCCAAGGTGCACGGAAATGGATTATAAAAAAAAAAAAAAGGCGTCGTCCAAAAGGGGATTGCCGATAATCCTGCGGTAGTTCAACTGCTGCAAGTTAGTTGTTGAAAATGGTGGAGAGGTAGACGAACTCACTCTTGACCTCCTGAAGGGCCATCATCTTTTCTGCATCCATCACTGCCCCAGGTTCTATGTGTGCCCATTTCGATCCCTTCCAGAGATCGAAATGGGCACACATAGTGCGTTCACAGCTCCAATTGAAGGGCTTGGATGTTCAATATATTAGGGTTATTGGCCAGTGTTGGTGGGTAGCTGCAATGCTCCGGATTGTGTAAGGGTGGTACATCTTACATGGAGGTGGAGCGTCGGTAAGGATAGGAAAGGAGCTAAGGTCTTGCTATCGTACGAGTCGGATTTTTATCTCTTCTTTGTAAACGCTTGTGGCTACTGTGCAGTGCACTGCAATAGGAAGTGAAGGGAACGTTGCGCGTCCTCAATAAAACATGGAACGTAATATATTCGGCCAACTACGTCTACGTCCAATCTGTGTCCCCGACTCCCCTGCAGTCCAGTGACATTATCTATGCAACTACCGTAAAAGTAACTTGGGAGTCCGAGTCTCCAATAAAAAGATGTCCTCCACATGGCCAAGTACTGGCACACCCTAGAGATATACACTGAGATCCTCCGCAATCCCCCGGATGGCTGAATGTGCGACTACAGGGCCTGAGAGTACTAGCAAAGAAAAAAAAAAGCAGACCAAAATAGCCCTTTCAAGCCGAGGTTAGAAAGCAGAAAAAGGGTTCAACCCTTTTCCGTTTCCTAACCTGAGCCATGCGTTCACACGCCCAGCGTTTTCACTATATGAACGCCAACGCGAGGGCTTAATCAGCCTGTTGACTACTATTCTCTTTCATGCACTGCACGAACTTCTTTCGAAAGATACGTCTATTTATCATAATAGGCCTAACCCCGTCGAGTAGAGAAAGGAGGAAGTGAGAGGTGGGAAAGAAAGTGGCGAAATATAGTGGTTAGGGAGAGTCTGCTTCGTCGTGGAAAGAGTGAGAAGAGACCAGACGTACAATATGTGACTGCCCGGCTTTATCGCTTGCTTTCTAGAACTTACTAGTGTACTTGCACTATTACCAGAAAAAAACGAGAGAAAGAGGAAAGAAAGGTACTGTAGAAAAGAAAAAGAAACGAGAGGAAGAACCGTTCAATATGGGAAACATCGATTAGAGGAGTATCGCGCGCGACATGCCAAACGCCATCGTGTCGTTTAAAAAGTATCGAAGATGTCGAGCGCGAGATGCGCGGCTACTTGCGGGTGCAGGTGTGGGTGCGCATGCGTTGGACCGGTTGCGATGTGATCTCCGAGAGCGGAGGAAGGGATGGCAAGTCTTCTTCAACGTCATGTAACACGTTCGTCAGAGCCGTGTCGACCATCGCCTCCGAGTCGAGACTGGGATGCGATTGCACGCCACACTTGGGACGCGAAGCAGGGGCCGCAGCAGCTACAATGCCCATCAGGAAAAGTGTCAGTACATTTTCGTGTCTTTCAAAGTAAAGTAAACCGACTGTTTTAAAAGTCCAGTCAGTTTACCTTCAAAAGACATGACGTGTAAAGTACAGAAAGTAAAAGTAAAAGTACAAAAAGACAACAAAAAAGACAAATTCAAAAAGACAAAGTAATGACACTTTTCCTGATGGGCACGCCGCCCATCGCCACCACTAGCGCGTGCCACAGAGGAGGGCGTACGCCGCGGGCAAGGGCTCTGGTAGCATTTCACCTGCCGAATCGAGGACATGATTGACTGTTTCAGGCATGTCGGCAAAGGGCGCGGGGTGGACACAGGGGACTTTGACGTACACTCTCTTGCAAGCACTGAAATGTGCCACATAGTAAAATGAACTTCGTAGGATGAGAGGGACTTGAAAACTCACCGTGCTCCTTTTGTTGTCGGCACGTTGTACCATCGGGGCAGTCTGGTCTCTCCGCCGCGACGCTCGGGTCGAGAAGATTTTTCCTTCGTTCACGGATCCACCAGTCCTTTAGCTATTAGTCCATACAGGAGTACTTCCGCAGCGTACATCCTACAAACCCGTTGCCGCGGGACATCAAGGCCGGTTCAGGGCCAGGTGGCTGCGCTGTGGACGTATATATGAATAACTTGAAGTCTATTGCAGTACTGTAGTACAAGTTACTTTTATGGTAGTTGAATAGATAAATCTGACTGGCAGGTCGCTCGTCACAGCGGATGTTTTGAGAAACAGAGGTGCAGGACCACTGTGCGTTCTCTCCTCACCCTTGAGTTGAAGCTACTTTTACACATTCCTTACACAAGTGACACAACCCAGCTGTAACAACCTCGCTTCAAGATCGATCTCGGCTGATGGCAGTTCAAGCCAATGCAAGTCGGTAACTTGATTTCCAACTTGCACCCCAGCTGACAGGAGCCCCAAGATAAAAACCCGACTCGTTACGAGCTAAGAGCTAAGAGCTTACCACTTTTCCCCTTACATTAGATCCCTCTTCACATCACCAGCATCCTCTGGTGCCAGTGTTCTGCTAAGTTAGTGTTAAGACTATAGCTCCTGATTAAGACCGTAGATTGTATTGGGGCTCTAGTCCTTTGATGAAACGGATTAACTGCCAGGGGTTGTTATCCAAACTTCATCAACCAAGCTCAGGTGTGAACGCAACTGCAGTGATGGGAACGCTGATACTGTAGTCCCTGGGGCTGTCATGGATGCAGAGAATGTGGTCCTGGCCCTTCAGGGGGTCCAACGTGAGTTCATTTAACTCTCCGGTCAACAACTAATAATGAATAGACATATTTCATGAGAATAGTAAGGCAACCGTTGGGATTAGTCAGCAGGCTGATTAAGCCTCGCGTGCTTTGGCATTCACACCCGCTTTCACACATGTGGGAAATTCTTTTGAAAAATATGTCTATTCATTATAATAGGCCTAACCCCATCGAGCAGAGAAAAGAGAAAGTGAGAGGGGGGAAAAAAAGATACGGAAGACGGCATGAGTGGTTAGGGAGAGGTTGCTTCGTCGTGGAGAAGAGACCAGATGTACAAGATGTGACTGCCCGGCTTTGTCGTTTGCTTACTAGAACTTACTACTTGTGTACTTGCACTATCACCAGAATAAAAGGAGAGAAAGAGGAGAGAAAGGTAGAAAAGAAAAAGAAAAGAAACGAGAGGAACAACCGTTCAATATGGGAAACATCGATTAGAGAAATATCGCGCCCGAAATGCCAAACGTCATCGAGTCATTTAAAAAGTATCAAAGATGTCGAGCGCGGGATGCACAGCTACTTGCGGGTGCAGGTGTGGGTGCGCATGCGTTGGACCGGTTGCGAGGCCTGTGATTTCCGAGAGCGGAGGAAGGGACGGCAAGTCTTCTTCAACGTCATGTAACATGTTCGTCAGAGCCGCGTCGACCATCGCCTCCGAGTCGAGACTGGGATGCGACTGCACGCCACCGGTAGGCACTTGCGACGCGAAGGACGGGCCAGGGGCGGTAGCAGCTACAACGCCATCGCCGCCACTAGCGTGTGCCGCGGAGGGGGTCGAGGCGTACGCCGCGGGCAAGGGCTCTGATTGCATTTCACCTGCCGAATCGAAGACGTGATTGACTGTTTCAGGCGTGTCAGCAAAAGGCGCAGGGTGGACACAGGGGACTTTGACGTACACTCTCTTGCATGCACTGAAACGTGCCACAGTAAAATGAGCTTCGTTTTATAGACGTAGGTTGAGAGGGGCTTAAAAACTCACCGTGCTCCTTTTGTTGCCGGCACATTGTGCCATCGGGACAGTCTGGTCTCTCCGCGACGCTCGAGTCGAGAAGATTTTTCTTTCGTTCACGGATCCACCAGTCCTTTAGTCCATACAGGAGTACTTCCGCGGCACACATCCTACAAATCCGCTGCCGCGGGACATCGAGGCCGGGTTCAGGGCCAGGTGGCACGCTGTGGACGTCTACGAATAAGTCTAGCTCAATCAGTGGCGCAAATTCGCGTGGCTGCGACAGGATATGCTGCACGATCTATCAATGGCTTGTCAGACAAGGGATAAATATTTCGGATGCCAGAGGTGAAACACTAACCTCGCCATATATATGTCGTGGCGAAATATGCTGAGTGCCAAGATAGTCAAGCATGATTTCTACCTCGACTGCATTGCCGTCGAAGCACTCGTACACCTCAGTAGACTGGATGAGGTCGCTAATGTCCGACATTCCGTGTGGGTGAGCACTTGCAAGGCGGACGGCAACGCAGCGGTGCTGCACGCCAATACCACAAAAGTACACTTGACACATGTCGCACTTTGTCGTGGTAGGCGCGTCAATTGCCAGCAGGTTTTCGCTGGGAAGTCGCGGTTTGGATTCAGTGACTCGATGACAAAAGGAGGGGGGGGAAATGGCATACCAATTTCCACAACAAGCGTGTCCTGGAGGTGAGCCCTCATCCATGGGCCAGGCGTGTTCCGGATCCGACGTCGGGTCGGGCACTGGGTTTGGGCATTGCCACCCGAAGCGATTTCCGGGTATGCAGTGCGGACAGGGGCGCGCATAGTCGCCACTTTGAGGGATTGTTGGCTCTGGCGAGGATTCTCGCGGAGTTGGTATCTACTCGTCCCAACTCGGTCAGCCACATACTTACTGAATGAAGGAACGACTATATGCGCACCCGGATTGACATCCCTGGTTTGTATACCTCGTCGGCTTGTTGCTTTTCCCTGTCTGTTCGAGCTCGAGATGGATCAGCACGAAGGAGAACATCAACCATCACTTGAAGGACGCGCGACGATGAGACATTGGTAGAGATGCTGCGACATGCCGGACAATTTGTGCCGCCATTCTGCGAAAATAACAGAGTAGTGAGTAACATGCGGACGTGTCTGAATGGAGAAATAATGTATGAAACACCGCATGGAGTGACGGACACTCTTTTATACGCGTGGCACTCGAAACAGAATAAAAGACTCACGCGAACCCAGAGCAAGCAGCAGCTATTGGTTAAGATTAATAAATTAGCACAATGGACGACAATCCTGTGACGATCGACATCACCTGCCACAGAAGTAATGTTGGCATGGGTAGACGATGACAGGCCGATAAAGCAAGGCCGAGCAGCAACCACAGAGCAGGTCTTGCTCTAGGTCATCTGCAAGTTGTTTACCCGAGATAAGAGCGGGGGTCTGTGTATCTGCAGCTTCGTCAGGAGGAAGGTCTTCTTTCAAACGCTTGCGCGAGTTGTCGCCGCTAATGTCAAATGTTGAGGACGCTCTTCGCTTGAGTGGGCCGGGTGGCACTTCGCTCGGCTCGCCCAGGGGGGGTTCTGTTACTGTGGGTAAACTAAAGTCAAAGGGATGGTCGATTGGATGGCTGGTAGGTCTGGACATGGTCGAGGAAATATGAAAGGACAAAGACTAGGTCGTTACAAGGATTTGTGGTGGACTTGAGGGAAAGTGTTCACAACGTCGTGGCGGAGGTGGTGGTGGTGGTTGTAGTTACGACCCCTCAGGGAAAAGGATCCGAGGAGGTCTGGACAGGTCGGGTTAGGCTCAGGACACGCTCAGGTTAGGTTCACTCGATGGCCATCTTTCCGAAAACAGTTCTCAGTGAGTCCCGCCTACCAGCGTGCTTGCAGAACCACCACTGCCCCTTCGGCAAAGTGTATCCAATTCTCTGCGTGTAGGTGCCGAAAAATCTAACTATGACCGATCTACTTATGGTATGTGATGTGCGAGGCAGCAAAGCGCAAGGCGTCATGTGTGATGGGATCATTCCACTCAATGATTGACCTCTGGCGCTCCCTGTCGCAATGACGAAGTGCTAGACAACAATTCAACCTTTGTGAGCGACGCCTTCAAATTACTCGCTGTCTCCTAAGGACCAAGTGCCAGGGTCAGTCACTCGCAACGAGGGTCACCAACGTCACTCACAGCGTCAGATCGGCCAGACCGGCCCACGCCAGCGCTATAAGCCACGTCTAGCCCGACGTAACGTCCCCTGGCACAACTCTCCCAATATCACCCACCATGACCCTCCGTAACGCTACTCGCTCGTTTACGCCGGCTTTGCGTCGCTTGGCGTATCGGCAGGCGCGTACCGTCTCGCCTAGGCAATTCAGTGCCGATGCACACAACGCGTCGAAAAGTAGTGATACGACATGGATTGTACGTCCGAGGCTTCTTTTTCTTTTTTTCTTTTGTCTTTAACCCGTGTTCGTAGATCGGGTCTGCACTCGTCTTTATCCCGACGGTCAGTCCTCCAACGTTGTCTACATGTCACTCTCACAATGACAATACATATACAAACTACGCTCCAGATTGGATATCTGTTGTCGCCTTCTGCGCGTTCTAAACCACATCATGCGCACAGCGCTTCTGGTCATGGGCAGCCTCGTGCTCCAGCGGAAAACACCCCTCCAGCGCCACCTGCAGAGCCGACCAAGGTATGCCACTTCTGCTCGAGCACGCGCTTGGGTTATCTCAATCACTCGTTGAATTCAGAATGAGGAGACAATTGCGGACGCCGAAGGAACAGAGGTGCCTGCTGAACAAGTGAAGGCATCCATCATCCAGGCTGCTGTGCGCTTCCACAATTTATCCATTCTATATATTGCGATCGTTGAGAACGCCGCACCTCTCTTAGACGCAAGACTCCCCCAGAGAGGCGGCGCAAGCCGAGGCAGAAACGGCCGAATCTACAAAAAATGAGGACGGTGCCCAAGGTAAGGCCGGCAAGGCTGAGACCGACCGTGAGCAAATAGAAAAGCCGCACGCCGAGCCAGAAGGAACTGCTCAGGATAACAAGGATCCGGGGCCGCGGCCGACGGACGTGGGCGAGGCACGTGAGCAGACCAAGCAGGTACTGTTCCCATAAATTGGTCTCTGGAAACCAACCGAGTTGACTGTGATACCTCAGGCGGGTGCACCAAAGGAGGCTGCAAGTAGTAATGCCTAATGAGCACTTGGAATGATCGTGCGACGTGCACCTCGTACGATAAAATAATACGTGGGGCTTAGACAGTATACACTCTCCCACCTCAACTCAATAGCAAACAGTTATCTGGACACTTTTCATACATTTATTTCTTACTTTACGAGATCGTCGTGTGTCTTTGAGTTCATTCGGGATTCTGGAGTGATACTTGTGGCGGGGTAAAGCACGACGCGTGAATGAATACTGTGACGCGTAACTCTCAGCGCTACAATGAACACCTCTCCACCAGACTCTAAGCAACCAGAGGACCCAAATCCACCACCTGGAACGTACAATCCCACGCCGCGCCGTCCAATCTATCAGACCGAGACAACAGGGAATTACTGGGCTGACGTGCGCGAGGCATTTAAGGTGCAAATCCCTCCCGTCTTTTCATTGCTGTCGCTTCTTTTTAACCGTTTCGATACGACGGTATGCTTCTAGTAGAGATTGTCGCCATACGATGACATGCAGCGCGTTGGTGAAATCCCATGTGCACGGAACAGCCTCTTGAGCGGGATCGCCAGTGGTGTTGGCGTCGGCGTTATTCGTGGGCTTAGCGTTCGTACGTCCCTGCCTTAATCCATCTCGGAGTCCCACACCAGCGCATACATACACCGTTTCCCTCTTTGTTTTACTCCATTTACTGATTCGGAGAGGGGAAACCCCCACATGGGTGGGGTTAGATCCGCTATCGGCGAGCCATTGGGCTGTGGGGACGTTCATGCTCGTTTCACTCGGGACTTGGTCAGTAGTTTCAACATTAGTTCTTTGCACCCCACTGGCTCTGGGTTCGTTACAGACATGATCTAAAATGCAACCCCACACAGGACGATATGTCAGCAGAGGATTCTGGAGGAGCGGCAGCGGGTACAGACTGTTGTCGAACAGCTCCCCAAGCGAGTACTCACAAAGTCCGACGACTCGAAGTCAACATCGTGATGAACCCAGCACACGGTGGTATATTCGCTAGACGAAATACACATTCTATAAAACATGGTTTTCCCTATCCCGAAGAGATATCCCGGGCGATAGTACAGTCTCCCAAAAACATAGACCAAGGTGGTATCATATTGTGATTATTGAGGAACCTTCGGAGTGCCCTTCATCCAAATGACCATATATCCTTGCTCCAATTTTCAACGAGTTTGGGATCATCCTGCGGAGGCGTTTGATAGGTAAGAAGATGGACGATGAACTGTGCGAGCTACCTTAAACTTTGCTTGAAAATCGGTAAAACCCCCACATAGGATGAGAACTTCTTGCGGAGTGTCATCGTCTTTCCATAGCTGATCGCGCCGTTCGTTATATTGCTAGGGATAACAGCCATAAGTCAGTGGTAAGGGTCGCGTTGCCGTTGATAGTTGCACCCTACCCGTGCAGCCTTTGGACCCCTGGATAACGCTTACAACAATCAGATTCGCGTAGTAGATAGAGAATGCATGCTGTCATGTCACCCACCGCGATTGCGACAGCGCACAATGGAAGATAATTTGCGGTACGCCTTTGGTGTCGCGAACCAGGTCATCCAGCGTGTCTAAGAAGGTCGTTGAGGGCTCATTACGACAATTGGGGATATGTCCTCCGATAAAGTCACTGTCGCGAACGTCTACGACGAGATAGTCTTTGCCGGGACGTTTGTCACTTTTGATGATCTTGGAAAGATCCTGCAAAAAAAGAAAAAGAAAAAGGGTTCGGATGTGTAAGAATGAGATGAGAATACACATACATCCCTCGATATGTACCTCACGGACATGCGTGTCAGGCGTGCGAGCATACCGGCCCGGACAATCGGACTATTTGACCTGACGTCGCTCTCCAATGTTCCCACGGCTTCCGGCCAAAAGGCCGACGCGTTTGTAGATTTCTTCTCCGCCGCTGCCAACGCATAAACTCCCTCTTCGTTCAACTCGTTCATCACTCCATAATGTCTCTGCCGCAACCCGTTCCCCCATCCTGGAAGGTTCGTATCTACCATTTTTTTGGCGTTATCGAGCGAGTTTTTTATTTTATTTTATTTTCCCCTGCTGATGCAATCTATGCATGCATATATAGGACCTTGGCAAATCCTCCAATGACCTCCTTGGCAAGGACTATCACTTCAACGGTACTTCTCTCGAGGTTAAAACTTCTACTCCCTCGAATGTCACCTTCAAGGTGGACGGAAGCCGTGACTCGAAATCGTCTCATGTCTTTGGCAACCTCGAGGGCAAGTACTCCGACAAGGCTCACGGCTTGACCATCACCCAAACATGGAACACCGCCAACGCGCTCCGCAACCAAATCGAGCTCGACAACCAGATCGCCAAGGGCCTCAAGCTCGAGACTACCACCATTCTCCACCCTGACAAGAACACAAAATCGGTCCTCCTGGGTGCGGCCTATAAGCAGCCTGGCCTTCACTCTCGCGCCGTTTTGGATGTCTTCAAGGTTCGCAGCACATCATACTCCTTCCGTCTCTTATTCCTTGGCCTCACACTTTCACATGTAGGGTCTCACACTTACTGCTGACACCGTGGTCGGTCGTGATGGTTTCCTTCTTGGTGCCGAAGCATCCTACAACGTCACTGAGGGCCGTGTCACCAAATACTCCGCCGCAGCAGGTTTCTCTGCACCCGAGTACGCCGTCACTTTCCATGGTCTCTCCAATTTGAGCACCTTCGCCGCGAGCTACTACCACCGTGTGAGCCCCGATGTCGAGGCTGGCGCGAAGGCTGTATACGATATTAGCGCCACTTCCCCTGCTGTCGCGCTCGAAGTCGGTACCAAGGCGTACGTACATTATCCGAATTGACATATCCCCGCTATGACTCACTTTGATACCATGGTTCCAGTTACCTTGACTCGGCTGCCTTCATCAAGGCTAAAATTAACAATTCTGGCGTCTTAGCTCTTGGTAAGTATCTCTCGTGCCTTTGACTTTGTGTTATCACCCATGGTATTTCCCGTGTAGGTTACACTCAGGCACTCCGTCCTGGCGTCAAAGCTTCCTTCGGTCTTGCCCTTGACACTCAACGACTCAACGACGCGAGCCCCTTGGGACCTGCGCATAAGGTTGGCGCGCAGTTCGTCTTTGAGGCATGAGCAGTTTTGTTTCCTCCCGGCTAAAGATGGGTGCGAGATTGATAAATTGTCCATACCTTATTCTGCGTTGAATGAAACGCATTTTATGTCCTCCTTTGTGGTTGCGTGATCGAGAGCAGGTGATAGATACGCTACATGTCTTAGTTAAGCCACTGAGCGGTGATTGCATGGCCTTGGCCTGGATCTCATCCAACGGACATCGTGATTGCGAGGGCAGAAACAGTCGCATTGTTCAGTAATGTGATAGGGCTTTATTTCCAACAGCACTTCTGTAAAACTTTATACTCCTACTGCAGGCGAATACTGGTACGTGGGTCGGGGACGAGTGTAGATCAGGGGTAGATGATCAAGCTCCGCGCTTCACCTTCTCCAACACTGGGGAAGAAGATAAGTACGGAGGGTTGAAGATGGAAACAAACTCACCAGTATCGTATGCCACCTCACTATAATCAGTGCCCTGGATCTCTGCCGTGATACCATCCAAAGAGCGTCGCAGAGCTTCTCGCGAAGACGCGGTCACCATCTTGTCCTTGATCTTCGCTGCATCCGGTGACCTGATCATATCGCGTCATTATCGCAACGTTGGAGCGAGAATGAAGAGAGACAAAAAGAAATCAAAAGAGAGAGACAGATAACGGAATATAAAAATAAAAATGTGCACTTTATGAGAGCGCAATTGGAAGGCGAATTTTTGTGCATGTGCAAGAGAGGAGTACTTGAAGAACCAACCAACGTACCACTGGAGAAAGATAATCTTCTGGCGCAGGCTGCCCTCGTCATTATGGAACTCAAGGTCGTACACGGCCCAGCGACATTCGGTCTCCGGCAAATCTCCGAGGAAATTATCATAGTCGCTAGACGTCGATTCTTTTAACGGAACGATCTCCGTCTTCGCGTCGTTGAGCTTGAAGATGATGTACTTGGACTTCTTCCTAAGTTTCAGCGCCTGATACGCAGTCAGACAATCTGGGTTTACGGATACGCCGGATGACTAGTGTGTAAAAGCAATTATATAGGGATATTCTGAGATGGCAGAGCAGAAATGTTTTCGTACCATCTCTGTTCTGTGTGTGTTAGTAGTGGGGGTGAAAAGGTGGAGGTGACGAAGGAGTCAGTGTTGTGTTGAGTATCACGATGGCAGTGTCCTCGGCAATCGCCATAATTAGATAATCAATTGCCATTCTTGGCGCTAGTACTCGTACTCGAATACACTACCCAGCCATGCATCATAGTCATATTCGCGTTCTCCTGCGTCGTTCTCGGTTGCGGGCATCACCTCACGCAGGTAATCAACTGCACCAGCGGGTATGTGTGCTAGGCGCAAATCCAGCTCCGTCACATACGGCTGCGGGTGCGCAATACATCCGAGTCAGTAACTTTACCAAGGACCGGAAGGGAGTTCTCAAGACGTACTTTATTGTTTGCGGCTCCTTGGAACGCCTCGCGCAGCTGATCAGGTGACGTTTGGTCTTCTGTGATGTCGACCTGCACGGTGTCAAATCCAACTCCAACGTACGTTGAGAATTCGCCCAAGAGGAACATACCAGCAGGTTAATGAAAGCTTCGAAGGTGATGGCGCCATATTCTTGAAGCAGTTGATCATAGATGATATCAAGGTCCTCGTCCTTCGTCAGGGATTGTCAAGGCTGCTTCGTGGAGACAGAAAAAGGCTTACCCCATAAACAATACCCAAGCTAGCCAACGCGGCGGCCATCTGGGAAACATTGAGAGTATTTGTCTCGTCCTTATCAAAGTAACGGAAAGTGCTCTCGAATTGTTCTATTTGTGCTGGAGTCAGGTTCGTCAAGTTGCGCGACACGATCTGTAGCCACCTTGGTCAGAAACAGAACCTTGCAAAGTATGCTAAACATGCCTGATTATCGATAAATGAGATTTTCTTTGCTATGCTCTGCACGACAAGCTCGAGTTCAAATTCGAGATCCTGGCACGTGAATACGGTGTAATCGTTCTCTTCGACCTTTGCGGCAACACACTCGGCTTCAGCCGCCTCGACTGTCTCTAGTGCCTCCGAAAGGGCAGGTATACGAGTCTGGATACTCTCAATTTGACGTTGCTGCTCTTCTAAGGGACCTTCCACTGCAGACAACTCAAGAGACACGGCACGCAGGCGCTCCCGGAAACCATCCGTCAGCGCTGCGAACTTTTTGCGAAGGGTCTCCTGGATCCTGTCATAGGAATGAGCTAATTGGCCACGAAATTCTACGATAATCGTACTCTCGTATCTGTGCGTTGATTGCCCTTGATCGTTGTGCTTCTGAGGTTAAAAGGATCTCCCACGCTTGGTTGATGTCCTATCGAAGTATGAGCTCGGATTTGCGAGGTTCGACAGATATTACGAACAGAAAGGGCGAGGCCGGGTGGCGGTACATAAGGCCTCAACTTGTAGGTCTTGAGTTTCGTTTGAACGTTCCCGAGAAGTGTGGCCAGATCTTGTTTTTCCGTGACCCACGCTCTCTTCGTGGTCTTCTTGTATGTGGCAAAATTCGCGGCATGCTCCTTTACGTCCGCATATGTACCCGTGAATTTCACTGAAGCCCACTTTTCTTGGGTCTCCTTGAGGGCAGCAAGGAGCTGTGATACCATTACACTTTCGCCCAGTTACTTGGTAGAAAACCCTTGTTACTCACTGCTCGAACACGGCGCTCATAGTCATTTCTGCTAACCCAAATGGACTGCATAAGATCCGCGAACTTCTCAATGCGGCGAGAAATTGTTTCTGCCTGGTCTGTCGAATGAGGGATGGTCATCAACCAGGATTTTTGCGCACATATAAAGAGGTTTACCTTGAGTCGAGAATGCGTGAAAATAACTGGCGACATAGGTCATCACGCTACGTTCATCGGGTCTATCGGAATCGCAAAGATCCGCCACTTCTAGTAGTTGCTGGTTCATTATAACATATCAGGAACGACATGCATCCCTTCCTAGAAACATTGAGAAGACAGACCGGAATTCCGAGTGATTGGGCAGCTACGTCAAATGCTAGTTGGGTATTCCCGTGGCGATCCGACTGCAAGTGGTTGATGCATACAGTCGCATTAAAAGCATGAGCCTACCTTGTCGAGTTTATCATAGTCTATCAGATCCGGTCGATGACAGTGGATTAACGCGCATCTGAGGCAACGGGATTGAACCAAGGCCAGTACAATAAATTGTAGAAGGACATACAGCGCAAGTCCGTCAGCCCAGCTAAGGGAGAAGTCTTGGACATCAACCTCTTTATACGGCGCAGTTTTCCGTTGACACCAAAGTAGCAAGCCTTCCTTAGCGGAGAGGCCTTCTTCACTTGAGGGTACGAATACGATCAGCATATTTATCACAGAACACAACCGACTCTAGGGAGGTATCATACTTGATATCAGCTATCGTGAATCGCAGGACGAGCGTCCATATCATTCCGAGGATTAGCTTCAGGTTACCATCGACGATATCTATGAGCAGTCAGACAGGGAAACCATAAAAGACACTCGAGGAAGTACCTTCAGAACCTATGTTGGTCAACTTCACGCCACGGGACGTGATAAATTCTAGTGATTTGTTCACGTTCTCTACTCTCTGGATCCGCATCCGTGGATTCTTATTGTAGCGTCCAAGGGAAGTATCGCCTGCACACATGGTGCGTCCGGTTGAAGAATCAAAGACGGGGGATAGCACTTACCCATGATTTCCTGTCAGACAGCCAACATTCTCAGCTCAAAGGTTCGAACAGGAAGTCAGGTACAAGACGTACCATGAGTTGTATGAGCCTGACACCGTCTGAAATGTCTTTCACTAGAGAGGTCATGGGGGGGTAGCCATTTGCCTCAAGCTTGGTGTTTAGCCTGGGATACTAATAAAAACCACAGACGTCGAGCATAAGGGTGCGGTGCACCATTTGCAGAAAGTTCGCTCCTGAGTACTACGGGAGAGCGTTTCAAGACTGTCCATGTACAATTACGTCGGTTCGGGCGAGCAAAGCGAGATGAGGGGCGAGATGAGACGATATCAAATGAAACACGCGCCTGTTCACTCTCCGCCTACGACGCGTCCTCCCTGCTTTGCTCTACACTAAGATGACAACTCAGTTTGATAGGGTGTATCATGGCCTCTTAACCGAACCCGGGAGTGCGTTATTCTTTCGCTAATATCCCATGCCGCCTCAGATCTCATATTTCTACTAGAATTCCGTGTAGCATCAAGCGGTATGGCTTGGAGAGGAGAGGATGCTGAAAATGTCATTGCCATGTCTTCAACGGACATCAAATGGGTGCGGTGGCTTCGTGTCGCAAGAGGTTTTCAGCTTCGCGTGGGCTTAAAGGATCGCCGGCGGGAGGCTTTCGAAGGTTTCGAGCGTGATGTGAGTTACTCGTTGCTCCAAGCCATAGTTCTCGTCTAACGCTGGCATTCAGGACCACGATAAGCTCGCTAGCTTGTTGAAGCAACATTTTAGCGTTACGTTAGAGACCGAGGACATCTCATTTAGAGGTTGGAATTGGGGAGTGACCGACTTCCGAGGTGCGACTCTTGTCGTTGATGTTGGCTGAGCTCAGTACACTCAAACTCGCTCTTAAACAGGTGATGAACTGGCCTTCGTTGTTGGCAACAAGACATCCTTCGAGCTTCCCCTGCAGCATGTTGCCAATTCGAACATCGCAGGACGCACCGAGGTCTCACTGGAGTTTATGGCACCGTCTGATTCCACCGGGAAGAAGCCATCAAAAGGTCAACCCGATGAGATGGTCGAGATACGTTTCTTTGTGCCGGGCCAAAGTACGCGCGTGAAGGGTTCCGATGTGGGCTCGAACGGGTCAGACGCTGAAGACGACGGCGAAGATATTAGTGCTGCACAGGCGTTCCACGATGCCATCAAAGAAAAGGCTGAACTTGGCCATGTCTCAGGAGACATCATCTTAAGCTTCGAAGAGGTCCTTGTCCTAACGCCAAGAGGTCGCTACGATGTTGACATGTTCCCGGATTTTTTGCGTCTGCGAGGCAAAACGTACGATTACAAGATCGTATACACGAGTATATCGAGGTTATTCCTTTTACCGAAAGATGACCTACACATTCTATTTATCGTACGCCTAATCAACTTATACACCAGTTTACTTGCTGATAGTTGTTTCCAAGCTTGGTCTCAATATTCCCATCCGACAAGGTCAGACCCGTTATCAGTACTTGGTCATGCAATTTAGTCGTGAGGAAGAGATCACTGCTGAGCTGAACATGAGCGAGTTCGTCTTCCCTGACTCCCGCCTCGTTTTGTTTTGACAAACACCTTGGCCATTAGAGAGGAGATCGCAAAGTTCGACCGGTTAGAGAAACACTATGAGAAATCCACCTTCGAGGTTGTATCGAGCGTCTTCCGTGCGTTATCAAAGAAGAAAATTGTCAGCGCAGGCAGTTTCCAGAGGCAGGCCCCCTTTGCGTCCATCTTTAAAAACTGTCTGAGACTAATATTTTGTATGATGCAGCCGAAATGGGCATCCGGGCCTCAAAGCAAACCTGAAAGCCGTGCAAGGCGATTTGTTCATGCTTGACAAGTTCATCTTCTTCGTCTCGAAACAGCCAGTGCTCATCGAAATCTCGGATATTCATCAAGTCGTCTTTTCCCGCGTCGGGGCTGGGATCGCCACCGCGCGTACGTTCGACATGCAGATAATCACGAAACACGGGCCCGAGTACACATTCACGTCCATCAACAAAGAGGAGCACGAGCCCACGGATGCGTACCTCAAAGACAAGAAAGTGCGGGTGAAAAATGAGATGGTGCCTGATGGCGACCTACTGCTCGCCGCGGCAGGTGACGACTCGGACGAGGAGATGCAGAGCGTCGCTAGCGACGATGATGAGGAACCGCGTGTAAGGCGGACAGGCGACGACGACGACGACAGCGAGGACGGTAAGTAAAATCTCCTCACACTCACCCGCCCCTCCCTACCAAAGGAGTGATATCCCCATTACACTCACACACAAAACATGTACAAAATTCTTATAACAGATGAAGACTTCCAAGCGTCTTCTTCGGATGAGGGTTCCCCGAGCGACGAGTCGAGCTCAGACTCAGAGGGTGGCGCCACCGCATCAGATGCGTCCGGCGATCGCGATATGCTCAAGAAAGGACCGAAAAAGAAGGGGGCAAAGGCGAAAGCGTCCTCAGCCAAGAAGGGCGACAAGGAACCCCCCACGAAAAAGAAAAAGGCGGTGGCGTCTAGTAAAGATGACGACTATGGCGATGACGACGAAGGGGAGAAGAAGAAGAAGCCCAAGAAAGCCAAGGCTGCGAAACCTGTGTCAAAGTCAAAAGGTAGTGACGCAGAAGATCCGATGGAGGTCGACTCGGAGCCCGAGAAGCCCGCGCCCAAACCGAAGCCGAAACCAACACCAGTCAGCAAAGCCGCGAAGGAGGATGGTGATGGACCAGCAAGGAAGAAGCAAAAGAAAACAGGAGACTGAGACCCGTATCTCCTTATCCCATCTTTCACTTTGTTTTGTATATCTGTCGCTTTTCATTACTATATGATAGACATTCTGTTGATGAAATACCGAATGTTTTTTCCAAATCAAGAGGGTGGACTTTAGAACATTAAGGGATACACGACTAAGAATCCGCATAGAAAGATACAAAATGTTCAGAGTACGACAGTAGTTCTAATGAGGGTGAGGCAACACAATGAGTGGACGAACAGTATCCAAGGAATATAAAAGATCGTGCGGGATATACAGGGCTGCAGTCTAAAAGAGCGGTGAAGATTATACTGAAAGACAACCATGAAAAAAGGGTTCATCATCGTTTAGCTAGCAACGATCCAGGTTCAAACGTGTACGCTTGTGTGGGCGTTGCCGCTGCTGTAGGTCCGGAAACGTTTACGAGCGGCTGTTGTGCAATGCGCGTTCCCTTGCGTGTAATTGTTGAAGACAAAAGAGTCTTGCTTGGTGCTCCACCCGAACTGGAGGTAACTCCTACTGGGACCGCGTTACGCTCCTGATGAATAAAGTAGGACTAAAAAGAAGTCGAGATTAAGCTTAATGTAACGGGGATGAATCATCACTTACTCGCGCCAAAAGGACATTCTCCAGCCACTTTTTTCCTTCCTTCTCCGAGCAACAAAAGACGTGAACATAGTCTGCTGAATTCTCAAAGAACGAGAAATTATCGGTGGACTTCACGGCGAAGACATAAGGCTTCGGGGACTTGTGTATCCTCGTGACCATATATGCATCAAAGTTGGCAAGAGAGCAGAGGGATATTTCGTCTTTTCCCTGAGGAAAGAAGTTATTCAGCCAACCCATACGATATAATCAGAAACCAGGTACTCACATTGTCCTTCTTCGAGAGCCAAAGTCCTTGATCTCGTAACTCGAGCCATCTTTTTGACCACTTCCGGGGTTTGCTCTCCCACTCAACATAGGTACCGAATACAGGGGAGCTGGATGGCATGGCCTTTCGGAGAAGTGTAAATAAGCACGTCATTCATCAGAGAAAATGAGCCCATACAGAAGGATGAAGAAGAGTCGCCAAGGGTGTTTTCTTTGCGACTAAAAGGTTGACGCTTTTGTCCTTATCCCAGGAGTTAATGACTTCCGACACAACCTCGAAATGCCGCATAGGTCTCTCTGCAACACATCACTGTGTCAACGAGGAACGGGCAACTTTGCCAAATGAGAATGAGACTCACCCATGCCGAAGTCCTGGGAGACCTCAAATAGCATCCATCCACCAACACCTGCCCAGTTGGCCAATTCCCCTTGTGCTTCTAAGGTGTCTATCACTTCCTTTGCAGTCGTCGCCGGACTCATCATAAGCGTGTTGAACCGTTGAAGATCCACAATGAATACCCGCTGCTGCCACGAAACTTGCTTCGTCTCCTTTGGAACGGGTTGGACGACCGAAGGTGGACTCGGGATGTCAGAGGGCGTACGTGGCGTAGCTATGCGCTGGAAGACGGATGGGTGGAGAGCCGTCGAAGCTTGGTGCACATCATCACTTGTTCGAGGACGCCTCGTAGACCTATATGATGAATCCGATGTAGCATGGGCGGAGGCTTCACGCTGGTCACGCTGTTTGACAGGGCGCGAGGCAGTAGTCGCACTGCGGCCAAGCCGGTGGGTCTCAAGGGCTAAGGCTGGCATAGGCATAGGCTGCTCTCGGGTGGCGTCTGCTGTTCTCGGACGATGAAATGAACGCGTAGGGCGGAGAGACTTGTCCTGGATACCGACATTTGGAACACGTGCATGATCCCGAGATCGCTGGCCGAGTTGGTCTGAGTGAGAATGAGAGTCTGATGGGGAAAGTGAATGACTCTTCAAAGACGGCACGGCCAATGCATCTTGGATGTCCCTCAAGCGCCTTGAGAGATCCTCAGCTGCGACTGGCCGGGAGGAGTTGCTAGGAAGCGTTTTGGTGCGTGGACGAATTGTACGCGCAGATGAGGATGCAGGCTTAGTGGGTCCCTGCGAGAGGGTTGAGCCGACTTGCATATGGTCTCGAGAGTCTTCATCTAGTAATGTCTGGCTGTGAGTTTGCTGTCGGTTCTGCTGCTGCTGCTGCTGTTCCTGTCGTTGTTGGCGCCTCAAAAGACGCTGCCTCCTCCGTTCATCCTTTTCATCACGGACCTGCCTCCGGATTGTGCGCTGAGCCTGTAATGCCGTGGGAATGCGTCGTGCTAAGGGAACATCATCATCTCCCGACGTTGGGACACTCCCTGCTGAAGGCCGTGTAGGATGTCCGGCGCCTTCATCTTCACTATCCTCGCTCTCTGTGTCACTGGGGGTAGAGAAAGTCGAGGGCACTCCCCAATCGCGTTCGTCATTCCTACGATCGCCACTTCCTCCACCTCGGCGATCATCACCGCCGGAACCACGCCCATTACTGTGAGGACCACCTGCGCTGACCTGTCGCCAATCTTGGCCACCATTCCCACGCCCATTGGAGGACTGACGTCCTTCGAAGTCCTCGTCCCTCCCATTAGAACGATACTCCCCGTCACCTCCATCGACAGTCTCTCCCATATCTTGGTGTTCATCGAAAATATCTGCCTCATTTGATTCCGGTGTCGCGTAGTCCTCGTAATTCGATGACCAATCATCATCAGGAGTAGAAATGCCGTCAGAAACCAGCGAATTAACCAGGGGACGTATGGTTCCTGCAGAAGTACCCGGCACGAAGTCATCCATAGTTGAGAAGCCCCCTGGCACCGAGAGAAAGTCGATGTTTTCTGAGTGCCAATCGTCAAATCTAAATGTCCTGGATGAAGGATACACTATGTCTTCGTCGAAGTCAGGCGGCCCAGACTCCTCGGATGACGATCGATTTGGACTTCGGGTGGGCGAGGGTGAATCATCACTCCACTGCGTCTGGAGATCAGGGGAAAGGACAGGCACTGAAGAGGAGGACGAAGAGGACGAAGAACGGGACAACGACGATGATGACGATGACGAAAAACTTGAGAGGACACCGAGCAATGATGCAAACATGTTAGGGCCTTCCTCTGGGCCAAGTTCGAGGGAAATGGGAGGCTGAAAGAATGATGCCTCACTGTCCAGACCATGTGGGTCCTTGCACGGCCACGCATCCGCTGTATTGGCGTGGGTGTCACCAGTATGGATAAGCTCATTCACATCGATTGATGGATCTGGGCCGAGCGGGGACTCCGAAAGATGCAGGCGGTCTGTGACGTGATCAAACCCTTGAAAGGACGGCGCTTCCTCTAACACGCTTTCGCGCTCGGAGCTCACATCCCACGGCTCTAGGGGAAGACGCGCCCCGAGTGTGCCTTTTCGTGCCTAAGACGCGTGTTAATCGCCAAAAATGTAGATTTGGAATGTTACATACTTTAATCGGGTAAACGAAGTCGGACTGTGCCAAGCTATGCAAAGACGGGAGCGACGGCCGCGGTGCAAATGCTGGTCGTGTGTATGCTGGGCGAAGTTGTCGACCACTGATGGGTGAAGGTGAGGACGGAGGAGACATTCGAGGGGGACTCGAAGGCGACCGGGTACATGGGATGGGCACGGACGAGGATGATGAGGTAGATGGCGATGCAACTAGGAATTTCTCAGCCGCCAAAGGTGAGCGTGGTTGCTTGATGGATGTTCGTCTCGAATGCGTTGGAGAAGTGGGGGTGCTACGGTGGAGTGGCAGCGGACGTGCACCCGTATGATTCGCGAACGGGTCATCGTCACGTAAGAAATCTGGTGGAGGCGAGGTTCGCGATGACTCCAAGGAAGTAGCCCCAAGAGCTTGCATGGAAGATGTAGGGATACAAGGAGAGGAATGAGAGGAAGTCGATGGCGAGCGTGCATGCGTTGATATCCGAGGTGGCTCTGAGGAGGCATTGGAAAGTGGGTATGATAGGAAGGGGGGTATAAGTATAGCCTGTAAAGAGGTACGCCTCTTCGGCATCCTGTTATGTTGTCGGGTATATGATATGCAGTTTTGTTTAAAGTCTAGGCGGGAGATACTTGGACCAAATTGAGAAGTCAACGGGTCTGGTAAAGACAGGAATGCAGACGGGGAGACGGGAGAAGGAGAGAACTGGGAAAAGAAGTGGCGGTGAGTCAACAAACGCGTTCGGGAGGTTCGAAACACATCTTAGGGAAAGAAAGGCGCGTAAAAGGGCGCCTCAAATTATTGGTGAGTGCGTAATGGAGATATGTGAGGCACCACTTGGAGAAGGGGGGCCAAGAACAAGATAAAAATCAAAGGTACTTACGAGACAAGAGGTGGGGAGATCGCAGGAGGAAGAGCTCCAGTCGCAATCGAGATTGAGAGGAGGTGGGGAGGGACTGTACAATCGGTAACTGTAGACAGGAAGACAATATAAATTGCGTACTACATACCCCGGATACTGGTCGGGAAGTTGCATTGGCATGTCCGCGGTGAGGGAAAAGCTAAAGGAAAAAAAAATATGCGGAGATGGTGGCCCTGTATGTATGCGGATGGATGGCACCCCTTCCGAGTCCCCGCTGAACCGAGCCTGTGTTCGACGTTAGCGCTGAGATACCGTATGCTCCGTAGTCAGGCAACAAGCTCAGACTACCGCTGGTCGCGTGCTCCCGCTCCATTCTCTCCAGCCCTCCATACTGTATTTCATTTCCAATTGACGGTTGCCTGTGCTGGGCTTCAGTAGTGTGTTGAACGCATGATGCCATCACGTTACGTCAACATCACGAACGTCCGTGTTCCATTAGCCCAGTCTTTTCTTCAAACTTGTCCTCGGAAAACGCGTTTAAATGATGTCGTTTACCAATCATGGAAGATCCGGGGGAAGTATAGATTTGTGCACCCCCGGCTTCCCCGTCGTGATTCCCCCACTCGCCACCTGGGTCTCATTACTGTACTGTACCGCCGGTCTCCTCTCGGATTTTCAAAATCAAAATAAGTATTTCCGAGCCATAGGGTGTTGCTAGGTGGTTGTATTTCCTCCAGCGCTAGAAGTAGATGATATGATACATGCGCCCTTTAATGCGGGCGCGCAATATGCGGCCACTGAGCGCTGGGTTGCGCTGAGAACCCCGCAAGTCGCCGACTCGGATAGCCGCTGATCCCCATCAATCAGTATTCAGTGTTTCTGTACGTTACTGTGCTGTACGACATTATACAGGGAACCCGTACATGATATACGTAACGCGCCCGACAAAACTGTATTCCACTCGAAAAGGAACGCGCGCTTTGTCAGTCTCGCCCCCCGCGAAGATACAGACACTCTCTTTCCAGCTTATCTCCGAACTGTACGGCCGCTCTGCGTCCTAAAAATGCCTAGAGAGTTGCCTGGATTCTATTTCGACGCAGAGAAGAATCGTTACTTCCCTGCATCCTCAAAGCAGGCTGGGAAATCTCATCCTCCTCACTCTCAACCTCCTGCTGCCCGTCACAGTCCGCGCACCCCGGATGCGGCGTTGCCCTCATCGTCGACGCCACCTCCGCAGAGCGCGTGGCGGCGGCGTCCGCCTGACATCTGGCATGCCTTGCAGCTGTCTCGCCTTGCAACTTGCCCAAGGCAGAGAATTGCCACCCATCAGTTGCGTCGCTACTTCAATAACTAATTACCCTATTTCCTAATAACCGCCCGAATGTGTCAGTCAGATGATGACGGCTCAGCTCGAGGCCTCAGTGGCATATCAGGCTATCCCTATTCCTGTGGTGAATGGGAGGAGCCTCACAGCGTTTGCCGTACGCTCTAGAGACTTCTAAGAAATTTTACATGGCCCTGATATACATAACATACAGGCCGGAACTTACGATGGTCGCTTATGGTCCATTGCGGGTGACAGCTATGGGGTCCTCCATAGATTTGATCCTTCCTCGCCCGAGGATCTTCTGTCAATACCAAGTCATGTGTTGCAACATTCATGGATCCGGGAATATTGCCTTGACTCTCAAGTGAGTTATGTGCACTAGTATTTCCCAGACAAATAGAGTTAAACTACTTCCATTCATCCTTTCGATGAGCCACAGATCTCTTCCATTCGTTCCTCAGGCCCCCGGTGGGTGTGAGTGTTTTGACTTTTTAGTACTCACCGAACCAATGCAATGACTCATCGGAGCACAGAGCGACTTCATTCGGTTCAACTATACTCGTGCATGACTTGCCCTCAACTCGGTGAGATTCTGAAAGTATCGTGATTGAAGCACTTGCCCTGATGCCTCTGGGAAGTACGGTGAAGGTATCGCTCACACCCGATTTAGCGTGTGACGTCTGGACGAGCCATTTGCGCGATCGTAGCCTCGTTTTAGGTGGCGATGATCTCCCCGCCTATCATAGTAGCCCCTCCTAAAAACTTATGGGAGACCCCAGGTGTACGAAAACGCGCCCTGCTCATGCAAGATATAGAGAGATTGTCAGATGCTTGGCGCTTAGAGACACATAGTGATGTCTTCGCGGTGCATCAAGAGGAGGTAGGCCGTCCAGTATCTCGTGAATAATACATCGCGTCCGACTTGCGACGCCAACTAGAGCTTAGTGTACACCGGCTCTCGCAACGGCTCCATCCGACGTTTTGACACTCGTACGCGAGCGCCAGGGCTAACCCTCCTTGGCGAAGCGTTCACCAAATCCTCGAACTCCATCACATATCTGAACATCATTAGGGACTGGCAACTACTAGTGTCCACCATACGCGGAACGGTAAGTTGTTGTTTTTTCCTTGGTAACCCCCCTATTGAGACATTGAAATTTTAAAAAAATATACATCGGTGTTATAAAGATTGAGATATTCGATGTTCGCTTCTTGCAAGAAGCGCGACCATTCATGGCCCTCATCGGAAACGTCAATTCATACCTGCCAAGCCTTGTACGCGACGCTACGCACCTTAAATGTTCTAAACATTATAATAACGCATTGATCTCGCTTTCTCTAGCCTCACGCACTTACTCCATGTCAAGACTATCTTTTTGCCGCCGGCCTTGACAACCGTATCCGGGGATGGTCGGCTCTCACTGGCGAACTGCTGTCGCATCCACATCCACGTCCACCCCTGGAGATTCCTAGTCATCAACTACACCCCGTAGACATGCGGGCTTCACCTTTTGAAGTTAAGTTTGAGGACCTAGTCACGTCACTCGAGATCACAGAGGTCGGACATGAATTATGTTTATTTGCTACATCAGGATCGGGATTGCATAGATTTATCTTGGGACGACGCTCTCTAGATGAAACGTGAGCGCCCATATAAAGTTTTGTTGCGATGCTACCGTACAGGGTCGAGATTTTGGTGTGCATCTCATGATATAGAGGTGGTCGACGGAGACATAAAACAATTATTGATTTAAGGTCATAATTTATTTTAATTGATCCCGGGAGTGGGGTTCCTTACAGGTGGGTATCGGTCGAGTTCACTCGACGCCAGAGTGTAACCCGAGCGAATACAAATAGGAATGTCCTTGTCCTCCTTACGCTGCTCCTCCAGAATGCCCAACAGAGAACTGATCTGGCTGAAGCGCTGTTCATCAGCGACCGCGACCTGGACCACAATGGACGCGGTCTGCTTTGGGCATGCATCAGCTCTCTGCATGAAGGGAAAAAAAAGAAAAGAAAAAGGAAGACGGTAGCGAAGCAAACCACGCTTACCTGTCCCTGACTGTTGCCTCGTGCAGTTAGGCTCCACGGCATGGACCGCCTGAATTCGCTTCGACTGTGCCGGTTTCGGATTGTGCGATGATGAGCGGATCCGGCGTTCTAGCGCGAGCATATCTTCCCATTTGGCGAAGAACGAGATTGGAGTCGGGGTCACATGCGGCTCCATCGTACGATCATTGTCTCTAGACGAGGACCGAGATATCACCTCGTCTCGTTCATGGTCAACAACAGAAGCAAGTTCTGTATCGAATAGAAGCCAGTACATGCTCGGAGCTGGGGCAGAAGATTCAGATGGCCCAAGCTGTGACCCGGTCGGCGCGACGAAATCGGAGACTGCATGTACTTGTGAGAGGTCAACATGCCTGCCTGTCCCCTCTGCCTCCACCCCTGCCCGTACCCCCACCCCCGGGCCAGAACCTAAATCAGATTGAAGATATCCCAGTCTAAGTTCCGTATATGCTGGATCCAAACATTCGGAAATAAGATTCACGTGAACATAACGAGTTGGAGTCTGTAGAGGGTCAGGCGGTGTGCTAGCGGGCGAGGGCGAAGCACGAGGATTGCGGTATTTGAAGTTGTCTATGCCAGAGCCAGTGTTGGGAGAAGGGGTACCATGTCTGAAGGGAGGCAGAGCTTGAGACGCCAAGTAAACAGGGCTGTTGGCCACGATTCCGAGACGCAACTGAGTGTCTACGAGATCCATGTGTGGCCGAGGAAGTGCCACTGGGTTCTCGCCATGCAAATGAGGGTAAAATAAGGGACGTTGAAGTTCGCGGTTCCCTTGCAAGTCAGGAGCTACAGCGGGATGCTCAAGTTCCCAGCCTGAGGAGTGCATCCGGCTGTGGTAAGGACTGTGACCAGTAGGAGAGCTTCCGTTCTCAGGGGTAACTTGCACGCCGGAGCTGGAGAACAGATAGGTATGTTCCAAGGGGGCGCTGAGGATACTAGGAGGCGTGCCAGTACCAGACGTGGTTGGTTCCGCTAGATTCTCCGACGGCGACTTGACGGTATTCGGTCCATCGATACTTTGGGTCGACGGCGCAGTCTGGGATCGGGAAAGATGACAACCCACCGTACCGGTCTTAAGTTTACTCTTCGAGGCGCTGTTGTTAACTTGCTTGAACCACCTGGCTATCCACTTGGCGTCTCTACGACATGATCGTATCAGGATCCCCATGCGGTCCAAACCCCTCGAAATCGCAGACCACTCACAGTCCAGTCTGAGCTGCTAGCAGTTTCCTCTGTTCGACTGTCGGGCGAGGCTTTTTCTTGTGCAGCTCCTGAAGGAGTCGTAGCTGCCACTCCTCCGCCGCCGCCGGAGACTCGTTGTGCTCAGTTGGTTGCTTAGAGTGTGATCGCATAGATATCCTGGTGACGGTAAGTGGAGGGCTTAGGTCCATCCAAGAGGAGGACCTTTCACGCTCACGTGCTCGCACTTCTGCTTCAAGCCTCAAACTCGGGGAAATAGAAGGCATAGGATGTTCCACTCATATGGCTACAACTACCGCCAATGTAAGCAGATAAAAAAATAGATGCTACGTATACAGATGAAGCGTCTATCACGCCATCTACCACCTCCTCAGAACCCGCCCGATAGCCCACGCGGTTCCGCCAGCTCCGAGTAGCAAAATCGAAACCCAGGAAACGACATCCCAAAAAACACGACGACCAAGTCTCCTCCGCTGGAGACTACGTTCTTTGCGCTGGAGGAGCTCATCCCCCTCGCCATCTCCAGTACGTGTTGCTGACGTAGGTAGCACAATGGATAAAGGCCGCTTGAAGTAATGTACAGTTATATGTAGGATAGCTGAAAGAAGGTCCGTTAATTAAACCATGCGAAGATTTGTCGGGGGAGCTCACCAGGAAGAACATAAGTGCTCAACAACGAAAGAACAAGCAAGAGATCACCAAGAACAACGGTTGCCCTCCTCGGTAACACGGAGAGTCCAGTTGTAATCATGTATATGATGATCTTAGATATAGATAAATTTACGCGGCGAATTCCATACGGCAAGGGAGTCGGTGGAACGGTGATGAGTATAGCGGGAATAGTTAGTATAAGGTTAGCAGCGCTGGATATTGATATGACCACGATCACTCCATGCTCCGACATGTTCTGTGTTTCAGATTGGTGAACGTAGTTATGAAAACGGAGAGAAGGATGCTTACCGGTCCGTTAGATGATGATGCGAACACGCATAAGGGAAGTACAAGTGCAGCGGTGATTGCAACGCTAGCAGCGATCAATGTTTTGAAAGAACGGCGACGACGTCGCTTCGTAGTGGTCGTAGTGGACCCCCGGAGAGACGCATACAAAGGAATGGTCCACGATGACGAAAAGACGAATGCCGTGGAAGCTATTGGGCATAGTAAATAAAAACCGCGCTGGCACGGAGACGCTGGCGCAACGCTTAACTAATTCCCTGCCAAAGGACACCAGGTCTTTCCCAATGAAGATCCGTAGATAATGTTCCTTTCACGTGGGCATAGGTTACCACACCTAGCCATGTCAAGTAAGCCAAAAATGACGCCCAAGTCGCATATATAATCCGCTTGGAAGCAAGCGAACGTGCTCCATATAGCGGGAGCAACACAAAGGCAATACCAGCGGTAAGGAGCCCTCGGGCAAGTGGGACGGAATGTGCGGGGACGAGAGGAAGGAGCGCATCGACAGAAACTACGGCAGGTGAGCTTTCCGAAGAACGGGAGAAGAGAAGGAATATGCGAACCACGAAGGGATACTGATGCCAGCAGAACCCGCATAACAATGGTGCCCACCCTCACGATGATGCGGAGGAGAAGCCTCGTACGCGTCTTGTCTGAACCTCGCGCAAAAACATCCAGAACTACCTCTTCGATGTCCATTTTTCGAAGGTACCTGGCAAGCAGATACCATAGCTCTCGGGTAAACACCGCAAACGCCGCGCATATGAGCAAAGTGGGTATGGATTGAGAAAGTGGTGTGTCGCTCGTGGGTAAAAACATCGGCCCGAGTTTAAGATAAGGAATAGAAAGATAAAGTAGAACGAGTGTTGGGGAAAGGGGAGGGATGATGGACGCATTGAAGCGGTCGGTTTGCGCAGCGAAATCTTCTGGCAGTTCATCATCACTGGAAAAATCGAGCTCCGCGTTTAGAGAATCGGCATCGTTAACATGGACCAACTCCGGAGAAGGCTGCGTGCCAATAAGGGGAGAGGAGGGCCCAGTGGTTGAGCTGATGGACGATTGCCTGCTCGAAGACATGGTGACGGAGCACCTTCAAAGTCGAAAAGTCGTTTTGATTCCGTGAGACATTACATGACATGATTACTAATCACTCTCCGCTCCATATGCGGCCGGGAGGGCTCAAGAAACGGCATCAAAATTCCCATCCTTTCTGAACCATTCCCTAACATTTCGTAGCAACAAAGAAACGTTTGTTCTCAGACTACCCCGATTGCAAGATTACGCGTGTGACCCGGAAGGACGATATGCGTTCTTTTGACGACGGAAAGCGGCGTCACTGGAAGTATTGTGTTTAAGCCCAGGAAGCGTGGTATGAAGCGTGGTCACTCACGGGGCATTGATAAAACTGTCCGAACCGCGGTAGATGAAGACATCATACAAGAAGGCAGCAGAAAGTCCGCCACAAATAGAGCCCAGAAGAGGGGACCAGATCCAGTACTGACTACGATAATCGAAGACTGCATCAAGAACAGATTAGAGACTGTGACTGAACGTCTTGGGTTAGCCGTACCTTGCCGTCCGTAACCAACCATTGCGGTCATGATGCGGGGTCCCAGATCACGCGCAGGGTTGATGGCAAATCCTACGGACGAACTGTTAAAAAAGACCGGATAACAGTAAAGACAACATACCTGTCTGCATCCCGAATGCCACGGCAATACCAAGGATAGTGAAGAACACAACCAATGGAACGAGCCAACCTGGCGGAGGGGAGTTTTTCTTGTCGGTGACCGCGAACACAAGTAATAGTAAGATGAATGTGCCGATGAACTTAACTCCACTGCATTAGCCAAGTGATTGATTGTTCGTTGGCTTTGCACTCACCTCGTCAAAGAAGCAATTTGCAGAGGGCATGTAATCAAGCTACAGAACCGGTGAGACAAAAGACAATTCATGCAGCGGCTACGAAAGACGGACCGTATAGGTTCCAAAGAGTGAGGCAGTCGTGAGAGTGCGCCCACCCTTCTTGCCCTCGACTATGTTGATGGCATGGAAGTAGTTTCCAAAGACGATGATTGCCCCAGCCCAAGCACCGATGAGTTGCCCGAGCACATATCCGGGCACTTTCCACCATGGGAGATCTCTAAAGACAGCCATGCATAGAGTTACCTATACAGAATGATTCAGTCCGCCTCAACGCGGGGAAGAGGGGGCGTACCACGGGATTCACGTGACCGCCAGTCGTACCCCCGGCAACCCAGGCACCCAAGGCGACACCTGTGTCCTTTATTAGGTGTGTGATAGAACATAACGGTTGTCATTGACTAACCGCAAGCCCATCCGAGGGACAACGAAACAGCGTCTCCCTTCGGAGATGCGGAAACACCAGTATTCGCGCTCAGTGCAGCCTGACAATTACCACCACAGCCAACAAGAGTCAAAATCATGGTTCCAAGCATTTCAGCGGCAGGCTCGCGTATCGTCTCGCTGGAACACAACATAAGCGTCAGGGGCTGCAGTATATTATGCTAGTGGCCAACCGAATCCTCGCCCAATTGTTCGGAGGGTAGTAATCATCATCCTGGTCGTAAATCTCGGTAGAGGGTTGACCAACAGGCATAGGGATTGGTTCCACGACCTTTGCGGAATCGGCACTTGAGCGATGACTGGTCTTAGGGGGAAGTGTGGACATAACGTGGTTTGGTTGAGATCGTGAACGGTTTGGAGGGGAAAGCACCGTTGCGGAAGGGACTGCCAAGGGCCTAGAAAGGGAGCATTGGTACGGCAGCCTTTTATTCGATTTTGGTGCCAGCGTCAGTGAACATCTCGCATTCACCCGTGGAATTGGATTAAGGAAAAATGTACCCCGAGAATCCGACGGTTGTGCATTCGATCCATCCGTTTTTTAGCCGACATTCTGGCACCAATCGACCATAAACTCTTTAGAGAGGTGCCGTGGCATTGGAAATTTAACCTTTGGCAGAGCAGCGATGAAGCACCACGTCTCGACTATTTCCATGATCTGAGCAGCACAAAAAAAGGCGCCATGTGACACCAGCTTGGTTGACACATTGTCATAAATGGATAGGAGAATGCGGTGTACGACCACGTAGAAGAGCCGGCTCTAGATTTTCGCCGATTGTACGCTGATGATGAGCGCTGAGGGAAGCATGATGCATTACACACCATTCAGGGATTCCAGAGTGGAAGAGTGAGGATGGTTAGTTAGGGATCTGACTAGAATGACTCGTGGCTCACGGGTGTATAAACGACTCCTATGGCGCACCAGCATATTCACTCGTGCTTCCCAGCGACAACAGTCCCTCGGTCCGAGTCATCAGCCTCGTGCCTGTACCTCATCACGCCCACTGTAGTACAGCCCACCGGCCCAAGGGCGCATCACTTGCACTTCATAGGGCGCAAGAGAAACGTGTAATGCCTCAAACGCACATGGTCCATTCAAGGTCATCTGTTCACATGCTTCCTTAGAGTGGCAATTGGGCGCGAGGAATGGCAACGTACGTAGTAGGTCTCTCCCTTTAAAGGTGGCCGCGGTATTGAGACTTCCAAAAACGCACGTACCCACCGAGCAACAGCAAAACATTCGAAGAATCGATGCAGTTATGGCGAACGCCGCTATGGACTGTTCTATATATGAATTTGGTTATGGATAGTCATCCCGAGAGTTTACGCCTCGGCCCTCAAGTCGCTAAAGTAGAGTATTGAGTAACGGAGCGTGTCACGATGAGCACCATGGCCCTCGGAACAGCCCGAGATGCCCAACAGTGACACATCGGATCGACCCCAGGATCATCTCCATTGTAGTACAGTGAATCACGGGGTCAATGAGAGCAAGAAGGACGGAGATGAGGGTGGGAAGAAAGAAGAGAAGAGAGCAAGCACAAGTAGGTGTTGCAGCCGCACATTCGCCGGCCTTTGGACACATGCACACCTCATTTCTGGATTTCTTGATCAATTGAACCGCCACTAACAAAAAGAAAAGAAACGAGATTGTTACACGGACTCTATTACCTTCCAAATTCGAACTTACGACTTTGGTTTTTTGGTAGAAACCATCTCGTAGTATGACGAAAGGAAGAGAAAGGTTGTTATCGTGCCAGGCGACAAACACCGTGAAACGGCCAAGTGCGATCAATTATATTTAGGGTTTCCAAGTGACTAGTGCACTGTACTGCATGGTGTTCATACTCACCGTCACCTTGAGGCTCAATGCCTGCTCGGGGTTTGTCTACCATGAACCTGCTGCCAATGCGTACAGGCTGCCGGTGAATTAAAAAAAGCTGTCAGTTTCAAAGATATGCCATGTTGTGGTGTGTAAAGTAGATGATTTACAACTTGACAGATCGTTTCACGAAGCCATGCATAAGTGGTGCGTAGTTGATGTGCGCCCCACGCGGATCTCACGGACCGGTCTGTTGCATCTTCTTCTGGCATTCCATCATAGATCAGTGGAGATACTGTGGATTGGGATTGAACGTTGAACGTTGAACGTTGAACTCCGATCATGGGCACTGGTACTAGCTGCGTGATAGACAGCCATGTTTTCATCTTACAGCACAACCTTATCAAAATGACACCAATGGAAATGTACTAATACAAACTGTATTAAATCTGTAGTGATTGAGTGAAAATGAGCAAGATACTTGGTCTTACCTTTTGTATCTGGGTAGACCAAGAGGGAAAAGTCGTTATGGTAGTGCACGATTCGAAGCATGCATGGGATGAAAAAGAAGAGCCGATGCTCGCTTAGGGTCTCGGAGTGGAGCGCAGGGGATTTCCTAGAAGCACGGAGGAATTCGCTCAGAGGAATGCCATGCATTCTCAAACTGAATGGATACGTGGATACGATGTGGTTGTTTATTCCAGATCATGGGCTGACTGGGCCTGAATTGCCATTACAGTATCTTCGCGCGCACTTTTGCCGTGTGCAGCGTTTCCTTCCATTATGTGGCTTGCAAAGGATGATATTCTGATGTAGGCTAGCGCTCCCTCTCAGGCTTCTCTTCCTGGAAAGAACCCAAATATCATCACTACAGTACCCTACCGTATTATCACCTCCGAGGCAGGTATGGTTTGTAAAAGATGACAAGAGGATTAATGAAAATTCAACGTTAAACCTTCAATGTCGAATATTGGATAAATGAGCTACGAAGCTGGGGGTCTCGATACGGCAGATTTTGGGTGCCCTCCTTAGTCTTCGTGATGTACGTCGGTCCCTCATTTCGATCCACGCAACGGGTGCCCAGAAGTCCTTTGCGCCGGCGCAACGCCTCGTTGTTCTCTTCTTCCCACTTTTCCCTATCCCCGAACTAGTCGGCACTTGCAGACGGAAATTCCCGTGACAGAGGATTGGGCACTATCGGTCAATTGTGGACGCGGTGTTGACAATGATTCGTCGGTCGCACTACAGTACTTTCGCATCCAGGAATGAATTTTACACCAATCCCCCGGATTGCAAAATATCCGGATCGGATGGAATTTTGACATTTACCTCAGATTTTCAGCTGTTCACAAGTAAAAGCGTAATCCATCGCCAGAAGCATGAGGTCCGAGGGACTCCAAGTTAGTTGTGACATGACACAACTTGAGACTAGTCACCCAAGCTTTATTAATTCACAAGATTGGAATATAGCCCAGGTGATCTTCATAACACTAGCCTCCAAGCATGTGGGTCTTAACAGGGCGTGTGATACAGTGTCAGTGTCAGTGTCAGGTAGTGATATCCCCTGATCGTAAAGATTGTCTGACAGCGGAACGAGCCTCGCCACGCATTGCTTCCCATGGTCCGGAGGCGGGCGGGTCAGTAGAGCTTCAATTATTGCTGTCCGAAAGCTACCGGAGTCACAATGTAGGAAGGGCAGCCTGTTAAGGGTTCCGCCGCATTGTGATCCTGAAGAGAAGTACGCTCTCGGTATCGGCCTGCAGGCAAGAAAGAGTAGGTATTCAAGACTCCAAGATGCCTAATTGAGCCTTAGTCTGGGAAGTGGCTAATTCATTTGGCAACTGTTGAGCAATCTAGGTGGAAAACTTTTAACTCGCATAGACATTTTTTTCAAATAAAAAAACTCACCCTATTAATACACACCTCTCCCCCTACATCCCATCCACTCCTTGCCACGGGCAGGATGCAATCCACTAAGAAACTGTTCGCAACCTCGTCAATGTCGAACAGCGACTTTGTATACTTCCTCCAGCGGATAATATTGATTATCAGCTTCTTCTGCCGGGAAAGTACGCGCTTCCTAGCCGGAATAGCTTCGGGATGGAAAGGCGGGTTATCTTGCGCGAGGAATGGCTCTTGTAAAGACATGAAGTCATTCACAGCATTTTGGAATACGCTCAAGGCTGTCTTTAAAAACATCTTGGACGGTGCACGTCAGAAGTTTATCCGGCTGCCGGGAAGTTCTAAATCACCTGAAACTTAGGGTTGCTTCTTTCAACAGAGATCTCAACCTCCTCTGCCAGGTCAACCAGGCGTCGGATATCCTTTCCCGAGAACGGGTCGAGAGCACCTCCTTCCAGGAGTTTAGCTAAACGCGGGAGGACCACAGTCGTAATAGTGGCAGAGACAAGATCCCCATCGGGTCCAAATTCCGGCATATCCGTATCCTCATGGGGTACGATTGGCCGGGAATACTCGTACAGATTGGCGTACCAACGAAAACTGTCCAACGTCCGGGAATCCTAGAATGAATGGGTGACATTAATAAACGTACTTCGGACACACGATTGGGCACGCTTGTCTTACCTGGAACGGATTCCAGCCTAAAATTTCGAGCCTTGCCCAGAACTCCCATGCGCCAACCAGCGCCAGCCCGCCCCAGGCTCCAATATAGCTATCGTCGAAACGCTCGCGCCATGCGGCAAACCTTGCACCAATACCCTGCATAGGGACCTTGAACTCCTTGGCTTTCACATCTGATAAAATCTCATCGCGTTGATGAGACAATTGTTGAAGTGCAGCGAGATAGTCGGTTGCATCAGAAGGTGGTAATGTGGCATCTGTAGAGTAGCCTTCCTCGTCTTCACCTTGACGGCCATTCCTTCGTCGAAGAGCACGCCGAGCGGCACGCGCAGTGCGTCGGTCGTCTCGTGTAGCTTCTGCATTGAAACGAGGAATAATGCGTCCCATTTCATCCAGTTCCTCTGGGCCTGTATGCGGAAGTGTGGGGCGGGATCCCAGAAACATAGAAAGATCATCTTCATCCTCGGCTCGACGCCGTGCTTGGATCATATCACGACGCTCCTTCAATATGGAAACATGCTCATTTTCCAACTTTTCGACTGGAGGAAACTGTGATCGAGGAGTCAAACAGCGGCGCATTACTTGGGACACAATCAAGATCGTACCTTTTCGTCAAGAAACGTAGCGACGCTCTCTAACCAATCTCTGAAGTCGGCAAACCAACTTCTTTTCCCCTCGGCCCGAGTAACGATGTCTCGTAGCTCCGCTTCGCGTCCGTCAAGCTGAACCTGCTCTGCAGATAAGGCGGATATCGACGTAGAATTCTGTGCATGAGAAGCGGTCACAGAAGTGAGAGTTTGGGAAAGACGCATAACCGAGGACTCCAAGCTAGGAATCTCCGTCAGAGGAGGAACTGGTCCTGCGTAAGAGCGCGTTTCGAAACCAGAAACAACCTCACATACTTAAAGTGGGTTTATAGATAGGGGTCGTGGCAGGAACAGAAGGACCTTCATCCTTCAAACCACTACGCTTTATTTGGGCCTTTTCCCATTCTTGCGTCTCCTCATCGATTTCTTCCCTAATGTAGATAAGTGAGACGTAAACTACGTGGGTGGACGAGAGATACAAACGCATCGGCGATGAGACCTTGCATTTCTTCACGGAGCTTATTCGTCTCCGCCTTTTTAGCCTTCTTACCCAGAGCAATTCGTGTTTTGGCACTCGTATACTCCGCAAAATCTGATAATTGAAGTCAATTTTATCACGAATTTGGTTGGTTGGATAGCTCACCGTCATCCCCTTCGCCGAGGTCATCATCCTCACGCATGAGGCGGCTTTCCGGATGGGGGCCTTGATACTCGTCAACACGCGTGGTCAATGATAGGGAAATGTATTCATCGGCATGGGAACTAGAAGGGCCGGCAGTACGCATGCGCTCGCGCTTCTCTTTGGCAGCCAAAACGGCTGATTGAGAAGGTATAGCCGCTACTCCGGTATCTATAAAGGGAAAGGACGGGTACTTCAGTACATAGCAAAATACGGAAGAACGGGATATGCCAGTCTATTACCATTACCAATAGTGTCGAGGATTTCCATAGCCGAATCCCCTAGTACCGAATGTATTGGGGTGCCGTCATGGTGAGTATCACCCTCAGGTAAACGAGGACGAGAAGAAGGTGTGCTCGCTTTCAACTCGTTCAGGTAGGCCTCATCGTAGACGGGACCTCTATCAGTATGGGGAGATATGCTGGCTTGATCCAAGTTAGATGGTGGCGTCCTTAATCCATGACAATTGTAAGCACGAAATACGGTATACAGTAGTAGCAATCTCACCCCGGAGAGGCTGGGTGTTGCCGGAGCGTCAATTTCTGACTGAGAGTAGACTTCTTAATTTTGAAAACATCTTCACTGCCCTCCTGCAACAAGGGTGAAGGTTGAGAAAACTAGCATAGCGTTGGACTTACCTCCTCAGCCCCGAAGCTCAGCGACGTTTTTTGTTTGACGCGTTGTTTGGCTTTGGTCTTGATTTTTGAAGCGACTGCGCTAGGAGACGGCTCGGCTTCCGTCGATTGGACTCGCTGGTCTTGCGCATCCGGCTGTTGTTCTTCTCTCGCCCTCTGATTCGCCTTGAATTTGGTTCGTTTGAAGATGACGGGAGGGTCTGACATGTTTGTCCGGGCCACTGGACGTCGCGTCAATCACGCGTTAGCAATCCCGATGAGTGATCCCGAATGAACGATTCCCACGATACTTCAAAAACGACTCCCTTCCATTAAGCCATGCCTCCTCGCCCTCGCCCTCGTCCAGCGAATCGCCAGGCCATTGATAAAGCCCAGAATGAGGCGTCCTCCTCCATGGTGCAGGCGGTGTCATCTGCAAAGACCGATAGGGAATTGGAACTGGATAAAGGAGATGAGCTCTTCCTCCGCAACCGAAATAGGACCGCCAAGGATTGGAAGAAACTAGATAAACTGACGAAGGGCGAGTCCGACCACCCTTTCGATTCATACTCAATGATACTGATACGTATATTGTAGAACAGGTTGCCCGGTCTTCCGACGGGGACTCAGACGTTGAAGAAGTCTCCGACGCCTCCTCTGGGACCCCTAGAAAGAGACGGAAGGCAAGACACCGGGATGAGAATGATCTCCCAGAATGGACCAAGCATGCCGATATAGATCTGAGGTAAGTCATTCCCTTCATATCGCAAATAAATGTCCTTCCCGCAAGGCGGACATCCAGTAGCGAGACTTCGCATCAGGGTGTACACAATATACCCAGGTCGATCGACGGATATTATTCTAACTTTAATAGATGATGGGAACTTCTCTGACTCTTAATCTAGCTTGCTAGCAACCGACGATGAGAGCGACGCTGAATTCGTTGATATTGCTTCTAAAGAAGTAGACGGTTCTACCTCCAATGTACTTAGAGGCAACAAACGGCCGCGCAGTCGATCGAGATCATTGACCCCTCCCCCAGAGCTTTCCATGCAACAAATTCTGAATGTTCGGAACATTATTCAGTAAGCTTTCCGTAGATATTCACAAGGTTCGGTCGACTTAACAGCTTTTGTAGCAAGGAATTAGGAAATGTACCACGCCCAGATTCTCCATCAAACGAGTATATCGATGACTCAATGGATAGTATCGTGCTTGATGAAGATCTCGCTTCCATTGCCCGAGAAGCGAGGGCTCGAGTCAAACATGGCGGCGACATCGAGACAAGAGGTGGACCAGAGAACGTCACAATTAAAGTACACTGGCAGCCCCATCCGCTAAGCCCTGATAACAGTATTGATGTTTGGACCTTCGTAACGAAAAGGGTATTAATGCTCTTTCTACCCTTCTTGGAGTGTTTGTGATCTCTTCCATATAGCATGACACTTTCCACGCGCTCTTCGAGGATATTGCCGACACAGCTGGCATTCTCTCGCGGGCACTTGTCCTGACACATAATGGCTCACGCGTATTCGCATCTGCAACGCCGCACAGCTTGAAAATCTGGGTGGAAGCACAAATGGGTACGTTTGATCCCAGAGCTCGAGAGCGCGCCGCTTCATGTGATTGATGCCTCTCCATTCAGACGCGTCCGACTTCGCGACTTACGAGTATCTCCGCGAGCACCGGCAGGAGCGTTCTACACCGACTGCAAATGCGCCGCCCCAAGGGTCCTCGCCGCCAGGCAGCGCGGGGGATGGGGATTCCGATTCCGATTCCCAGTCAATGGCAGATGATGATGACGACGACATATTTAAGCTGGTCGTACGGTCGGGTGTTACGAAGGACGTCACTCTCAAAGTACGACCAACGACTACGTGTGGCGCCATTGTAATGGCGTTCTTGAAACGTGCGGGGATAGCGGATCAATACCTTGACAGCAGAAGCATCCGTGGGGGAGGGGGCCCACGACTTATGATTGATGGCGAGCGTATGGACCCTGAGACCCCTATTTCTGAGGCTGACCTGGAAGATGGTGATCAAGTTGAGGTCGACGGTCTGTAACACCACTAGTAGCCCGATGACGAATGTGGCTTTTGATATGTACGGTATCCTTACACCTTGTTCTCGAAGTCTTCCCATGTATTTCCATCTGTAATCAACACAGACACCGCAGACCTCGCATCCACCAATCGAGGTGTATAGAATTAGACTGTAACGTAAGGAGAGCCGAGGAAGAGGGGCGGTATATCAACCGAAAATAATAACGAACACACAGAATGCAACAAGATAACATAGTTTATGGTGTCACCAACAGCTCAGCTCTCCGCATTTCGAACCAGTATTCGTGCATTATTCACGAAGGCCCGAATGAGCTCGTCGAACGTTGAACGCTCAAGCTCCGAAACACTCTCATCGCCTCGTCTTGCGGCTGCAGCGGCAAGTAACCGTGAATTAGCGAATTCTAGCTCCAATTCATGGATGATCTCCGGCTGTACGAGAATGAGGGGACATTGGGCTTGGGCAACGTGACACAACCTACCTGGGGGCCTGCAGCGCCGTATGACGTGACCTGTGTTAAGTCGACGACGAACTCTTCATGAGAGTAGCTAATGCGGTCCTTTCGACGTGAGTGCGTCGGCGAACCCAAAGGATGTTGCACTGAAAGGAACGATAAGAAACGTGTCTCCGGGACACCGTGAGAACAGATATATGCACCTGGTACTTCAACGTTCACACTGATACGCCAGTCCGCGGCTCGTTTGGGACTGTAGACATCCAAGTTGCCTAAGCGTATCTTCTTCACAGTTGCAATGACATCCCCGGTCTTTTCGTTACGCGTTACGCGAATTTTCTCTCTGTCCCTAGGGTTCTCGGACGCATAGAATGAGTCGACGAGATGTGAATGAGCGTACTCGATGGATGATGAGTGATGTCCTGGCTTGTCTGATGCTTCTTTGAGCCTGTTGAGAAGGATGTTATAATGTTGGTGTTGGGCCTAGAAGACGGGCGTGAACCAAGTCCTCGAAGAGTTGATACGCAGCTCACTTGAGACATCTTAGACTCGAAGTGGCAGTCTGCAACCTTTGGAGCAAGGACTGACAAGTGCGGTAAATTTTCTGAATACCCCCGAGCGACGAAGACCATACTTGTCTCGACCAGTATGGGCAGATGGAGTCGGTTACCTGTCCCCCGGTCCTTCAACACGCCAATCTTCGCCTCGACCTCGATCTCGCCCTTTAGGTCTGCTGGTCGTGTCGTAATCAAGTGATGAATGAAGTCCGCAACTTCGCGAATGAACTCATCGAGCGGCTCTACCCCGAGGATAGAGAGGGAAAGCGGTGGCAAGACGGATGATGATGTAGCATTCCGCCCGTTTGTTCTGGCACGATCTGAGGGAGGGGAGTGGCGCGCGCGTTTTGGAGGACGGTGAGTATAGTCCGCGTCTGACTCTGAGCCGGAGACATAGTGAGGATCTCGGGTTTCCATGGGTTGTGAGGATGTGAGACCGCAGCAGCGCGTAAAGAGTACAAGGGAATGGGAATAATGTCAAAGGTGTAGTGAAGCCCCGCTCCGCTCCGGCCCGGTTCGATCCGCTTTGAACGGACTTCGAAATGAATTGAATTCAGTTCGTCAATGGACGTCGATGATTTTGACGACCGCTCGACGTATAGTTTGTCGCCTGCAGATGAAAGCAGCTCGTCTGACGAAGAGCAAGAAAGCATCGAGCTCCCAGGTGCAGAGCTTCGGATAGAGGGTGACTTTAAGTGTGCAATGCCCTTCCTTCACCCACCACCGTTAATTTAACGCGATAATTATCTCTAGCCGCCTGGTTCGGAATATCAGGCTGGCCGATGATTCATCCACCGTCGGCGTCTTAGGCAAAGAGTGGGATCTGAACATCGGGGAGCAGGAAGTAGAATTTCGAGATGACCTAAGAGCCGCGTCGGGGATTGGGAAGAGGCGGAGAAAGGTGTGGTGTTGCCGTCGTCATTCAGCAGGACTATTAAACCACTGCCACAGCGTCATGGCCGGCGTCCAGGGGTCGTGCTATCACAGCAAGTCAGAGCTCTCATCGGAGAGGGAAACCAAGCATATATCGATGGAAGGACACAGGAGAGCATTCAAATCATGCAAGAGGTTATTCGAATAGAGCCCCGTGCTATGTCGGCCTGGTCTGTGCTTGCCAACTGCCACCATGATCTCGGGCAGCCTCAGAAGGCATTGCAACTACGCATAATGGGTGCCCATCTTCACCACGATGCAGAGGAATGGGAGCGATTGGCCAAGGAATCGAAGTACGCATAACTATTTGATAATGATTGTTCCAGTCGTAAGATGACCACAGGGAGATGGGCTTCAACCAACAAGCATTGTATTGCTATGGAAAGGTCCACAGTCTAGACCCGTCGAACCTTAATGCGCTGTGGGACCGAGCAGCGCTTGCCAAAGAGATTGGTGATAATCGAATGGTATGCAGTTCTTTATTTTTCACCATCTCGAACTGAATCAAATTAAGGCAAAAAACTCGCTATTGGCCTTGTTGAAACGAGTCCCACATGACATGACCGTCCTCAAGGAGCTTCGACCCCTTCTTATTGAACTCTCCGACTATGGTCTATGTGCGGAACTTTATGAAGCTGCTTTCGCGCATTACTCGGTAGCCTTTCCAGGAGGTCACGGTATTAATCCCGAAACGGGCCAAGAAATCCCCGGGGGTGGATACAGCCTAATGGAGATCCTGGTGCTCGCAGATCTGTATAACACTATGGGGGATCATGACAAGGCTATCCGCGTCATACGGAGTGGATGTCGATGGCTCCAAGGACGTGGCTCGCAGAAGTTATGGGACTCGTGCGAAGATGACAGAGAATACGATGAGACAGATTGGAGGCTAGGAAGCGGGCGTGGTCGTGAGCTGGCCCCGGGAAAGTATCCTCTTGAGGTGAATGCACGACATCGGCTAGCCGTCGCAAGAATCAAGATGGGCGACATTGAAGAGGGTGTGGTGTGTGGCCCTATTGTTCAGGCGAGACCCTGAGTGTTGATATAAAGACAGGCCCATGCTAGTATTGTCTTGAGCCAGGACGTTGTCGACTATGCTCCCTTGTTCGTTGAAATCGCAGATGCATACTTCGATCAAGAAATGTATGCTCAAGCGAGGCCCATATACGAAATGCTTGGTCAAGATGCCGGGGTATGTTGTCTGTCCATCACATCATCGACTGATTGTTTATGTCACCATAGACTAGTAGTTTGCACGTCCTCCTCCAGGTCGCACTGTGCTACCACATGCTCGGACAACTTCAGGATGCCGCTGAGGTCTATGAAACCAGTATGTTTTATTGGTGTACTTCTGCTGTGGATGAAACGTATAGGATATCTAGTACTCTCCCTGGACTCCTCTTTGAATGATGTCAAGATGCGATTGGCAGGAATATATGAAGTTCTCCACGAGCCTCGCAAAGCGCTGGATCTCGTCTATCAGGGTACGTCTTACGAAGTTCGCTAGACGACTGATTTACGATACATTCCAGTAATTGACTCGCGAAAGAAACGCCCCAAAGATACTGTGGTCAACGCGAACCCCGCAGATACGCAGAGTTCGTCGCTTTTCGAAGAGTCGACTGCCAAAAAGAAGAGCAAAGTCTCGAAAACGGGCCGACTGACCCTGCCACAACTGCACGAACTAGAACGAAAAAAAGAGGAGGATGTGAAACGCGGTTACAAGCTTCTCTGTGAACTCTGGCCCAAGATGCTGCTGCCACAAGGTGCCGCTGGTCAGGAGCTCGCAGAGCGGGAGTGGCTTCTTGAAGCTGAGAAACTAGTCGACATGTTCAGAGAAACGAGAAATCTGTTCCGAACATCTAGGGTGAGTATCCTTTAATACCTGCGCGATCCTCAGTGTCCGGACGGACAGCGCCTTCTCTTGTCCAGAGTAACCCGTTCCGGGGCATGCTACCAAAGAGAGCGAAGAGAACTGCTGAAGAAAACGAGGACGAAATGGCATCTCGTCTCCATTTGGACATTGGTAAGTGCCAAAGGTTTCCTTAATACGTGCACCACCGACAAGATCAACAGAGCGAGTGAGGCTCTCCCATGACCGAGCGAATGAGAGCAACAAGACGAGGGCCGTGGACAACTTTCGCAGTGTCACCTTCGAAAATTGGCTTCGGCTGTTTATGCAGGTGAGGGGTCCTGCCGTATGCTTAAGGGTGCAGAGATTTAACAGACTTCGCAGTATGCGTTCATTCTAACAAAGCATGGAAAGTATGAACTCGCAGACGAAGTTCTCAACCATGTCCTGATCTCAAATGCATATATGGACCGTCGAAGTCAAGACACCATTCGCCTCGCGTCGATCGGTGAGTAACAAAATATCTCTGCTTTTTAGAAAGAAGAAACCCTCTGACGCGAATTAACGTAGCTTGTGCCATCCACGCTCAACGATACCCAGCTGTCGTCGAGCATTGCCGAAAATTCATCGTCATCCATCAGTTCAACAACGAGCCCCTGCGCATGTTATGTGCCTGTCTCGCGAGCGGTTACCGAGCCACGGACGCCTTTATCGCTTCGACTCTGCAGAAGCACCTCTTTCGCGAGATGAGGTTATATGACACGGCGGTGCACAACAAGGACGCCTTGAAATGGAATGCCATTCCCCGCCGATGGGGAATGAACAAATCTGGCGAGGCGGACGAAGTCGTGGACGAGGAGCCTAACCCGGAGGGCGTGGAGGGAGACGAGAAGAATCCGGTGCCTCAGATACCAACGAAGGATAATCCTGCAATTTTTGCACTGTATGGTCATATCTGTTTGGCAGGGAAGAGCTACCAAAGCGCGATTTGTGGGTGTTCGTTCGTCGTTGTTCTTAGTCATGGTGTTGACAGGCATCTTTCAGTCTACCTTCTCCACGCGTACGATTACTGCCCAAATGACCCTATGATATGCCTTGGACTCGCAATCTCTTCAATGGGCCGCGCGATGCAGCGGCAATCTGACAATAGACATCACCTCATAGCCCAGGTAAGAAACTTCAAAGAACTCTAGCTTATTTTCCGTGTCGTCGTTAACTATCGGGCTATGCTATAGACGATGGCGTTCCTCACGCGATACCGTGCACTTCGCCAGGTGGACGAGACGGAATCGGATGAAGTGGAATATAACTTTGGTCGTGCGTTTCAGCAACTTGGTGCGAAAGTTCCCTCGATTTGTTCTCGTCTCATAGCTGTTCTTACTGTTGGCATAGGTCTTCATAGTCTCGCAGTCAAGCATTACGAACGCGTGCTCGAAATAGCGGAGAAGAAGACAAAAACTGATCCCGACGTAAGGTTCATCTCCAAATGAAGAGTAAATGATAATATTGACTCTCCGTAGGACATTGGATTAGCTAGAGAAGCCGCTTATAACTTATCCATAATATTTGTAACGACTGGGGCAATCGGCCTAGCGGAAGACCTGTACCATCGCTGGCTCACTTTGTAAACCAATACATACATATTTTTGCTGTGCAAGAAAATGTCCTGGAGAGATACAGTATGAGGAGAAGTACATACTATGTCATGGCGGGACGGCAATCGTGCCATGATCGTGTCCATGGTCCAGTGAAGTGCCCAGTGCAAATGGTGTAAAAATCCCCAACACGATGAGCAAAATTCGCATTTTACTACCAACCCCTTCGGACGACTGGCGATCATGCGAGACCGGCTGCAGCACGGTTGCCACGTAGAGAAAACTTCCGGCCTGAAATTTACTCCGTTATTAGATGTGATGTACTAGCCGCTAACGCCTTTCATACAACGAGAAGACTCACAGATATGAGCAAGGCAGTGCCAACGCCGTCCACGTGCTTCGATCCAAAAAATGAGAAGGTGGCGTAGGAGGCGATAGCTCCGACTGGGGTCGATGCGCTGAATAGGATCAGATGTCTTTTGCACTCCACCCGCGAGAGGGAAGTCGACATCAGAGTGACTGTGTACGCGAGGGCGGTAGGAGCTGCAGGGGCAACAAACAAGTGGGGGAATGCGATTGAGTGAGCGATAAAGGCCGGGAAACTTGGAAAGCTCGTGCCCATAAGGAAGTATTACGCACCCTTGTGTACCGCGAGAGCCATGAAAACCACCAAAGACAAGGCGTAAGGATGTGAAGACGACTCGTCGTTTGATAGAACCGACATCCCAAGGGCGAGGCCATCGGCCAAACCGTGGAGTACCAGGCCTATGGTGATGGGATAGGCGGAAGGCGGGTCACTCTCGACGTTGGTCTTCGTCGCGCTCACGCTGCTAACGGAGGCACGTCGCTCATAAGGTGTCGGCACGCCGTCTGTACCATCATCGAGCCCAGCAAGCTCCACGTCAAAGATGGAGTCGGGCGAGGTAATACTGCGAGCATGCTGCTGGCTCAGCCGGCGCACGTGCTGGTGCTGGTGCTGGTGGGAGTGAGAGTGGGAGTGGGATGAGCTCAGCTGCTCCACGATGAGCATGAATGTGAAGCCGAAGAGGAGCGGCATGGCGATAGAGGGTCCGTCTAGCGTGCTGGTCGATGGCCGACTGCGTGCGAGGGCTTCGATACCCCTGGGGAACGGACGGACGACATCACGGTCAAACTACGCTTGGGACTGGTGCCGCAGTCGCTCAACAACTCACAGACGTACTCGGGAATGATGACGCCTAACGCTGCACCGAGAAGAAGACCGGTGCCTAGGGAGGAAAGTCTCGACATGTGCGCTCCTGGAATTGTTCATTGGGTTGGTGCTGAGCGCTGAGCGCTGAGCTGTATACGTATCAGAGGTGCTTACCCGAGAATGTGAACGATAGCGGGAGAATGCCAATGCCAAAGGATGTAAGACCGAGCAGACCAGAAAGCGCTAATAGGACGAGTAGTGTGGACATGATGTTGCGAGCCTCGACTCGACTCGACGGCTGGTGGAAAGCAGAGAGCACAACAGTGGGAGAGTACAATAGACAGGTTTATAAAGCCTAGGCGCGTCAGTCAGTTACTTTGTGTCCCCTAAGCAACAGCTCAAGCCTCGCTGGAGTCTTGCAACTCGTACTTTCATTTACAGTATAGGTACAGTTTGTCTACGTATCACCATACAGGGCACGCTACAGCGAGGCAACTTCCATGCAATTCCCTCACCAATGCATCTTCTGGTGAAACCGGTCGTAAGGCGGCGCACTTAGGCGGCGCGCTTGATTATTTCGTCATTGATAGGGTCTCCAATTTCTGTGAAGATATATTGATTAAGAGTGGGGTGGGACAATCGAATGAAACAGCCGTACTTTTCTTCAATATTTCGAAGTGTGCGACGTCCAAGAGGTCATCTTTGCCCTTTGTAGGATCTCTCCGATCCGATGGTCCTCCCTTCCTATGACTACCCTCCTCTCTGCGTCGTGCTTTGGAGTCGCGATGGCTAGTCGTTTTGGTGGTCCCAACGGGCAGACGGCGCTTTGCTACGTTTTTTGCAAAGGCGAACGAGTTGGCTAGGAAACCCGATCTTTCTGACTTTTCGTGGCTAGGCGACGTGGCGTATTCATGGGACATGGCGACATCATCCTCGAGGGACTCTGATGAGGACGAGGCGGGGGATGCTGGTTCGAGGGGCGAGTTCATGGCTGAGCAGTGCACGGCTGGGCGTAATGTTTGCCTGCCGGGCCGCGTCACGGCGGCTCTGAGTCGCGTAGCGCGTACCATATAATATTTGTGTCCGCATCCACTGAAAGCCCGCTCCTCCATCTGTAAACTATCTCGGGAACCTCCTGCATGACATAAAATCATGTCTGTCTTACCAAAATCTCGGTTACCGATGCGTATCATTGCCTTGCCACTGACTGGCGCGGTGCGAGGCCCAAGACATACAGAGAATCCTCTGCCGTTAGTGTATTATCACTTCCAGATGCGACCCAAGGCAGAGAAGAGGCGAGTCGGATGGGTTGATTGGGCGACAGGCAAGGCCGCCAGCTTTTGGGCGCAGTTTGGCAAAGCTCCGGAGAATTCATGGAAGGTCTGTCGGAGTATTCTCTCTCGAACGTTGGTATTAATGCTAATCGTGCGCGTCGGTGCATTCACAACATAGTTCAAGTTATTTACGTATGGCGAGAGGCTAGCCGATCGCATTGACTTTGAAGAGCTGGCCCTCAAGGGTGTGGATCCTTCACTGAGCCCCAAAATATCGCACCCAAGAAGCTCGAGCGAGCCTGAGGACCAAAAGAAAACTGTACTTGTATTCTTCACCGCCAAATGTAGGATCATCACAACTGAGCACTCCACTCGAATCAGATCCCGCTTGTCCATCCTACAATTGTTGGCACGTCGCCCTTGGCTCACTTAGAGGCGATCCTTACAAGACGAGGGCCACGACATCGCAAGGGATTCTACACGTGGATGCTATTGGCACCGTTGACTGCACCATTTATGTTAATCCGTACGTGTCAATCTCCATTCTTCCTGCCTCGGTCAATGTATTTTGTCCACAGCTGTGATACCAAACTTCCCTTTCTTCTTTTGTGTATGGCGATCATGGTCACATTATAGAGGTACCGTTGCTTCTTTTCACTTGGCGTCCTGTCCTTCTTACAGGGTGCAGCATACAAAGCATCCGACTATCTGCGCTCACTGTTGCAGCATGGCACAATTGTCCCGCACTCCGATAAAAACTTAGATGGCATCTATGCCAAGCATGCGCCCTCGAACACGCTCCAGGAAGCAACGAGACCGGGTTCTGGGGCAGGAAAGGATGAAGGAGGAACGAAGGAAGAAAAGAAAGTGCTTCTCAAGCGTGACGCTGTCCCACAAATACTTGAGCTATATGGTTTGCCCGAATCTGCCGCATCGGACATGAATCGTGCCATAGATCAAGCCAGGTCTCGCTTGAGGAAAGGGATCTACACATAACAACAGCAAATTTGGGATATGTGTATAGTATATCTTTCGTGGCATCATCATTCTCGACCAGCTACAAAAAGCAACCGATTTGTCTATACCCTACCGGTCTAGAAATATCTTATTCACTAATCAAGTGTTGCGGACAATATCCTCATTCCCTCTCGAACTGCGCGCGAGATGGAGTCTACTTGGGCTAATGTGACGGTTCTATTGATAGCATGTATCAACGTGAGCTTTGCTATTCGTGGACGTGGAAGATCCTGATGTGCGCTGGACAAAATGATCGCGGGTATTGATTCCCCTCTTTGTAATATCCCGGTTTTGGCGCCGGGCGCATCATATGCGTCTAATCGATCATACAGATAAAAACATTCCTTTCTACGAATTTGATCGCAAGCAATCTTGTATTATAGTCGATTGGGACAAAAAAAGGTAGATAGTCTGAGCTAGCATCCGTGCTAGGTGGTCGAGTCGGATATTGCGAGCCCGATACTTACGGTACTTCGCGATTAAAAATAATCTCGAGCCCCCGGAGTGGCGAGAGTGATGGATGCCTCTGGCGAAGAGAGGTGAATTGGGCGGCGCTGCGGCGCGGTGATAGAAGCACGTGGAAAATCCGGAACCGGAAAGAGCGCCGCGCCGCGGCATTCGCGACGGTCTACCGACTCAGCGCTCAGCGCCCGTGGCCCGCAGCCAGCGCTTAGCACCGCACAGCCAAGCAGGCCTTAGCAACAGCCTGCTGACCGACCCACAGCGATGCACTATGTTCACCCGCGCTTTTGCCGTCTTCGAATCTAGTTCGAAATCTCAGAACTGGCTCCCCATCGTGCGTATCTCTCCCCGCTCAGCACTGATTTGTCTACTCAACTTTCACGTCGTGCGCCGTCCCGACTCCCGCCTTCCCCCTCAAAAAAAAACAAAACACGTCTACTACGTCCAGGTTACCTATCCTGTTCTCTTCCTTTTGCTTCAGATCTTCAGTCGTTATCCCTTGGCAAGGAAGAATGGACTGGCACTTTCCCCGTTGGAGCTTGCTGTGATCGAGGCTCTGAAGCTGGCACTCAATTTACTTATCCGATACAGGTCCGGTGAGGATGCGCCCCGTCAATCACCGAGGAGGACTGTGCTGTGGGACGCGTCGCGAGATTCTGAGGAACAGCCGCTGCATGGTACGGATGGCCAGGAGTGTGAGGGGACTACTGTTCCCGCCAGGGGGGTTGTCGGCCAAGAACCTACAGATGCTTCGACCACGGTGCATTCGTGGATGCCTGTGGTGAATGCTTCGATCTTTTGGGCGAACACCCATTATACTGTATGTCTTTTTTGGTTCAATCGTGCGGAGAAGCGTTTGACGAATGCATATCACAGTTTTCCTCTGCCCTGTCTGATTTCGACGCTTTTACTCTGCAACTTGCCTGCGCAATTTCAATCGTCCTCGTCTTGTACGGCCTTTATGGGTTTGCAGGGCGCGTTGTCACCGTGGCGATCTCACAAAGCATCGTTCTTCAGGTCCGTCTCCGTTTTCCGCCTCATTTCCTTATTTCTCATCACCACAATCAGCTTCTCGGCATTTCGCTTGCCAGGGCCGTTTTGTCATACCCTTCACAGGCACATCTCGCTTCTTCACTCGTCCTGCTCATCATCGTCTATATCAACGCCGGTAGCGTTCTCTTCATCGATAATGTGCCATTTACTCCCCCCTTTGCTCGCATAGGCACTGACCGCACTTGTAGCTCTATCATCGTCATGCAATAGCCTTAGATAAAAGGCTGAACACTGTCTTGTTCTCATCTGGACTGGCCTTACATCTTATCACTTGCTTAGCTCTAGCAATCTTTGCCCCCTCTTCTCCCGTGAAATTTATACCAGATTGGTCCTTGCAACGATTATTTACGCTCATCATAAGAGCGGGACTTGATTGGACAATGCTTTCCGTTATTCGTAGTAAGGCCCCTCCATGAGCCTTCCTATGAAATTCTGATTTGTGTTTGTTTTTAAGATCACGACGCAATCCTTGAACGAGTCTTGTATTCCCTCAGCCTGGCACTGCTCCTCTTTATTATCGCTCTACATAATAAATTATTTTCTTTTACGCTCATAGCTGGCTTAGTAGTGGCTCTCTGGTCTTCCATCTCGTACATATCAAGAGAGCTCCATAAAAGTCATCAGGTATGTGTCACCTCAGTACGTAAATTGGAGCTCATGTCATTAACTCACGTTGCCAACGATTGACGTCCCAGGAACCTGACTATTCTGTTCCGACACGTCGCCGATTTATCGCGGTGGCCGTCTTGGTAGCTCTCGGTCTTGGCTCTAGTTTGGGTGTCATCGTGTTTCCCTTCCGCTGGGGGAAATCTCTGGCCGCCTCCGACAATTTTTCCTTTCCGGGCCAACCACCTGTCTGCCAACGCAGACCTCTGCGCTTTTCGCCTCCGTATGTCTCTGACAGGCGGAAATACAAGCACTTCGACAATGTCCTTCTGATCGTCTTTTTTAGCCATGCACGCTACGATACAAACTTGGACTTTTATAGTGAAGTATACTCCGAATACTTTCCGAATGTAAGTTTAACGCTCCGTCACACGGTTATACCGGACGCTTTGAAATATTCACCGTCGCTGTTCCCCTTCCCTCCCCCCTCACGCCACCCTTTTTCTGCAGATATTATTCATTGGTCCCGAGAGCCGCGAAGATTCTGGCTTCAATCATTCTTACGATGTGTTTGTTGACTCGTATCAGGCAGCGGAAGATCTGAGCGACCGCGAAAATTACCAGTTAGGCGGGCGAATGGCACACCATATGCTCTACACCGCGTTGCAAGAACACCCGTGCTACGATGGCTACCTTTGGGCCCCCTTCGATACGCTGCTGAACGTACCGCGCCTTCAGCTGTTCGACCAGAACAAATTTTGGTACCACTCGCCATTCGGACAATATATTCCTAATCCGGCACTTGATAGTTCGGCTGCCCAATATCCAAGTCACCACGCACCCCCGGCGGACATCTCGCCTGACCCTGCAAACATGACTACGCCATGGAAAGGCTGGAGTGAAGACTGGTGGTATGCGACTCCCACTCTCCTCTTCCTCCCTCACTCTACTCACTACGCCGCGTATTTCTGATACACCAAAAAAAAAAAAACAGGTGGGGGTACGTACGCTCACTTCCCTTCCTCTCTCCACTCCGGACACCTTGAATTCTAATATTTTATTTTATTTTTGGTTTGACGAACCTGCAGATCGCCTTATGTCGGGTTGTCCGTCTGCATGCAGGCGTATAACAGGGTCCCCGAAGCACAGCGCGATCGTCTAGCCGCGCTCACAAGAGAACGCAATCGCCTCATCGGCGGCTCCGCAGACACGATGTACATTCCTGGACGGCACCGCGACACATTCATGTCCACCCTCGCTCTATTCCTCCAAACCAACTGTTTCCTCGAAATTGCCACGCCCACCGCGCTACACCTCGCCTTGCCACCAGACGAAGAAATCCTCTTCGTAGACCATGTATGTACACGTACACTTGCTACCAGATTTTGTGGACACAACTGACTTTCTCTCCCCCCACTCAGTGGTGGATATGGCAACCACCATTCGACACGGACTTTGTGCGAGGGCAGTGGGCTCAAGGCCGAGAAGTGGATTCGTTTCACTCGTTCCATTGGGGTGAGCCAAGTGGCGAAGGGGGGCGATGGGAACCGCGACCAGAGCGGATTGGGGACGTGCGGCAACTACTTCACGAGTCGGCGGCGAGGCAAGGTATCCCATTCCCCAATTGAACACTGCTGCCGCATGTTCTACGCCGTCCCTAGTTAACTCCTACTCGGAATGTTCTTAAGCCAGACAAATTTCACGAACTTTTTGTGCATTGGGCAAATTTCGGGGTCTTGGTTGCGACCCAAGTTTCACGAAAGAACGCTCAGAGTGACCGGATAGGGTGCCGCTGAGTCATCGCGAAGCGCCCATACAATTATTTTTTTTCAAAGCCGTTCAGGCTGTCAGGTATGCCAGGAATCGTCCGTGCTACTGAGTACAGATACATGTTAAGGATAAAGTAGTTACAGTAGCATTACAAAAGTGTCGGAAGTGGCGCGTGTCAGTGACGATGGTTGATAACAATACTACCATATTATAAGAGCAACGTTTACCAAGAACACACCTTAAAAGAATGACAACGACCCAAAGAACAACAAGGTATTGGGTACAAGACATAATGGCTATCAAGATATCAGGGGTCGTGCCCCCTACATAATGAATTCCAGAGCGATCAATGTCGCATTGGTACGGCAAGTAGAGAACCGACTATAATCAAAGTTAAGAGGAGAGAAACAAAAGCACTGCGTACAACAATTTCCCACTGCGCCCGGGAGACAACGGGGCTGAGTATTTTCGTAAGGGGGCCAAATGCGGGAACGTGGCGTACACGTTGATGTTGAATCTCGATTGTATGCGGCGCAACGCGGGGCTGGGTAGCCTGACTTTTGTACGTTTGATTCGCTGGAACAGCGGGGGTGAAGCCAATGACCGAATTTTGGTTACATTTGTATTGTGCGCGGCGAAGAAATGCCGATGGCGACTTCAGCTCAGTGTATAGAGATTGGGGGTGATATGTATCATTTTCAGGGACCGCGGAAACCGCGGGAGCTGGCAATGGCGGCGACGGTTGCTTTGGCTCTGGCTGCTTTTCCTCTTGAGGGTGGTTCAGAGGAAGAGCAACGGATGACGGCACGGCGGGGACTGCGGCGCAAATGCATGGTGCGTCTGCACCATCTCGAACCGGAAGGGAATCAAAGTCAAAAGTGGCTGCTCGACCTTCCTCGGCGGCTTTCCCGTTGGGGCGGTCATAGAGGTCATCGTGGTCGTATGCGATAAAGCCGGCCGTGGCATTGTTGTAGCATGCTCGGTTGAAGCGACACTCTTCGCTATGCACGTTAGCCGTACCAAAACGATACGAGGGGCTAGGTAGAACAATCCCATCCGTGATAAATGGGTGAGCGTCAGGACCCGTACGGGTAGCAGGACCTTCAGGTGCTGCATCTGGATCAAAGTATGCAGGAGATACAGTAATCTCAGGTTCGACACCGTCGACAAAAACACCATTGTAGGAGGACGTTGAAGACGAGTACTGCGAGGCCGAGTCGTAAGGTGTTGACGCGATGGAATTGACCAATGAATCTCGTAGTCTCGGTGAAACAGCAGCAGCAGGTGGACGCTCGGGTATGGCGATGGTCAGGGGAGGCGTGGGCTTGGTTGAGGTTAGATCAGGATGAGGACGCCTGAAAGCATACGAGGGCAAGAAAGAAGAGGAAGAATGTGAGTCAGAAGTGTACATGGGAACTGGCGATGAAATGTTAGGACGGGAGGTGGTTGCATCAAGGGGCTTGGGTGCCGAGATGCGCGGGCGAGAAAGCTCGAACTTCCGTAACTGTCGTAGGTCCCCGAAAATATAGACCATCATGCAGACCTGACCAGGAGGATTAGTACCTGTATGGTTGTCATAGGATGAATGGAAATAGATCTAACCCCGTTCAAGCTGGCAATTAGGATGGTGAGTCCAAGCCATAATCCAGGGAAAGCGAGTAGACGAAGCCATCTCGCGCGGCCGTTTGCAAAGTTAACGGCTATGGGCGGAACAAACCCCAACAGTGAAATAACAGTACCACCAATCATACCACAGAGGGCACGATTGGTGCCAACGTTGTAGTACGAGGCAAGGACAAAGCGGTCAAGGCTGTCCTTGAGCATATTGTGGACTTGCCAAGCGACGTCAGAAAAGACTATGGGATCTGGATGCGGGGAAACGAAGTGACCGGTGTGGAAGGGAGAAAGGACATCGGATGGAATGTTGAGTTCGTAATCAGCGCCAGGGGTAAAGAATGTCTGCTTCGCACGAAGATAAAAGAGAGTGAGGCCAGTAGAGTGCTGGATTTGGTTTGAAAATCGATATTGCTCTTTGAAGTTGGACTCGCTCTTGGCCGAACGGGTCTGTGTGATCCATTGGTCATAACGCGAAGCATATTCCTTTAGCCAAAGAATGAAGTAGCTGTAAAAGCGTAAGCAGGGCAAAAGGAAGTGGGGCAAACAGACAGACAGATTCTCGGGACAACCCTCGACAAATAAAAGCCATTCTTCAAAGTCTTTCAGACCTGATAAGAATAGGAAAGATCAATCGTGACCTGAGAAGGAACGAGCGAGCGTAGGTAACTACCAAGTGGAGGTAGATGCTTCCTATTGAGCACGTCATCCAGTTTAACCTTGAACATAGGGGTGACTATGTGTCGGTGAGCTTAACATTTGATCGCGACAAGATCATTGGTCGAGATAAACCAACCTTTGCAAGAGCGAACCTTGCCTACAGCGGGAGGGGGATTGCAAAGGCGGTGCTGTAGACGAAGGGGTGAGGAATAGACAGCGGATGACGAGGATCTCAACGCTAACGGGTAAGGAAAGCAGGGCGTTTATTGTGAGGCGGAATGTCCTTGGCTGCTTATCCCGTGATGGAGGTCCATGGGGAGAGGTGCGACGCGTCATGTCAAGGGAGGAGAGAAGGGAGTAAGAGGGACGGAGGGCACAAGGAAGGGGGACGGGGGGCAGACGGGAGGGAGGAGAGGGGGAGAGGAGGGAGAGAAGAGCGCGGAGTAGGGAACAAGAGCCGCGAGGGTTTTAGAGGACTGTACGGTAATAGACATGCGGGATACGATCTGCATCGAGTCCGGCATCATTGACTAGCCTTCTCGCTCTCTGCTTGTCAAGTTCCCCGCGATTCAGGCTCCTTCAAGTCATTTTACCCCTTAACACACTCCGACTTTTTCGCCCCACGCACTTTTGGCACAAATTGTGATACCGAAAAGGTCATCTTTGCCGGATTCTCCATTCTCCATTCCACTCTAGACATTCTGTGTGAGACATTCTGTGTGAACCGAGTAGACAGCTATCATACTAAGTGTTCCTTTCCCACGCTAAATGCGCTCCATCGGCCCGTTCCGTCATCCTCTCATCTTCTCACTCACTGATATGTCGCCGCCCATTCGAGCCAGGATCTCACTCTAGGTATATATTTCCTCAGCAAATTGCCAACCTGGTCATTGATCACCGGCCATCGCATGTGTCACAGTGCGAATTTTGAAAACTGGTTTTGGGTAGAACACGAGGAGCCAATCGGCACTTGAATGGCGGAAATTACGAAAGTCAGCTGAAGGCGTTACGGCCTCTTCTAACGCGTTCGCGTTGGAAACTCTCATGCCACCGCGTGTCAAATTGTCAAATATGACGATAGGATGCTATACATCGTCGGTTAGTTGAAACCTCCCAAATTGATGCATTCCAGGAAGCGTGTAGCGTGCACTGCGGTGGCCGATGACGATGTCACCGCTGCCGAAGGACTTGTGGATTCGTATATTGAAGGAAGGTATCACACATGCAAGCTGTTGAAATATTGAAACCCGGTCCGATCTTCGTGGCATATCATGCTGATGAGGATCATTTCTAGACGTTACTGTAGCTCTTCAACGCCTCAGCGGAACAACAATTCAGTCGGTCACTTCGGTCAAATGGAAGGCAAAGTCTATAAGCCGAAGATGAGTTTGCACCGGACGTTTCGACGATTTTGAAATGCCTGGCCCGCGGCCATGTTGCGAATGGGAGTGACACCTTCTGTTTTAGTTCGGAAATGAGGTGACTTGGAACAGCGCTGAATGCTAACGAGAAGCGATGGACCTCAAAGTTCCCGATATATCTTTTCCTCGTATGATAATCCCCGAAGCGGATAGATGCCTCTACGAAGAGGGTAATGCACCTTCGAGAACGAGGATCCCCGCAGCTCACAGTGTTAAATCAGGCTATGTGGGGGTTAGAGTACGTTCCCGTGCACTTACATCTACGACGAGCAACCGCCCTCGTGACTACTGAATGGATCTCCGCTCGGACAAGGCCATCGCCGCAGGCTCTGAGTAGATGCCTGTGCTTCGCTAACGGTGTTTCCCCTTGACCTTTCTACGCTAGCTAGCTTAGCTCGTGGTACGCGAGATGTTAGCGAAAGTGTCATATTTAGTTTGCCGTTGGCGCGGTTCATTAATTCAGCTACTATAATGATAATTTCGACCTTCCTTTAAGACCGTTGTACTGTGCGAGAAGACTGCTAAGCACGCCGGCGGACAACGTTAGCCGCCCCTCAGGAAACCGATGTGACACTGTACTAGGCATTACTCACCTTCTCAACAAACTCCGAGAGTATGACTTTCAATTCACATCGGATGACTGTTTATCACACCCAGAGGTATCTACCGCACCCGCACGCTGATGAGATGGTGACTAGGTGACTGATTGACGCGTGATCACGTGATAAGTCAGTCACGGATTTCAGGCGCGCTCTGGGCAAAAACTTTGGCGCTCATATTTTCCATGACCTCCAGTACAGGGCAACCTCCCAGTCCTTCCGAGCCATCTCCATCGTCGGGAATCATCGAGAGAGCACTCAATATCAACGGCGAGGAAATCCGGTTTATTCAGTTTACCAATTTTAGCCTCGAGGAACATTCGAAGAAGCTTCAGCGCGAGGCCGCCAGGAGGAAGGCTCCTTTTGTCCCTCCAACATCGGGGACACCTATCAACGGTCTTCCAAACGAGCTTCTCTCGTACATTTTTACCTTGGGCTCTGGGGCTGAGGAACAGGGCGACAGCGATGACGATGACGATGACGAAGGGGACGATGACGAGGAGGACTCCATGGACGAACCTAGAAAGCAACTCCCGTTCAAAGTGCTCGTGTCTCATGTCTGCAGACGCTGGCGTACTGTTGCCATTGATACTTCAACGCTATGGACATTCCTTGACTTCGCCGAGGGCCCCCCTTTTGATAAGTCGCGAACATGGCTCGAGCGTTCGAAGGGGTGTCTGTTGGACATAGAGCTGGATTGTACCGTCGATGAAGATTATACAAATTCCAACGAATCCGGCGATCGAGAGGACACGGACGCGTATTCAAGTGATGACCTCGTCGCTCCAGAGGACCGTGTTGCGATGCCAGGTGGCCCCCCTCCCGTCAAGACAAAAGAGACCAGATCATTGGGCCGAGTTTCCCCTGCCGACCTCTCCGTCGTACGAGATCTCATTCTCCCGCACGCGGCGCGATGGCGCGTCTTCGAGCTTATGGTGAACGATTATCAAATTATGTACGGCATCCTGTCTACACTGGCTGCTATCCCCGAAGCTCCCCAGCTTCAAGTGCTACGACTCTATAATTACGACAACAATGACGATTACAATTACGATCATTTCCAACCGCCGCACCTCAAGCAGCCGTTTGCCCCGTTTTGTGGGCGTGCACCGAATTTATTAGAAGTCGTACTATGGGGTGTGCACGTTGACTGGGAGGCATGCGCGTTCCTTCGCGGCTTAGGGGAACTCGAACTCGAGTACCACGCAAAGGACGTGCGCCCGCCGTACGAGATCTTTTTCCGCATCTTGGAAGGATCTCCCGATCTACACATCCTCACCCTCTCCGCGTCTGGTCCTGACGGCAACCCCGAGGATTGGCCTTTAGACGTGATCGAGCTGCCGTCCGTGAAACACCTCATCCTCGCGTTCGTAGAGCCGTCATACGCTTCCGCGCTTATGAACCGCCTCGTGTTCCCAAACCTATCTACCCTCGCCCTAGACTTTGACACGATCGATTACTCCCTTTTCCTCGCGCAGCTGACCAGGCCGGCGCCCAACCAGCGTCACTCGCTCTGCCATGACCTCGTCGATCTCAAGATCTCAGGCATGCAATGTTCGCCCCCCGCCTTGGCCACGTTCTACGCCTCGCTTCCAAACCTCGTCTCGCTCAACCTAAATTGCTACCATTTACCACACCTCTTTTTCGAGTTCCTCTATCCTGGCATCAACGGCGGTGCCAGCGATAACGACGACGACCACGATGACGACCAAGTAGGGTGTTACCTGCCAAAACTCGAAACGCTCACGACGTCCGGTATTTGTGGCGGAGAGATGCGCGACTTGTTGTCAAAGCGAAAGGCCGTGCCCCTCAAGCACGTGCTAATGGACTCGGGGGCCGACGTCGATACCGAAGAGGAAGATTGGCTCCGGAGGGAAGTCGAGACGTTCGAATTTTTCGATGGTTCGGATGACGAGGATGATGACGATGACGATATTGATCCCGTCATTGCTGAACTCGACGACGACGACGACGATGACGAGGAGGAGGAAGAGGAGGAGGAGAGCGATGGAGAGGGAATACCAGGGTTTTGGACATACGACGACAATCCGTAGCGACGCTTCTTCCGTTTTTTCTCTCTCTTTCCATTCCTTCAGGTTCGCTGCAAACATTCAAAATCGGTGCACATTGAAATGATCCATCGTACACAGTATAGACCACAACCCCTTGTCAATGACATGTTAGTAGTCACTAAAACGCACGTAATGTAACTAATAAATCCTCTCCCAACTGTGTTGGGGAGTCTCATCAAATCGGTGCCGCCCGCGTATGACACTCTGCGCTGGCGCGGGGAGAGTAACTGTCAGGATACTTTCGCGGTCGTGATTGTAACGCTTTCCTTGCACTGAAGCTCTGTCAAACCCAGCGCCATCTCCGGAAGATCGTCTTCGTCATAATCCCAATCGAGACTCCTCTTCTTCCCCTTCGACTGGCCCGCAAACATCCCGTCCGCGTGCGGACGCCGCGGGTCTGGCATCGCGACGAGTACCGTCACCCGCAATCGGTCTTGCGTTGGAGAAGGAGGCGGATTTTGGCCCTGAAGGCCAAGAGAACGACGATCCTCGAATGATTCTGATATTGGAGGGGGGTTCATGGGCGATGATGATGACGCTCCGCGTCGCCATGAAAACAAATTGCGTAACCACGGGCGTCGGTAATGAGGACGCGAGGGATCTTGTGTCGGTGGCGAGAGAGGGGCGGGCACCGGCGCTGCTGGCCGTCCCTCACCGCCTATCTCAGAAGTTGTCGCGTGTTGGCAAGACCCAGACATAGTAGATTGAGCGGACACAGGCTAAAAATAGTGATTGATAATTAATAAGCAAAGAGAAGGAAAGAGGGTGAGGGGAAATGGGGAAATAAGCGAGGGGGGGAGATCAATTACAGGGGGGGGATTTAAAAATAAGACACAGACAGAGAGAGAAACGAAAAAACGTACGATGATAGTGTCCCATCTGTCATCGGATGCAGGGTACACGCGAGCCTCCCACAACTTGGGTTTCTCGCCAATGACCCGACGGCGGCTCACGCGGCCAGTCTGTGGAGGTGGTATGACGCCTGCGAGGATAGCCTCTTCGATACGTCTCCTGAAACGACGACGGAGGATGAAAGACCGAAGTATAATCGCGGACGAGACAAATAACAATAAGAATAACGTCGCGAGGAAGGTGAACCTGTAATTATGGGATGGGGACCATACGTTCCGGCCGGACGTAGAGAGGAGCCAAGAACAAAAAAAAAGACCACCATCCCCGCATGCGTACGTGCGCGATGACAAAGAAAGAACCAGAAAGTGAGCAAATGATGAGTAAAAGTAACGTTCTGTGGGGTAATTTAACGGCGTACAAGTAGAGTGAAGAGGACGGCCCCCCGTTGCCATCATTGGATTGACTAGCCGTGGGCGAAGACGTTGAACTAGTTGAGGAGGCCGAGGAGACCGTCGGCGTTGTTTGTGAGGAGGACATGGCAAGTCAACAAAAGGGAGAAATGCCGCGCCCCGCAGTACAACACATTCGCGGGTAGTGATAAATGCTGAGTCAGCAAGTAAACTACCCGGTACCCCGAGTTACCCGTGCCGAGTGATGCGCTCAATATTGACTGATCATCATAATATCCACGTGTATATGATTTTACGACACTGCACTCTTCCTACATTCGTATGCGCTAGAGATTCTATTTCACCTTTTTGTACCTCTGTGTCACACCCCCGGTAGTAAGTATACAAAGGGCATAGTTGAGTAGCTATCATAATCCGTCTCCGAATGGATCGCCTGCTCCGAAGGCTGTCGTCCGATGAAATACAGAAAAAAAAAATTTGGCCGAGGCACACAAAGCGAATTATCATGCTGAGGGGCGTAGGGTTATGGGAACGAGAGAAGGGTATATGCTTGACTGCAATTATGTTGTGTGTGAAAGACTGAACTGAGGGTAACGCAATGGAGGGAAAAAGTCACGAGGGGGAATCAAAAATCACCATTCCGCTGAAAAATCGTCCTGTTCGTACATTGTTTGATAGACATTCAAGTGCAGCACAGCCAGTTTCGACAGTCGCTCGCTTAGCTGACGTATCTCTGGTGCCAAAGGCTCCATTCCAGTTGCGAGCTTTCGAGTACCTGATGAGGGCCCGCATACCGGAGGAGCAAGAGGGCTGATACTGCCCCGGACAAGCACTGTCTGCACGACAATCTCAAGCACAGCGTCACGCAATCGATCACGCATGAGCGTGCTCAGAGGCGACTCCAGCTTGAAATTATTTTCTGACCAGCTCTCCGCCACTCGGAGAAGATGTGGTTCCGGCGCCCGAAGGCTGGGGTTGGAAGAAGTAGCCACGCTCGGGGATCGACGACGGGTCTCCGATGCCCGTGAGGCGATCTGCAAGACAACAGATTGCATCCCAGACTTCCATTTCTCCAGTTCCCGTGCTTCCGCCTGCGATGACTGTGGGTCAGATGAAGACCGGAGGCGAAGGAAGCAACGTCCGATGTTTCGTGGCGCGAGCTCCAAGATCTCCTTTTTTATGAGTTGCATATCCACGTCCTCGGGGTTAATTTCTCTCCTCGGGATTGTAGGATCTTGATAGGACGAAACTAGCAATTGCCGATGTAGCATAAGGAGAAGGTAGACCGATGTCACGTCGGCCGCATCCTTCGTCAACTGGATTAGTCGAGAATGGTCAAGGAAGAGGGTTTCGGGATAATCCGGAAGTTGGGTGATGATATTAGGTACAAGTTGGTGTGACGGAGATGTTGTCGTCACAATGGGAGATGCCAGAGGCACAGGTGAGGGCGGATTAAAGACCAGGTCGACCAAACCTTCAATGACGGAAAGAATGACCCGCGATCGCTTTCCCAGCGTCTTGAAGGCAAGCGGTCGGTCTGGAAGACTAAGTTTGTACTCGGTATCAATCAGTCTCCGATGAGAGGACGTTAGCCACTGTTCTGTGATCTTGAGCGGCGCCTGACTGCAATCCGGACGTTCCTTGAAAGTCCGCAACTCAAACCCAGGTGAGGTGTGGATGATAAGCGGCCGGCAGGTCTGCATTTGGTGGTTCGCGATATCCTGCTCAACACGTGAACAACATGCGGAGACGGGACGAATAAAACAAGTGCGTACGAGTTTCATGAGCTCCAGTAGCTCGAAGCACTCTCGGATAGCACGAACAGCCTCGGCTTTGCCACCTCCACCACCGGGGGCACAAGTCATTGCAAGCTGTACCATAGCATCAACAGCCGGATCGCGCATGGGCGCACAGTGGGATTTTAAGATTTGGCCGATCACCTCAAACGCACCCGACGGGTCGTAGAGTCCATGCCTCATCTCCTGTTCGATGAAGTCAACGTCCAGCACGGCGCGCAATGTCTGCGCTTGTTCTTGTTGCTGCTTCCGGCGTTGTTGGATGCTGATCCTTCCACTTTGCGGGGAAGTCGAGACCAATGCCGTCTGAGGACTGATGATGGATAGAAGGACCAGTAAAAGTTCATGGAGCAAGGGCCGGATGCGGCTTGGCATCCGGAGAGTCAATCGCCGGCGGAGAGGTAGGCATGCAATGATCGGATCTGCCGGCGGCGTAGGTAGGCGCCGACATACACAAACGCAGCCGCTCAGTTTGCCTTGGGTGTCAAACGTGACGCAGGTACAACCGGACTCGAGTTCCGTCAACACAGCCCTCCAGTATGTGTCAGCCTGCTCCCTCTTCCGTCGACTAGCGGCGGCACGGAACTGCAGGCCAGAATCAAAAAGGAAATCATGACCTGATGGGCGCTATATGATTAGCAGCCTTTTGAATTGTAGAAAGGCGGGTGGACGCACGAAGTTGGGGATTACGCAAGATCGCCTCAAGATCCAACTCCTTCAGAGTATCCTTGTTGATTGGTGGATTGCGAACCGGTATGTGCGGCGAGCACGGATCAATCGGGATAACGATACGCGATGGTGATGGAGTGGTGCCCACTGGGGAAGTGGGCGACATTGGACATGCGGCGGGCGCATCTTTGTTGGTCTCCGGGGGCCAAAACGCTGCGAGCCTCGTTTCGCCGGAGGGGTATGTGATCCATCGCCAGTCACCCTTGAGAGACTCGAGAGTGGGTATATCCTGCATGCGTTTAGGCTCAACCTTTTCCCGTGACTTTGGAGACGGGGGTGCGCTTGTGTCCTCTATACGAGGACGCTTTGTTCTCGAGGGACTGTCAGGCTTAAGGGAGAGGCGGGGGAGGGGAGGGGGACAAAGGAGAACTGTTGGCGGAGTGGCCATCTTCCGGAGGCCAGCGAAACGAAGCGGGATTAGTCTGTACTGAGAGATGGCCCGGGAGTTTGGAGGTATTTGGGGAGAGTTCGTGGATGGAAGGGGAAGGCTGAGGACAGACGATGTCGGTCGAGTCGCAGGGGTCGTCGGAGTCGGCTTTACGTTTGCGGGGGAGGGAGTGGAGGGGGATGGACTCGTGCGCAATGTCGTCCATGGGGGAGAGGGAGAGGCAAGGGAGGGAAGGAGAGCTGAGGGGAGGGTATATAACCCGAGGTGAAACACATGGCTCCGCTCCCGCAGTATTTATTTTAAATTTTAAATAATTTATTATGCTGAACGTAAATCCCGTCCACGCTTGAGCCTGCCACTCCGGTGTTTTCTATTGCTCAATTCCCCATACCCCTTTCCTATATATGATCCCATCGTACCGAGAAATCCTTGCCTCTGACCGGCACCCGAACCATGAGGCAGGCAGAACCGAAGCGCGAGGCCGCAATCGTCCTTTTTCGACCTCCCAACACGAGGCTTTACCTGCCCGTCAAACTAAAATTCAATTCCTCTCCTCCTGTCCGTCCCCTGTGGTGTCCCAAGTTCCAATTATTCTCCCCCTCTCCCCTTTGACTCGACTCAAAAATCGTATTCTGTATTATGTATTGTCACAATGCGTAAATCCTCATCTTCTCTCTCCATTCAGTGTCGTCGAGTCCTTTAGTCCCACCACCCTTCATTGTTCCATTTGCAATGTGTCTTATTATTACTCGCCCCTCGTGTCCTCTTTTTCGCGCCCTCTTTGTCTTTTCCCTTTTCCCCTCGGACAATGACCCTGGCCTCATCCGCCTTTCATTGGCCAAATCACGGGGACTCTCTTGTCTTTGTATAGTCGGCGTTCCGTTTTCACACCCAAATACATTATTGCCTTCCTTGCTTCTCGTGCCAGGCTTCGTGTGGGCGATGTGATCAAGGTTAGGTGCCACCGCGACCACCCGGAAGCATCCTTTCTGCCTCCCTCGCTCCAACACCCCTCCCATGAACGTTCATGAACCGCTGATCACTCCAGTAATCGCGGGCGCTTGCTTGGTGCCCCTCCGGTCATGCCACGCCAGGGTCAAGTCATACCCTTCTAGCGAGGCGTACATATCTAGATTCGTGGAGCGCCAACTGTAATTTGTGTCAGACTCGGCGCAGTTCTGCTGCTCTTGCTTACAAAAAGGGAATTTTGATCTGTGGGCACGGCCCCGTGGGAGACAGTCTGTCTGCCGCGGTGGGCCGCTCCTTGCGCTTGGCCGCACCCTTCGGGAAGTCGTAGATTATTCCGGATCTGCCACCTGTCGTGCATTCGTACGCACACACACCCCAATGGGATATCATATGTCGCCTTCCACCTGGCTCAAATCATATCCGCCCACATTCTTCTCACTTCGGGATCTCTAGATGCCTCGTTTTCGTGAACTTTCTTTCGTTCTCCAATAGGCGCTTCCCTTATCTCGGTTTAGTGGGAATTTTCGCAGCTCAAAATATACATTACGGTTTCTTGTTTCAATTTTGTCCGACAGGTGACATCGGTCGGGATCCCATCCAGTTACACACGCCATCCCAGGTCCCTGTCGCAGGAGGGCACCCTTCCCATGTGTGATGACGTCACTACAACACTCAAATTTTTTTGCCCACATTTTGCCACATCGTGTTTCGCGTTAAGAGTCTAGTTCATGTCTATCATTCAGACATTACCCCTTCCAATGACCGAGACCGCGAGCTCGTGTACTCCTCAACTAGCTATGCCGACAACCTCGCAATAGCTCCCGCGATGTGGCAGGATTCCTCGTGGCAGAGTCTCGAACAAACTCTGCCACTGGTCATTGAAATTGCTGCCAATTTCTCCGAAGCAGTGCAATTGCAATTACAGAATTGTTCATAATACTTCACTCAACATGAGCCGGACGTGGGAGCGAAATCCTGGCCATCCACGCCAATCACGAACGTGAAACGCCTCCACACCACACCTGTCATGCGTCATCCACCAGCTTATCTTCAGGCTTAGCACCCTCTCGTGCCTCGCGCTCCGCCGTTGACGTGGGTTTACGCGTTGCCTTGCGCGCATAAAACTCTTCAATAATCTTGGGGCTGATGCGGTTGAGCTGCTCCTTAGGGAAGATGCGGAGGAGACTCCATGCGAGATCCAAAGAATCGAAGACTGTCCGCGACTCGTAAGCACCTGCGTAGTATGGTCAGCGTTGCGATATATGTCATCAGAGAGTGTATACTTTGTCCAACGAATTGTCGTTCAAACTTGTCGAGGAATTCGAGCGCGAGCTTATCTTCAGCGGAGAGCGCCTCCTCACCAACGACAGCCTTCATCGAGGCGGCGTCTCTGGCGATCGCGTACTTCGCATACTGTCATGGAAGAACGTGTGAGAGGTCTGCGCTAAATCATCGCCTCACCTAGCACTCACCAGCTGGTTCGAGACGTCCGCGTGATCCTTACGTGTTAACTTCTCACCAATCGCGCTCTTCATGAGACGTGATAATGAGGGAAGAACGTTGATGGGCGGATAGATCTGCCTGTTGTGCAATTGCCTGTCGACGAATATTTGGCCTTCGGTGATGTATCCGGTCAAGTCAGGGATGGGATGCGTGATATCTTTGCAGTAAGGGAACGGCCGCTTAGAACGGGGGAATTTGCTGAGGAACACATACGGAGCACATACCGTCGTTGGGCATGGTGAGAATCGGAATTTGTGTGATAGAGCCATTTCTCCCCTCCACGCGTCCGGCACGTTCATAGATTGTGGACAAGTCCGTATACATGTAACCTGGGTATCCACGACGACCTGGAACCTCTTCACGAGCAGCTGAAACCTGGAAAACCGGAAGTAAGGTTCAACAGAACAGGCACATATTAAAACCACGCACCTCACGCAATGCATCCGCATATGATGACATGTCAGTCAAGATGACAAGTACATGCTTCTCCAGTTGATAAGCATAGTATTCAGCAGTGGCGAGGGCCAGACGAGGTGTAATGATACGCTCGATCGTAGGGTCATTTGCCAAGTTTAAGAAGAGAGTAACACGGTCCAAACTCCCGTTCTCCTCAAAGTCTTGCTTGAAGAAGCGGGCGGTTTCCATGTTCACACCCATAGCAGCAAATACCACCGAAAAGTTGTCCTCGTGGCCGTCGAGAACGCCCTTGGAGGGCCCTTTCACAAGACCAGCCTGTCGGACTATTTGGGCGGCAATCTAACGCCGAACAAAGTTATCAGCACGGGCAAGGGGTGAAATGTGACAAGGGGATAAATGACCTCATTATGGGGTAGACCAGCAGCTGAGAATATCGGTATTTTCTGCCCACGGGCGATCGAGTTCATAACGTCAATGGTCGAAATGCCCGTCTGAATCATCTCCTCAGGATATATGCGGGAGTACGGGTTGATGGGCGACCCTTCGCGGTAAGTCGTTTGCAAGGCCACGCGGATTGTTGAAGTGTAAAACCGTACCATTAATATCTAAATAATCCTCCGCGAATACCTTAGGACCCTGATCAATGGGATTCCCTGACCCATTGAATATTCGCCCAAGCATGTCCTCGGCGACTGGAAGTTTCATGCTGCTGCCGGTGAATTCGACGTGCGTTGACTTTACATCTACGCCCGTTGTGCCCTCGAATACTTGGACAATGGCTTTCTTTCCTTGTACTTCAAGGACTTGGCCACCACGCTTCGAGCCGTCTGGGAGGGTGAGCTGAACGATCTCGTTGTATGAAGGAAACTGCCATGGGTATGATGAGGATCTGCCGATGCGTTCGAGTACAGGAGGCACACCTTGACATTGTCCAGGACGACCAGAGGCCTAGGTATTTAATGTCCAGTAAAACGCATACACGCACTTATCTATACTCACCCGTTGATAGCCGAGACCGTACGATAATCTGTACAATGAGTTGGAAAGGCTGAAGATCCTGTCTACGGATTGACACTGACCTAAGTGAGGTTTCACACGAAACTTGCCTGTTGCAGCGGCAGCATTAATGGTGAAGTTACTTAGTTTTTCGCTCTCTGTCATGGTTCATCAACCGTCGTGTGAGAATAGCAAGGAGAAACGAAACGGAATGCTTCAGCTGTAGAGGGCGCCTCGGTCAGCCAGGAGATCACATTCACGTTAATTTGGCAGGACATATATTATTCCCACAGTACACGTGACTAAATTTACAGTGTAGGGATACACCCATTCAGCTACTCGTCCTTTACTTCCCTGAGCTTATCGACTACAAGGTTTGCCTTTTCACGAACATCCGATTCACCAGAGAACCTGTCAACATTGCGGTAGTCAGCTCAGCGATACGGCATGGGAACTTCGATCAACAAACCACTCTGTCTCCAACAACAGTTCTTCCACTTCATCTGTGTCCTTCCCTATATCCCTACTCTGAAGGAAGAGATAGAGGTATCGCGCGGTTTCTGCCCGAATCTGGTAATTGAACCTACATAAGTCCGCATACCTGAGAATACAATACAGGAACTTAACCGTGGGGTATTGGTGGGCCAGGAAGTCCGCTAGTCGCGGAATGCAGGAATCTGAAAGTTGAGGAAGAGCCAAGAGATTGACCACACTAAAAGTGACGCTCGTGAGTTGATGAATCATACGACTACTATGAATTGAACGCACGTCCTCATGCATTCTTGGATCCTATGGACGCTCTTAAGTCTCGGTACATCTCTTGATGCGATCGAAAGCAACGCGCGTGCACTATGCCGACCATCCGATCGGGTCCAAACGGAGGAAGGATGGTTCGCCTCACCTCCGGGTCCCGGCTTCGCTATTGCAAAGTCTCTCCAATACGTCCACCTCCAGCAGAGCATTGAACGCTTGCAGGACTGGTATCACCTTGGAATTAGAACTCAAATTAGCCTTGGCTTCGGCAATCAGATATTCGACGAGGGCTTGTAGGTTATAGAGTCCACCGTCACTAGCATCTGCCGGAAGTTTGTTTGCGTACGTAACAAGACTTTTTCGGACGTGGCGTTGCTGACAAAGACTATCGTTAGCATCCGGGTGTTCTCCCAGCCGGTGACTGCATGATTCATTACAGTACTGTCAGTCTTGCTCCCTATACTAATCAATAGACCAGAGAGAACAGCCGTTCGATACTCCGGGACTTCTAGAAAACGCATTGCTTTTGGAAATATCCAGGCGCTGTCCTGCCAACCGTGTGAGCAAACCCCGTCGTCATCAACTTCACTTTGAACAAGGTAAGAAACACATCGGAAAAAATCTTGCCGGTTAGGTACCTCAGGAGCAATTCTATGAATAGCTCTTCTCCGTGGAACCTCCATGGATTTGTATCGCCCATCGACGGAAGCGGACATTTCAGAAGACAATGAATGCTTTCCCCTGCTTGTTGCCTCACGTTGTCCAAACGCCCGACTCCCTGCTTGAGAATTCCTGAAACTGCCTTCTGGTACAGGTCTGCTGGGATATAGTCGATGTACGTAGCGTCCGTTTTTGCGAGCGTCAACAAGGTCACAGACACAGAGGTCAACCCTTGAATTGAAGCAATGCGGATCCAGGAGCCGACGTCGCCACGCTCGTCGACGGTGTAGTCATCCAATCCGGAGATCAGAGCATTGTACATCCGGACAACGTGATCTAGGGATAGTCCTGAAAAAGTAAATTAGAGACACATGGGGTTGGAGCCATATATGGCTTGCATACTACGCGATTGTGGGACGAGTGCCGTCAATACATGACGAATTGATTCCATGCAGTTCCTGCGTGCCTCCACGTCGGCCATACGCCACTCCGACTGATGGAAATGATCAGATTTGGTGTGAGAGATACGTGCGTCGTCAATGATCATACCGATGGCGTGGTTGACGCAACAAGGCAATCGACGGCTTCCGGAAGTGCATGTGAATGGCTCTTGTAATCCATCAGGCCCAAAAGACGTGCAAGACTTTGCTGCATCATGGGCGAACCCGACCTGAAGTCCCTGATGAACGTATGATTGCAGGATGAGTCTCCAGTTGAAATGCCATGGCGGTGAGATATCAACGTATCTTTGAACGACAGCCGAACAATCCACGAGCTTGCTTACTTCTGCCAACGCAGACGCAGCAGCTACCTGAACGGCGGATTTACGATGTTTCAGGCCAAGATCGATAATAGTTCGCCAATGAGGCACCGAAGATTGTCCTTCCAACAGAATTTCCTTGAGGGTTATACTACTTGCGATTAGTTGGCAAGCAGCGGCGGTAACAAGCTCGTTCCGAGGCGATCGAATCATGTCGATTGGTACATCGGCCAAAAAGGAGAATACCTGACGTTCTTCAGTTTAGCCATGTGGATGGACAATAGCGCACCTCCTGCTTGAGTCCTTCTGGCTCGGTTGAAAACGCCTCTGATAGTTGAGTGAGAGCTAAGAGGCCACCGTGTACATCGCTAGCGTCGGACATGGTGAGAAGCGGACGCTATTGTGAAGGGTCAAATTGGTACAGTCTGTCCACCAAAAGGGAGCCGCACCACACTATTCGCACATTGTGGTCCTAGTAGGGAGATGTCTAGTTCGCACAATTTCCGAATAGACTGAGCGCCGAGCTGTTTCATGGGTGAATCCCAATGCCGAAGCGTGGTAGTCACTAGATGGTTTATCAAGAAAGGCCGATACTCTTCGTGTCTTCAAATCCGTAATCAGCACCTTCGATTGTCATACCAAATCACTACTTACTCTGCAACTTGGGGAGCAGCAACAAGGAATGCGTTCCTTCGTACCCCTACGGCAAAGAAATCAATCTTTCCCAGAACATCGATGCCATGAGGGAAGACACCCTGGGAAACGTTAGAACCGACATTGAAGTTGGACTTTGCTCTACAAACCGTGCGTCCGACGTATTCCTGAAACACAGCGCTGGCTGCACGACGGATATGTACCTCCCTATCGTAAGTGGAGACCGAAACAAGATTCTTGGCAAGTTTTTCCGAGTTTGGTGCGATGTCCGAGGCCTCGTAGGCTCTCGGTAGGGACCACAGCGCATACGCAGCAGCGTCGCGCACGTTGGAACCGATAGAGTGCGCCCCTTTGCGGATATCGAAATATAAGGCCTAAGAGAAGGGTTAGAAATCATCTGGAACCAATTAAAACTTCACTTTAATCATCCAGTCAATAACATCCGCCAAATGATCATGTGGAATGAGGCCCCTCCTAAGCAACTCGGCACACGAAAGGCAAGCGCCGTGCCAGGTGCTCTCTGCTATTGCTGGCATGTCATAGAGGCTAGCAAAGGCGATGGTGTGAATCGAGAACAGGCCAATCACAGTATCGACAACTTGACGGGTAAATTCTCTTGGAAGACGTTCTGAGATCCGCGCGACACCTTTTGCGGCAGACCACCGCACGACAGTGTCCTGACACGCACACGTGTGAATAGCCTTTCGAAATCTTGTTCTAGAACTCACCCTGTCTTGCAGTCCTTGGAATAAATCCTCTAAAACGGTTTCTATTTCTTCTGGGACGTCGGTATCATCTTCTCCTTGGTCCTCGGAACGATCAGACTCGTTCGTTACGTACAAGACACGACCTTACGGACTTCATTAGCACGCGTGACCACGCTTCAGAGCAAATTAAGAATGCTGACCCTTCCGCAAGGACACCCGTGGCCTAACAGGCAGTAGGCGAAGAGCGGCGCGGGATAGAATCTTGATCCGTAGCTTACGAATAGAGGCATTAGTACAGAGCGTAGAGTTGAGCAGTGATCGTGCCGCCTGGAATAAATCGGGAATAAATCGTGATATAACATCCGATGGGCTATTCTTGACCACTTCGCAGAGCGTGTGGTAGACACCAAGACACTGAGAGACGTTCAGATTGAGTAAGTCCCAGTGATTCAAGAATGATGTACCTCGAAGATGTCTTTCTGCTCTTTTGCACATGTATTGGCCCAGTCCAAAAATGCCGGAAGGCGCGGTAGCACATCCCTCCTGCAATGAGTTGAGTGTACTGGATGGGAAACTTTACAAATTTGATACCTGACGTAAAGGCGGGAGAGGAGGATAGCTGCACTCTCCCGGACAATACCAGAACTTGTCAGGCTCTGCTTGGCGATTGCTTCAATGGTGGCTGCTGTTTGGCCTTCCCTTCCTACTTCATCGAATTGAGAGAGGTCGAAAGGTATCATGCAGATAAGAGAAATCCAGAGCAGCGTCACATGTTGTGTCGACCAAAGAGTAGTGAAACTCTGCGCTCGATTGAGAATCTGCGCAAATTCTAAGGCTACTGCAAGGTCTGCGACCTCGTGAGGAAAAAATCTTACTGTAGCCTGTCCGTAAGTCCACTGAGGGCCGCTTCAAAGCATGCGTATAGACTGACTGATGGTCTTATAACCTCTGAACTTGAGATAATTGTACAACAAGTACGACACACGGGTCAACGGTGCTGCCAGCTCTAACCCGGCATCGAAATTTGCAATATCTTCTAAACGGAAGCTACCGCCAGTGAGGCCTTGGGCATAGAACTTGAATTTCTTGACTACTGGTCCCACTAATTCCTCTAAAAATGGGTCCAGTAGATACGCCTGCTCTTGATACTCTGCAAGCTGAACTAGGACATTGAGTTTAAGAGAAGGCGAATAATTTCAACGTACGATGTTAACCATATCCCGCATGAGGTTGATTCGTCTACTTGACTCCTCGTTGGATATTTGGGGACTGATATCCAAAGAGAGTGCCTCATTCTGTAGGGCCACAAACTCTGCGTGCTTCTCAAATCTTGTCTGAATCTTAAATTCAGAGTTTGTATCCATCTTGCAAGGCAATGCTTCGTGCAAAAGCTACCTGTGCGGTTTGTGCTAAATGACGTACAGTGACGTACAGTAAACGGATTAAACGGGTATGAGCGCCCCGGGCCGTGCTGGTATCAGTGCTCAAGCCATGCCTTCCACCGACCCTCGCGGCGTTAAAAGAAAGCATTCTGCGTTGTCGACTGTACGTACATTTAAATCTTTCGACTGCTGGCGCCTTATGAAGTTTTTTTGTAGGAAGATGACAGTACAAAGGTTATAGGGAAGTTGGTACGCATCGTCACGATCTATTGTTCTTCCTGCACGGATACACCCAAGACAGTTCCATGGTCTGAAAGAAGTGAAGAAAGCGGCAAAGAAAGCGAAGGCCTTTGAAATCAGGAAAATCGTGAAATGTCTCAAAGCTTCTGAGTATGCCTACTTCTTTAGCGCGTCAAAGACATGAGGTCATGTAGTTGGCAGGGCGTCCCTTAGGGAGAAAAGAGCTGACAAGTTGGTGCTAGAAGCAGAGCTCAAGATGCTCAAAGTATGTTTGGATCATTCTCTCCGTGCTTCCTCTAACATCAATCTAGACCATAGATCACGAGCGGATCGGTACGCTAGCTTTGAAGAATAAGCTGAAGAAGGATAAACTCCTATCAAGTTATCCGCCCATACAATCAGCAGTTTCAAAGACCTTCGCATCTGATACTGCTCTCGCGCCGGGGGGCATAGCCGCCAAATTAGAGAGCCGGATGTTAAGCTCGAAAACGTTGTCGAAGGAAGCCAACATGGTCATTTTGTCATTACACTCCGCTCTCAAACAGGATAGGGATAAAGGAGATGATGTATCATCAAGTCGACCTCACGAGCCGCTGATTGTTGATTCTCCTGCGGCAACCAACCAGCGGAGTGCCATAGAAGCATCCGAGGACGATTCTAGTGACTCAGCGGACGATTCAAGTGGCAGTAGCTCCCATCAACACGACACATCTTCCCCACCCCAGAAGTCGAATTCTGCCTCCTATCGAACAAGCTATTCTCCGCTGCTTCCAGACCATGCCTCATCGACTCTAGGGACAGAATCCGTCTTTTTGCCGACACTCTCGAACGGCTTCATTCCTGGCGGCTCAGACACGGATTGGAGTGATCGTGAGGCAGGAGTAGCTGATGGCGTTCGCAAGAACCGAAGGGGTCAAAGGGCGAGGAGAGCGTGAGTAACATTTGTCTGAATTCTGTGACGTCTCAATCATTCTGCGTCTAGAATATGGGAAAAGAAATACGGAAAAGGAGCGAAGCATCTGCAGAAGCGGGAAAGGTCTGGTACAACCCATGATACACCCACCGCCAGGAAGCATTACAGGAGGCCTCAAACAAACCCCCGCTCACGACTTCCCGATTCACCCAAGCGATATTCGCGAGCAGAAAAGACAGATCATCCCCCAAATAAGCATTCTTCTCATCAGCGCAAGTCCAGAGCTGTAGATGATCGCCCACTACATCCATCCTGGGCAGCCAAAATGCGTATGAAAGAGAGATCAAGTGCAGTGATTATCCCATCGCAGGGAAAACGGATTAAGTTCGATGACTAGGTATGCGATACCAACTAACTGCCCTCTTGTCTGGTGTGCTTCATTTACTGAATCACGATCTAGGTTTGTAAATCGTTCTTGGAGGCCTATTATTCACTCTCTATCTCTTATCTTACCTCTCATTGCTGTTGCAATTAACGCATACATCTGGATCTCCACTAAACGAACGCGTCCCGCTTTCCGCCGCATCATGGTGTTTCAAATTTTTCATTCTCACTAGATGAGTAGGTGGCGTATGGATGCGTATGATCATAGAATTTCATATCTGTCTCACTCAACGAGGCTATCTTCAAATGAAATCACACCTACTTGGCGTTTAATGACTTGCGTATTGGATGGCATCAAGAAATTTGTAACTCGCGCCGCGCATTCTCCGAACGACCAGAGCTAGTACGCTTGAAGTGGATGGTCGCCGTTTCAGATGCGATCTTTGGTCCTATCCTTCACGAAAGCGTCTCTCTGACTTAGGTACTATCTCTCGCACCTAGTCTTTGACCCTTACTTGCCCCATCCGGCTCTGGTCGCGTCTCTTTCAGTAAGTAATTTCGAAGGAAAGGTCCTAAAATTGCGGACCCCGAATCAATGATATCTAACAGACCGCGCCAACACCGCACCAGGATTGCTTCAACTTTAGTCGGCGTATCCCCGCTATCTACTCTGATTGATAGACCAATATGATATATATCACGTTCTTGGTGGTGATTTGATTTTACCTTGGTTGCGGACTCGTTTCAGCGTTACGAACTTCCCGTGCGAGTCGGCTACGCCACCGTTCTCTTCAGCCATCGGCGATATCCTCCTGATGAGGCACTGAGGTGGGTTGCAGAAACGGATTCTGTTTCAGCCGCCAGCGTTTTTTTATTCTATTCGACGCATCAGGATCACTAACATGTATTCCGCAATAACTCGTAATTGCAACGGCCAAGTACTTATAATAATTACGTCCTTCAAGTTCGCTTTGAGCAACTACGGTCCGTCTGCTTGGGTTGTCCGTGTTGTATTACAGCGCTGTGATCGAGATATACCCTTCAGTCAGAAGTCATCCCACCTCCATGGTGCCACTCTTCTGATTTTGAAGGACCCGGAGGCGAACCCATCGCTTCTGCGGCCCTTTTATAACTACGTCTTACTAAGTTCCTATTCCCAGGACGGCCATATTTGCGACCGCGGAGAATATATCCGTGGATGCGGTACCGCCTTCACAATTTTTTGGTGGGTAGGTTAAAATTAATCCCTCACGAGACCGATCGCATAACGCTCGTCTTTTAGGATGGCATTCACGGCACTTACAACGTAATATTTAATCCTTTCTCCAGCCGCGGACCCCACTGGTTCTCTCAAAGCTTTATTCTGCTGTGTGTCAAGGAACAGGTTAGCGGGCTTAACGTGGTCACCGCACCATTCATTTAGATGTGCGGCCATCAAAGAGCAACCGATTTCATTAATTTCGAGGAAAAGGCTTGTTCAGTGGTGTTAGCGATAGAGCTCTTGCTCCTTCTGGTTGCATGAGACGACCCTGGGGTTCTGATGTTTTTTGTGAAACTTCGGAACTTCGCTCCGTTGAGGCACTGTCGACTCGTGAGCGATCTCTACTTGTTTCATTGGAGCCCTACAGTACCTCGACGGACGCTTCCTCGGGTGTACAATAGTCCGCGGGTTCCCTGTTCAATTGTTTATTTACGAATTGTCCTTTCTCGGTTTGAAATGGTCATGTGCGTATATCGCGTACGTATTACCACGGTACCGGTATTAGTTGCTATCTCAAGCTTTGGTACCTCAGGTCAGGATACTTCCAATATGCTTTGGGTGGCGTCCTGGGTGATATCCCTCATTACTGTTTTCAATTCCATCATGGGTTCTTCGGCGATTGAGCCATTGTTGGACTACAGCAAATTTTTTTTATCGGGGAAGATTTTACCAATAGAGTAATGTGATTAGATTACAGGTGCTGTACTGTGGAATTACCAGGCCCAGACTCAACCATATCGTGTACTGGGGACATGTTCACACTTCATCCCGACCGCTCATTTCTCAATCCAAAGTTTGACGGCTACAAACTTGATCCTATTTCTTCCGACGACACGGTCGCTCGCCATGCATTGAAACACACAGCTACGCAAGCTTCAGTGTCCGGACGGCATCACCTCTCGTTCCAAGAGACTGAAAGTCGGATTCGACACAATCATCTCACCGTGAGTCCCGATGGCGAGCAGGCAGTGTACATAGACAAGGACCTCAGTGTGATCTCGGTCCGACTAGACCATGTGAGAGTTCTCCATGTCACCGTGCAGAGTCCATTTACTCGCCAGCGCAGGACACACTCCAGCCAACCTTCACAGCGATATATGACATCCCTCAGCCTGCGCAAACACCGGTGTCCGATTTGTCCCCGAGGGAATATCCGTCCTCCGTCTTTCTTGACGCCCAAACGCTGCTTTGTGCTGATGGCTATGGGACGCTTCATGTCTTGACGCTGTCGTCAACAAGAGACTCCGCAAGACACCTAGGAGTCTATGAACTTCCAAGCACACTGAACCTCCGTCATCATCACCTATTCCCTTCCGACTTCATGTTGCTGTATCTGCGGATAGCCACGCCATCGTAGTGTTATCCTTCAAGTATCTGAAAGAAGCACCCCTGGCGCATCGTCCGGCCGGAAGGCAACCCCTGCAGAGTTCGACGTGGTCGCCGTCCGGGTACCGCTCCAAGCAGTAGATGACAGCAACGTGACTTCTCTGGATATTCTCTGGCACCGTAGGGGTGCAAACGTCCCCCTTTATACCACATACGACAGACGTCGGAGCGCTTTTATCCTCGTAGGCGGCTCCCCGTATCGACACATCGGACAGCCAGCTGTAGAATGCCCTGGACCCTCGCCAGACGAGTTCGCTCCCATGCCCCGCGCAAGCGCAGATGACGCCGTCCCCGTCCCCACCTCTACATCTCCCTCCAAACCGCCGCCCTACGCTTGGACACAAGACTCAGAAGAGGTCACAGTCGCGCTCCCCTACCCATCCAACACACCAAAAGCGCACATCAACGTCCTCTTTTCCTCCCAGACGCTCACCGTCCTCGTTCAAGGCAGCGACGATGCTCCGCGCTACGCCGCCGCACGGTTATGGGGCGGCATCGCGCCCTCGTCTAGTTTCTGGACATGGGACGCGCATGGCACACAAGCCTATGGTTTACTCACGCTACATATCGAAAAGCAACACGCAGGCACGCGCTGGCCATATCTCTTCGACGACAGCGTGTCTGCCTCCACATACACCCCTTCCTCCTCCGAGCAGACGGCGTCCCGGCCGGAGCAAGTCCCAGAAACGCTTGACCCGTCAGAGCTCTACGCTATCCGCGAGAACCTCGAAAAATACACCGCGGCGTTACAGGAGGGCGGTAGTGTCGGCGGCGGCGCAATGCGTTCCTCGAGTCTTACCGATGGTGAGATGGACGAGGAAGTGGATGCCGCGGTCGGGACTCAGACATGTATTACTTGGGTGACCGCTGCTGATGGTTCCGACCCTGCGTTTGCACACGTAGACTGGGACGTGCCGTTCACAGTGCTCTCCACGCCGTTGCCAGGAATTAGCGATGCGATTTCGTTAGTCGTCAAGCATACTATCGATGGGCTGTCATTTGTGCTGTCTGAAGAGGACGCGGCCAATGAAACACCCGCGTGGACGCACTCGTCTACTTTTTCCGCGTTGGCCTTCGTGCTGGCTTCGAAGCGAGATACACGCTTCACCTATCACGTTCCATCAAAGGCTGTACTGGCATTCGAAAGTGGGGGGATAGAGTATGCGGGAAATCTGTACATCTATCGGGGCGCGAAGCCGAAGAGCAATTCGGCGAAACAGGCAATTCTAAAACTTACGGGGAGCACGTCAGGTTCACTGCTCGGCGTGGGAGCTATCCGAAAGGACGAAGAAAGCATCATCCTGTGTTTATGCGAAAAGGAGCTGCTTATCCTACGGAATATGCTGTGAAGGGGAAAGGGATACACCACAAGGACACGAGACAGACACAAAGTATTCAGTATTGTAATACAATGGTATGCCGGAGTTGATCGAAAAACAGAGATTGAGCAAATAACCCATGGTGAACAATGAGCAAAATACGAAAGGAGTGTACGCGTACCACATACAAGAAATCATTACGGAGACACATACATATTTATGCGTGTTGGGAATAGAAAGGCTCACGAATGAAGTATCTTTGGATCATCCTTTCAACGGTTCCCCATTCGCGCTGAGGTAGTATTCCACCGTGGCTGCAGGGAATTCCTTAGGTGCCTCCGACAGCTGCTTCTGCTTAGCAAGTCCAGCTAGCTGCCGTGGTAGTGGCGGCGTTTCGTTACGGGGCGTGTCAGGTGGAGGGGATGATGGCTCCTGGGTCGACGTCGATGATGGTGTGGGTGGGTCATGTTCGTGTTCATGCCCATGCACGCCGTTAGCGCGGATTTCCGCATGATCCTTCTCTGCCTGGGACAGGTGTATTACCCTATCGAAAGGCTCACGGAAGTCTTCTTCGTCTTCGTCCATGGGCTCGTCCTGATCGAGATCTTCTGCTGGCTCGTGCTCTGTCACGTTCTCCGAGAGTGCACCCATTAATATGCTTCCCGGCGATGTAGGTGGATCGTCTCCTCTGTCCTCATCGCTCTCCGACTCATCTCCGAACATGACAGTGCCAGAATCGTTCATGATAGCTGATCCAGGGTGAAACGAGATCCCACCACTGAGACTGTCTGTGATCACCTTCGTCATGAACTCGAGCGGTGGGTGATGCGTCCCACGTAGTGGGTTACTACGTTCGCGTGACTTGTTCCCCTCCTCGTCCATTTCGCGCTCCAGCGCTTCGACATTGGCGCGCCGTGTCCGCCATGACATTAAACGGGTGGCGGAGTAGATCTGTGGTGGTGAATCGGGGGTATCGTAGCCACGTTTGTTTGCAACGCGATCCCTGATCATGGCGTACCACTCCTCCTCGGTTTTGCCATTCAAAATGGCGACGATGAGGATAGTCATGTTATCGCAACCGATGCCCTGTGCACCGTGTGTATCAGGAGCAAGACAGTGCTCCATGATAACCTCACAGATCTGGCCAAGAGGTTTCTCCTGAGCAACTTCACGACGGACGAAGTCGACAACATGCTGTGAATTCAAGCAGTCCCATATTCCTGGAGGCTTTCTGTAAGATCGATTGGGTGGCATTTTGATAAAAACCCACCGTCGCAAGCCAGCACGAAAAACTCATCGTCCTCCGTAATTTCATGCATGGTGACATCGGGATTCGACGTGATAATCTGCTTGTCCGGGGTGAGAGAGTAGTTCTTTTTAAACTCAAAGTCACCCAAGGCCCTGGCAAGGGCGAGGTTCCCTAAACGACTCCGTTAGACTATACAAAATAATTTTATAATCGGAAGCGAACCATTCACGCGTCCATATTCAATATAACCTCCGGCTGCCAGTATGCGTTTTCTTTCCGCTATATATCAAGTTAAAATGGTAAGCAATAAGAAAATAAGAAAATGAGAGATTATTGACATTCATTGCTGGGCTTATGATCAAAACTTAATGGTTTCACCTCGCCCTTTATGCTGAGTACGACCCGAGAGTCACCAGCATTTGCCTAATAGTAATCAGTTGCTAAGCAAAACTCCCAAGAGAAAGAATGATCCGGCTCATACAACGAAGATCCTGTTATCTTTCGTAACCAAAGCGCTCACGGCCGTACACCCGGAAGGTTCTCTCGTGAATGCAGGGTCTAGGCCAAGTCAGCATACTTGAAATCTGAAGTGGGTTACTGGGCACCTGCTAGCATATCCTCATCAGTTCCTAAAAATGCACGTCTCATGGCTTCTTCGTAATTCTGTTGTTGATATGATTCCTCTTGTAACAGACGTCTATGCACATTTTTGCCGGCAAATCGTGCGACTGAGCTGCCTGTGTCCGATTCACTCAGCGCCTAAACTGAGAGGCATAAGAACACTTCCATACCTCCATGACCATCATACACGGCGAAGAAAGTATTAGATTTTGCATCTTCTTGGGGTTCGTCGAGGTTTAATGAAATAGCATGTGAATCTTCCATACCTGCGGGCAAGTACGATGTCAGGGGATCATGAACAAGCGAGTGGACTTAGGGGACTGTTTTTCCCCGATAGAAAAAAAAAAAAGTGTGTGGCTTGCGACCGTGGCAGAAAATGAAGGGGGGTAATAGCTATGGAACTCACTTAATCGCCATCCCTGCATCTCCGAGAGGCCATACGCGAAGCGAGCGTTTTTGCCCGTCTCGGTATGTTTCTCGGTTGCTGAAAGAACGATACGATTATATGTATGGGATCATGAGTGAAAGGACGATAGGTTGCAGTTCGGGCAGTAGCTGACCTGGGTAAGATAAAATTTGTCCCTTGAGGGTGCGAGAGATGTGTGAGTGTACAGTTGAAATCAGCTAGTAATAGGAATGGCGAACCATGGAGGAGTTGCGCTAGGGAGGACGTATAATGGGAGAGTGAAATGGAGAAGGAGAGTGGGTGGAAGGAGAAAAGGACGAAAGGAGGGGAAAGAAACGGGGTCGAGGGCAAATGAATATTCCGTCGTGTGCTTATGCGGCGGGGCAAACGATGGTGGACAGCGCCTGCGCACTTGATCATCATCATCCATGTTTGGCATTGTATGTCCCCCTAAGTTTTCAGAATGTATGCGTATCCCGCTCGTACAACAATCTATTATTCTTTTGGAGAGCCTCCACCTCTCCGCCGTGCTCATATTAGGTGTACTCGGTGGCCTTGGTACCTGGCACCACGCCCCAATCCGCGTAATAGTACGGTACTACTGCCACCTTTGCCACAAACACCCCTCATCTCTCTGGCGCGCCAGCACCTGTTACCCCTCTCCGCACAGCAATAGGCATGGCAACCGCGGATGCAGAGTGCCCAAACCCTGAGGGATGCCACTAGGGGCTGCTGGCTCGCGTAAATAACCTCCGAGGGGGAGGGTCACTCATTGGGGATGGTGAAGAAGGCGGTAAGGATGGGGGTGGTGAGGACGGTGGTGTGTCGAATATCTCTATGATCACATCGTCAGGAGCGGTAGGAGTCCTGGCCCTGGCGACTTCATAGATCGCGGTGGACTCGTCATGTACCCAGCGTCCCAATTCGTCTTCCTCAGATTCACTGTCCTCACGTGTACGTGTAGTAAGCGTCCGTGAAAAGTCCTGGTGCTCCGATTCTTCATCACTTGACCCAAAAATCTCTATAACTTCTTCCGCCAAATCGCCAATCTCGTCCTCTACATCGTCCTGTAGCTGAGCGAGATCTTCGCTGAAGTCTTCATCAACTTCTTCATCGACAGGGCCGAACTCTTCTCGTGTCCGCCTCTCGGCCTCGAGAAATTCATTGAGATCGTCGTCGTCGTCTGAATCAAGGTCGCGTAGTGGTTTGACACGTCTGAGTTGCGCCTCTAGCCTGTTCGAGACGCGTGCTTCACGCGGAATTGAGTCGATCTCGTCAAAGTCATCTTCATCTTCGCTGTGTGCACCGTCGGCCTCGCTGCTTGCATCGTTTCCAGGTTCATCCAGTAATGAAATACCCCCGAAGCTGACCTGGGAATGGAGGCCACGTACAACACCGCGGTCTTTGAGAATCTTCGCCTCGCGCAGGTCAATGATGTCGTCCTCCTCGAGAGGACGAGCATAACGTTGCGCGAGCCGTGCCCATGCACCTTTCAGACGCATCGCACTTTCGAAGCGAGCCTGATAAAAGTCGAAAGTGTCGCGGTCGCGCGTTGGCGTCGAGGGAAGGGAAGTCGACGATGGTGTACTTGCCAGACGTGGGCGCTTAGATGGAGAGGGAAGTTCATGGGAATAATCTGGGGATCGTGTGACATGACGCGGGCCTGGAGAAGACGCGGGGTGGATTGAAAAGTGGGGACCAGAACGTCGCTTCTCCGCAGGCTGCGAGCTTTTAGTAGAGTACATCGAGAATTTCCCCAATTGGCCCCGTCGAACGTCTCATTCGTGGTCTCGCACGCACCTGACCACGTGATCACATTTTACGATGACGTGACAAATAGTAATAAACAGAAACAGTATGGTCAGATGAAATGCGACAAGCGATACATGCGGCCACATGTCCCCTATTGATTCCTCGCGCCACTTGCCACTCGGAACAGTTGACTTGAATGGACGTGTATGATTGGCGTAATTGCATGTGGGCCGCTTCTCTTCCGCCCTAGGAAGTGGAAGCCGTGTACCCTTGGCTTGGTGGGCTGTACTAGGCGTGGCGAGGTACTGTATAGGTATGAGACTGATGACCCAGACGCTGGAAAGCACAGTGAGCATGCTGGTGCGCCATAGGAGTCGTAGATAAACCCATGAGCCGCGGTCATTCCAGTCCTATCTCTAACTAGTCTCGTCATTCGGTAATCACGCTTCCCTCAGCGCTTGTCTGTGAAGATTGACCTTCTAGAGCCATTCTTCTACGTGGCCGCACTCTACTCCGTGTCTTCTTCTATTAATTTGCGACAATGTGTCGACCTAGCCGGTGTCACCTGGTCTTCTTTGCGCGCTGCTCAGAACATGGCATTAGTCTAAACGTGGTGCTTCATGCTGCTCTGCTAAAGGTTCAGATTCTCGGAGTGCGGTGTCCCTTAATCTAATTTCACGGATAAATGCGAAATATGCACTTGATACTGGCACCAAAATTGAATAAAAGGCAGCTGTGCCAATACTCTTTTTCTAGCCTCGTTTGGCACTTCCTGCTGCAACGTTGCTTTTCTCCTCCAAACCGTCCACTATCTCAATCAAACCACGCTATGTCTGCAGCACCGTTTCCTCCTAAGGCCAGTCATAGCTCAAGTATTGATTCCGCAAAGGTCGTAGACGCAATCTCGGCTGTTGGTCAACCCTCCGCCGAGATTTACGACCAGGATGATGATTACTACCCTCCGAACAATTGGGCGAAGATTCGGTTGGCCACCACCATTATATACTCCAGTCCTTGATACTTACGTTGTATCCCAGCGAGATAATACGCGAGCCTGCCGCTGAAATGCTTGGAACCATGATTTTGACTCTTGTTGGCTGTGGTGCTAATTGTCAGGCCGTACTGAGCGCGAATACTGGTGTTGCCTCATCCCCGAAGGGAGACGCTCTTTCGGCGTCCCTCGGATGGGCTTGCGGTTAGTCATTGACCCTTATGTTCTATTGCACACCTGATAAAGGACATTGACTCAGGTATCGCCTTGGCTGTCTGGGTCTCCCAAGGTGTCACTGGCGGTCACGTGAATCCCGTGGTATGCCCATGCCATGCGTTATCCTCTTCTCCGTGTTGAGGCGGACTGAATCATTTTGTATAGGTAACTCTATCCATGGCTGTCTTTAGAGATCTCCCATGGTGGAAAGTGCCCGGATATTTGCTCGGACAACTCATCGGTGCTTGGGCTGGGGCAATCATCGCCTTTGGAAACTACTTCCATGCCATCGACATTGTCGAGGGCAAGAAGGGTAGGCGCACTCTCACGACTGCCTCACTCTTTGGAACCTATGCGGTCCGTCTCACGTAGCTGCTGCGTAACTTGTCTCGTGTCTCACCAGTTCTGTAGCTTGAATACATGTCCTCTGCAAACTGCTTTTTTGACGAGGTGAGTACAAAGCCAAAGAGCAATCGGCCGCTTGACTAATGCAGTCGAGTCAAGTTCATCGGCACATTCATCCTACTACTACTTATATTTGCGATCACCGACAAGAAAAACTCGCCTCCGCCAGGTTGGCTCGTTCCATTGGTTTTGTTCTTCACTATCCTTGGTGTTGGCGTGGGATTCGGGATGCAGACAGGCAAGTTGTCCTTGCCAGTTATTTGGTCCTCTTTAATAGTTTGTCTGTAGGTGGCGCTGTCAACCCTGCGCGTGATCTGGGACCCCGCCTCATGACCGCAATGGTTGGCTACGGACGGAAAGGTACGGCTAACCCGGGTCGTTCTGTCACAGTCCCTAATCCGCTCGATGCAGTCTTCGATTATCGTAGTCAGTACTGGATCTGGTCCCCTCTTTTGGGCTCTATTTGTGGCGGACTTTCTGCTGCCTTCGTCTATAGTGCCTTCATCTACCGCGGTTCGGACAGTTTTATCAATGCCCCGTGAGTGACCACGCTTCATACCATACTTCCTGCCAGTGGACTTAATCACTGGCACCATACTTTCAGTAACGCCGCTTTCCGTCGTCAAAAGAACGTATATCGCAATTCCGGTCCCCACGCTTAGGCTTGCAATCAGGGTTGTTCGAGAACACACATTTCTTTGTTGCTACGGAATGTTAGGGAATGGTTCAGGTTAGGAAGGAATTTTGCTAGCGCTTCTCGAGCCTTCGCCCCCATGTGGAGCGGAGAGAAAATTTGATTGTAATCATGTGATGTAAATATGTAATCTGTCACGGACTTCTTGACTTTGAAGGTCCTCCGTTCTCCATGTCTTCGGGCAGCAATTGTCAATCAAATCAACCACTGGGCCCTCCTCTCCCCTTATTGGCCCGCAGCCTTCTCCAGAGCTAGTCCATGTTAATGATACCGATTTCCCAAACGCGGAACTCGATTTTTCCAGTAAGGATAAACTAACTGCCCTACGATTTCAAACGCCGTGCCCTTTACGGTAAATAAAAAAACGCATCGCACCACGTCAACACGTACCATTCACCCACATATCTCCCTCAAGGTTTCGATTCCTCTGTTTAATCCTCTGATAATCTACTGCCAAATACGTGATGATGGCGCGCCGGGTACTAGTAATTAAACTCGCGCCATGATCGCGTGTCGTTGGAGTGCCCACCGCGCCTCGTGCTTATAACCTTTTTATTTTCGGTCAACGCGCGCCTGGCTGACCATCACAAGGCACTCGGGAGCACGAGCAAGATTACTGCTATCTCTCCTATTAAAACCACGTCGTCCTCAGCCTCGCCTCGAGGAGATCAGCTGCCTCGTCCGCACTGTCGCCAATGAGCCCGGCACACGTGGGCTCACGACCCCTTTCTTCTTTTCAGCCTTGTCCTTGATAACAGCTCGTCTCATGCTCGCCGCCTTATCGAAGCCTTCCTTCGTACTTGTGTTTCGTTTCCTACCCCGGACTAATACACATGACGTGAAGAGGGCCGTTTTGCAGCGTCCCCTGAGCTTGCGATGTGTCTTCGTTGGGATCTTATACAATTTTTCTTTGCATTGTCGCTACTCGTAACATTGATTACCCTTATAGTTCCAAGATTATCCTACAAGCCATTTTGAAGAACTCATTGCTCCTTTACAACAGCCTCTACCGTCGATCATCATCAACGTTCTCTCCCTCGCCTGCCCCACAGCCCACTCGTCGTGTAACACACGCTAGTATGGAGCACGTTTTACTCGCTTTCGTTTGCTGGCAAGATGCACCGAGCAACGAATCATCCAGCTCGTTTATCGGCGGATATGGTAGTGCTGCGTCGCTAGTAGGGAAATAGAGACTATAGCTGGGTTTGTAAAAAGTCGGCCATCCGCGGGCCTGAAATACGGTATAGTGCAATGTAGCTGATAGCAGGTGATATGTTGCTAAAAGTAGATGTGCAACCCAGCTACATACAACAATGTTATTGTGCTGCCTCATTTCACTCAGTACGTGTGTCGAATGTCCTGTACCGCTGTGCGGGCTCCAGAAGCATCTCTTGCTTCGTTGAGCGGGTGGACGGTTCCAGGAGCACGGCGGAATAACCATAAATCCAATCCTCGAGGCGTGTAGGCTTATAGGTACGCCATCACTAACTCTTCTAATGCTGATGCGCGCAAACTTCGTATTCTAAAAATTCGTATGGTTCCGATAGTGGTAGCTGCCGAACAAGTTGATATAGCAAAAATATCGCGGATCGGAATCGGGCCTAAGCTTGCAATCCGCCGGTGTTCTCTTTGCAGTGCTCTCATTTATATGGACAGGACTCGCAGGAGCCTTGTTAATCCTTGTGTCGTTGTCACTACCAGTGCCTGTCGAGCTTCGCCCTCAGACTCATGGTGGTTGCAAAACATACTGTACAATACGTCGTGGCTAGAAAGAACCCCCGACAAACGTGCTTCTGTCACATCCTATTCTACATTGCCTACTGCGGATAACGCCCGATCCCTTCGGCCATCGTTCCAGGGCCTTTCCGCACCATTTCCACGTCAACGCCCGGAAAAACCAAGGAAGTATCGAGGCAGAAACTGATTAATATTATGTGCCCCCCCCTCCACACACGAGCCTGCTGAAAGGCCAAGAACTTCTGTGAATATTGGACGACGGTCTCATGAAGTTATTCTGCACTGTATTTGACAATAAGAAAACAAACCATTGCCATAAATAGGATATGCCAGATGCCCAAGAAAAGTTAGCTAGATATTAGCTAGATATGGAGTGCCTTTAAAACATCTTGTAGCATGGGGTTTCCACCCAACCGCTCTATCTCATCGAGGACACGTTTCTCCAGTATTGTCAGGACGTCATGTGTGTACTCGAAAGATTTCGAATGATCCCGGAGATAATCTATCGCATGGTACTTTAGTGTCGGGGTGCTCGGTCTCTTCTGAAGGACGTCTATGGGATATCACGTTATTAGTCACGTCTATCCGAGCCGAGATAAGCAACGCACTAAGTAGTCGTCTGTTTGTGGTGTCCGCGCGAATACCGTGCACTAAAGGAAAAGAAAACTTCCCCTCGGAAAGATCCTCGGCGAAACCTTTGTTCGCCGAATACTAGTACCAGGTGAGACACGGAAGTTATATAGAGATAAGAGCAAACCTTATCATCCCGAAGATTCATATAGTCGTCCCTTATTTGAAAGTAGATCCCAATTAAGTTGACCAGAGGGACGTAATCACTGAAGTGGAATTAGGGACTATTATATTTAAAAAAGGAGGTGGAAAACGAACACGTCGGCGTTATGGCTAGCACAGGCCATCATAAGTTTGACGGATACGCGAAGCAAGCCACCCGTTTCTGCTTAATCATGTAAGGGACTGTGAAACCGGAGTCAGGAACACTACTGCTCAACTATTATTGACCATTGCGATGTATTCGTCCTCAGTAGGGCATTGTAGGGTATCTCGCCACAGTAGATCAAGACCTTGTCCCCGGTGAAGATTCAGCAGTTCAGCTGTCGACGCGGTGTCCCGTCAGTCCCGTATTCGAAGGGTGTAGACAGTGCGCCTACTGGTCACAATTTGGTCCATGTCGCTTTCAGAGTATAACCTTTTCTGGGCATTATCGGACGTGTTACCTTGCGCTTTAAGAGCGAGTATTTCCTGAAAGGCCAGGAAGTAAACATAGTTGGCGGAGTTGATGGTCTGTGGAACACCGTAAATCTTGTGCGCAACTTTAACAAGGAATGAGACTTGAAACAGGGAGTGGATCACAAGCGGTACCTGGATTCCCTCGGCGTAGCTGCGAATTATCTTCTATATCGTCGATTCTATTTAGATTAGATAAAGGTAAGTCACAGAAGAGCGGGAGCAGAGCTCACAGAAGACTGGCATTATGTAGCATTGAAATCACACGCCCGATTATCTGCAGCTTAGACTCCGGGACATTGAGCCATACGTTGAAAGCCCGCATCATGCCTCCTCGAAAGTCCTTTCCCGGGTTTGAGGTGATGTAGGAGAATGGCTCCATTAATGCCTAAAGCGTGAGGAAAGTCGATGAGGACCGCGACAGTTGACTGTTAGGGAGCGCTGTTACCCTCTCATCGTTTTCTGATTGAGATGAAGATGAGGACTGGTCAAGAAAGGAAAGGATGTCTTGATATTTCTCGGCCATATTATGATATCCGAGAGAGAAAGAATGGACGATGAGTGAGCAAGAGCACCCCTCATATATAATTGCTAGCAGCTACCGTCGCTTTGGCCCTGTTTCATCCGCGGTCCAGTACATGACCGCCTACTATACTATATATGTACTGTACTCACATCACAACGTAGAAATGATGCACGCTGTCACAGGTCAAGGGTCCAGGGACAAGCGTAGATTATAGGGTTCATGCTGACAATACTCCGTCAAACACCGTCATTCCGCAAACGTAAAACCCAAAAAAGATACCCTCCGAATACACTAGTAACTAGTTATGGTAGCCCTTTTGCCACCTGCGGAATCCCAGTCTGCAGCCAAGTGTCCTGCGAGAGTATCGTCGATGTAGGCAGAACGCAAGATCAGGAATACTGCAAAATCCCCCCGTGTGTTCAGCTTCAAAGGCGTGCTCCGAGTCTCTGCTACTGCACTTTTGCCACGTCGCCAACTACAGTATGGATATCGATCAAGCAACTCCCTAATGGCACTAACCTCGAGCATCCTTCTCACGGTCCGACGACATTCCCACTGAATTACCCCTTGACGGCTCCTGACCCTGGCCACGTTTACGTCGCGCCTTTTCTCTCGAAATTCTCAGTGTCCTGCCGTGCGGCATATCCACACAGACTTTAGCGAATCTAGAAAATTTCTCCCTGCCTACTCGCCTCATTACGGTTTGGTTTCATACCTCAAGTGCACTGGCATCTCTCTCGAGACTCGGATGTAAAATCTATTCACCGCGATCACCGTGTTACAACTGGCACTGACGAGTACAGCCTCAAGTGCTAGTGGGAAAATGCCGATTCTGATAAGGAGAACCATGACGACCCTCCTGGGTTTTCTGTATCAGAAGTTTTAGACAATAATGAAAGCCGACTCTATACCTCTTGCGGCCTTCTCCTGGGACATGCCTTCCCTGCTCGTAGCAACAATTTCGACCCTATCCGAGCTCCTCGCCACCGAGCGCCGGCTTCCTAAAGCGCGCCACGCCGGAAAAAATACTTGGATATCCTGAACATGGCCTAAATAAGCACTACGTAGACACCTGAATCGAGGCAGCCACGGAACTCCCGGCTGCAGAAACAGCGCCGGTCGGTCACACAGGTCGTGTAAATCCCTGCATCCCCAGTTGTTGACCGCCCTGGTGTCGTGACACCGTATAAATCAATACAGTAGATCGATACTCAGACAAGGCGATCGAGGATCTGCATTACATCTTCCCCGTACGCCACGCCTGAGAATGCAGGCACACGCAACTGTCTCGGCGTGCTGATACAACACTGGTGACTATCATACGTAAAATGAAGGCATCTGCGGGACTGTCCCGTGTCCCGATAGACAGGTCCATTCACAGACTGAATACCACCTATACGTACGGGTTGTCTTGTAATCGCACAGCTTCGTTCCCAATTCAACTTCTCGATGAAAAGGAGACCGTTTAGAGATGTTTCAACAGTGTTCACAGCAAGTACAGCACTGCTGCATCTTGACATCGGCCAGCTTCTCTTTGAAGCAAAATCACTGTGAATCCGCCAAGAACATATTATAGCTACATCTATTTGGGCACAAACAATGTACGTGGAAAGTTATGGAGAGATAGAGGGACTTCTACACCAGTTGCGGTCGTTTTCTTTATCTTTTTTGAATTTCAAAAGGTGGCAAAAATTTGTACCTATTTGTTTGGCGCCCCGTAGCCGGTAATTGCTTACGCCACGTAAATGGCGATGGTAATTTCATCGGCCACTCCCAATATGGCCCACGTAAGATCACAGGCAGATCGGCAGCCCAACTTTGGCCACAGAAATAATATTAATATGTGGCGACTGACAGTTCCAAGGCAGCCTGTCCCTGGGATTGGTTGCAGCGATGGGGTGCACATGCCGCCTCCGATGCCGGCGGTTATGGGTGTTGCCTGGTTGTGTTCATAGATGGTAACGACGCGGCGGTCAGGAGGGAGTCGACATGGTGATGACCGGCAGAAGTGTTTGTAAGTTAGGTGGGAGGGGAGGTTTCGACAACAATGCCCGCCATCCGAATGGCCCACGACGATGGATGTACCTTTTTGGTATACAGTGCGTATGTTAGGACGTGGTGCGGGTCGCGTGCTCTCTTTCAACATCCAGAGTTGGGCCGTGGAATGCCGGAAGGTCTTCGTTATACTCGACTTGAGGACATCGAAGTCAGAGAAATGCAGGTGTAAGAAAGAAGGAACGCACTAGCGAAGATTTCAAGAAGCTCGATGTTCCGCGAAATAAACTCGGGTGATGGGATGAAAAGGACGAGGCCAGTACTTGGATTGTTCGTTGGGGCTAAGAGGTTGGCGGGCATGAAAACAAACTCACCCTTTCACCCTCCCAACTAGCTTCTCTATGGAGTAGTAGAGGATACCGCTGGTTAGTGGCATCCAAGATGCATCAAACTGAGATCGGATACCATCCTCAAGAAACTCTGCAATCACCCAAAACTGCCTAATCAACCTTCATGGACCTGAGCATAAGGTACGACAGGGACATCTAGGACATTCTTCACCCTTGCGGAGGCAAACTGGTCGCAAAGTCGGATGTTGCATGGCACAATAGCCGAGAAAAGCGTGACAAGACTCACAAGAGCAAACAGAGCAGAGAGGTCCATGGCGGCCAGATACGGACCCGCCCACAAAGTGGGTGTCGATTTGGACTGGACTTTGTTTACTATTCCATGAAACTGTCCCGTTACTCTTCGCCCTCGGCCAGCATGCGAGTCCATCTTCAGTAGCGGGGAGGCTGAACGCGATGATGAAACAGCACGTGCGTCACGCAACGACGATTTTCCTACGCAGCAATCAACAGATCTTATCTTATCTCATCCTTTTTTGCTCTTTGTCCATTTTTCAGTCAGGATTTTTCAGTCAGTGAGAGGTGACTGTGGTTCACGCTTCCTCTTACTCCTCCAAACAACTTTCCTCCGTAATGAACAAACCAGAGCGGTTCAATGCAAAGGCGCGTCGGAGTAGTTTGACGGCCTCCTCCCATAAGGGAAGGAAGCAGCGTCGACTCAAAAGACATTCTGTGGTGGATACGAATCCAGACATCCTGCCACGCAAGTCCACTGAGGAAAAGGAGCTAGACCGTAGAGAGCAACTGAAAAAGGAGGTGAGTGTTTACCTTCTACATGCTAGCTCCGTCTAACCCCATGCAGTTACTCTCGCAGTCTCAGTCCAAGGCATCGAGCAAGAAGAGGAAGAGGTTGGATAAATACATTGTTCGTGCACAATATTTGCCTCATAGGAATTCAGAGAAATCATTTCCCTTTTCAGGAGAAAAAGCTGAAGAAGGAAGAGCGTGTCGAGTTATTCGAGAAACTTGCGTGGGTGGACCTCTGTTGGCCTTCATCGGTTTCATTGACTCGTGGATAAAGTAAAAGTCAGGCCGAGTTGCCGAGCATACTCCAATTACAATCCTCGTCTACACTGGGTTACGGTAGAGCTCTTACGGCTCAGGAGAGGTTAGAGAAGACCGAAGATAAGGAAGTTCGGCGTGTCATATATTCGCGTCAAAGAAGAGATGGACACTTAGCCGACACGGCAGAGAGTGACGGAGACGATGAGATTGTTGGTGATGCCCAAGATGTCCACTCCGAGGGCGATATGATTCAGGATGACGAGGGTACATCAGCCCGAGATCGGGTCGTCGTTGTTGATTCAACGTCGACTGCGACGCGGAAACAAGATATCCCGACTGATATCGTTATTGGGGGTGCGTTACAACGAAATGCAGATGGGTCCATCACGAAACCAAGAATCATGAAGAAGAAGAGCACCAGTGTATGTCTTTTATCTCCACTTTTGTGGTGTAATTCTCACTTAAGCTGATTCAAGACCGTCTTGCGCAGGTGGAAGCGCGCCCCACCCACGACACTACCTATCAGCGTAGATGGTAATTCTGAGTCTTCGTTCGACAGCTCAGATTCTGCAGATGACACCTCTGAAGCCGAATCGGAGACAACAAACCCTAACTCGAGTGAACGACCTCAAGATAACATCTCGGAGGCAGAGTCAGGTATCAGTGAGGATGAATCTCTTCGGGATACTGGTACAGGCTTGCCTACCCCTCCACGGAGAAGTGCGGGGTTCAAACAGTGGGCCGTGACTCAACTGAGTACTGTCAAGGACTACGTTGCCCCAATACAAAAACCTTCCCCTCAACCTCGCCATCCGGAGGAGGACACTGTGCGAGAACCGTCCCGGCCCAATAAAAAGAGGAGGATCAATCCATCATCACCAATGGAGATGCGAGGACCACTCGGCGAAGATATCACCCTCCCATCCACGTCTTTCGCTGAACACCTGAAACGCATCGGGCCGTGGACAGAAGCAAGGAGGAAAGTTATTGCCGTAACACGACATCCCGAAGTCGATGATGCACGACTTCTCCTACCTATCGTGACCGAGGAGCAACCGATCATGGAAGCGATACTATTGAATCCAGTTGTCGTGATTTGTGGTGAGACTGGAAGTGGCAAGACGACTCAGGTCCCTCAGTTTCTATTCGAAGCGGGTTTCGGGTCGCCTGAAAGTGGTACGTTATCTATCGTGTTGCTGGTTATTAGCTCTATACCATCTTGTAGATAACTCGGGTATGATCGGTATCACACAACCTCGTCGAGTTGCCGCGATGTCCATGTCTTCACGCGTAGCTCACGAGCTTTCACTACCATCATCCCGTGTCTCTTATCAGATCCGCTACGATGCCACTGTGTCACCTTCGACGTCCATCAAGTTCATGACGGACGGAGTCTTACTGCGTGAGCTGGCATCAGACTTCTTGCTTTCCAAGTATTCGGTCCTCATTATCGATGAGGCCCATGAACGGAGCATGAACACAGACATCTTGATCGGTGTTGTGAGTCGAGTTGTCAAGTTGCGCGAGAGCATGTGGAAAGAAGGAAATGACTCAATAAAGGTTTGTTTGACTCACTGTATGTGACAGATAGTTGACGCCTTCGTAGCCATTGCGTTTGGTCATCATGTCTGCTACGCTTCGGATCAGTGACTTTGTGGAAAATTCTACCCTATTTGCCACACCACCCCCAGTCATCAAGGTCCCAGCCCGCCAGTATCCGGTAACCGTTCATTTTAACCGACGAACGTCGTCAGACTATGTGGATGACGCTATTCGTAAAGCATCCAAAATTCATTCTCGACTGCCTCCTGGGGGCATTCTCATCTTTCTCACCGGCCAAAACGAGATTTCTGGTGTCTGCAGGAGGCTGGAAGAAAGATACGGTGCCAAGAGTATCGCAGAGCGGAAGAAACGCCGGCAGGGTGTACAGGATTCGCTTGATGCCCATCGTTTTTTCAGAAATGATGGAGATACCACCAAAATTAATCCTTCACAAGGTCGGGACACATCACAACACAACTGGAGCTGATCGAGCTGATCAGAGCCGGTATATTCATCCAGTTGAATTTGAAGCCGAGGAAATAGACCTTGGCGATGCGCCGGAAGACGACCCTGCTCTCGATGTAGAGGGCCAGCCAAGCGACGGGAAGGACACGGACCTGGATGCGTTGGATACTGATGATGAAGCGGAAGACCAGGCCTTAGGTATTGATTCTGAAGAGTCAGACGGTGAGTTGCCGTTTCTTCACTGTGACTTACATCTGAGCCCCAACTTCAGTCCCAATGCATATTGTTCCATTATATTCGTTATTACCCACTGAAAAGCAGATGAAGGTGTTTGAACCACCCCCCGCGGGGACACGCCTGGTCGTCGTTGCAACAAATGTGGCTGAGACATCCCTAACCATTCCTGGTATACGGTATGTCATTGATTGCGGGAGGGCGAAGGAGGTATGGAATACCTGTGCCTCAAATTCGATAATCGTCTCACAGGCTTTATAGCGTAGGTACAATCTTGCCAATGGGATTCAATCATTTCAAGTTAGCTGGATATCTAAGGCTTCGGCGGCTCAGCGTGCCGGACGCGCTGGTCGAACAGGACCAGGACACTGTTACAGATTGTATTCTTCTGCGGTATTCGAAAATTATTTCGAAGAATTCTCCCAGCCTGAGATCCTTCGCGTGCCGATTGAAGGTGTGGTCTTACAAATGAAATGCATGCACATCGATGCCGTCGCCAACTTCCCTTTTCCCACCCCACCTGATCGTCAGTCACTCAGACAAGCTGAAAAGATGCTGACATATCTTGGGGCGTTGGAGGCACCTCCGAACACGGCACCCTTTGGCGCTGCGGCGGGTACAGTAACTGACATCGGGCGAACGATGTCCCTTTTCCCTTTATCCCCACGATTTTCAAAACTGCTAGTAAGCAGCCGTCGGCACGGCTGCTTACCCTACGCAATTGCAATCGTCTCTGCGATGTCTGTAGGCGACCCGTTCCTGCGCGAAGAGGCACTCGGCATAGATGATGAAGACTCGTCGAAAAGCGACGAGGAGGAGGTCGCCCACATCAGTAAAGAGGCGGTACGGGCAAAGGAATTATCGAAGCAGCGTCGGCGAGCGTATTTTGTCTCCCAGCAGGTATACTCATTCCGGACGATCTTCGTGATATATAAGCTCATCCTTCGGCAAGTATCACGCATCCCTTGGCAAGTCAACGGGCGATTTGTTCAGGATCCTATCTGTCGTTGGTGCTTATGAGTACGCCGGTGGGGGCCAGTCATTTTGTGCAGAGCATTTCGTGAGACCTAAGGTACAGTACACGCATGCCAAACCGAACCGCGCTGCTCTATTCCTCTGTTAATCATGTATCGTAGGCCATGGAAGAGATACACAAACTAAGAGCTCAAATCAGCAACATTGTCCGCATCAATTTTCCCGATGCCGACGCCGGCTTTACCTCTAAACTACCCCCACCACGGGACATTCAAGTAAAGAATCAATTTTGCTCACGTAGTATATGTATTGACCTTAAACCCCACGCCATCTCTCTGCTTCTGCTTTTGACAGCTTCGGGTACTGCGTCAGCTCATCACGTCGTGTTTCGTCGATCACGTCGCTGTACGCAAGGAGCTGGTTGAGAAGGATAGCGCGACCGGGGTACAGCGTACGACTGCAAAAGGCGTTCCATATCGAACGATAGGTATATCCGACGACGTATATATACACCCTTCATCGGTACTTGCAACGACTTCACCACCACCAGATTACGTCGTATATCACGAGGTTATGCGGACTAGTCAAGTTTGGCTCAAAGGTCTGCAGAAATAACTGGTTGGAGAATAACCATTTGTTGACTTTTTCGTTGAGTAGGCTTGACGCTCATCAACCCCGCCTGGCTGCCCTCCTTAGGAAAATCCTTGTGTACATTTTCGAAGCCCTTCAAGAATAAGGCGGGCGATATGATGGTGACACCAAAATTTGGGCCTGATGGATGGGAGCTACCACCGATGAAGGCAGACAACCAGCAATAATTTACTTCTAGTGATATGTAATGATAAAGTACATGCATGCAAGAATCCGAGTGAATTAATCTAAATACCTATAATATCTAAGGGTGTGGGATTCCGACTTTGCTATGAGTCCAAGTGTCGATGTATGGACCTGATAAGAATATACTTCTAGGATTCACGGCTCATGACCGTGCTATCAGGGAGACACTATGCTCGCTTTTTATTAGGAGGCCCTCCGCTCCCACCACCAGGGGCGGGACGCTGGAACCAAAAATCAGGGATAAAACATCGTTAGGTTGCAACTTAATCGCACCTTCTTGGGAATAAAAAGACTGGGGGGTTGCTTTGGACGTTTTACAGGCTGCGCAGGTCGAGAATCTTGCGTGGGTTTCAGACCATTACCGGCAGTGGACCCGCCGACAGCAGGCGTAGTCACACCAGATTTAGTATCGGAAGACTGTACAGCTGGCTTCGGCGGGATCAAGGAAGCATCGGGAGTTGTAACAGAAGGTTGAGTAGATGGGGGATGACGTGCAGGCATAAATACAGATGGCGGAGAAGAGGAGGTGGAGCCTGACGTAGAGACATGGGGTTGCTGTGGCGACGTGGGGGTGGTTTTTCCTTGTGAGCCGATGCTGCGTGCGGCAACAAGTGTAGTCGGAACGGGCTGTGACTTAATAGCGACCTTCTTCGGTGATTTAGCAGGCAGTTTAGGGGAAGCCTTCCTTATCGGTCCCATGAAAAGGTTTGGATCGGCCTGGGGAGGTAAATCATTAAGTTTCCGTGCGTCGCAGTGAGTCTCAAAAGCGCTTACCTCAACTAGGCAACCACGCTCGCGAGCATCTGTTATTATAGCTTTCCACGTTTTATCGCTGCGCTCTAGGGTAGGGCAGTGTCCCAAAACGAAGAGCGAGGCTCGCGCACGGGTCAACGCAACGTTCATACGCCGAACATCTACTTTGGTCTTAGTCATGCACCACCCAACAAAGTTTGAGACGCACCAGATAAGAAGCCTACATTCTGCAAACCAGGACCAGCGCGGACGCATGAAAGGACGATTATGTCCTTTTCTTGTCCCTGAAAGCCATCCACAGTGTTGAAGTCCACTTGACTCGTAATATCGACCCCAAACCGCGACTCGAATGCGCGGCGCAGCTCCAGGATCTGGGCGCGGTACATGGAAACGACTCCTACGCGGAAATTGAAATCCACGGAACTAAACTCCTTGAGCAAACGATCGTATAGGCTAATGGCGACCTGAACTTCGGCCTTGTTAATCAACGAGTGCGACGGTCCCGGTGACTCTTGTCCGCGAGCGATATTGAAAAATTTATAGGACCCGAATAAGGTGCTTGTGTGCCACGGACGAGTAGCCTTATAAGCCATCCCCGGACCATCTTTGAGTCGTCCCTTGTAGAAAACACGGCTCGGTAGTTGGCTGATCTCTGGGTGCATTCGGTATTGGATACTGACATGAATTTACACGTTTTAGTAGGAGATCTGGTAACGGTATCAAAAGAGGACATACCTAAGCAGATGGACAGCATCCGGGTCGAGCTTCTGTAAACGTACGAAGAGCGATTGATTGTAAAGGTACTTGGTCGCCTGAATGAACAGATAAGTAAAGACCCAGCAAACTCAAAATAACGAATGACCTCCTGGGAGATAACGGTGGGCGGAAGTTGTTGAGGGTCTACGTAGCGTACGCTTCAACGGAGCTGGAAAGGACGAGAGATGATCGCACCTCCGACCATGACGCATCGTGTCACACCATACTTGAGGGGTATTAAAGAGCTTAATTCAATAGCCTGAGCTGCTTCGTCTATGACAATCATGCCAAACTCCAGAGCCTCTAGGATTTCATGGCCCGAGCCGGATAACGTAGAACAGATTACATCGGCTTCCGCGAGGACGTCCATTCGGAATTTGCGGCGAACGGCATCCAACGTTCGGTTGTCAGACTTCTGCTGATCTCGTAGTCTATCAAGTTTCTGAATAATCGTAACTCGCCGATAGTTAAGTTTTTTGATATCTTCTTCCAGGGTCGCACCCTTAGTCGCATTATCGTGCAAGAGTGCCAACTCAGCCTGTTTTTGCTGGCGTGACTGCCGAATCGTTTCTAGTTCAGAGCGCAGCCGTGTAATTTCACTCGCTGAGTCTTTTGAGCCAGCACGGGCGCTTTGACTCGAATCCAACTTCTGGTCGACAAGATTGTCCAACGAAATGTCCTTCACGCTCACATTTATGGCCTTGTCTGTCCCGACCCGAACGACCTTTGGAATGACACTTCGTCTACCGGCTCCGGAAACGCCTTCCTTGAGCCGATTCGCTATCTCGTCGATTGCAGCGTTGCTAGGCGCACAGAGAAGAATCTTCTTTGTCGCAACCTTGTCCGTTGATCGGGTACCGTTTGCTTGTATAACCTGTGGGCGATTGGACAGAAATGCCTGTACCAATCCGCAAATGGTCGACGTCTTGCCAGTCCCGGGAGGCCTATCATCAAGATTGTCAGAGGGAGTATTGTGGGCATGGAAAAAGCGTGCCCTTGAATCAGAGTAAAGCCATTTGTCCGCAGGGCGCTTGAAATCGCACGTGCTTGAGGCTCGTTCACGTTGTACTTGGTCATGGTAAGCTGGACTTCCGTATGGTCAACGGGCATTGGCTTCGGTAACTGGGGTTTCAAAATGAAGTCGGCGCATTCATAATGAGGCATCGCCATTAATGCAGCATATTCCCGATATAGTGTGCTCAGGCTAAAGGCTAGAATTAGCACGGTGGGCTTGAACAGCGATCAGAGCGCAGTCCTTTACCTGATAACTTTTCCGATCTGCAAGGTAGTGCCGATTTGTAGACCGAAATCTCCCCTTATTCCGAAGTGGCATCGTGCTGACACTTGAATTGCGTGCTGGGAACCTGTAGCACCGTTTTGACTGGCGTGTTGCTGCCCAAACATATTAACCTTGAAGTTCAAAACCTTCCCCATTACCGACCCCTTCCCTCCGGGCTGCTGGAAAAGGATAATGTCGGTCTCACTGAGCCACCACCCCTTCCTCACAGGCTCGAGGATAACCAGGTCATAATCCACGAAGTCATCGACGAACCGGCGCGACACGATCTTGGACTCGAACATCTCCGTCGGTTCTTCTTTCGATTGGAGTATTTGAGCCCAACATTCCAGGAATAGCAAGGGCTCGAAAACACTCTGAAAGTGGCTATAATCTGAGAATCTGTCGGGGACGCGGACGGGCGGTGGTTTGGAGTCGGTTGAGGGAGGATCAGGACCGCTGTGATCATACGCCCATGACAGTATCGTACGATGAAGACCGGAAATGTCGGGCTTCATGCGCAAACCCCTTCTTCGGGCATCATCGCGTTCGCGCGTCCGCCGTGGCACAGAATTGTTCCGGAGTACCGGGATTTCTAGCATCTTTGTCTGGCGACGCTCGGCCGGTTTCTTCATCTGAGGAGTACGCTGGACCTTGCCCAATGCGGCGAGACCACGTTCACGACCGCTTCCTTCGCCACTTGAATCATCGCTGGAAGGCGGGTGTCTCCCTGCAGGAGATGAGTGTCTTGAGTCTTTAGATTGAACAGGTCTGAACGAGGACGATGCGATCTGTTGCAACCTCGGCATGCAAGACTCTTTAGAGAGCTTTTCTTCGTCCTTCGAAGAGAAATAACCCGCGTGCCGCCGGGGTAATGATTGGCTTGATGGCACTTTGGGCAGCACAGACGGTTTCATGTCAGTTGCTTTGGTTCGACGTGAGGACTCGGAGTGCGTCTCTACACTAAGCCTCTTATCCGTTGGGAGTTTCTGCTGTGTGGTCTTGGAAGGGCGTGATTGGGATATGAATACAATATCGTCGTCGTCATCGTCCTCAAATGCGGCCAAAGTGGTCTCAAGTTTCAGGATTCGAGTCGAATCGAGTCTGGTCTGAACCCTGGCATCTTTAGTCCGCGAACCCTCTATGTGTCGGGTAAGTTTTTGTACACCTATTTCTGAGGGTCGTACGCCGGTTTTTTGGAAACAATCCAAAAGAGACTGTAGCAGCGCGAACGACTGATGGAGTAACTCTTCATCAGTTAGACGCAGCCACTTAGTTAGCTCGGGTAAGAACTGCTGTAAATCGTCGATCATTTTCTTTCCAATGCGTGAGAGTGTCGGTCCGGAAGGTTTCTGGGACGATAAGGAATCCGTGCCAGAAACGGCATAAGAGAATGTTCTCCACTGAGCGAGCATATCGCGCCCAAAGATGAGCGCGTCGCGCATCCACCGAATCATGTCCTCAGCTTCGAAATAAACTGACCACGCCGGCGTTCTCCTGAAAATGACAGAGATGGATTCCGTCATTAATGTCCAGAACTTCGGGAGCGCAAGCCGCAGGCCTGCGCCTTTGTTACTTCTCAAAAACTCGTCATCAAGTAACAAGCTGTCTGGCGACGAGCAGAGCACCTCGATGACGTCCGTTAAACAACGGACAAGAGCCTTTGAGATATCACAGGCTTCGGGGACAGTGGTTGCGTATGTTTTGAACGTTTCCAAGAAGGCGAAAATCCCCTCAAGGGCATCACTGGTCAAGTTCCGGAGCATGGCGTGAAAACAGTCCACGCGCACGTCCGCATCGAAAGCTTGTCCTACTAGTGCTTGGGCCGCTCCTTGAAGGTCTTCGCTTGGACAAAGCATTAAAATTGTCACGTCCTTTGCAACCCCAGATTGGCGAAGGAGCGCTTGAGTGGCCGCAGGCGAGTTATAATTGGCGTATTTCGAGATGACCTCAGAGTAGCCGGTTTGTAAAACCTTCAAGGCGCCGTTGACGTCGTTGAACGCGACTTTAGCTTTGGAGCCCTGCTTGCTGAGGACCTGAGCGAACGCATTCTCGGTAAGTGGGTTGAGATGGGCAAATCGTGCGGCAATAGAGATCATTGTCGAGGTAGCATGGGAATCAGAGGGAAGGATACTGGCAAAGATCTTCGGCCAGGACTGCTTGCGTACGTCTGGAGCGGTTATTTCCAGGTCGCGGTGCGATAGAGCTCGAGATAATTGAATGATGGTAGTTGAGATATCTTGACCGTCCGCCTTCAGTAATTGAGCCAGAAGAATCCGAACTGATGTGCGGGCCGTGGCCCACTCTGGACCATTGTATGTCCGTGAATAGGCAACCGAGACAAACCGGTCTATGTGGGTGTCTAGTGAATGGAGAGTGGTGCGGTATCCAGTTGAATTTCTCTCGCTCCCGGACTTGGAGAGGGCAGAACGAAGTGACTGTCGTCAAATAGACATGTGAGCATACAATAGGGACTAGGGGAACAACACGTACGTCGGCCATGACAAGCACGGCGGAAGGAGCTGCATCGTCGTAATAGTTGCGTAGGAAGTCTGGCATCTTCACAAGAACGTCGTCGAGAATGGTGAAGATAATGTAAATGTGAATGTGATCATTGTCGTGCAATTTAGGACGCGTCTCGTCATTGGCGCCCACGCCCAGAAGTTCTCACAGTCACGGTTTTTAATGACTCGATGACCAATTGCCGAGTCACCAATTGATATGGATCCTCGAGATCTCGAACTCATCAATGAGCTATTGGAAGGCGAAGCAAATCTCAAAGAAGTGATTCGCCTTTCCGCCCTATGGCATACTCTCAAATTCACCGACATGCATTTACACAGAGGATCCGCGAACAGAGTGGAGAATTTGAAAAGAGTACACGAATAATGACCAGTACTCTCGATAAGGTTCACTCAACCCCAAAATCTGAAAGTGCGAACATCTATTGGCCCCTCTCAAAGACGTGATTCTTGATGTCTTCGGTAGTTCCGGCCTTGCTCGAAACAATTCGACCAGTTATCCGCAGTTGCCATGGGATTACTGCCACTCTAGCAGGGATGATTCCTCAAGATGAGGTGTGGAAATGGAAAGAGTTGTGGACTGCTGCCCTTCGAGCAGCTGTATTCTCTGTTGTGATGGCATGCTTTCTCACAGACGGGACTCTCGCACCCTTGGGTGCAGTCGCTGAGCAGCTCGGCAGTACGTCTATTTTCTCATGAGGTTTCGTTATGATGTACGCTCAGATCTAGTCAGAGAAGAGTGGAAGGACCGGTTCTCATTGACTCCCGAGGATTACCTTCATGGAGTAATAACCGTGATCAATGAACTAGTGCGCAATTCGTGATTCTTTTCGCTTCAATGTGTGTCTGAATTGGAAGGACAGTCTCGTTTGGCTGTGAATAGGGTCACGCTCGGCGACTTTGAGGCGCCGCTGGGGATATCCGTTTTTGCAAAAGAGATTTTCACCGGTTTTTCCATGGTACGTGAGATTCTTCAGTCCTGGCCCTGAAGTTCACGCAGCACGATCGACATAGCTGAACCTCAAAAATGATTTACTTCGACGCCGATTCGACAGCCTCAAGTACGACATCAAGAAGATCGAGGAAGGTGAGATGGTTTCGCCACGGTCCAGAATATCTTTATAACAGAGGGTCATATACAGTGGTTTACGACGTATCGCTTCGGAAGCTTGTATCGCCACCAACCGCCGAAAAACCATTGGCGGGATCGCACGGGTAGATGACGAAAAGGGGTGTATTGTAAGTTGTAGAACACCAGACGATTGACATGCCGGTTTGGTACCACGATGAGAACATGTACTCCTACCACAAATCGGTGAGATTGCAGAGCGATGAGACACCCAATGACACAACCTCACAAGCTCATTTCCGTCGCCGAGACCGGATACGCTTGCCGAATTGCACGGCAGGGCCATGGCTGTTCAACGTTCTGTGAGCGACCAACCTGAGCCAAAGGGGAAAAACCGCACCCTCTGATTTTTTTCTTTGGCTTTGTCTCATGAGCATAGTCAGAAGGGTGATCCCCCTGACGATAGTGTTCCATCGCCCAGAGAATGTATCTATCTAGACTGTCACTCATCAACCCAATAGTTTCGGCGAATGCGACATACCTGCGGTCACGCGTGGCCAAACCAGCTTTCTTTAAAGCCTGGCCATTAGTTTTCCACAGATCATCCCACGTATCAAACGATATCTTCGTTTCAGAACTCCGACCAATGGCTTTGAGGAAGTCTTCTGGGGTAGAAATATCGCCTGCAACAAAAGTAAGCGCGACAAAGTCCATGTCTGTGACATAACATGCGAGTACCTGTTGACGGAGGTACAGGTCTAAGGAGCGCGCGATTCTGAAATGTGCGACATAATGGCAAGAATGATGGACGAAGACGAACTGCGAGTCCAAATGACATCCGACTTGTGTGGGTCCAGGTCGTCAGACAGAAGATGATGTTGATGACGTAATCATTATGCGTATCTCAAAATTTCAACATGTGTTGCTGCTCTACTTGGCACTCGTAAACAATGTCAGGGTTACCACCATCTGTCAAGCGAACACTCGTAACATGCTCAAATCCCTCCTGTGAGCGGTACGGTCATCCAGGTGACAAAGCGCCTCATAAGTGCGCCAATTGCAAGTACGCCATTCAGGAGAATTGGGGCTATATAACATGATGAGGCTGACTAGTTTTTCTAATTTCGGCCAATCGATCCATAGGTCAGCAAGATATTGTGATAGAGTATTGCCATTCCTCTTTCCTGTCATAAACGTTGCGCTACAAGCGTTTCCAGAGCTGTCAACGGCGGCACTGGCGCCAACACAAAGATCTCTGTAAAGTGTGGGCCGTATCCTCCGCCAACAACGGTCAAATCACAGTAGCTCAGCTCAGACTGAAGATGGCATACTTGATATGGCTGCTGCGTGGCATACCAGAGTACGCCAAGTGCATGTTTGAAGAGCATGACTACTGGAGAAAGCGGGGTGGGCGTGGGTTTATCGAGTTCAAGTTCTATTACTGGGAACATCTCTTCAACGCGATTAGTACCATTGAGCAACTCCCTGTGTACGAAGAAGTGACTTTCGTTGCCATGCCGGGTACCCCGTCGTATGTCCCTTCAAGTGCGAAGCAGCTCAGCTTGCCGCTACGCAAGATTTCCCCCGAAGCTTGCGTCAATTTCCATGAGGTTCGTGAGTCTACCCACTTTTTTCGGGTTGCTAAAGTACACCAAGGCCGTGCAAGACTATATGCGCTTTACGGAAAATCAAAGGAGACCGAACCTGCAGCAAGCTCTGAAGGTCGCGATGGAAGGTGATGATCTTATCGTGATCTCAGTATCGGTCATGCTCGAGGTCGAGGGCACGTACTCTACACACCTATACGATTTCTTGTACCGTTCCATTTCTTGGGAATCTTCTGACAAGGGTCCAGTAGCAGCAGTAGTACCGCCCCAATAGCCGCAGGACACGTAGTTTCCGCTTACTCTATACACGTTTATAAATTACTAATATATGCATACCTCATTGTACAGTACTAGAAAATAGGTGCATCCCTCAAGAAGAGTCTCGCTTCTTCCTTTTTCACCCACCGCGCAACGGCATTTGCTGCGCTGATGACTGCGCTCTTCGGCAGCCCTTGGGACACAGCAATGTACATTTCGAAGGGTTGGGTAATCTGTATATTCCAATGTGAGACGACTTTTTAGCTGATACACATCCTAACATACCCAGCCCATGACAGCCTCCTTATCTGTACGTATATATTGTAGTTTGAGGGGTAAATCCTGTCCCGACTTCGCGTGGATACTGTCGTGCATGGTTTGGTAGAGTGTGATCAACCTAATACTAACTTTAGAGAGGACGAACAACTAGTTATTAAACACTGACCTCCTGCGCTCCTTTATATCATCATACGGTTCCTCGTAAGTAGGTGTCGTGATCTGGACGTGCGACCTTGACTTGTAGACGAAATGCCGAAGACCAGGGATGCTCAAATCGGCCACGCTGTACTCTGTCAGTCCATCACGTCCATTCCGAACGGCTTTCTCAATATTTGCCAATGTGCCATCATGTTCGAGACGCTGAGTCAGAAGAACAATGAGGACTAATCTAATAGACATTGCAACAACTCACCCCAGTTACGACGCTGCACCATGCTCGTATAGACTCAAAGTCACCATTTGCAGTTACGCAAATGAGACCCACGTCAGGAACCGAAATGGTGTCTCTATTGGAAAGTTCCGCTTTAGAACCATCCCCTTGAACCAAAGTCTCTGAAGGCGGATCATCGGAAGGGCTTATTCTTGACTTTCCTTTGGATTCCGGAGCAGGCGCACCAGAATCTGAAGACGCCTCCGACTGCAGGAACGTAACGAACACGTGAACAAAGCCGGATGGATTATATTTAGGTAGACAGAGAGGGAGCCAGGATGCCGATGCAGCCGAGTTCACTATTGACGGAGAATGAGCCGTATTCATCAATACGTGAAGGTCTAACGAGGACCAAAGGTAAGACATCGCGGATTGAATACGACTGATATTACCTGCGGGGTGTATCGAGTGCTTTTTAGGCCTCACAAGAGTTATAACACGACCCCGGGCGACAAGGATAAGGTAAAGAAGGTCCTAGAAACCGACACGAGGTGAAAAACGTACTGGAACAGGTAAAATATGGTCCTCACTTTCATCTTTGAAGTAGGGATGAGGTGATTAGCAGCGCGTGACCGCACAAGGGGGTCTAATCTCAAGCATTGAAGTGAAGACGTTCCCATGGCCATGTCATTCTCTGCTCTTTCCAGCAACGAATGAATGAGAACTTCCGACCCTTTTAGAAAATGAGTCCCGGAGATGGAAGGTCAGACGAAAGTCATGCCTACCGCCGAGGAGACGACCAAGGTCGAAGTTGGTGCGACGTTCAAATATTCGCCGCAACTGGCTGAAAGTAACTATGCTCAAGACCTGCAAGTACAGATACTCGAGATGGGAACGCGTCTTGCTTCTTAAGTGTGAGAAAGACACATCGCACAGAAGGCTGGAAACTGACCACTGATTCAGGCTCGCCCCAAGATGAAATACAAACGTAATACAGAGGTGGGCGCATAAGAACGTTTATGCGAGTGTTGCCCGCGTTGATACATCGCAACTTATCCCCATCGTCGAGAAAGACGGAGATTAAAGCCTGCATGATGCCCATGATCGATGCAAGGTCATCAGAGTCGTGGTCGATGGAATGACTGTGGACACATGGGTTATCGGTCGGGGTTGTCAGCGGGAACAATAATCAAATGCCTTGTGAACACGGGCTTGCCAGCATCAGTCAGGATAAAGTATTGTCTTGGGGGGTAAACATCCGCTGAGATTAAGTTCAATAAAACCCGCCTAACGGCCAGGACATGAACAACGAACCTATTTCCAGGGATACCTCATCCACGTCTATAGACGCCTTTCTCCTCCGACTACGACGCGAAGCGACGTCCGTATCTGCGATTCTTGGGTAAGAACGTATTACAACCATGGACGACACGCACCAGTATACGATTCTTTCTTGTTGAGCGTCCTTCTTAAATGATCTCTCAATGCTTTTTTTGACGCCTCGTCGCCAATGGGTGTGCTTGCAGTAACATACGCGTTCCCAGCTTCGTCAACCAAGCCTACCTCTGCATCTGCCTCCGGGACAAGAATGCCTTCGCTCATGTCGACGTTTATGACGGAAGATGCAGAGCTCTCTTCACCCGTATGTGTAGTCGTGCCTCCAGGAGACAGACCAGTCATATGAACGTGCAGATTGGAGAGGGAATGAGTTGGTCTCAAGGCGGGCGCTACGACGAGGCGTGAAGGAGAATGGGGGCTAGGAGTTGCTGCGCGTGGAGACCTTGAATGAGAAGGGGAAGGGGAAGGGGAAGCTCAATATGCTTGACTCGGAAGGCGAGTTCCGGCGGAATACTTTTGAGGCACAATCCGCAGGCACGGCGCTCCCTGACGGCCTGACAACCCATCTCTGTTTTCACTCCAACAAAGGGCCCAGCTACTTGTTCGCCCCCGCCTCAGGCCTCGGGAGTGTCCTAAGTATCCACGGACGGCATGCGCTTCACTATCCCCCCAGCAAGTCGTGGCGACCCTTGGTTTGAAGATGGTAACATCATCCTTTTGGTCGAGGATGACGACCACCGTATGCTGAAGGCCTTTAAAGTCCACCGTGGGGTTCTGGCACGTCAATCCGAAGTCTTTGAAGCCATGTTTGATATTCCCCAGCCCGCACCCGTCCTGGATTCAATAGACCAGATAGACAGTTGTCCAGTTGTCCGCATGTATGATCTCCCCAATGAGCTCTCAGACCTAATAAAAGCTCTATATGATGGCGTGTAAGTCGCGTAATCTCTTCTGGTCTGGCGCCATTTCGACTGAGCACATTTGAACAGCACGTTTCACCAACGAAATGCGGAAGATTTCTTCTCACTCGCTGGAATTCTACGTTTATCTTCCAAATATTTCATCAACCACCTGCGTGTCAAGGCCATTCGATATCTAACCGAAACATGGTCATATACCATTCGTGGGCATGACGAAATGGTTGCTCAAGCGTTAGCAGCTCCTTCTGTCGACGGCACAACATACCCTTATGTTCACCCACTACACATTCTCAACCTTGCCCGCGAAGTCAACGTCAACGTCGTCGTTCCATCCGCACTGTATTTTTTGTCCATCTACTCGCTGAAACAGCTCTTGAGTGGTGAGCACCCTAAGCTCCAACACCAACATCCATCCCGCCCATCCAGCCAACTCTCCCTTCATGACATGTCTCAGTATACACTCATGTATCAACACCGCATCAATATGATTCTTGATTTCATCCGCAGCACCTGCGGGGAACGCAACGTCGACGCACACTGTCGGTCACCGAGGGAATGTCGCCGAGTATTCTCCCGCCTTGCTTCCAATATTAACCAGTCTTTCACGCCGCGCACGGGACCCTTTCATAACATGGCACAGGCGATGCAATGGATCGACGACGACGACACAATCTGTGGACCCTGTAAACGCGCATTCCGCCGCGACGTAACGGCGCTACGTGTGCGACTCTGGGACGAGTTGCCCTCTGTCATAGGCCTTCCGAACTGGACGGAGCTATTGGCAATGGATCTTCCGCCACCACAGGTTCCTGGGAGTATGCCGAGCAGTTCCGGAACCTCGGCTATGTAACAGCATTTATTTATTTATTTGAACCCGGGCGGGCGCATAGTACAGTACCGGATGGCGGACTACTGTAGCGTCTGAATGGCTATTGCCGGAACAGGAAACCCACGATGGCAAGAGACGTTCCAAGAAGCAAACACCACAATTTTCCCCACCATGTGGGCTGGGGAACCAAGAGACTGTCCCGGACCTCGTCCCACGCAGAACGCCCACCCTTAGGTTCCCCCATCAAAAGCCGACCCATATCTTCCCACCATATGCCATACAACCTCCTCATTCCTTGATGAAGTTCCTCAAGGCAACCCAAACAACCTGCGTCGCTGTCGTGCCCAGAGGGGTGTAAAAGTGCTTCATGAGAGCCCCTCTTGACGAGGTCTTGCCGAAGCCTTGCCTCTTCAAGTTCTGCCCCTAGGGTGGCGATGATCGACAATGCGGAACGACCTTTCGCAGCAGCGTTCACACGCGATTCAGGTACATTTTGTGCATGATATGCCGCAAATGCCTCGAAGTTGCAACATGGTCGTCCGGCTTTAGACAGGGATCTGCGCTCATTAAAGTTCGTACATAACTTGAGCAGCGAGTCCACAAGCTCGGAGTTGCGTTCTCGAAGTAGCGCAATCGTGTCTTGGTCGTGCGACCTGCTGAATCCGGGAGCGGGAGCGTCGATTTGGGGATAAAGCGCGGCTTCGTCAAATCCGAAAACGGACCCATCGACAAAGGCGACGGACAGCATGGATGAGGCCGGCTCTGGAAGACTGCGACTTGCGAGAATGGTATGGTCGGGTCTCACGGGTGGAGGATGAAATTCCGCGGTACCGTCCCAATGGGCGTAGGCGTCCAACCTCTCGCGCGTACACGTTAAGAGGCTAGCCAGGGCGGTCTCATCCAGTATATCAATGCAGAAGGTGTAAGCCGAGAATGCGTAACGGGCGAGGGAGTCCATGGTAGGTTGTTGTTGTCTGCGCAGTTTCAGGGTTATTTAAATTGTCGTCCCGATCGAATGGACAGTGGTAGTACATACTGTTTTCGTGACTGGAGGTACTCAAGTACGTTTCTCAACTCGGTGGCGTTGCACCCGAGCTCGAGTATGGGCATCCATCTATCATTCTGGGGTTGTTTTTCTGTATGGCCTAGGGCACTCCTGGCTGTTTGAGAGTATTGAAGTAGGAGCGCCTTTTGGAAAAGCACGGCCATCTTGTCCTTGGTGATGAGAAGGACATCACCGCTTTCATCCCAGAAGATGTTGTCACGATTCGACATGGGAACTTTGTTGTCCGCAGTGAGAGCGAAAGGAACTGCGTTTGGGTTGATGCGGAGCATTGTGAGGTAGAAACTGTTGATCTGACGGGGGTAAAGGGGAAGTGAAACAGCTCTTATAACAGTCTCTATTACATTTATGTGAGTACAAGAATGTGCAAGGTGCCATAACTCGTGTTTTGGGCCCCCGACAGCACAGGCCACTGACACTGACGACTCGGAACAGACACTCGCCGCAATCGGCATTTAGATCGGCCCCAGATAGATCCATCCATGGATGTCCAAGCCACCACATGCAACAATAGTTGGGAGAACAAAACAAATATTTACCCAAAGAGAATATCGATTCGTCGACCTTGGATCCACAGCCCCGTTCGGTTTCTTGTATCGCCTAAGCACCACCATTTCTCAATCACTTCAGGGGAGAGGTGGAAAGATCCGTGATCAAAAAAGTCCAACGGACCCGTACCCGCAGACGTCTCCATGCTGGGATTGAAAAGAGATACTACAATTGTAAGGGGAACGTTAGCATATGATCCACCGAGTGCACGAGAGGAGTAGGTGCCAACTCTTTTGGGCATCAAAAGGGGCGCCTATTTTGAATACGCCACTGCCCAGGCCAAGGGCGAGGGCCCCACCCCTGGTCCCCAGATATAGAGCCTCCTTCCAGTCAACCTGGACGCCACGGGTTTCGATCACGGGATCGATTTCCCGATCCTTGGCACCTGACGCCTGCCACTCGGATCTTTCCAACCTTGCACCTTCCAACAGGCGGGAGACGCCAACCGCCCACCGCATGGCTCCCATGATATCGATGCTGTAGCCCCCTGCGACGTCAGTTCCCAAGCCAACACATACACCACGATCCAACGCTTCTCGCAAGACGAATTGCCGCGCAGAGAAGTACGCATTTGAGAGCGGACAATGTGCAATGGCTGTTCCACGTTGAGCAAGAAGCGAAAGTTCATCAGGTGAAAGGTAGGTGCAGTGCGCTTGGATCGTTCGTGGGGTCAACAAGCGGGCCTAGCCACCCACCCGTAATAATTAGTTTGTATTAACAAACGCGTTCTGCAAAGCAACTCACGCGCTCGAATACTTTGAGGTCAGTCATACCACGACTTTCCTGGACGGCTTTCATGAGATCTCTCGCCTCAGCAAGATGACTCTGCACCCTAATCCCGGTCTGTTCCGCAAGCTCTCCTAGGCCCTGTAACAGGGCGTCGGAACACGTCGGAATAAAGCGGGGGGTCAATACGGGTTCCACAAGGCGAGCGTGATCGGGAAGATGAGAGGTAAGCGCCTTCATACGAATGATAAATGAGCGGGCGGATGCGATGGATTCAGAATGGGTAGGTTCGATGTAGGTTGGACGTGTCGAAATGTCCATAGATAGCTTGCCAACAAACGCACGTATGCCTATTCGCTGCATTGTCTCAGCAAGAATAAGGCTGCCAAATGGACAAATAAGTGGGAGAGGCACACGGAATAGAAGGATTAGTCCCACTTGGTCTCCTCCTTGAGAGTCCCGAACAACAATACCGCGCCAGTACCATTCTCGATCAGCCTCTCTCCAAGTCGCGTGTAAATGCGTCTTGCAAGATCGGCATCCTGATCTAGGCTCTCCTCAGCTTTGAAAGCATATTCGTTCAACCATTCCATCAGAGGCAGATGTAAGCCCGTTCCCTGGTAAAGGAATTGCGGTGCGTGTAGATGAAGATCGCAAAAAGTCGGTATAATAAAGCTTCCAGTGGGTATGAGCATGATATTATCGTCAGATTCATCGGAAAGAAGGGAACGGGAAAGTGTCGTCGATGCATCGTCGAAATGCGAGATATGGCCTGTGGAATCAACGGCTAACAACACGAGGTCATTGGTGAGTGCAAGAGAGACATGCTTCGTCAGAGCTTGCCTAGTAAATGATCGCGACAAATCCTGAGGTCGGAAAGTGACTCTGTGTACACAAAATCACCTCTGTACAGCATACCTGTGGAAGGCGGGTCCGGGGCTTACAGGAACCCGAGCGCACCGAGTTCCGAAATTGCTCTCACTGTTGCCTTACAAGTGGAGCACCTACACTCTGGCAATTCTGTATTCTAAAACGACAATGGTATCGACAACCCTTATAATCTGCAGGCTCGCGAGGCTACGACCAGACCCTTTTTCTCGAACTTGGTACGGTATTGCTATACGAAAAAATGTCAGGTCAACCTCGGACATACCACGGGTAGAGGCATCCACGGTAAGTAGGCACGCATATTGAGGATTATAGTACAGTAGCCTACAATCACGCAGGTGACATATTTCACATCAGTCCAACCTACGGCCGGGAACAATCAGCTCAAGCGATCGTTCACAGCCCGTGGAGGTTATCGCGGACCGATTGGTTGCCTCACGCGACGGCATCTTGACACTTAAAATCCCAAAAGCAGAAGGGAATAATGGTGTAAACATTGATGTTTGATGATGGGTAGAGAATGGACTGGCTTTGGCCTCTTGGACTTTGTTGTGCCTTATGTACCTGTCTACCAATTTGACGCCCATCTCACCATGTCTGGTACATGAGAAAGCAGAGATGTATCATCCCTTATTCTGTGGACAAATCACAAAGGCCAAGGCGAGCATGAAATTGAGCGAGGATGGGTCAAGTAGAGGGTCAAGAGGTTTGGCCTGGTGGGCGGAGGAGAAGGTGGTGCAAGACGGACGCGTTCAGGTTTTCCAGTTGCAGTTATCCCGCGCCTGAGTCTGGCCCACTTCTCTCCCCCCCCTTTATCCCTCACTTTCCCCTCCTTTCTTGCCGCCTTTCCCACCCTGTCCCGCACCACTCATGGACCCCATCTACCTCGACGGGTCCTCGACACCCGCACCCTATGACCAGATCGAGATAGATGATGATGAAGAGGACCAGCTAGCCTCGGACATCGACGAACAACAACCCCAAACAGCCCGCGCTCCTGATGGCGAGGAATTAGAACCAGACCTTGAAGACGAGGATGCGGCGCGTGAAGGTGGGCAACCCCAGAGCTCTACCGTCCCCAATGGGAAGCGGAAACACCAGCGTAAATCGGCCGAGCGCGTTCCCGGCCACACATTACTTCCAGCTACTCGCCTCGAGAATATCCTACGTGCAGATGGTATGCGCCCTCGCCAGATGATGTCATGTCCTTCCTCCTCATCGCAGTTTCCTTTAGGAGAGAGTGGTCCAATGTCGAAAGAGGCACAGTTTGCTTTGTCAATCGCAACCGTACGTCCCAAATCCCCTGACGTGGCAATCCTAACTCTCGGCTAACGCGTTTTGCATGCAGGAGGAGTTTATCAAATGTTTCACCAGAGCCGGCCACCAGCTTTCCAGTGCTGAGAAACGGAGTATCATCAGCTATCGTGATATGGGTACGTTCTCTCATGTCCTTCGCTTTACCTTCCTGCTGAATTACCTACCCAGCAACTGTCGCAGCTCAAAACTCGCCTCTCAAGTTTCTTGAAGGTACCGCTTCCTCGTTCGTCATCATCCCTGATCCTTCTTACATGGTATGCAGATGTCGTCCCCCTCCCAATGCCGCTGTCTGTGGCCCTCGAAACTCGCTCCCTTAAAGAGAAAGAACGCATAGATGAGGATCCCGCTCTAAGCACGCATCCTATCCCCTCCCCGCTACCCAAACCTACTCCTCTTGCTACTGCTGCATCTCGTCCGGTCTCTTCCGCTACAACATCCTCGACCACAATAGCAGCAGGAGCAACGACAACCGCAGCCGACTCTCCCGGATCGGCGCTACCATCCACGCCCAGCCGCGCAAAGAGCAAGCCAAGTACATCAAATGGACGTACTGGCGGTGCACGGTCGAAAGACAAAAATAAGGAATTGTCGAACGGGAACGGGCAGCCCCCGCCTCCGTCGTCTTCCGAGCCAGAACAAAAGCCCCATCCGCGACGTGGTTCCCGTCGGTCCGAGCAGCAAGCCTGGGTCGAGCCAGTGTCCACGGAGCAGCACCTAGCCATGACCCACTTGCAACCAGGTGGCGCGCAGCAGCTTCAGTGGCAGGAGCCTCCACCTCTGCCATCAAATTCACATACAAATTCGCAACCCTGGCTCGCAGGTCCCGCAAGCGCCTTTATAGACGAGGGTGTTCATGTTACCGAAGGTCCTTTCGGTGCGACGGGCAGGACAATTTATTCACAGCGATAGATATAGCACTACTTGGTACTGCCATGGACGGAGCTCGATGGCCTACTGCTGGACGACAATGATGTTCATCTGGGACTTTTACCTTCCAGTATAGTAGCAAATGAGCAGTGTTTACTGTAATTGTCATTGGCTCTCATGAACGTATGACACTTGTAATTCAACGGGTTAATTGGTGTATCCATTACCATCCATGTGGCTCGCCCACAACTGTCTCGGTAAATCTAGTTGTGTTTGTCTCCATCATGATCAAAGTTATTGCGGACCTTTTCCCGGAGGAAATCGCCATAAACGACTGGTTCATAAGTCTTCTTTTGAGCTTGTTTGGAGGAACGGAGCTTTTCCGTTTTGGGGCTCAGTTCTTTTTGAATGCGACGTGCGGCCTCGAGTGGTGCAACTTTTGTGTCGAAATTGGGCTCGAAGAAAAATGGGATGCTGACATCTGTCAGGAACGGAGTTAAAGACCGAGATAAATCCACTCACGATACCCTGGAGAGCTGTTATGGAACGTTAGGGCGCGCATAAAACCTACTCAGACTTACCGATAGTTTGACCCGCGGTGTATTACGCGATGAATCGTGCTTTTATAGAGGCCATTCGTCCAAACCTCCCACACTTATGATGATATAGTAATTAGACGTTGAAAATAGGCGTAGATTAGTTACCCACTGACTCTCTCCGATATTGCAGACGATGCAACCAGGGATAGGATCCACATTGACCCAGATTCCCTCTTCGACGCCGTCCTGAAGGGTGACGGTGCTGGGGTTCTCGACTACTGGGAATTGCCTCTGCAGGAATACTTCCAGCGCATTGCGCGTAGGGTCTGCCCATAGGAAACTGCCCAAGATCCGAAAACAGTGGGCATCGCAAGCTGAACAAAGAAGTGGTCCTTACGTGAGGCATCCGTAGTCCCTGAAACAGATCGTGTCAAGGGTCATGGCTACTATGGACGGTGCATAACCTTACTTGTGAACACCACAAGAAAGACCTTGGTCATCACTGGGAAGTGGGGGGTATCCTGCCATTTCTGTTAAAAGTCACGGTGAGCTAGAGTGGCACAGCAAACAGACCTATGACACGCATCACCCAGAAACTGTCGTCAATCTGGGCTTTGAGGTTTTCCCACTCGGCATTAGTCATTCCAAGACCCGTCGCCATCCTGCGTTCGGTCTCAGAAACAGCACGGCAAACGAAAAACGTTACGAGGAGAGACTCACGCATGCATGACTATGAAGCCGAGTGCCTTCATCTTGTTTATCCAGGCCTCGTACTTTTCCCGAAATTCGGGAATGGACGGCCACTGGTTCTCTCCCCGGAGTAACTTTCCTTTGTCTGGATTCTCCACTGGATGGTAGAAGTCAATGGCTTCCTGATTATCAGCCAACCCGAGGGTAATATTCTCCTTTAACCTCTGATATCCTAGCAGACGGCAGATGTTTCAACGAAAGGGGATGACATTTGTGATTGGAGCGCACCTCTGGCGCGATCCTGTTTGTTCAGCGAGATTTTATCCTTTTCCTCTTGTGGGAGCCCAAAAAATTCGTGTGCGAGGCGGGAAAGTTCTTCTGGTTCTTCTGGAGTGACAAATGAGGTTATGTCAAGATAGAAAAACCCGTATTCCAGACATGCGTCGTGGATAGCAGCAGCGGTAGAGAGACGATCCGAGTCCTTGTGATCATGCCCGTGGACCCAGGGAGCTATGTCGATAATCGGAAGCGTGCTTGTAGCCTTGACGGCGTTCTCTCCAGGAGGCATATCGGGTACACCAAGATCAGGTACGAATCAAGAAGTGGGTAACTCTTCGCAGAATAAAGTCAGGTGGGCAAGAGTAGCCAAGCCTTTTATACCCAACGCGCTAGACCAGGAGTTTCGTGCTCGGACTGAACTTGAACCGGAACCAGATAATGAAACCAGAACGTCGTTGGCACAGCCAGGCAGTGAGTGACTGCGGACATCGTGTCGGTGACAGAGCCCGACCGACTGAGCCCGGTAACAGAGCCCGTTGCGGTCAACGAGGCGGAGGCGAGGACTCGGACCATCGGACCGTGGCCGCCGCCGCGGATAACGATAACAATTGTGGCGCCATCCAGGTGTTCATCGGTCCATCCATTCTTTAACAATGTCATCCAATGACGTCTTTTCAAAGCTGTCCTCTCCACTTCGTGATCTTCTGACAGCGTCTGCACAGCAAGATCAACAGCAGCTGGGCGTGTCTGAGAAAGACCAGACAGAAATCGCTCAGTGGGTCGACAAAGCCGGTCAACCGGATTTTGTCAAGTCGGACGCTTTTCAGGTGTGTGTCATAATGCCACAGCTCGACATAACTTTATCAACATTGTTTAGTCACTAGACTCCCACCTAGTGCCACGCACATACATTGTCAGCAACTATTTGACGGCTGCAGACCTTGCGGTCTATGGCGTACTTCAACCTGTATTCGTACGTCGTACGACCCTTAATCGGCTGCAGACATGTACTCTGCTCTACTAGGCAAAATTGCAGCCAGCACAATACCACTCGCACCCGGCTCTCACACGCTACTTCGACCACATCCAGTCTCACCCATCTGTGCGCAAAGCAGCCGAGGCACTCGCACCCGCTTTTAACTTCGTCCCTCTTGACTTCTCTACCGCTCCGCGCATCGAGCGCAAGGCATTAGAGACGAAGAAAAAGGAAAAGCCTACAAAATCCACGGAGAATAATGCTTTGCAGGCGCCCGCGGAAAACAAGGCAGAAGGTTCAGAAACCAAGCCTGTCAAGAAAAAGGAGAAGCAGGATCCTGTTGCTGGGAAGGGCGAAAAGAAAAAGGCTGCAGAGAAACCCAAAGCAACCCCTGCTGCGACTGAAGACGCGGGGACCCCGATCCCCTCGATGATTGATCTACGAGTAGGACACATAGTCGAGGGTACGTCTGCGCGTCCTTTCTCTCACCTCATTGGCTCACAATCAAACAGTTAAAAAGCACCCTGATGCCGATGGTCTTTATGTCGAGGTATGCGACGAGCGTGGCATGGTGCGTTTCGACTAATATAAAATTATTTAGCAAATCGACTTCGGTGAAGAGAGCGGGCCTCGGACCGTTGTCTCTGGCTTGGTGAATTATATTCCCATTGAACAGATGCAAGATAAATGGCTCGTTGGTGTGGTAAGACTTCCATCGTGTGTTTTCACCTCATTTTCATTTGATCCTATTTCAGTGCAACCTGAAACCCGCAAATATGCGTGGAGTGAAGAGTTTTGCGATGGTCCTTTGTGTGGGTAAACGCCCTGCCGACAAAACTAGCGTCGAGCTTAGAGGGTATCATTTTAGGCGACGTCTAAAGATGGAAAAGAGGGCGGAATCGAAATAATACAACCTCCGCCGAACTCCAAGCAGGGTGATAGAGTGTATTTCGAAGGTCCCGAGTATGAAGGTACATAAGCCAACTTCTTTCCACGAGTTTATACCCAGCACTCATGGTTTATCTTAGACAAAGTGCCCCTGTCACAACTGAATCCGAAAAAGAAGATTTTCGAAACCATCCAGCCAGGTTTGCTTTCGCGTGCGTCTTAGATCACGCCCATTTCTGATCTATTCCACATCTAAAAGGTTTTACAACTCTCGAGACCAGGGAGGCTGCCTGGGTCGACCCTGTGACGAAGACAGCTCACAGAATCAGGACGAGAGAGGGAGTGTGCCTGGCACCAACCTTAATCGGGGCATCTTTGTCGTAGGAACGGGGCATGAAAATGGTATGACTGTATGACCATCATGGAAGTGCGTGTCGGCAGGAATCCAAGAACGAGTCCATCTCGCATTGCAAAGAGCTGCTAATATCCTCAAGAATGGTTTCAGAATCGCCTGGCCACAGTCCCTGATATCGACGGTGCGTTGCTATACATCTCAAAGCTTCACCGCTGGGGCAGCGACGGTGCCAGCATCATCGGAACCACTTTCTAGCACCGAAGAATATGAATACACGCAGACAACACATTCCTAAACAACGCATACTTGTGGTCCCGGGAACGGATGATAAACGATAGTCCTACCTGCGACCAAATCACAGAAAAAATAAAAACATGACAGCTTCACCGCTCTAGCGTGAGCATCTGGGAAGACGTCCTGAGAAAACGGGGACATGAATATTCCAGACAATTGATTAAAGCAGATTCAGAAAACTTGAGTGCGATTAAAAAAAAAAAAAATGCGCAAATGAAATTCGATGAGTCTGCACAACTCGTCACGTCGTTCGTCGCTGTACGATTTGCGTTCACTCAGAATTCACTTTTTTTTTTTTTAAATCGCGCACGTCAAGTTTCTGATTGCTGTAAAGATGTGAGATTACAGTAAGTACGTAGGAATGTACAGTACCTGACCAGGCCGAGCGCCCACTGGCATGTGAACCCGGTGACAGAGAGTCAGAGACCCACATAAAATTGAATTTGCTTTATTCATTTCTCCGATCCTCACTAACCAGACTGAACCAGCTTTTATGCGCTAAATCCTCGGTTGACTCGTGCGCGTTTAGCACGTGTTCGGCAGTTTGCGAGACAGAAAGTATTGAACGACTCGGAAGCGTTTACAAAAACGACGCGTGTTTTCAGTAAGCGTTCACACGTTCACAAGTTCAAGTTCAAGTTACGCAAGTGCGGAAGGGACTTTTCTTTCAAAATGGAATCGTGGTTTGCCGTGCTCAAGCTTCAGTCCTTACAGCATTTCAATGATAGCACTGTTCATTGCGAGGTATGGTATAACCGACACAACGGGCGCTGAACATCGCGACTCGGATGTCAAACTGGTGCCACGTAATATGGCCTTATAGATCCCGGAACGTCACGGTCATAAAAGCCCAATGGGTTAAAGTCTGAAGTCCTCATATCGCGTCGAAGTTTTTATTATAAACTCCCCTGGAGTCTTAGGCCACTATAGCATTCATATGATTAACGAACCCTGGACGGCCAACGACCCGCACTTGGAGGTGTTTCGAGTTGTGACACTCAGTCCGGATATGTTCGTCAACCCGTCGATACCCGCAGAGGGGCCACTCCAGTCGAGAGAAAAAGAAAGGATGCTTTCAGGCAAGGTCAACTGTTCCCTGCCATTCAGTAAGCACCTTGGCTCGAGACAAGTCTCACACAATCTGATCTAGGCCGCTGACTTGCTTATCCCTACCATAGCTTCCCCAGACGGGCGCGCTTGTCTCGCAGTTGGTTGTGCGGAGGGACTATGGATTGGGTATCGTAGCGAATCTCAACTTGAGCTTGAATGTGAGGTTTGCGCTCCAACCATGTACGCCCGTTTGTTGCTCAGGCACCTCCGTCACAGCCCTACGACGTGTATCGGATCTCAAGATGGTAACGCAGTGTGCGATGCTGGAAAAGTTTGGAATTTTCCTCGTCCTCGCGAATAAGGTAAAGTGCTTGTTTTGTTCTGTAGTATGCATCGTGAGTGATTGGGTTTCCCTTCAAAGATGCTCTTTGCGTACGATATCGAGTCTCTCGTGCCTTCTTGCCTACAAAGAGCGAACACATTTCACATTCCCCAGAAGCTCAATGGCTCGCTAGATGTGCAATTTTTCAGCGTCGGAAGTCTGGAGGGCAGAACACTTGTAATTTACATGACCAAAAAAAGGGTAGGGTGCCATCCTACTGCGTCCGCTCTTGCTGATTTCACATGGGACTTAGCTGAACAGTGTCTTCCGCATACTTGAACCTATCGTTGTTAGCAAAAGCAGTCAGGGAGGTCCACTCAATTCCCATCTTGATATGTGGAAGTCTCGCTCGAGAGGGTTTCGTATCTACAGGGTACGCACAAAGCTGATCCCACTGCTACAGGGTGGGATTTTCTGACTCGTTATCAACGCTATCCAACAGGACTTCTCTCTCCCTTTAAAGGCATACAATGTCGTCTTCTTGGGGACAAGAATCGCGATACTCTGCAAGAAGGGGTTCGAAATTATGGATCTTTCCCAGTCAGATTCGACAGACATTTCACACCCGATCAGCTACTGACTTGCAACCAACAGTTCCCAAGGCGTCGCTATTCCTCACCTCTACGATCCTCGCCACAAGGAACTCGCGAAACGGTGCAGGTCATCTCGGCCAATGGGCTTATTTCGCTCCAGCAACGATGAATTCCTACTTTGTTATGACAGTAAGAACGAGCCCAGATGCACCTTCAAACCGTGCGCTCATCGCTTTTATAGAATTCGGGCTGTATATCAATACGTATGGTGACGTCAATCCCACAAAGGGCACGATCGAATGGAAGGTTATCGCGGATCATGTCGCATGCCACCCACCCTACGTGCTCATCTTCAATGCGCGCTTCATCGAGGTACGACATATTGAGAGCGGGCGACTGTGCCAGATCATCAATGGTCAGAGCCTACGATGTACCTGGAATGGATATGGATCGTCAATACCACTATCTAGGCCTGACCCAGATGGAATGGGGGAAGAAACTCCTGTGCTAGGGACTTCCGTGTGCGGTGTCATGCCTAGTCGTCCATCTCATATCGCGGGCGCTGCAGTAGAGAGTGTTTTTAAGCTCGTACCGACGGGTCTTCCATTTCCCCCTCGCGAAGAGCTTCCGTTGAGATGAGCATTCGTGCACCGAATTTAGACGGTTTACCCCGAATTTAGAATTCACATTACTGTAACTTATGAATGGTCAATCCGCGTCAGACACAACCATTTCATTCTCATCCCATAACTTCTGACATGTTGTAATGCCATCCCCCTGCTACGCCCAAGGACCTAAGGTTTCATTGACTCAAATTCCTCTTCCCTTCCCCTCCTTTTCCTTTTCCTTTTTCAACACAACTTCCACTGGCAGTGGTTGTCTCGATTTCGCTGTGATCCAATCTTCGGTCAATGGTCATCATGTTACCCCCAGGCCTGGGCTGATGAACACATTACATGCTCATTCTCATCATTTGCTTACACTATGCATTCATAGATTACAGCGCGGAAAGGAAATTTGTTGGAGGTTTTGCATAGCCATGCCCAAAATTCAGTAGTATTCAGTAATGGTATCACCCACCACGACCGCCAGGTGTTGCATGACATCACGCCAGCCCGGCGGGCCCGGCCCGGCCAGTGCCGGACATCATACCGTACTATTGTACTCCTGGAACATCGTAGTGGGCCAAATCGATCAATTCTGCAAATGATGTATGCACCAAGTTTCAACAACACTAATGAACGTTTGGCAGCCAACGACTCGGAGGTGTTCGAAGTTGTGACGCTCAACTCGGACACATTTGTTATCCCACGGAGGAGCGGAGAGAGCTTGTTGTCGAGCAAGGTCAACTGTTCCATCCCGTTCAGTAAGCAATTTTGGTCGACAAACTCCTCACCTAAGCTGATCTGGGCCGACTTGTTCATCTCTCCCGTAGCCTCCCCGGATGGCCACGACTGCCTTGCAGTTGGTTGTGACGAGTGGCTTTGGATGGGGGGCCGTAACGATTCTCAATGTGAGAGTTTGCGCCTCTACCATGTACGGTTGTATGTTGCTCAATGCTCAGCCGACTCTGTCACAGCCTTGTACCATGTCTTGCCTCTCAAAATGGGGCTTAGTCGAACAGTGTCTTCCGCGAAATCGAACCTATTTCTGCCAAAATCAATGAGGGCCGTCTCAATCCCAACCTGATCTGCAGCCGTCCCTTTTGAGGTGGTTCCGTATCTACAGGGTACGCATACAACCAGTCTTACTGCTGCCCTGTGGGTTTCCCTGATCAGCACTACCCAAAAGTATTTCTTTCTCCCCAAGGAAGCACACAACGTCGTTTTCTTGAATGTGAGGATCGCCATTCTCTGCAGGAAGGGGTTCGAGATTATGGATATTACCGAGTCTATAAGTCAACATTCATTTTTTTTGCACCCGATCAGTTTCTCACTGACAATCAACACCTTTAAAAGTGTCACTATTCCGCAACTCTACAATCTCCCTACAAGGTTATGACAGTAAGAACGGCCCATATACCGTCTCAACCCGCACGCTTACCACTTTTAAAGAATTCGAGTTGTATGTGAATACGAGAGGTGACCCCACTCCGACAAAGGACACAATTGAGTGGGGGGCACTGCAGAGCACGTCGCATGTCACCCACCTTACATGCTCATCTTCGATTTGCGTTTCATCGAGGTACGACGTATTGACACCGGGTTGCTGTGTCAAGTCATTTGAAGTAACGACCTACGATGCACCTGGAATAGATACGGATCATCATTTCCGCCACCTGAGGCCGACTCCGATGGAACCTGCGGGGATGTTCCTGTGCCAAGGTCTTCCGTGCGGTACCGTGCTTACTGACGATGGTCCGGATGTTGTGCCTTTGAGCTCGTACCAATCGTGACCAACTGTCTTCCCCTTCTTCCCGGAGACTCGGAGCTCTTGCTATCAACGCAACATTGACTCGGATCGTATAAGCGCCAAATTTGGACACCTTGAATCCAGAATCCCTTGAATCCAGAGTGTGACTTATAAAAGGCGGACCGAACGTCCCCTATGCTGTGCGAGCAGGGGCGGAACGGTTGATCCGCGTTGGAATGCCCAACAACTTCACCTCGAATCCCGTCATTTCACGTTCTCGACACTCGGACACGACAAGACGCCATCCCCTCACCACGCTACGCCCAACTTGAAGGGCCCCGCTCTCCTATTGAACCATCAATAACTCTTCAAAATCTAGTTCCCCCCTGGCTCCCCCTTGGCTTCCCTTCCCTCCCTTTCTCGACTCAACTCTTACTTGACGTCTCGATTTTGCCACAAATGGAACTACGGAAAATGTGCATCCGACGGAAGCCTTACGTTTCGTTTGACTGGGTCCTGGGGTGTCGAAATCAATATTATCGAAGAACGCTGTCGACGAGAGTTGAGGTGCATCGGTTCGGCAGTGATTTGACCTTGTGAAATTCCTTTTTACCCTTCATGGATCACCTGTTGATTCTGTAAGACTTAATGTAATGAAAGAAGAGCGGAGACGGTAGAGAGCAGAGCAGGCTGGATTGGATCTTGTCGACCCCTCTGTCAAGTTCTCACCTGACATCTGTAATAATGTAATTATGAGAGTGTGTGTAGGTAATATAGTAAACTCACATGTGTGGGTATAGGTAATAAGTTGGCACATATATGTGTGTGAAGTCATTCAAAAAGTCTTTCTACACTTAAATAAAGACATTTGACATTGAGAAAAAGACACTCAATGCTCAGAATAGACATTCAACATTCAGAAAAAACATCTAACACTCAGTTGTTTGATGCTTAAAAAAGTCATACAACATATAAAAAGAGACATTATGGTTAGATGAAGAGTCAAAGATAAAGTTGTTTTATAAAAGGTAAAGTACAAAAAAAAAAGACAAATTTTCAAAATAACACTTTTCCTAAAGGTTGTAATAGTCTCTATTCTCCTTCAGAATACTTAACAATGCATCAACATCAGCATCTGTGATTAAATAAGCTTTTTCCATAACCAATAATAGATTTGAGTATGAAGATGCATGTAGGCAGAAGTTAAGAGCCTTTTGAAAGTCCATATGAGATTCAGATGATAAACTGAACAAGCAGAGATCTGCAATGGCAACAGTAACTTTAAACCAAATTTAATGGACCAATAGAGTTAAAAAGATGCAAAACACACTGATACCAATCCAGATAGCTTGTTGTTGATAAGAAGACTAAAAAGCAAAGATAAACTATAATGATCAAAGATTTTAATAAACTAGCATCATACCTGTTGTAAGATAGTCTTAAAATTCAGCTGTAAATGATTCTCCTAGAAAAAAACACATTAGAGAAATCCTTTAAGCATTTTTGATATTTATAAGATATAGGCATAAAAAGTGCAAACCACACATACATTCTAAAAGTTTAGTTTAAAGAACAATATAGTGTTCCAAAAAAGATTAGATGATAAACTTATACAAAGATGTTATAAACTGACTTTCTGTAAAAAGCATCATGGTAGAGGTAAGCTATGAGATAAGGGAAAACTTTGAAACTTACATCCTATAAAGAGCACATCAAGATAAGCTATCAGATGCTAATTATAAGGGAAAACTCAGAAACTTACAAACTGTAAAGAGCATGTTAAGAAAGGTTAGTTACAAGAGGCTAATTATAAGGTAAAACTTAGAAACCCACAAACTATAAAGAGCATATTAAGGAAGATAAGTTGTAAGGCAGTGATTATAAGAGAAAACTTAAAAACTTACTTGCTATAAAGAGCATATCAAGGAAAGTAAGCTATAAGACATTAATAATAAGAAAAAAACTTAAAAACATACATTCTATAAAAAGCATGCCAAAGGAGAGTTGTAAGATGTCAATCATAAGGAAAAACTTAGAATCTTACAAGCTATAAAAAGTGTATTAAGGAAGGTAAGCCATAAGGAGCTAATTATAAGGAAAACCTTAAAAACTCACAATCTATTACCAACAAAGGTAAGCTATAAGATGTATAATGAAAAACTTAAAAACTTACTTGCTATAAAGTGCATGTTAAGAAAGATGAGCTATGAGGCACATTATAAGAAAAATCTTAAAAACTTACTCGCTATAAAGAGCACATTAAGAGAGATAAGCTATAAGATGCTAATTCTAAGGGAAAACTCAGAAACTCACTCCCTGTAAAGAGTACATTAAAGGGGGTAAGCTGTAAGGTGCTAATTATAAGGCAAAAAAAAAATGAGAAACTTACTCCCTATAAAGAGCATGCCAAGAAAGGTAAGCTATAATGTGCTAATTATAAGAAAAGACTTAGAAACTCACTTCCTATAAAATGTATGCCAAGAAAGATAAGCATTAAGGTGCTAATCATAAGAGAAAACTTAGAATCTCACTTTCTATAAAGAGCATGTTAAGAAAGATATCATATTATATATCAATTATAATGAAAAACTTAAAACCTTACCACCTATAAAGAGCATACAAAAGAAGGTAAGCTATAAAATACTAATTATAAGGAAAAACTCACAAACTATAAGAGGCACATCAAAGAGATAAGTCATAAGATTTTAATTATAATGTAAAACTTAAAAACTTACAATCTGTAAAGAGCATGTCAAGAAAGGTGAGCTATATGGCACTGATATAGTAAAAACTTACTTTCTATAAAGGATATATTAAGGAAGGTAAGCTATAAGGCACTAATTATAAGAAAAAACTTAGAAACTCACAAGCTATAAAACACATTAAGAGGGATAAGCTATAAGGGATCAATTATAAGGAGAAACTTAGAAACTCACTCCCTATAAAGGGCACATTAAAGAAGGTAAGCTATAATATGCTAATTATAAAAGAAAACCTAGAAACTTACTTCCTGTAAAGTAAGAATGAGCTGTAAGGGTTTTATTATAAGAAAAAACTTAAAAACTTACAAACTATAAAGAATACATCAAAAGATATAAGCTGTAAGATGCTAATTATAAGGAAAAACTTAAAGACTTACAAGCTGTAAAAATCATATCAAGTAAGGTAAGCTATAAGGTGCTAATTTTAAGGGAAAAAAATTAGAAACTTACAAGCTGTTATAAGCATATCAAGAAAGATAAGCTATAATGCATTAATTATAAGAAAAACTTAAAAACTCACTTGCTATAAGGAGCATGCCAAAAGAGATAAGCTATAAGAAGCTAATTATAAGAAAAAAAAAATCAGAAACTTACTGGCTATAAAGAGCATATTAAAAAAGATAAACTGTAATCTGCTAATTATAAGGGAAAACTTAAAACTTACCTCCTATAAAAAGCATATTAAAAGAGATAAGATACCAATTACAAGGAAAAATCTAAGAAGCTTACTTTCTATAAAGAGCATATCAAAGAAGGCAAGCTGTTAAATGGCTGGTTATAAGGGAAAAATTAGAAACTTACTTGCTATAAAAGAGCACATAAAAAATAAGCTATAAGGGTTTAATTATAAGAAAAAACTTAAAAACTCACAATCTATAAAGAGCAAGCCAAAAAGGTAAGTTATAAGGGGCTAATTATAAGGGAAAACTTAGAAACTTACAATCTATAAAAAGCACATCAATAGAGGTAAGCTGTGAGGGGCTAATTCTAAGTAAAAACTTAGATGCTCACTTTCTATAAAGAGCACACCAAAAAAGATAAGCTATAAGGGGCTAATTATAATATAAAACTTAGAAACTCACAAGCTGTAAAGAGCACCCCAAAAAAGGTAAGCTATTATGGCATTAATTATAAGGGAAAACTTAAAAGCTTACAAGCTATAAAAAGCACATTAAGATAGGTAAGCTATAAGATGCTAATTATAAGAAAAAACTCAGAAACTTACAAGCTATAAGGGAATGCCAAGAAAGATGAGCTATAAGGCATTGATTATAAGAAAACCTTAGAAACTCACTTTCTATAAAGAGTGTGTCAAGCAAGGTAAGCTGTGAGGCCCTAATTATAGGGAAAACTTAGAAACTTACTGGCTATGAAAAGCATATCAAGAAAGTAAGCTGTAAGGTATCAATTATAAGGAAAAGTTAGAAATTCACCTTCTATAAAGAGCATACCAAGAAAGGTAAGCTATAAGGTATTAATCATAAGGAAAGACTTAGAAACTCACTTCCTATAAAGAGCATGCCAAGGGAGATAAGCTATAAGATATCAATCATAAGGAAAAACTCAGAAACTTACTTCCTATAAAGAGCACACCAATAATGCAAAGCAGATATATAAGATATAGTTAAATGTAGATTGATGCATTAACTTGATTAGCAATAAGTGAAAACTTACAAGCTGTTATATAAATAATTAATATTTATGCAGTTAGAGTTAATAAATTTTATTTACACTCTGCCATTTATATTATTGATGTAATATCAATACCTAGCAGCAATAATAATAGTTGATCAATCACTAACCTCCTATAATATATTTATGTCAGTTAAATTGATAAGTGCAGCAAATAGAATAAACAAACAATCTGCAATGTTGTTTAATGATTCATGCAAAGTCAATAAATAGCTATAACTAGCAGATCATACATACAGTCTATTAGTTATCATCCATTAGTTAAGGTTTCAAGTTATTAAAGTGCAATACATACAGCCTACAAATATAGCACTTATCAATCAGTTAAACAAGGAAGCACCAAGTTAAAACCTACATTAGCCTATTCAAGGGTCATATTGATATTATTAGTATATCATTATAATTAAATGAAAGAACATGCTTCTACTCACAGCCTAAAAATCCAGGCAATAATTATCAGTCAATGATTTATGTAGTTAAAACTTGAAATATAATGCACATTCTAATAATGGTAAACCAATTGTATAAGCACATTCTTGCCATAGCATAAGTATACACACCTTCTATATGATTTCAAGTAAGGTTGCAATATTAGAATGTAACAATAGTTGAAAGCAAACATAAGGCCTCACATCCTAAAGATAAGTCAAAAATTACAGTGTCACAGGCTGAAGTGCAACCCTTTATAAATAACTTACCATCTATGTAGTTCATTCCAACAGTATAAGCACAGGTATGCAATAATGAGAGACACTTACCTCCTATTGGCAATGTATCCAATGAGGTGGTTGAATAGATGTTTGTCACTTAAAAATGAACCAGAGCTCACACCCTATCCATTATGTCTCATGTATCAGAAACATACAAGAAAACCAGAATATGCACAACACTCACAATCTGTAGATGGGGAATAGGAAATGTTCCTGTTAAGTGCAGTTGAGTCTTCAATTGCATAAAACTCACTAGCTGCAAAAATAAATTATGTTGATAAGAGTGTGCCAGCTCCCTCCAAAGTGACCAGTTACTTACATTCTGTGTGGAAGGAGTGGGTCAGCAACGATTGTACCCATGGGAACATGAAAACTTACATCCTGTTCGTGTTACCTGTGAGTAGGGTAAGTAATAAAAATCAATCCAATGAGGGACTTACGAACTGAGCGCAAGGCCAGGTAATTTATTATTTATGACCTCTAGATAACATATACTTATGCAACGACACTCACACTCTGCCGAGGAAGATTAGCAATCGAAGCGTGTCTCTAGGTTTACTTACGGGCTGTGGCAATGTTGACATTTGTAAACGTGCTGTAAGCGTGCAATCAAGAGACCGTGCATACCAACATGTGTGGAAAGTAACACATAACCTCGCGAAATAAGGATTTTGGCTTGTTCGTCTGAAAACGAGCCTGATTCATGCTCCTCTAAGGGGAGTGTGATTACAGATCATAGATATAGGCTGTTTTGTCCCTCACTTTGCGCCATTGGTATAATTATCCTGTGGCATTCATTACATTAGCTACTGATTATTGGGAAGGAAGCGACAGTCTCCCACTTGTTGATAACATGTTTGATACGAGACTCAATATCATTCCGAAGTATCGACAGACAGAACAATCTCAGAGTGTCAACGTCGAGGGCCTGTGATGTTCTCATGATCAGCTCGTCGCAGTTAGCACCTTCCTTGTCCATGTCTGGGTGGTGAATGGTTGAGCTAGTCGCCGGTGTTGTTGATATGAAACAACATACCACGAAGTTGTATGATACGGGCGGGCTTGTTCTTTACGTCTTGGACTTTTCGGAGATAATTCTGTTCAAACATATCTTTTGCCCGAGAAGGAGCCTTCCTGTCAGCTTCCTCGAACGAAGCACCTTCGCTTATAAGCTGGTTATATGCCCTTTCGTCAAGAGCATCCATTTTCGTGAATATCGCGATAACAGGGACTTGGATAAAAATTGGCAAGGAGTCGATGAGTGATGCTGAAGTTCGCTGACCATTTCCTGTGTTGCTCTCAAACAATGACATCTCTGCTGCGGTCATTGCTCTATCATTGCTAGTTGTCAGGCAATACCTGAGAAACGAAAATAAGAGTATGGCGGAGTAACAAAAAACATTAGCGCACCAGATGGCGTGTAATTGATCTTTCAATAGTTCTCTCTTAGCTCGTCCGCTGATAAAGTCAAGGACTTTTTTCAGCTCGTTAGCACCGCCCGCTTCGAACCCCCGGGAGTCGTGGAAGACAAAGCCGTGAGCCGTTGGATATTGAAAACTGTCTTCTATATCGTGTTCTCCACGCTGTTAATTGTATTGAGCCCGTCATCACAGGGATATAGAGCTCCGCCGATACCCACCAAGTTTGACGGTTTCAACTCTGAAACAGTCTAAACAAGGCCGGATGAACATCGTGGGCAATATTCAGAAAGAACATATCGTACCTCGTTTCCGTTCGTGTCGAAACAATCTGGTTTGCGACCTTGAGCATGGCATGCTTTATCTAGAATGGTGGTCTTTCCGGCGTTGGCATTGCCGATAACCAAGATTCGAAAGCGCTCAGCAGCGGCCTGTTCGAGAGTTAGGGAATAAACGAGCGAGTGCCATGGGTAGTCCCTACAAGATTAGTGCTTAAGAACTGCTTCTGCGACATGATGTGCTTAGCGTCGAATGGACGAATGTAGGGTGTTACAAAGAGGACGTCCTTGATAAATACCTTTGTTCCCGCTCTGATGGTAACTGTGGAAGATCAATCCATCAATCCATCAAGCTCCATCAAGCTCAAAACCCATTGGACCAAGAAGCGACCGATATCCGAGACAGAATACCCCCAAACGAGAGGACGCGGAGACGGCATGCAGAACCTCAGGAACGTATATGTAACCGTAAAATGATTTACATTTTGACATTCTGATGCGAACACTTGATGCGAACACCTTGTTCCCACGGCCCACGCAGTATAACCAGCTCGGTTATGGCAAAGAGGGCTGCCCACTTAGGCACTCGAATTCTACTGTAGTTCTACACCTTTCTGATTCATCACGGGCTTCAGCACTTCCCTAGTAGTCCATTCTCCCCCATGGACGACAATAGTTCCGCCGATTCAAGTCTACGATCCACCGTAGACGATATCACCCGTGACTGTCGTCGGTGAGTGCTGCTCATGTTGCCCATGACTAGCAATGGTCATCTTTCTGTCCCCATAGGTTTCGCATATTGGTGCTGGGAAAGGTCTCGTCTTTCTCTTCGCGAGAACGTTAAACGCATTTACTCAAACCACCATTTTGCTGTAGACGGGGTGTGGAAAGTCGTCGTTAATCAATAAAGTCTTCGGTGTCGAAACGGCCGTAAGCGCTTATATTACCTTCAAATCATCTTGATGTTGACTGTTCCTCGAAAGCACGTCTCTCACAATCGCCCAGGAGAAGCCGATATCAATGTTGGATTTTGTCCCAATGATAACGATCGATTTATCTTGCACGACTCACAAGGCTTTGAGCCTGCCGACGATGCCAAGTTTAACACAGTGACGGATTTCATTACAGAGCGGAGCAAAAGGCCTGACCTCAGCGAACGACTCCATGCCATCTGGTGGGTGACTTACCATTTGTTTCGGTTAATCCGTTTCAGGACATACGTTCTCCTTAGGATTTGTATCTCAGTACCGATCGCTGGTGATCGTGTGGCAGAAATTGGAGTGGAGCGAATCATCGAAATGATACATGGGAGAAGTGAGTTCCACGTTATAAATTCCGAACCATGCGCTCTAAAACACCGCCATGCAGTACCCCTTATTGTTGTATTCACTAAATACGATATGCTGGTTACACGAATAATTCGCCGAGTTACTCGAGTCGGGAGCCCAGAGCAAGTTTATCAGAACGCCGAGAGGGAGGCAATCAAGGTATTTGACGAGTTGTGTGTCGGCCCCCTCACGAGAGCCATCGATGGGGTGCTAAACTCGAAAGTCCCGAATGCGAACCCGTCGGTACCCATCAAGAAGGTGTCTGGTAGGCTCATGAGCCTCTTCGATATCAGTTGCACTGATGATGACGGTTGCCTTCGCCATCCTTAGGTCAGTCGCGATACGCAAGTACCATCAAGGAGCTAATAAACGCCACCGACAAAGAAATACAGGAGCATAACAAGGTTTTCTCGCATACAGAACCACACTCCTTAAACTTTGCCACTGCTCAACGAGCGAACCCTGATCTTAAAGTCGAAACGTCCATTGAGTGGGTATTTACTAGAATAAGCTCGATCGCGCCTTCTTAGCTTTGATCAATATCTAATAGCGTTGGCCGGCTAAGTATGTGTTTACTCTCTTCAAGGGCCTTGTGTTGGTTTATGTTCATTATCATATCTATTCAGAATACTGGAGTGGGTTACTCTCATACACCGACTTCACGGGAAAGAAACTTCGACAATGTCTCGACGTGATCCACCGCGATATCGTTTCCGTTTGGAATATCCGTAACTCGAGCGTAGGGCCTTCCTCTCATCAGATGCACCGATATATCATTGATTTCTTTGTAGTACCTCGCGAGTGATAACTTCAAGGCGAAGATGACCGTCCTTGTGGATGATTTAGACTCAAATCCCAATACGCCGACGTAGGTATAGGATTACTATTCATTTTCCGAATCTCATTTTGTTGTATAGTCCCAATGATGGCCTGACGTTGGCAACGGTTGCAGGGATTGCTAGTGCCGCATCCAGTCCAGCAGGAATTGTTATCCTAGGTGTTGGATCGGCTATCTTGATTGCGAAGTGGATTTTTAATGTCTACCAAAACAGGTGCGTATCTCGGTTTTTGTTGAGACGTACTTTTCCAACCTGATATGTACAGCTCTCGTAACATTGCCTGCGTCATGGCATACATCGTGGACCTCACAATAATTATGCACCGATTATCTGCAATCGAGATATCTGAAGAAAGCGTCGTATCCACCCTTACACATTACGCCAGGTCGGGAGAAATAGCTCAAGTTCACAATGATATTCGCGCGTTTTCTAGTCGAATCCCCAGCCCACTGGCACGTCTTAAGGACAAGGACTATACTTTGGATGAAATCACTCGCTTGATTGAAAAACATTGTGAACAGGTTCCTTAGACGTAGATCATTGTAGAGGACCGGTGACTTGACCGAAAGGCACATCACCGAAATGACCGGACTTGTGGATGGTTGTTGGGGGGATACACTAGCGGAGAAGTTTCTTTGTATGTACGATAGTTGTCTTTTTCTCGTCTGATCTTATGATACAATACATATGATCGAATGATCCGTCGCGAGCGCTGTCCCGACTTGTGTTCTTCTATTTCCATAGTAGCATCACCAAATTATCGAAAATCTTGTTGAGGCGTCGTGATACAACGTCGTCGTCGTCGTCATGGGTTTGCGTCTTGCGTTCTATCACATATATCACAGTCCGGCCTCTCACAATGCCCCAAATGGCCTATGTCATTTGATGAGCCGTGTACAGGCCTCGCGAGACAATATACTCCGATATTGTAAGGACGAGTTTGATGCAATCATTTATCCGACTTCCACCGGGTCCCGGATCACAGCCACTGATCCGTTGCTGAAATCTCATACACGGACTCAAGTTATGGGTCCAGAACGAGACCCTTTCTCCATACAGGCAGACTTTGCAGGCACTAGGCCATCAGGGTGTTGCGCCTCACGCGCCTCACGTCCATCTAGATACAAGTGACTCAACGCGGGTCACCTCAGTAAAACGACATTGAGATTTCGCCAGCAGTTGATTATTCTGCTTATTGCCGATAGTCCCACGTCTGGGTAACGATATTCACAGCTGGCGCAGATGGTCGACGAAACAAGCGTAGGTATACAAGTACAAGAGCGATCAAATGCCCTGGTTAGTAAATGATAAGGTAAAGACTATGACCCGTCCCGGAAGAGTCATCATTGCAATGTCCTAATGGGCCAATCCTGTGCTTGTACGTTTGAGACTATGATAGTTTCAGACACCTCGGCGTTCCTCTTGTCACGTTTCTGTCGTTCATGTTCTGTAGAGATCTTGTCCGTCGACTGATCACGAGCTGGGAATTCGCAATTTAGTAACCTTTCCTGTACTAGTTCATGCAGGAGTCCTTACCGGAGACATTGGGTACAGAGGGTCCTCTTGAGCTATAGAAAGTGGGAACAGATAATCCCTCATGGCGAAGGGCTATTTCCTCCGTTTGCGCTTGACGCTCACGGGCGAGCCTGAGTTTACGACGGGCTAAGAAGCCAAAGAAGAAGCAGAGAACCTCATTGGAATTCGCAAGCATCATCACGACGGCGAGGACTTGTCCAAATGCCCATGAATTGTCAAGACTGACCACCCCGGACCTGGTATTTCGCCTCACCTAGAACACGGTTCAGTGAATAGTAAGTGGAATATGATGAATACGGCTACTCACCGTGAGTTCTAGCATGATCGTAGAATATATCGCCGAGCTGAGCAGCGATTCGTAAGTGTCGATAATAAGAGAGAGAGAAGCGGTGCAACGTACAAGAGGAGAGTAAATGATATGTCAAGGTACCACCCTTTCTCTTCTGTCTCCGCCTCTGCGTGTGGCCGTGTCCCCGGCGTCACAGTCACCTCCCTACGCACAAGCGTATTGGTCTCTTCTGCCTCCTGTTCTTCCGCCATGCGTTTCATCTCAAAGAGTTCCATTGCCTTCCATCCGAATGACAGTATGAGCCCCACTGCACTGAGGACGAGGCCGGTAATCCAAATGCCGCGCAACCAGGGCGCAGTAGCCTTTACAGTGAAGAAAAATATAACGTATTTGATGTTGTCGTTGCATGTGGGATAATCTCCGAACTTATTAACGTTGGCCCACACATACAATCCCCATGTGGTGAATGCGATGACCGAGACGAATTGTACCAAAATGCCCATGACGACGCGACTCCTCGTCCAGTGATGTTTACCTGCAAACGTGGGAGGAAGTGAATGAGCCAGAGATACGAAGGGACCATGAGAACAAAATGCTGAGTGAGCACTTACCCACGGGAGAAACTCCAGTTCCGAGGAAGAACAGGATGTGTAGGGTAAAAAGAGCTTCGAATAATGATAATTGGTTGAGACGAGTTTGGATGATGGCTGTCAGGAGGAGGCCAAAGCCCGCAATGCCTGTGTTTGTGTACAACTTGCTTAAGAGCTCCTCGGTGTTCGGTGTTCGTGGGATAAGAGCGAGGAACAGCATGGTGGAGTAGAAATTGACGCGTATCTAAAGGACAAATGGTGGCATTTTTACTTGTCGGTAAGACCTAAAAGTAGTGATGTACTGTACAAGTACGTACCCCTACGCCGAGAACATCTGGGCTGGCACAGAGATTTTTGCATTGTTCGAGATTGAGATTTGGGCATTGTGCGGAAGTCGAGTTATTCGACATGTTGCGCGCACTGGGGCTAGCGAGGGATTATACAAGGGAAACAGAGAAGTGACGGGCCTAGGACATCCATCTTCCGTATATATAAACCGCATACATCGTGAGAGCCAATGACAAAGTCATACAGCACAGCCTTGCCAAGCCCTGTACTGTACGTACTTGACATTGTAAAGAATCGACGGAGATGAAGAGGAACACCCACCAGGATGGAAATAGAAGCGCCACAATTGTCTACTACCGCGGCCGCGGCCGGCGCCGGCCACGGTCCGCCACACCAGCAAATCGTTGACTCCGCCCGGTCCGCCAGAATCTAGATCCGATGATTATGACACACGTAGTCCATCACTATGGTTGAGCAGAATGATACCTGGTCTATCCAATAAACCTGATCATTATTGAACATCCATTTTGTGTCAGTAAATCATGCCAACTTGGTTTGCTCACAATGGATCATTCTCCTGGTACCCGTACCCCATGCAGGCACTGCGTGCACGTAACTGCGCGGCCACTCTTTGATCCATCACTAGTATTGGTTCCTAGTCCACTCCCAGAACAAGGCCTGGCAAGCAGCCGGTGTCAGTACTAGCGCAAGTGGCTTGTGTGTTTCCTTCCCTCCTTTTGAACTGGAACTTAACTCTCTTTCCCACATGATCACGATCTACAGATGGCCGGAACTATCACCATCGCGATCACAAACAAGCCCAACCCCTTTATCTCCCACACCTGGCTACATCACGCCCCCATCTCTTAGCGATCGCGGACAGGCTAGAATCGTATGGAGTAGCACAAATTGTACAAGAAGTACTATTAGGATGTCAATATACAGAATCTTTCATCATTGCCACACACTGAAATGGGGCGGAGGAACGATAAAACGGACTCAGATTGACTCAAATGTTACGTGCTCAGTGCGGAGTCACTGGAGAGGCAATCTAATTATCATAAATGCACGCAGATTTACATGAATTATGATTATGTTGTCCGAATTTTATCTAACATTAGATCTTGTCATTTTACACAAGCGATTCAAAGACATCGAGCAATTCAAGCCGATCAAATTCCCGTAAGTTGGAGTAACTCACGCTAGACTTGTACAAAGTTGGCGATTCCGGTTTTCCTGATGCCACCAGAGTGGAGGCGTTGGGCGATACTGGGCCAATTAGTGGATGAAGACGTCTCGTACGCTGCCGTTGGGACTGAGCACGAACGAGTCCTCGGGCATGGAGGCGTCCGCCCAAAAGTCTACACGCCCAGAGCCCCTTCCCGCGCTGAATTGGGTCCGTGCCCACGCGAGACTCGAACACCCTCCGCCTTCCCAGACTTGCTCATGGCCTCATACTCATAACTCTTGACTGCCGTGCGAAGGTGGATGTGGATTACGAGCAGGACATCTTGGGCAGTGACGAACGCGTTCCTAGGGGGAATGTCCGGCATCTGGAAAGACTGAGCAGCCGGGGAAGGTCACCAATGCGAAGGGTAAGGGACGACAAGGGAGGGACAGAGGCGGGCCTAGTGACGACGGCCGGGGAAAGAAGTGGGTTGAGATGTGAGGGGTGGGACCGCATATCGTACAGCAAGCTTAGTGAAGGGAGGGCGGGATGAATGTACACGCCCGGGCTTGTTCTATGACGGACCAGGGTTACAGCGCGGCCTGCGTTTTGGCGGGCGTCGATGAATGAGGTAAAATATGTTTGAGTGTCGAGCAGTGAATTATCATCGAGGATATGGATCAATACGATATATTCACAAACTTGGTAAGCATAACAGGAGGAAGCGTACCTCCGCTGTTTTGCCAGTAACTTGCCGCTTATTGTACTTTGCCCAGTTCTTTCAGTGTATCGTAAGCGGAGAGGTGGTTGATAAGTTAAGGCCCATGTCGGCGAGCAAGTGATGGGTGTGGTTGGAGAGAGATTGGCTGGCCTCGTGTTGTCCTCGTGTAACCCCGAGGGGGGCGCTGCGCTGTCAGTGGACTGCCCGACGCCCTGTTCCGAGGCAGGTCTAGATCGCTCTAGATCGCTCAGCCTAAGCCGTGCTAACCTGGGCTGCCAGCATGATCGAGGGTGGGCAGGATATGATCAGATACCATGATGATCGGCCGGAATGAGGTTGATCAACCCATGCTCTAGGCCACTCACACTAGTACTGATCATGCCCAGCAGGCTCAATACAGAATGATGCACCTCACGTCCATCGAGGGTCACCTCCGTAAAACGACATTGAAGTTTTACCAGCAGTTGATTATTCTGCTTATTGCTAACGACACAACAGGTATAGTCTACGTCTGGGTACCAATATTCAAACTCCTATACTAAGCTGGCGCAGATGGTCGGCGAAACGAAAAACGAACGTAGGTATACAAATACATGGGGGATACATCAGAGCTATCAAATGCCCTGGTTAGTAAGTGATGAGGTAAAGACTATAACCCGGATCCTGGAAGAGCCATCGTCGCAATGTGCCAATAGGCTGATCCTTGTACGTTTCAGACTATGATAGTTTCAGACATCTCAGCGTTGCTCTTGTCAAGGTTTCGAGTAGGGATCTTGTCCGTCGGCTGGTCACGAGCTGGGAACTCGCAATTTAGTAACCTTTCCTGTACTAGCTCATGCAGGAGTCCTTACCGGAGACATTGGGTGCTGAGGGTCCTCCTGAGCCATGGAGAGTGGGAACAGTTTCAAGTTGTCCCTCATGCCGGAGGACTGTTTGCGCTTGTTGCTCACGTCGTTCACGACGACGGTCTAGGAATTCAAAGAAACATTGGAGGACCTCATTGGAATTCGCAAGTATCATCACGACGGCGAGGACTTGTCCAAATGCCCATGAATTGTCAAAAGTGATGACCCCGGACTTGACATTTCGGTGCACCTGGAACACGGTTCAGTGAATAGAAAGTGGAATACGACAAATAGGGCTACTCACCATGAGTTCTAACATGATCGTAGAATATATCGCCGACCTAAGTAGCGATTCGTGAGTGTCTATAATAAGTGAGAGAAGCTGTGCAACGTACAAGAGGAGAGTAAATGATATATCAAAGTACCACCCTTTCTCTTCTATCTGTGCCTTTGCGTGTGGCCGTGTCTCCGGCGTCCCAGTCACCTCCCTTTTTTCTTCCTTCAGTCGTTCATCGTACAAGCGTTTCTCCTCAAAGATTTCAATCGCCCTCCATCCGAATGACAGCATGAGTCCCACTGCACTGAGGACGAGGGCGGTAATCCAAATGCCGCGCAACCAGGGCGCGGTAGCCCTTACAGTGAAGAAAAGTACAACGTATTTGATGCTGTCGTTGCATGCGGCATCCTTTCCGAACGTCTTAACATTGGCCCACACGTACAATCCCCAGGCGGTGAATGCGATGACCGAGACGAACTGTACCAAAATGCCCATGACGATGCGACTCATCATTAAGTGATGTTTACCTGCACACGTGGGAGGAAGTGAATGAGCCAGAGACACGAAGGGACCATGAGAACAAATTGCCGAGTGAACACTTACCCACGGGTGCAACTCCGGTTCCAAGGAAGAACAGGATGTGTAGGGTAAAAAGAGCTTCGAAGAATAATAGTTGCTTGAGACCAGTTTGGATTATGGCTGTCAAGAGGAGGCCAAAGCCCGCAATGCCGGTGTTTGTGTACAACTTGCTTAAGAGCTCCTCGGTGTGGGGTGTTCGTGGGATAAGAGCGAGGAACAGCATGGTCATGTAGAAATTGACGCGTATCTAAGGGACGAAAGGTGGCATTTTACAGGTCGGTGGGATCTAAAAGTAGTGATGGACAAGTACGCACCCCTATGCCAAGAACATCTGCGCTGGCACTGAGACCTGAGCAATCGGAAGTCGAGTTAGTTGACATGCCGCGCGCACTGGGGCTAGCGAGGGGATTAGACAAGGGAAAGAGAAGCGCGACGGGGCTAGAATGTTTATGTTCCGTATATAAACCGAATACATCGTGAGCGCCAATGTCAAAGTCATATCAACACATGCTGTACAGCCCCTTGCCCAGCCCTGACTGTACGTATCATCGACACAGCAGATCATGTGACCGACGCGAGCACCGATTCCTCCAAACCATGATTCCGCCCACCTCCGCACAGAGGTTGTCCCTCGCCTTTCGCTCTTTCTCTACTTCTACAATTACCCATAGACATACATCCAACATCGGAAAGGCTCCAATCAAATTTCAGCCGTCCGCTTCGTTCAAAAACACCCCGACCTCGCTCTCCGTGACGGGTCCTCTCGGCACGACCTCAGTGCCACTCGAACCTTACATGACCATCAGTTTCCCCGCTCCTGACACCCTGGCGCTCACCGTCGAAAATGCGGAAATCAAGAAACAGCGTGCCATGTGGGGTCTCACCCGCACTCTCATCCAGAATGCAGTCACCGGCATGACCCAAGGCTTTACCGTGCCCCTTTACCTTGTTGGAATCGGATATCGTGCTGCGCTCGAGGCAGATCCCCGGGGGAAGGTCGAAGGATCAAGCGGAATGCGGCTCAACATGAAGCTCGGCTTCAGCCATCCCGTTGTTGTACCAGTGCCTGAGCATATCAAAGCTGAGGTCCCCTACCCAACAAAAATCATCCTCAGTTGCACGGATAAGCATCAGCTGGGCTTGTTTGCCGCGAAGGTTCGCAAGTGGAGACCACCAGAACCATATAAAGGCAAAGTGGGTGGCTTGCTCGTTCTCCGCCTCAAGCCGACTGACATCATCCGTAGGGTATTTTCGTCGGTGACGAAACTATTAGAATAAAAACCGTCAAAAAGAAATAAACTATACCTTTATAGCGGGCTTCAACATTTCCCTGATGCCTTGCGATGCTTCAGCCATTATTCCTCATGAGAGTTTCTTGCAAGAGAGTAGCTTCCAACTGATGGTATGAATATGAAAGCATGCCGGCTGGGACAGGAACTGCCTCTAGAGAACAATATGCCATACTTTCCTAACAAGGAAGAATGGATGCAGACTGGCGCTGACCATTAGACCAGCAGACAGAACAATCCCCCCAACGCTACGCAGTTAACAACCTCCCAGTATTCGAAGCGCGCCAAAACCTACAGTCCACCTGTGTCCTAACAGATCGGCCGGCAAAGCGCTCCCCACTCAACCGCAACCTCGACCACACGACGCACAGCAAGACAAAGAAGCGCAATCAACAAGTTAATGGGCAGAACCCAGCTACTTTAGCAATCGTCAAATACGTGCTGGCGGTGGCGGAAGGTACACAAACCTCATATACCATCCACATCTCCTCCACTTGCTTTCCTAGCTTGTCGCCCCTCCGCCGCTTGCAACTCGATTGCCTCGCTTACCCGAACCACATGCTGCTTTAACTCGTCTTCCGTCATCTGGCCGATTTTTTCTTCCCCTATGGTCCGCCTCATGTCGGCCATCACTTTACCAATCATCTTATAATTCCTCACCCCAACCCACTCGCCGACCTTTCTACCATTCCAAATTGCTTTTAAACGTACCCTTCGCTCGTTCGCTTGCATCAAAGCGTCGTGCTCCTCTCGTTTACCAAAGAACGCAAGAGCTTCTTTTCTCACGGACTCTCTGATGGCCTCCTTATCCTCCGTTTCTTGCTTCTCCTGAGGCTGACCATCATGTCCTGCTGCAGGGCTAACCCTGGCTTCGCACCATTGGAGGAAAGCTTGATACATGCCGCGATTGACCCGAGACTTGGCCCGAGAGGCTTTATCGGAGACTTGTCCGGGTACGTAAAAGCGTGAGGATGTGACCCATCGAAAGGCATCTTCTTGTGTCTCAAAACCTGCCTTCCATCGTTCCAGAGAGAGTCCAAAGAAGGGAAGTATGTCCGGTATCGAGGATGACAACAGGAAAGTGGGAGAATATGTTGGCACAAGTGCTTGAGATGCCATCTGGACACACATGTTGGTCCCGAACGAAGCGTTACAGTACCAAACAGCTGCGGCTTACTTTGAGACCAAGCTCGCCCAAGTGCAAGCCTACACTGGCAGCGAGGCGTCCCATGATCATGCCGAGATCTCCATAAGAGTGGAAGATCATCACATTCTCCCAGTCTTGCGCATCCTTGCGGATATTGACGTCGACTTGGACGTATACCTCAGTTGTCTCTTCTGAGACCGGTATGGAGTCAGTGGGAATAGGCGTGACAACGTCTGCAAGGCGCAGTGCAAAATTGTGGGTGCCTCCGCGATCAGGCTGCGGGCTGGGTATGCAAGCGCTCGCACCAAGCGCATGTTTGATTTCTTCGTGTCCAATGGCAGTGAGAGGACAAGCGACTATAAAATCTACATCTCCGTGGTCCTCCTTCTCCGGGGCTTCATGGGGAACGCCGACGTATTGGAAAAGATGAGTGAGATGTGGCAGAAGAGTTGACTTGAGTGAGGCGTAGATGAGAGGTGAGAGGCGCGGGAATGCAGCGTCTGGAAAGTGTGAAAGAAAAGCTTTTCCACCCATCCTGATATGGTAAATAAAACTAAAGGGTGGTGGATTGTGTTCATCCCATGAGGGATAGGTATATAAACGATTTTTTTGGCCCAGTGAGCGGACATGCATGGGCGCTTAAACTAACCCCGCAACCCGCAACCCTTTGCCGTACGCGAACCGTATTGACATCATCATCATCTTGTACGATCACTACTGCGCAGAATCGACACAACGAGGATGTCCAAATTCGCCCCTCACCGCCGCTCTGGGAACAACCCCCGTGCCACGTCATCTACTATCTGTCAAAAATGTCTCCGAACAGGTTCGTATAACTCACCAGGTTGGGGCTTTCTAGGTTACGAGTTAACTAAAGATGATCGAATTTAATTTTTTTTTTCAATTCGTTCTTTTCAATCGCAACCACTGTATATGTAGGGCATTTCACATACGAATGCAAGGATACACGTCCTTACGTCTCACGCCCGTCTCGCACGGAACAACTCAAAAATCCGCTCCTTGTCGCTAAATCATCAAAGGGGGCGTCTTCCGGCGGACAACCGTCCGCCGACGTGCCGGAGGAAATTACGAACAAGTTTGTAGCGTTTTTTTTTTTCGTTTCTGTGCGATTTGGTTGATGAGGGGTCTGACTGATAGGAATGGAACTGCTAATCGGATCTTGGAGGCAAAGGAGAAGCAGAGAGAGAAGGACAAGGACAAGGACAAGACGGGTCGAGCAACGAAACGGGCGAAGCGGTATGTTCTGTGATCTTTTCCCACTCCTTTCAATGTCCTGCGGCCCTCCGCAGTTTTAATTACCGGTTGCTGATGAATACACGTATGCGTGCCAGGTCATCATCAACTACATCTGATTCTTCTCAATCCGAGTCCGAGTCCGAGTCAGAATCATCGTCCGACTCTGGCTCCGATTCAGCTTCAGAGTCGTCGTCGACGGATTCTGATAGTACACGGTCACGTTCAAGAGAACGGGATGAGAGGCGTAGACGACCACGGGGGCGCAGCCTCTCACGCGAGTCATCTCGTGGTCGAGACCGCTGTCAAAACTCCAGTCCCAGGCATTAATATTGATGCCTCAGTATATGCACTCGGTGGCGTCGTGGCGATGTTACCTCCATTTGTCCTGTCTGAGGGTTTCCTGTATCGTATATGCGCGCTACAGTATACCCTGCAACCATTTTCTGCACAACGTCCGAGGAACCGTTCGTGAAATCAACTACGAGACAAACGGAGGACGTCTTGTAAGAGTATACAGAAGTAGTGGCAAACGTCATAAACAGACTGCATCTGATGCTCTCGTGTTCATAATCAATGCAACAATGAGCCTGGGCCCGACATTCAGTGACATGTGACTCGGACGCTGCGCCGCAGCAGGAAGGACGCACCCGTACAAGCCCAGTACCTCGGCAAAGATGAGGATCAGAACCATCGACACAAATACCTTGGATTCTCGGACGTAAGCACGGACGCACTACATGAGCCATGTTGAGCATAGCCTCGGTGGATTTTGGCGTGAGGCGTACCGAGTCACCAACTATACCAATGGCGTATCCAGCTGCCAATCCAGTGGAACCACATGCGAGCCCTGCCCCCAGGTGTACAAAACCAGAATAGAGCGTGTAGTCTTGTGACGGGTCCACTATGTCCCGATGTCAAAAAAAATGACATGATCGGAATGAAGGATGCAGCGTGCGCGCTATGCCACTTACGACGTCCTGCAATTAGTACGGAGACCACAAGACCGTACACGGCAATAATTCCCGACATAACAACAGGGATAAGGGACTACGGCCGAATGCATTGTGAGACTAGTTGGAGGGGTGCGGGGAAGATGTCGCACCTTCATGACGAGTTCTGGCTTGAATTGACCAAGCCCTGCAATGCCAATACCCGCTTTCGACGTTCCATACGCAGCACCGACCGCTAGAGTAGGCTCAGTTACTGTGAGCCGTAACACGTCCCCGAGTGACACGCACTGCTAAATATCATCTAGAAACGATGTAGATGAACAACCGGTAGGACATAACAGGATGTCTAATGAATGCTCACCGAGGAAGCAACTCCTGCAAAACCGAAAAATGGAGCATAGGGTGGACAAGTTGACATGGTGAAAAGAACGGAATGTATTGGTATTGAGCGACACTGTTGAGCGACAATACACGAGAGTGACGAGACAGACTTGACTTGGTCGGAGTCTGAAACTGTCTCGACGCGTACTGGAGAGGATGCAGGAGCGCAGTCGTTGACCGTGTACAGCTCGTCACACTCTTAGGTATGGAAGCACTCTTCTTCAACGTACGTGTATTACACACCCTTGATCTCCTTGAATACCTATCTGATGCAGATCCTTGCATTTACAGACCGATACAGGGTTTCTTGAAGGTATCGTGAGAGGGTTCAAAGCTGGCTTGCTTACACAGGTCCAGTATTCGAACCTAACACAATGCGAGACACTCGAAGGTTCGCCGCGCTTTCGTTGTGATCGTAACCATTCTTCAGAAATCCACTAAGGGCAAGTCGTTTGTGACAGATTTACGGACCCAGCTGGCGTCGACGGACTATGGTAACTTCCTTGCGAATGAACCTTCGCCCATTTCGACATCTGCCATAGGAGACAAGGCGCTCAAACATTTGGTCGATCAGTTCAATTATCTTAGGAGCAACGCTATTGCACCACTTGACAAGTTTCTTGACTACATAACGTCTGTCCGTTCTCTCGACCTTGTCAAGACGCGGGCGTTGACCGAAATGGGTTGCCTATTTTCAGCTACGCATACATGATTGACAACCTTGTGTTGTTAATTACAGGCACACTTAACAAGCGCAAGCTCACAGAGCTCCTGAAGCGATGTCATCCACTAGGCTGGTTTGAGGGTATGCCTGTACTCGCCGTGGCGACAAATGCCGAGGAGCTATACCAAACCGTTCTTGTGGAGACGCCATTGGGTGCGTTCTCTCGCTTGTTATATTACTAGATCTATCTTATCCTCGGCGCTTAACCCGGGCGTCCAGCCGAGTATTTCCGGGACTGCCTAAAGGTGGACGATTTGGACGCATTAAACATTGAGATTATCCGGAACACGCTCTACAAAGCTTACTTGGAGGACTTTGAACGGTTTTGTCAATCCCTCGGCGGACCTACGGCAGACGTGATGGGACGCATTCTTGCCTTTGAAGCCGACCGGAGGACGATCAACATTACTATCAATTCTATCGGTACAGGACTATCGAAAGAACAGCGGGCGCGACTATTTCCGACCATTGGACGCTTATTCCCCGGGGGAAACAACGCGCTTGCAAAGGCAGAAGAAATTGACCAAGTGCGGATCGCATGCGAAAGCGTGACAGAATACCGGGCGTTCTTTGACGGCGTGGGCATGAATGGAGGCGCGTCGAGGGGAGACGAAGAAGGGGCAGCTGCTCAAATCGAGGACAAGTTTTTCGTGGAAGAGGTAAATCTGAACAAGATGGCGTTCCTGCAACAATTCCAGTACGGCGTTTTCTACGCATACGTGAAGTTGAAGGAGCAAGAGATCCGAAACATTACGTGGATATCGGAATGCATTGCACAGGAGGCTCGAAATCGGATACAAGATTTTATATTGTTGTTTTGAAGAAACGGCTATTATCGCGGAAACGACGAGCGACCGTGATGATGATTGCTTGGAGGCAGTGTGTGGTGGCAGGCCACGAGGGTCGGATCCGATTGGATCCGAAACGGAGGGCTTATCGGAGATGGAGATTAATTACCGAGATATGTCCACATTTGGGTAGATTGGACCCTTAATGCACGCCTATAACTCCCTCACAACAAATGTTCTCCCAACCTCCTCATGTCCTCCCAAGTCTCCCCCACCGTAGTCTCCCTACATCATGTCCTCACCGTCATCCTCATCGTCGCTCCCCTCGGCGCAGTCCTTCTCCCCGTCATCGGCGTTCTTCTCTTCTTCACCCCGACAGAGTCCAGAAGACGTCCCGTCTTTGTCCTCAACATCCTCGCATGCATCCTCGGTATATGCCAGGCCATCTATTTCACCTCTCTCTACTCTTACGTCGTCCTCCATCCCAACAAACCCGTGTCCCGCACAACCGCCATCGCCGCCATTGCAACTCTCCTCACCCCGCCGATCCTCGTGGACTCGATTCTGCTATTCCGACTGCTTGTTTTCTATCCGATACAACTCACCCCACGCAATACCATTCTCGCCGTTATGACCCCCACGATTCTGTGCAAGATCGCGCGTTTGGCATGTCTCATCGCCTTTCTCGTCACCTATCCCGTCGCTCGCCTTGATGGACCCAGCTACGCAACGCTCCCGCAGCTCGTGTGGGGTCGCGGCCCCTGGATTATCGCCCTGTTCGCCCTCCAGGCGCTTGACAACACGTAAGATTCCTTGTTTAACCACTGCACCCGCCCCCTCGCTCCTTGCCCTGACCGGAATTTGTCATGACAGATATGTGTCATCAATGTTCCTGTACAAGCTGTATCGCTTCGGCTACAGCACGCAGAAGGCGCTTACTTGCTGTAGAAGTAAGCACATTTCTTATGTCGAGCCATCTGTCGCACATCCTGACGGAGGTGATGTTCTAGAGGACATCTTCTCACGCGTGCCCGCTGTTTTCTTCATCACACTCGGGAATTACGTGGTCCCGTGCGCGCCCATTTCATACTTGTCATCGGGGGTTCGACTGACGTATGCCTTATCAGGGTGACCATTGACATTGCGGTGATCGTTTTGATGATATTCCTCCCCGGTTGGTCAAACGGTACCTACATTCTCTTTGTTGCCAACTATATCACCATCCTCGGTATCGTATTCGCCACCGTCTGGACAACCAACTTGAACTGGATAATGCGTCGAATGGCCGAAGCCGGTAACGACGCACGTACACAATCTACCATGCACTTTCAAGCCAAATCTATCGCGGACACGTTTTAGATGTGCGATCCATACAGTTCTCCGGACTTCTTTTTCTCCCACATCATGATCCCCCTTGATCGAGTCGCGACTCTGTCAAAAATTTGTCTTTGCGCAAGGCGAAGGTCAAAAAGGGAATTCTCGCTCCTGGCCGCGACCACCTTCACGGCCCGTATGAGCGATGCTTCCTACTTCCTGCTAGACACGGTGGTCTGCATTATTCCCTCCACGCATTTACTACGGCTCGATGGGCTAGGCTACTCCATAGAGCCTGTGGGAGTTGCTGATCGGCCTTTACATGAGGCAGTTGATGAAGCAGTTGATGGAATCATGCCCGCGGTACCCCGTCGGCGGAGGAGAAGCCTATGGCCACGGATTCCCATGGCGCGACCTTCGCCCTGCCAACACCTTAATTTGGTGTCCTGGGGATATACTGTATATGTCAGTTTGCTTCGAAGTTGTAGTGATGTGTATCTGTCATGTATTAAACCTTACTGTATTTACTGTCTGCCGTGTAGTTGGAATGTATCTTTGATGATAATTCACGACCCTTTTATGCCATAACCTTATCATCCATCTCCATCGTTGTTCGAGTCACTACTGTAGTGTTTTACCACGCCACGCTCTGTTGATGATGAAAGATGAGCCTGTCAATGAGCCTAGACCAAGACTCGGATTTCTATTCTGAACTGGACTCGACCGCGGTGACGCCCTCCACCAGGGCACGGGCGAGTTCGCTTTCGCGCGCATCCGATTTCACCACAGATGATGACAACCACCACCAGGCAGCGTCGGTGTCGGTAGTACTACATGATGATGGTGGCAGAAGCTCACTCGCCACTCAAACATCCTTCGATGCATACTTTCTTCACGCCTCACGACCCGCCCGCACATCCTCCAACATCTTCTCCCAGCTCGTCCAACCACTCTCACCAGACGAATATGCAGCATCCCTTTCTCGGTCGTTCTACCCGCACCCTTTCCCCCCTTTACCCTCCAGCACGCCACCATCATCAACATCGACACCATCACAGTCTCGGTCTCGGTCTCGGTCTCGGTCTCGGTCGGTCGCGTCGCGGTCTCAGACGACCGGGCAGCCATCGGAGGTAGAGGGAGAGACGGCGACGGCGCATCATCGCGCGTACATACCGCGTTACCTCCTGGAACTTGCAGAAGGCTTCAACCTCCTCTTTTACGGGTTTGGCTCTAAGCGTCGTGCGCTCAATGATCTCGCCCGAGCTTGCGCATCCTCATCCTCATACGCATACTACGCGCACGTTCTAGTCCTAAACGGCTTCTTACCGTCTTTCTCAGCTCGTGATATTCTTGCTGCGCTTGCGCGTTTACCTGGCGCACCACACAGCGTAGAAGATGTCGCACAATTTTTAACTGCAGAGCCTCCTACATCACCATCATCACCCTCATCGTCCTCCTCATCGTCATCATCGTCATCACCAGGACCAAAACCACTACAGCGACGACGACGATTACTCGTCCTCGTCGTGCACAACATAGACTCCCCCGCCCTACGCTCGCCCAAAGTACGCGCACTGCTCAACGCACTCATCTCAATACGCGGCGTACAAATCGCCGCCTCAGTAGACCACATCAACGCGCCAATGATATGGACATCATCGACGGAATTACTAGCGCGCAAATGGCTCTGGCATGACTTGACGACACTAGCGGCATACGACGTCGAGCTCGCGGGTGCTGACCCTGCTTCGCTGCGCGGTAGCGCGTCAACGACAGCGGCTGGTGGTGGTGCTGCTGCTGCTGCTACGGCTTCAAGTGTGAGTATGGGTGGAGGAGGAGGAGGGGGGATGATGACCGAGACGGCTGCAAGACACGTATTGGTTGCTGTGACACAGCGAGCTCGCACGTTGTTTATGCTCATGGGTCGAAGACAACTCGACGCGCTAGCTGACAACACAAGCGCAGGCGCAGGCGGTGGTAGTGGTGGGGTTGGAGTTGTGGAGCCTACGACACCTGCGGGGGCTGTGGAGGTTGCGGTCCCGTACGACACGCTGTTCAATCTCGCGCGTGACAATTTCGTCGCGACCAACGATACGGCACTGCGCACATTGTTGGGCGAGTTTAGGGATCATGGCTTGGTCGTCACCGTTGGCACAGGCGTGATGGGTTCAGGCGAAATGCTGTGGATTCCATTGCGGAAGGAAAGGCTCACAAAGTTATTGGACGGTTTGGCGGAGCAGGCGGAACCGTCTTAATCCTTCCATTATGAAAATGAAACACTACATTGGCATAGACAGCCGAGACAACAAAATTGAAATATTTCCGTCGCGAGGGGGATTAAAACAGACATCGTCAGGCGACACTACGTATAATTAATAGACGTATGGGATAATCCGGTAAGGGACGAGCTTCTGGTACCTGTCCCAATCCTTCCCGTACCTGCCACAATTAATGAGAATGTCGTTCAATATGGGGAAGAACGAATTTACTTATGCTGGCATTTTTCATCATCACGTCGTTGTCTATGAATAAGAAGCACTGCGAAATAGACAACGTAAAAGTAGGTGAGGGGGGTATCGAAGCCAGTCGGGAGGGACCATGCGAGTGCCATTAAGAGGTCACCCCTTGAAAACAATGAGGACCAGAGCGCCCAAGGAGACAGCACGCAACGCACATGTAATTTGGGTGGCGAGACACGCCCCACCAACCGGACGTGAGCAATTTAGACCCCTGTTCGGTCGTCATATACTCCAGATCTGTAGTTGTAATATTACTCGATCAGTTTCCATGTAGAGTCAGTTCTGCACACACGCACTCTTTAGATTACGTCCATTTCGGAACTCATTTTTTTCATTGTTCGATGTCCGGAAGATGTAGTACCCAAGGAAATTAACAGCAAAGATCGCGGCGCTCCAGGCATATCCAAGATCCTTCGACTGCAAAACAAGGTAACGTGCCTGGAGCGAATATACGAATGGTACCCAGAGAAGATCGCCAACGGCAAGCATAAAGCCAAATCCGTCAGAGATTATGTCCATAGTTGTAAAGACCGCGGGCTACACAACGCGGTCAACGGCAGGTGAGGAAGCGAGCTAGATGAAGTACCAACCTCGTTATAGAGGGCATCCATGATGTATAGGCCTTGGAAAAGGAGGACAAGGATCATGGAGTCTGTGATGTGTCCTCCGAGACGGGCAGCTTGGGCACAAGCCATGCTTATGTCGATCAACAACCAGAGGATCATGCCGGGACGAAGCTCATTGAATGATTTGATATCCAGAGATCCGACAGTAGGGTTCAGCTCGCGGCCGATGTAGAACTTTCGAAACGCGTAAATAGTAGAAGAGGATATCACGATCACAGGACGTACATCATAGATGAAATTGCCACTATTTCCACCGAGGGCCAGCAACTTTCCTTCTTGGAAGGAGAGCGCGTACCAAAGGACACCCTGAAAGAAGGACATCGATAACGCGGCGCTCACAAAGCCTATCCAGTGGTCATAAAAGAACGTGAACGACTCGACTCCAAATCGTAAGATGTAACCAGTAGAGAGGCCAAGGGCCATAAGACATGTGGAGAACGCTAATTCGGTCAGTTAACTCAAGTCAAAAAGTTCTGTGAGTAGAATATAAAAATCGTACCATTTATCTTGTATTGTTGGTACTTCCCATTCCGCAGCTGCGTCCCTTGAACCCAGTCGCCTGGAAGGACGGCCCAGGTGACCAGACAAAATACATACCAACTGTAATAAATAGCGAAAGCTTTTGGATCCCAAAGTTTCCACCAGAAGGCAGGGTCAGAGACCGCCTGAGCTAGAGATGGATAAAGGGATTGAATAGGAGGTGGACAACCGCCGGATGATTCGTTGCAGGCAAAATAGAGGACGTAGGCGAGAATGGGTACGCCAAATGTAATTGCAAACGCTCCAGGCGGGCCAAAAAATTCGTAGGAAGTTGTCTTGGGGTTGAGAGAGGAATGGGATTTGTTTTCTGACATGATGAGTTGAGCGTAACTCGCACTTGCCGGGGGAAGCGCGTCACCATCACGTGTGCGGAACAAAGCGTTCCGCCGAAGAAGGGAAGGCCGACAGTCGATCCTCTCATCGTAATTATCACCCTCAACCTCGACCGCGCTTGTGCTTATGGGTTTCTTCTCCTCACGACGACACGATTCAGACATTCTTTCGAACTCTCCTAGCGCTCAATCGCAGAGCAGTCCCTCCTCGACGGGAATTATTCGCTCCCGCTTCGTACGTATGAATCCTGCGCACGTCCTTCCTTCTTGCATTCTCATCTCTCGCCGCTCATCGGCACTTGCTGTGGGGCAGTATGGCAGAAGCAAAGATAAAGGAAAAGCGCGCGAGGCGAGCTCCACCCCCAGTCGGGGAGTCACCTCTCCATCGGCAGCGGCAGAATCGCGAAAAGAGCCAAGCGTCAGTGACACCGTGACTCACCGCACTATCAATGGTCATCGCGCCTTAAATGACATTGAAACGAGGGGTGTTTCTGAACCATCGTTGCATTCGCCCGTCTCGCAGAAGGCACCGAAGAGTCCAGGCCTTCCCAATAATGCACGGGCCTCAACTGACGCTATAACGCATGTCCTCCCACACGGTATCACATACACTCAACTGACTTTTTTCTCAGGACCATACTTGCACAACGATTGGCCGAACTGGCCTCGGCTAACGCGGAGGGTTTGCTTGAGTACGTGGTATTGATGAAACGAATTAGTGACCTTGGAGATTAAACGGCAAGTTAGCGACGACGAATATCGGTTACTTCGACAGAACCTATTCGAACGGCTCGGAAATTCAACGATCCCTCGCGAGAACCCCCTCGTGCCCACTCCTGGTCCAAGTCGTCCACGCCCTCCCCAGAGTCAGCGCGGTGTCTTGTTCTAATTTCCAGATGGACTGACATGCTTCTCAGCCCCTCAACGTAGTGATCCTGTTCGCACACCGTCCGTACAGTCCAAAGGGACCATTTCTTCAAGCGTCTCCGGTCTCTTAAGGCGGACAAGTCGAAGAAAGGCCTCGGCAGATACGGACACGCTTCATAGTGATACAAACAGCTTACTTTCTACAGGCGAGAACTCACCCAGCACCTTCACGCGTCGCCTCTTTCAAATATCATTAACGAAGAAGAGCAGCGTGGTCTCCTTAAGACTCGACGGTTCAGCAGCTACGCATGGCAATGGATCCACAACTTACCTTGCAAGCCCCAGCCGTCCCGACGGCCCTAGTAAACCTGTTACCCCGTCTGTCTCGCGATCATCTACCACACGAAGTAAACGGAAAGCACCTGCACCACCTTCTGCTTTCCATCATCGCATGAACGGTGTCGAGCAAAGGCGAATACAGTCAAGACTTTTGGACGAAGACCTAGATGATGATGTGCTAAAATCTTCGAAGGAGATTCGCTCGCAGATAGAAGCTGTCGAGGCCGAAGGACGTAGACTCATGGACGCTTTCAATGGCCTCGAACTGAGCGCCTTGACCCGAAAGTCGCAACTAAACCCTATTTCTGCCCTCCCATCTGCCGCCCATTTTCTTCAACGCCTTGATTCGTTTGAAAATGGTTGGTCATCTCAATCATCGAAGGACCCAGATGGGGTGTCTATGCATTCGACTACGTCGAACGGAACGAGTCTATCTACACATCGCTCACCGGTTCGAAGCCTCCGGACTGTACCGAATGCCCCACTGATTTCTCAGCCTGTCTCACTGGCACGAAAGGCTTCACTTTCGTCAATTTCGTCAAAGGGACGCGGTGGCTCGGCAAGTGGCACTCCTTATCTACCCGCATTACCATCGTCACTTGGACGTCTATGGTCGGGTAGTTCTTCGAGTGTCAACCTCGCACGCAGCACAGGTCATTTGCCGTTGGCAACCGTGACAGAGGGTGAATCTATTCAACGAAATATACGCCCCTTGCGGCTTGACACGTCGCTCGCCGTGCCCTCAGGGTCAACACCTACTTCTCCGCGGAAGAACGGGATGATTGGTGACGATGAGGATCTGGCAGCATTAGAAGTGGAGATGGGAGAGATTAGGCGAAGACGGGCCGAGGTTATGGGAAGGTACGAGGAACGGTTGGGCTACTTGAGGGCCAAGTTGAAGGGAGCAGAGCTTCACGAGAAGTTACTGAGACTATGATAATGTTTTATTTTATTTTATTTCTGACATAATTAATCCATATTTTTCACTGTATCCGGCCCGGGGTGTGGACCGCGGATTGCCGGGGAAGAGTGAAGGAGAGCGAGTTCGGCCGTTCTCCTCTCCTTCGTCTTGCTACAATGGCCGCCCAGCAACCGTCAGACTCATCCATCCCTCCTGACGACCTCTCTTCTGGGCCACAGTCTCCCTCATATCCTGCCAGGTTTCCCACTCGTCGCACCGTCAGCCACACTCCACAATGGAAGGCCACAGACATACCTTCCCACCATAACGCTGGCACTTCATATTCCTCCGTCTCTCCGAGTCCACAGCGCAAGAGTCTGGTGAGAAGTTCATCAGGGTCCAACCCTAGACGCTCGAGAGTTCGCACCGCCTCCACAAGTTCGCGCATGCATGACAGTGGCCAGCTCACCGACGATGACGAAGAGGATTCCGAGCGGGCCCTGGAAGCGGAGGAAGTAGGCGATGTACTGGGGAAAAGGGCGGAAACAGCGACGGATGGATCCGATGGCCATACCATCGAGGACGATGAGGATGAGGAGGACCCAATCACGCTCAAGGACCGCCAGTCGCTCATCAACGTTGAACACCCGTTTGGTCTACCAATCTGGAAGCCCGCACTGTACAAAAAATCCCGGTCCGTTACTCGATACGCCGATCAGGCTCTCCACTCCATCCCATCCGCCCAAGCTGAACGGCACCTGCCCCCAGGAAACATCCTCTGGGCTGTGCTCTTCGGTTGGTGGCTCTCCCTCGTCTGCCTTGCCATTTCTGCGTTGCTATGGATTGTGCCAAGAGGTGGAACACACTACTCTTCCTTGGTTTACGGGCTAGGATGGTATCTCTTTTGGCCTTTTGGGAAATATGTAGAGGGGCAGATAGATAAGCCGCACAAAGAGGGAAAGAGTGCCGCAATGCCGCAGGGTGATAGTGCGCTCCAGGCCCAAAGTGGCTCTGACAGCGCAACTATCCGTGGTCCCTCCCATTTCCATGAGCGGCAGGACGATGACTCACAAGCTCGAGGCCCCTCCATCCAATTTACTTCTCCGGATCCCCAAGTCGGGCAGAGTCAAAACGTTTCGTGGGCTGATGTACCAATTCCAAATGAGACGTCCAGTTTACTAGGCCGAGTTGATGGCGTTCCCCTTGGTCCATCCAAATCATACGGTGCTGCATATTCGTCGGTCACGGGAGAACTTCTCAAGGTGCCCACAGCGGACGACATTATGGGTCGTATCTTCTTCTGGCTGGCTTTGGTCACCGTGATTGCACCTCTCATGCTCTTCGTGTGTATCATCTGCTGGGGTCTAATCATAGCCGTCCCTATGGCCAAGCTTAATTGGGCACTCGTCAAGTACCTTTTCCTACGTCCGACAAGTATTCGCTTCTGTTCGGCTCCATCCATTGTCTTCCTTCCGGCGGAGGGCGTTTCTCCCCAAGATGCTGGCGAGAATGGAGGCGCTTCTACACCTATGAGGGTCAAGCCAAGACTTTCGGCAGGTCAAGACGCTCCTTCCGGCGTACCGTCATCCAAGGTGCTTCTGTGCATTTACCATGCCATCGGATGGAAATTTTACAAATACACCATCGGCGGTATCAACATTTTCTTTATCAATCTATTGCCCGTCGTTTTCTTTGTCATTTTTGATGGTTGGGTCCTCTCTCCCATAGTTGAGGAACGCAAGCGTATGGGCCAACCGGTCCCCGCTTTCCTCGCTATCATCGGCTCTCGACTACTTATCTTCCTACTTTCGTTGCTCAGCGTCATCCCGCTTTCATACTTCATCGGCATGGCTGTCGCGTCCATCTCTGCACAGTCGTCCATCGGAATGGGTGCGGTCATAAACGCGACCTTCGGTTCCATCATCGAGATCTTGCTGTATGCGTTTGCGTTGACCGAGGGCAAAGGTCGTCTCGTTGAAGGCTCGATTGTGGGAAGTTTGTTGGCCGGTGTCTTGCTAATGCCTGGTGTCAGTATGATCAGCGTCGCTATGCGACGGAAGGAGCAGAAATTCAATGCAAAAAGCGCTGGTGTAACAAGTACCATGCTTATCATGGCAATTATCGGAACGCTCACACCAACGCTGTTTTATCAAACTTACGGCAACGTACGTATTCTGCGCTTATACGTATCGCTTCTGGATAGACGTTTGAATGTCACCTTTCATTCCTTCTTCAGTTCCAGCTAGTCTGTGAAGGCTGCGCAGATAAAACGTCACGGAAGGGTTCATGGGGATGCCGGCATTGCACATACAAGCATCCAGACCCTGTGCATGACCCATTCTATCAGTCAACGGTGAAGGATCTCATGTACATCTGTGCTGGCGTCCTTCTCTTCGTAGGTCCCTCAATTCATCATGCCGCATATCGGCTCACGATTCATCCTCTCCGCAGTCTTACCTTATTGGTCTTTGGTTCTCGCTCCGCACACATGCCTCGCAGATATGGCAAAACCCTCAACAGCTGTTGCACCCTCACGAGTCGGGTCGCATGTCACTATACCATAAGATTGTCCCCCCATCCAATCTCATCCCTGGCGTGTCAAAACCAGGGCCACGAGACACAAACACGTCACGTCCCAAGCTGAACTTCGTTATCACAGACCCAAGCTCTCACGGCGCCGCTGCGACCTCACCCCAATCTGCCGCGCCAGCAGAACCTTCAGCCGACACATCCCCATCAGTACCCTCCACTCTGGGCCGGAGTTCCTCTCCCAATCCGCCCGTGAGCCCCGCGCCCAGATCCTTCGTCCCCATTATGGAAAGCGTCGATCATGCACTGAAGGATACGGGTTTGCAACCTGCGCAGCTCCCTCCTGATGATTTTACTCGTGCAGTTGCCGTCGCTACTGTGTCGGCTTTGCGGCACCAGCAGGTGCAGGCGCGCCGGGTGAAGGGTGGAGTAGAGGAGGAAGATCATGATGGACACGCTGGACACGATGGACCTTCTTGGAGCCGTGCAGTAAGCGCGAGCGTGCTGTTGGCATGTACGGCGCTATACGCAGCTATCGCCGGTACGTGTTTACAATCCGCTCTTCCCATCCTTCCTTCGTGTTGTGTTCCGCATTGTTGATCGATTTCAACTTCACAGAGATACTGGTGGATGTGGTAGACGTCGTGCTGAATGGTTCAGGTATTGACGAAAAGTTCCTCGGAGTCACGCTGTTCGCACTCGTGCCCAACACGACAGAGTTTATGAATGCGATGTCTTTTGCCATGAACGGCAACATTGCCCTCAGGTACGTTTCGACAGTTCTAGTCACTGTCAAAAAAATTTTTGGGGGGACTAGGAACTGAGTGGAAGCGTAGTATGGAAATCGGCTCAGCGTACGCCCTTCAAGTGTGCCTTTTGCAGATCCCCGCGATGGTGGCTTTTTCGGCGTGGTACGATCCATCCCAGATGGGTAAAGCCGCCGATACTTTCACGTGTGTTATCGTTTATCTCTCCCGAACAAACCCCTTCTCATAATATGCCAGGTTGATCTTCCCGCGTTGGGACGTGATTGTTATCATATTATCAATCTTCTTATTAACGTATACATACATCGAGGCGAAGGCAAATTACCACCGCGGAAGTATCCTCGTCTTGAGGTTCGTCTTCTTCCATCTAAATGCATCACCCAAATCCCGGCCGCGGACACTGATACAATTACTTCTTTTTTGTATGCAGTTACCTCGTGCTTACAGCAGGTTTCTTCTTCGCGCCATATCGTTCAGGCAACGACCCCGAGGAGAGTGTAAACAACGTCCTCGGACCCGTGGTTACTGTGCGTACTCTCTCGGAGTCCTGGCACCTTTTCTGGTCCGTGCCGTAAACGAGCGAAGCAATGAGGTCCACCCTCGTATTTGTTTCCTTGAACTATCCCGTTCTGTGTAACTTATAGTTCAACTACCACGCCATATTCGGCGTTCAATGATCATTTATGATTGCAACCTCCCCTATTTTTCCCCTGCCTACCTGCCCGTATATCTCGGTGTCTTGTCGGAATGACACCATTTTGCTACATATACAGTATCTATCCTGCATTTTCATCTCGAAGTTGTGTAATGCTCTCAGAGTTTTGATTAGGAACGACTTTAACGAAATTCCATGCGAGACTTCTCTTTTGTCTTTAATCCAATGTTTAAACAACTGACTGTGCTCTCTGCTCAATGCAGCACCTTCAGCGCTTCCAACGACTGTCTGATCTCCTTATAGGTCTGCTTGAGCTTCTCCGGCGTACTACCACCCTGTAATACGCGCTCCGTCTCGTTCGAAGGATGACGGTAGTCCAAGAACTTCTCCAAAAAGTCACCATCGAGGAATCCGTATGATGCCTCATCTGCATCGCTCTTACCCCATGTGCCCACAGGGGCACGATACTTGGTGTGTGATGCGTGCGTGATCTCAGTGACGACCCGGCGCAGATTGCGCTCGAGCGCGGTCAAGTGGAGTGAGAGCTCGGAGGGTACGTTGACGATTGTGCCGATGCGACCGGAGGAGGTGAAGAAGAGTTGTTGGGTCATCAAAGTTGTTGTTGTGTTGGCAGGGCGCGGTACGGAGACCGAGTCGCTCGATGACATGGAACCTATATATACCCCATTCAACGAACGAACGAACGGGCAACATTGGCGTGAGCAATCAATCATTCGGGATGTTGGCCGAAACATATGGGGGAGGATTCTGTTACCTGTGATAAACTTGTTCACCACTTCGCCTAGGTTCCAGAAACCGTCGCGTTCTAGGGTCGTCTTTGTCTCTCCCCGCTCAACAGAATAAGTGAAAAGGTTGCAGTCACACTGAGACAGATGGCAGAGAAATTATTTTGAGTAATTTTGTTGTGGCTCTAGGAAATTGACTCACGTTCGCCCCAATGATGGTATCCTGATCAAGCGACTCAACCGTGACGGGCCAGAGCGGACTGAAATCCTTTGCGACAGATTCTAATCGCATCTCGCCTTCTTCGGCCTCAACAACGTCAATGATGGATACTGAGCAGATCGCGTCGCCAACGAACAACCTAGATCTCCTAGCGACAAGGCTCGTAACAATGTAATTGTGATTCCACTCCGCCATTTTTTGGAGCCCTGTTTTGTCAATCCTGTACAGAAAAACCTGTCACAGTTCCAGAATCAGCGGCAGAAGCCGCGGAAAATAGAGAACCTACTGCGGGACCTATGGCAGCCGCCAATAGCCCATTCACACGAGCCAATGCATATACGCAACCATTAACATACAACTCTGAGATTTGCTTCAATTGACGCTTTGTTCTCGAGAGACTTGCATCCAACTCGGCTTTGAAAAGGAGCAGGCGACCTTGACTAGGTTCTTTCTCCCCAAATTTGATGAATACAGTCCCGACACAAATAACTGTGTCTCCTGATGATGGAATCATCTGAATCGCCGTTACCTCTTCGTCGGCCTGACAGGCGAATTGGCAGAGTACTGTTCAAAGGACTTAGGCCAACCGCAAAGCCAGCGAGGGATAGGGACGTACATTCGAACGACTTATCGTCTAGTAATTTGAGACTGCTCGTAGAGAACTCCTCGTCTCCCACACGGCCGGGCTCGCTGCGAATGCATGCCACAGAAAACGCGTGAAGGCTTTCGTCATGATCCAAACACCGGGGGTTATCCAATCCCAAAGGAATCTATGACCATAAAGTTCAGCCATCTTCAAAGGCATTCGGGGACGAGCTCACAGTTCGGATGTGCATCTTATCGAGGTCTTGTACAGTTCCAACAACGCATCCAGTCGATGTCATCAAAAGCAAAGAAGACGGCCAGTTCTCTGAGTTGATCCTGGCGCTCGAAAAAACGCTCTGTTCATCGGGCAACATTGAGCGGAGTGGTCTTACATGATGTGACATTTACCTTGATCAAGATAGAAGAGCTTTGCAAGATTCCCCTCTCTAAGTAAAATAATGCTGCTCTGCTTCCACTTGCGAACACCACTTTTTTTTCGCCCATTTCGAACTGTGTCAGCCCTACGGGTTCAGTCCCGAGTGAGAAAACTCGCTTGTCCTGAAACTCGTTCTTCGCGAATGTAAATGCCACAAGGGTCCCGTCGCGTAGGCCAACCAACAGGTGAGGTGCGTTGCCAAAGTTATGCAGAAGAAGGGACCGTGGGAGCGCAGGGAGGGAAATCGAGTTGCAGATAGGCTCAAAATGCCCATCCGTCGAGGCAACTGAGAGGACGTCGACAGCATATGTAGACCAAAAACCAACGGCGATGTAGAGCGAAAACATCTTCGTAGGGTCAAGTGGTGTGCATGAAAGCGCAGAGATCTCTTCTTGCAGATCCTTATACCTAGGCGATACCATGTCAAATGTAGAACCGAAATGCGAAGAGAATCCGAATACCGGAATATCTGGAATTCATTGTTCTCGTCCAGATTGAGAAGGACTAGCCGCTTTCTGCTGAGACCCAGCACAAACTGGCTCGGGTTGAGAGCAGCCACTACAATCGTGCGCCCTGCCCACTCCTCGCCTGCATTTTCGGGGCTCCACGAGGACAAAACGCTATGCGTTCGAAGCACGTCATCATACTCTAAAAGCAGCACGTTTTTCTCTGTCACTTGCACGACAAGCGATGAATCTTCGTACGATGTTCTTCCCGCAGTATTCCTGAGACGCCGTGCTACGTTCGAGGCGGCAAGAGTGGGAGAGCGGTCAAATCCAGCAGTCTCCGCAGGAACTACGGAGAGATTATCTGGCTGATCAAGGCTAAAAAGTATAGTCTCCTGAGAGTTCGTTGCCAGTATGTGAGTGTCAAGACTACAGAAGGCGTTATGATGACTCGGTGAAAACACAGGGAGTCACATACGAATCGCGAAAACGGGATCGTATAGGCCAGATCTCGCTAAAGTTTCTCATATTCTCCATGACAGCAACGCTTTGGAAATGTGCTCCGTTCTGGATAACACGTAGGCTGCCAGTGCTCATGCCTCCCGAGGCAGTTACAATACGTGGCTACGCAGATAGTTTTCAGCGAGACTCAAAAGCCATCGACGGAGCCAAATTTACCTGTCCACTCCCATCTGTATCAGTTAACACTGCATCCAGAATGGGTCCAACGTTCTGCCAGGTGTCGAGGACTTCGATGAAAGTACCATTCAAGGCAAGCACGCGACCCTCCCATTCTCTTTCAGTCACCCATGCACGACCTTTCCCTTTATTGCTCGTAGAAAAAGAGCTAAGCTGAACAGTTGATATATCAGCAGGGATTGGAAGTGTTGGGGTGTTGATATCAGATATAGGCGAGGTATGTATTCGAACAAGTTGGCTATCGCCGAGATGCGAACCAATAAACAAAACCTGCGAATCAAGATAAGATAGAGCGGTGGGCGGAGAAACCTGATGGTAAAAAGTGAGGGGTCGATTCGGGAAAGTTGTAATGCAAGCCTACCTCCCCAAGTGGAATGACTCCAAGAGTGCGTTCAGCTGTAGGGTCTAATGAAACCAAGGCCAAACGGCCATATGAGTCCCCAACGAAGAACCTAGTCCCTTCATCATTCGCAGGACACCATCTGGAGTATATTAGAAAATTTGCGGTGACAGGAGTGTGAGACATACGCAGCTACTTCACGCCAAGGCCACTCAACAGTGGCTTTCGCCCTTCGCTTCTTTATCTCGCGTCCTTTCTGCTTGTCCTTAGCACTTCCTCCTAGAGACCGGTCTGCATTCTTCTTCTGACTGTCTAGCTTTTGCTGCTTCTCACGGGTTTTCTCTTGCCACTCCGCGGAAGAGTGTTCGAAATATCGGATCTTACGTCCACCGAGAACCAAAATGCCACCAGTAATTGGTCCTTTCTTGCTACTTGACTGTTGGAGAATGGATTGTCACAAGACATGGAGATACCTCAGTTGACATGAGAGAAGAAGAAATAATAGTTGGCGGCAAAAGCAAAGATGGTTCAGGAGACAATTCGCGCTCCGAGAGAATGAGATCGCGTGCGAGAAGCTGAAGGTTTTGATTGTGGTCCAGATGAAGGATTGCAATGGCGTAGATACCAGCCCCGACAGAGAGGAATGCCAAGGAGAGAATGTTTAGCTCCGATACCCTAAGGTCGTTGGGTCGGGGTGAGGATGCATATAGCTAGAGGGTAGAGGAAGACCTCACATGATGTCAAAATCGTTTGTGTACAAGCCATCTTCTAGTTCCACAACCTTGACTTTCCCAGTGTAACAGTTGACGGCCGCGACTCTCCCTGACGGATCCACTGAAATGGAGTGCAGAAACTCGGAACGACGAGCATGGTGATGATGTAGACTCAATGTCTTCAGCGATTTCAAAAATGGACTTCCGGAGGACGGTGTTGAGTATGATAAAAGGACAAGCCTTGGGTCAGGATGATCGGTCAGCAACAACAAGTTACTCTTGCCATGCTGCAGGAACAGCATCAGTTACCGCGGTCAGAGATAGTTCAAGGGCATTACTCGTGCTGGAATAGCTCTGACTGTGACGATTCTTCCCCATATCTCTGTTCCACATTCGTGCCGGAGGCCACTCGGTTGTACGGAATAGATATCGAGCCTATTAGGTTTCGTGACGGCAAGATGGATGAGAGAAGAGTCTGTGGTGAGGCGACATTTGATTGCATCTGTTACCGAGGACGGTGGGTGAAAGGTGCTGATGACTCTCATGACGGTGCCTGGGACAAGTCACAATCATTGCACGTCGCCGGAGGAGCACATTCGCTACCAGTGGTACGGTCCGAATTAGTCGAGTACATCGTCACTATCATCATCTCCTGCCGCTACCTGCATCGTCCCATCTTCGTTCAACACCACATCTACTCCATGTCCCTTAGTTTCTGAGCCTGCTGCTGACTTTACAAACTCAGACATTGACCTATTCCCTCCAGTCGACGTGCCTGTGGACTTAGCTGGTCCCGGCAGTTTTCGCCGCGCCGGGGCGTCAGACGCATCTGGCCATGGTATAATTTCTAATCATTGCGAGGTAAGTCACCAGTGATGGTTCCATAAACTTTAATACTCACCTCCAAGAACAAGAATTCGTCCGCCCTTCGAGTTACGGAGGCTGTAATTGGGCCCGATGAGTCAAGTACGCGACTTCGAAGAGCAAGTCATCGCACCAATATCTCGTTGTTGCACCGTTACTCGTTTCTCGCGATGTGCGATATGATAGCTAGCCTCAGATATCCTCTTGATGAATTCTTCTGTAGCCAATGATATGATAAACGCGGCCTCCTTCGCAACCATAGGTAACTCCTAAAACGATGTCAAGGATGGCGTTCTTGCATGTAGAGTGTGATGGTGCACGTACCTTGTCTGCCTTCATAATCTTTTGTACGCGTGAAATAGGTAGCAAGGATTTTCCAGACTCCCTAACAAGGGATGCTGTAGGCTTTGCAGTGGCCTTGCCTTTTGGTTGGTCAACGGGCTTGTCCTCGGGTGGAGGAGGCGTGTCATTATTCGCTTGATCCACATCATCTACTTCCATATGAACGTCGCTCATTACATCGGGGGTTGCGCTTTATGACTGCGCCGCTGTGTCCTGGTTCAAAGTCAAGCTGAGACGCGTCCCAAAGCGCGTCTGTGGCGCCCAAATTGACGCGTCGCGTGCCAGTCAAAATTCACCACCATTGACAATGGTTTCGTCTCTTCTAGTCGAATCTCTCAGCTCTCCCACCGATGTTTTGCTTTCATTCTATGACACGTATGACCGTGATGCGATCAACGAGTTTCCCAAGGCAGTAGCGAAGCATTTCTCAGACATTTTCAGGACAGAGGAAGCGTTCTTAGAGGTCCGCCTCCACATACATCTTAACCTCTATAAGCTAATTCTCAGGTTACAATCCTAGATACCTCCTCTCACTGCCTTACGCTCCCACTCATACCGCGATCGTGCTCTTGTCCGATTTCCGCGCCTTGGTCCAAGACACGTCTCCATCGCCAGAGATTTACTTATCCAAATTGCGAGATGGGAAATGTGGCGGCTGGGGCCTGTCAGATTCTTCCCAACCTGGGGATGACATCGACTTTTCCAATAATGACTTACGGGATTGTGTCGTCCTGTGGGCCGTCAGCGTTCCCGGAGAGACGGAATGGTATCGCGCACTGTTGACTGAGGAGGACTCACTAGATCAAAGCGAGTTCAAATTTCCTCGTGGAGATTTCTACGTCGTGTCTAAATCGACTAGCAGCAGGTGGTCAACGCGTTGAGCCTCTTCGCGCTCATAAGTATCCTATTCCGGGAGAGACCCATTGTGGAGTGCAGATCAAGGTAGGCAACTTTTCTGCCATGTACGCCGATATCATGTTACCCAACTCAGCATCTAGATGTACGACAACACCGGGAACAATGTCCCAAAGACTGCCGATATTCTAAACTTTGTTGGCATCCTGACTAACGAACCGCAAGTGACCTCATCCCTAGTACCCTGCGCGGTTCTTCTAACAGTCTCAAAGATTCCTCACAGATTCAGATGAGCCAATAATTGTACCAACTCTCCACGTCCTATTTGTCCGCGACGATTCACTCGATATCCTCGGGGCTCCAAAAGACCCGATAGGGCAAGACGTCCGCCAGGAATTGCTGGACTGGGTTGCAGACGAAGCCCTTGGAGGCGATCGTGACGCCGCAGAATGGGTTCTCCTCGCTTGTGTTGCTCGAGTGTACGTCCCTCAGGCTCTTGACTTTTCTAGCTGCCGCGGCCGTCGTTCATATCATCCCTCTCTCTCTCCTCTAGCCAATCGCGTACGCGTTCACTCAACCCACCATCACTAACCCTCGCACATTTCCCATCCCAAGCATCGTCATCTCCCTCCACCCTCCCCACTCTCTCTGACATCCTTTCGCTCCTTCTCCCCTTACATGTAACGCTCCCGCTATCCCTCGACTTACTCAATTCCGTGCGCTTCGCACCCGAAAGCGTAAACGAAGACTTGCATTCTGGCTACCTTCAGCTCGCACATGGTACAACGATGCTCATGACCGAGGGCGGCATACAGGAGGGGAAACTGGTCGAGCGAGGGGTATTAAACGTGCGAACAATCCAGCAAGTGATAAGCACACAAACCCTCGACTACAAATTTCCCTTTAGCGATTTCTCTTTCCCGACGGATATCAGTTTCCTGGTTCTCGCACAAGGGTCAAAGAGTGCCCTTTTCCAGGTATGAAAAAAAAACAGCAGTCAGTTGCCCGTACTAGTGTGTCCATAGTTGACTTGCATTCTGCAGACAGACGTTACCTTACCCCTCAATGTATCTCCAACCCGCGATTTGTACAAGCCGAAATCAGACATTAAGCTGCCGTCGACAGAGAAATTGGAAGCGTTCCGGCGCTTGATACTGAATGCAAAGACGGGAAATATCGAAGTGACAGATACGATTTCTGAGGTGCGCACCGGACCTGGGATTATGACTTCTAAATTTCTGACTTTGGTCATCGCTACACAGCATATCCAAGAAGACTTTGTGCGACAGAGAAAGGCAGATAATGCCACTTCACCTGAAGAATTGAAACAAACCATCACAGTTGCCCGGTCCGTCCTTTTTCATTTGTTTTAGTTAAATGCGCATATGTTGATGTTCCCCCACTAGGCTGATTGGTCTCACCAAGCACGAGAGCACAGTCACTGTTGAGGGATGGGAACACGCGAAAGAATTGAACAAGCGGAGAAAAGCACGCTTCGCATGATGTATTTCAGTGACGAATATTGTAATTTTACCTTCACGATGGACGTCCCAAGTTGTTGAGGCTCGCCTGCATCCACTCATCACCTAGTTCTCTCACGACCGCCCTCAACACGTTCTGCACGGCATCACGGTCTTGTCCACTCCCTTCCAAGTAGTACTTGATCTGTCAAAAAAAAAAGTTGATATCATCGACATTTCACCCCACCAACAAAAACCTCTTTTACGCACTTTCGGCTCCGTTCCGCTCGTTCTTGTCGTCAACACGACTTTGAGTCCCTCCTTCGAAGCTGCTCGAAATTGTATCATGTGGCCTGATGACAGCGGCAAGCTAGGCTTGTACGTGGGTGGGTTTGTGCTATCATGGCCCAGGGTCAAGTCTACGACGCTGGTTACCCCCAAGCCAGCAATCGATTTAGGATAACTTGGACTCCTATCAGACCCCTCGAATGCAAGTTTTCAACAACATTTCACGGGAAGCACCGAAAGCCCGGTGAAAGACCTACCTGCAGATCATAATTTCTAATCCGTGCGAAGATCCGGTCAATGACAAGCGGGTCATCGCAGACGAAATAGCTGTTGTTGGTCTGAAAGTGAACTGAAGATGTAAATATTTTGATTTTCGCTGAAAGGGAGACTGACCTGGAAGTAACCGTATCTAGTAACGGCGAAGTCAGTAAACAATACCGCTCTCTCGATACTACATACCTGTCATACAACTCTTGCAGGAAACTGCTGGCAGTCTTCCCTTCTCTATGTAATAGTGCTACCAACTCCGCGAAGAAAACCTTGAAACAGTCAGTATTCTCTCTGGAATGTTACTAAGGGAGTCTATCTATTACCGCGGCTGCGACACCATCCTTGTCACGAATCTCGGACCCAATCATGAAGCCAATAGCTTCTTCATAGGCAAAGGAACTTCGAATCCCTGTTCGACCAGAGTCAAGGCACTGTTACCAATGTATTTGAAACCTAAGAACCGGTAATTAATTGTGAACCTGACCAGTGTGTAGACAGATACGAACCAGTGAGACACTGGTGAAGTTGAATCCTTCGGCCACTGCCATAGCTTCGATCATCTTGGAACTCACGGCAGATGCTACCATGGAGAGCTTTTCTGTGCCATTTCGTGGCCAGGGTGAACGATTAGCACCACATCAAGAGGGAACGGTTGGGAACTACCCAGAGGTTTGCCCGACGCCTTATATTGTGCCAGTATTCTCCCAGCGAAAAGAGCACCTAGCTGATCTCCGGTGAATACCACCCAGGTCCCGTCAAGCCTATTGCAAAACACCACAAGTTCTTAGACGACGAAGATCAGATAATGTCATTAAATCACCGTGACCGTACTTTCTTTCTGCGGCAGAAAACCTATCTGCATCAGGATCCTGCGCAAGGACATAAGTTGCGCCTGTGGCCTCGGCGGTGCGAATAGCAAGGTCCTTTTCCCGTATTTTAGCATCGTGCCTCAAGTAATGAGAGCTTATTTACCAGGGCACCTGGGAATAGGGCATAATCACAGGTCATCCTTCAGTTCCATCATAGATAATATAATGGGTCATACCCGCCTCCTCTGGATTGGGGAACTTGACCGAGGGGAATTCTGGATCGGGGTTTTGCTGTTCTTTCACGGGAATAAAAGGCTTGAAGCCAAACCTCTCGAAACTTTGATTGACGAATACATGGCCAACACCGTGCAACGAAGTGTTGACAAACTTGATGTCGGTTGATCCATTGAGAGCCCTGGGATTCAAAAGCAATTCCAGCGCTCTGTAAGCAAAGCATTGCTTCATCTTACTTGTGCTCGCTGAGATGGGCTATATGATCGAAGTAGGCTTCGACCATTTCGCGAGTACGATCGATGCATAACGGGTCCTCGAGTACAGAATTCGCGTCCCACCTCTTCGGGTCTAGATTGGAAGCGATGGACGCTGAGATCCTTTGTCGTGTGGGCTGATAATCTGAGCAATGCATAGGTCGAGACGACGGTCCCTTGTGATCCGCAATAGCCATACCTGAGCCCCGTTCTCCCAGTACACCTATCAATATGAGCGCCTTGTGGAAGAACAGAAACAGGATAGACTCACCTTATAGCCATTGTCGTGCTAGGGTAAGGTAAGTACGGTGTACGATGACTATGATTGCGTGCAAGAGACTTAGTTTACCTTGGGATTGTGGCTAGCTGGGTGACACCATCAATATGAAATGGAAACAAAAGTTTCAATGCAGGGACCTGTAATCATTATTCCGCAAGTGGCACCTAATTTCTTCACGCCGAATGGGACCCTAAAATCAACGAGTCAAGCCTTGCCCTCGTGAGACGCCCGAGAACTACATGACTTACATCGGAGTATGAACAATATCGCGGTAAAGATAGGTCTTGACGCCTTTATCGAGAAACGCAGCCGCACTCAGTCGCGCCCACCTTTCAGAGTTGTACCTATGATCGTATCCAATAACTGCTCCTCGATGCCGCGCGTTTTCAACATGCTCGAGAACGTAAGCGCACAGGCCCTAGTAAATTGTCACTCTGGTGGCTGTCTCCAGTTGTTCATACTAGAGCATATTTCACAGACCTGTGAAGCTTGTATGACAATCAAGTCATTCATGCGCGACCAGCCAGCTTCCATCCTGCCACGAAGGCCTAGAGATGCGAGAGCATCAGCAACCCCTTAGCTACTAGTATTTCGCAGTGGAATAGACCGTGACCTGCTGTGCCAAACTTTATGCGAGACCTGAGAGATACGCAGTTTCACAGAGTGGACCCAAAGATGCGTGAGAATGAGGGTTATAATACCTCAGCCTCTTGTTTAATTCTTCAGTATTTCCAGCAGCCCATAAATCCGAAATCTCCCGCTTAGTGGCCGGATTCTTGACGTTCCGCGATTAGTATTTAGTGTCGAACCGTCACGTTAGTAACGTTGTCCACACGCACTTGATCAATGCGTAGCCATTCATGGACCAGATCTGCCAGCTCCGTACTTGTCTCAGAACTCATCACGGCGAGCGGCGATGTGTAGCGTCACGGTAAGCAGAGCCTGTGAGAAATATGTGAGAAATATATTAATACGACGTTACCTCCGGCCTCCGGGCCGGCCATCGTAACAATGACAGCCAGCGCCAGCAAACGTTTTTTTAGACAGCACAACGACCTACAGAATATGCGGTATTTCCAGTCGTCCAATGAAGGTAGACTCTGTGCTCATGAGCTGTACTGTTTTCTTTCGTTCCTTATAAAGAGAATAGTACAGTATCCAACGGCAAGTATCATATAGGGCCTGTATCAAGGTATCGTGCAGCGCGATAGAATGTCACGACGAGGACAGGACTGTGCAGAGAGTGTTTGCTGTGGTCCCGAAAATCGAAATAGAAATAAGCCATCGAGGCTTATTTTTATTTCGATTTTCGGAACATCAACAAATAACCCTGACCCCTTCACCGCCCTCGCGATGTAGGATGATACGACATGCAAGCGAGAGGGGAAAATCAGGCCGTAGTAGTAACAATCACAAATGTGTCTTTATCTTCTCCACTAATGCATATGCCTCGTCTTCGTCGAGATCATCACGCAACTCGTATTCCTTTCGGTGCATATCCCTTGTTGTTGGAGAAGTTCCTGCTTATGCTCTTTGAGATCCAAGCCAGTTGGTAGTGAGTTGTTGAATTTCGGAGCAGGAATTATATGATAGTGAACCTGCTGGTAATTTGAGACTGGATTATGGGAAAGTAGAGAGAAAAAGAGGCGGACATGTGGAATAATCTGTGCATATTCTTGATTGCAAACAACATTGAGTGCCGTATTGTTGATGGCTACAAGGTCCCAACATTGTGAGGGAAACTGCGTAAGTACTCGGAATCATGATTGGCACGACACCTTTGGTCAAGGCATTAGATATTCGGGATATAGCTTTGCCTGTAGCGGCTGCATATTCTTGAGGGAGTTCAGAAACTCTCGAACAGTGGATTTTAGGTACGATGAGCGTGTGTCCGGGGCGAAGTGGTAGTATATCTGCAGCAAATAGGATCTCTGATAACGACGTTCAGTTCGGGGACCTGAGAAAAGGAGTACTCGCCGAGAAATGCGATGACGTGGTCGTCCTCATAAGCTCGATAAGCGTGAGCCGCACGGTCAATGATCTGACAGAAAGCACACGTTCTGTCTTTCTTCCAAATTTCTGGGACATTCAGACTGACTTGTGCGTTGATAATGAAAGAAGTCATGGTCACGATCGTGTCGACCTCGACCAGACAGAGGTATTTTTATTCGGGACATGCCCCGCAATTCTCGGTTGATGACATGACTAATTTACGCTTGTCCGTCAGGATATGCGTGCACAGGGCGCAGCTACATATGCGCAATTAGAAAAGAGAGGGTGATCTACGCTAGGCCCCACAAATGTGGGCACTGAAGCCGCGGTGTCACGGTGGTAGTAGTGTGGACTCGGGGTGAGACCCGGGGAAGACCCAATTTCAAAGGCCTACCCAGCCTCGTAAAGCCCACGCCAAAATACCAGCAGATACAGACGCGGCGATCAGCTTCGCATCCTCGCGAGCGAGAGTAATACCAGCAAACTCCACAGCCGGTCGGGTATTCTCCACCGCGCCGCCCTTTGCTGTTCCTGTAGCTGAGGCATGAGGGTCGAACTTGAGATCCCCCCGGCAAGCTGAGTGAGGATCATTTCCTCCTGCCTTCTCCAACCGACTCTGCAAGGCGTCCATCCCCTTATTCACCACGTCCAAGTTCGCCATCTCCATCTCCTGAACCTTCCTCTCAAAAGCCTGCGTAAGTCGACGGCGCTTCCACGGCTCGACGAGCACGATCGCCACCACGAACACGACCACGTTGACGGCGAGCACGGCGAGCTGCCCATAAGTCGACACGCTGCGAATCTTGTCCGACCAGATCTGTTCCTCGTGGTATCGCGCGAGAATGGTGCGCATCAGCGCGCTGAATTCACGCTCCACCTCGTCCTCCGTTTGCCCGACCGCCGCTTTCGCCTGCGACTCTTTCTGCTCGAGCGCATGGTCCTGCCGCACCAACACCGTAAAACGCGAAACGTCCGTATCGCTCCACATCGATTTTCGTTCCAGGAGGCTATTGACCTCGCGCTGCGAGTCGGAGCGTTTCTCCACGGCTTCTTCGTAAGACACTTTCGCATCGCGTGCGGCCTTCCTTGAGGCAGAAATGCGAGCCTCTATGTATCTGAGTCTCCATATGCACTAGGGTTGAGAGAGTGCTCCCAGACGTACCTTGTGAGACCACCTGTCGTTTCAATGCCTCGATTTCATCGTAGCCAGTTACTTTATTAATCTCTCCCCCGAGACGAGCGAAGGAAGTGGCTAAACGCGCGATGAGATTGTCCGTACGTTGGCGAAATGCAATAGAATTTTGCTCCGACCAGCGTCGGATGATGGATTGTGCGTGTTCGAAGCCTCCGGCAGCTTTAGTGGACGCAGGGTCAGATGGTGGCGGCCGCGAACCGCGGTCTTGCTTGAGGGAAAGTGTGGTCGCAAAGAATCTCACATGCACACGCGGCAGCGTAGCGAGTGATAGTCGAGAGGTTGCTGGTCTCAGCATCCAAGTGAAGACACTATAGCTGCGCGGTATCGTGAAGGAATGAGGAAGTCGTGAGCTATTGTTGGGCTTAGTGGTGCTGGACGGGCATTAAGTGAACAGCTGGCTCCGCGTCGTCTATCCCGAGTCATTGCAAATGTTCACTTATACTTCCGGTTCTCGCGTCATCTCCGTTAATCCCGTCTAGTGTCGTCAATGAAAATGAAATACGTATACTACATGTGCAGTCTAAGGAGTGGCAAAAGCACATACTGGTCTAACATCGTTCAACTCCACACATCTAGCATTAATCGTGACCGCTCTTTCAGCAGCTTCATCTCCGCTGCGCCCTCAACCTCTGCTGAGCCGCCCTTCGCTTCACCCAGAATGCGCGCAAGAGTGTCCTCAACAGATTTGGCCATGCTCTTCGCATCACCGCAGATATATATGTAGCCTTTGCCGTTCAAGATCGCGTCCGCGACTTGAGTGCGGTCCTGCCATATGAGGTCTTGGACGTATATCTTCCCACCATCGGGTTTATATGGCGGCTCGCGAGAGAACGCGGAGCGCATCGTGAATTTGCCTTGCAGTTCCCTGATATATTCTGGCCACTCCTCGTTGTAAAGGAAGTCTTCGTTCGAACGCCGGCAGCCATAGAAGAGGAAGATGTTTCCCCAATCATTCAACGCATCCGGGCCATTCTTCTCGATAGAACGCCGGGCAAGGGCAACACGTTCTTGCACAAATCCACGGAACGGTGCGACACCCTGTGCACAGAAAAACCGTGAGAATATTAGACATGGCACACACCCGATGACTTACAGTCCCCGGGCCAATCATGATAATGGGACTCTTCGGATTAGTAGGAAGGCGGAAAGTGGATCGACGGACATGAATGGGAGTTTTGTAGATCGACCCTTCACGATGGGCACTTCGGGGACCTTCGATAGCATACGCCGGAAACAACGTGGCATTAGGACCAGCGCTTTCGCTAACGAGCGGGGCGGTCTCGCCGTTGGCGGCATATTTGAGGTTAAGAAGGAAATTGGAGCCAACACCATAGATAGAACGAGGAGGAATACGAGAACCAGCGGATTCATATTTGAGCACAACACATGTGACGTGAATAGAGTTCGGATTAAGCTTGGGACTAGAGGAGATAGAGTAGAACCGAGGTTGGAGACGAGGGATCGAAGAAACTATAATGTCGAAGGGAATATTCCATGGGGTGGTATTTGCGGTGGTAGGAGTCGCTCTAATATCATCGCCAGCGGCGAGCTGAAGGAGTTCGCCGAGTTTGAGGCAGCCTTCTGTGACGACGGCATGGTATTCTTCCTTGCCTGTGTTGAGGCTTCGGAGGTAAGACTCGGCGGAGGGAGTAGGGCCAAACTTAGCCAAGACACCGAGGATCTGCCGGCCTGCGACGGCACTAATGTCAATGTAGTGCCGCAGTACAGTGCCGTATGTCGTGGGGACGGGGAATGGCACTTTGGCCAGAGCTGGGTCAAGGGATTCGATCCCAATGACGGTATCCCTCTTCTCCGAAAGACCAAGTGCACAAAGAAGACGTTCTACCTCGAGATCGGGGTTGGAAGGCCAAACGCCCACGTGGTCACCGTGTTGGTACGTTATACCGGACCCCTCAATGTTGAGTTCCACATGAACACAATTCCGATTATGGGTATTTTGGAACAACTCGCGGGACACAGAAATGGGAGCAGCATATGGGTTCTTTGCGTCATGAATACCCTTTGACCTGGTGAGGGCGCGTGCAGACAATTCGCCTGGAACGAAGTACGTAAACAAAAACTATATTCAATTGTGGAAAGAAGGGCAACATACCACGATAGACCTTCTCGGCCGCGACAGAATCTTGAATCTCGGACACAGCGAAGTCCGCGGTGTCGCCACCCTGACCTTCTTCCACATTCATGACACGAGCGAATGCTTCCCACATGCCGTCCTTCCATTCAAGGTAATCCTCTTCCATGCTCTTGTCGTCGTCGCCCTCGCCGCGGTTACCGATCCGGGTAGCTCCCATCTTTGTAAGGTGTTCGTCGACTTGCTTCGAGATAACGTTATAATGCTCGTAAGTCCTGTTGCCGAGGCCGAAGATAACATACTTGAGACCGTTGAGGCTGTGTCCACCATTGCTGAACTCGAAAGACTCGTCGGAGAGGTTTTGCATAAGCTGAACAGCATTGTCGGTAGGTTCGCCTTCACCGTAGGTAGCCATCACGAAAATCGCAGCACAATCCTCGGGAATTTGGTCCAAGTTCTCAAAGTCATATTCTTCGGGGTCACATACGAGGGAGGCGAGACCGAACTTGGACTTGGCTTCCTTAGCGATACGAATAGCGTACTCCTCGGCTGTCCCAGTTTGTGAACCGTAAAAGATGACAAGTCGCTTTTTCTGCAAAAGAATTTTGAGTATATAATAGATTGGCAAAGGCAAATAGCGTACCCCGGCCTTCATTTTCTCAACAAAATCACGAGGATTCCCATGGCCGTTTGCCTCCTTGACAGTGGGAGTGGTAGTTTTTGGTTTGGGAGAAGAGTTGAATAGCTGGTCACGGAAGAGATAAAGTGAAGCCAATACAACGCCCAAGACGAGGACGACTACGTCGGAAGAAGCTGAAATCGCCATGGGACAGAAATAAGATGGTGAAATAAAAAGGAAAGAGATGGGGAGATTTTAATGCGGTGGCGGACCCCGACTGGGTATAAATCTGCCGACTTGGCACTGTTGTATTACGTAAGCTACAATGCGATGGGTGCGGGATAGGACAACTTGTCCCGAGTTACATAACCACAGTTCGGGTCTTAGGCATGCTTTGTGTTCAAGTTGCCTCATCGGCCTATGGCCTCATTATAGCGTTTTCAGAAAAACGGAGGGCCTCCGAGACTCTTTCTGTGCTTCTACAGTCCATGGACCATGAGGTCATGTGATAGATGTCACCACCGTAGGTGTTTATGGATCAGACAAATTCAACTCTTTTGTCTACACCTGTTCCTAGGACTACATCCAACAAGTTTATCGAGATCTGTGTTGCAAGCGAGTAATGCTGTGATTGAGTTCAGAGGGATGCGATCAACCTCAGTGTATGCCGAGAGCACAAGAACTGAACGAGTCACGAGTTTCTGATCTACTAAACTAAGGCCTTAAGGGACGACTAACGCGTGCTGAAATACGCCAGAAATGTATCCAACTGTCCAGGTTCTTATCTTATTACCGATTTGTAGATCTGCGTGTTCGAATGCACATTTCAACAATCTGATTACTGTAACTCTTCAAGCAACCATGAATCAGCTTCTGTCATGATGCATGATGCATGATGTCCCACGGACCATAGGCTCACGCGGATAGTCTCCGGGGGTATCGAACACCGGCGTGACAGAAGACATGGAGTACCTTAAGCACACGGTACACATTCAAACGTACCACATTTATCATGTTACATGTCGGAAATCCCTGCTGGCGGCTTCTCGACACTCATTGCCGACCTCTGGCCCCACATCTTATGCCCTTTCGGTTCTTGCATTGCTATTCGCATCTCTTCGGCGAGATCGCTGTCCGAGCCGAGCTCATAAGATGCCCATCGTAATGCCAGCCCGGCCCAATCCACGGCTGCTTCTGCACTGTACCCGTGTTCAGTGACATTTCCTACGACTCGACGCAACACGTACTCAGCATGAGCAACCGCAACTAGCATGGCGTCGGCCGCGAGACGACCGCGCTCGCTTGTATACCCCTCTTCCTCTCCGATAGCCCATATTTGCTTCACGAGCCGAATAGCCTCTCGTCCATCGATCGCACCACGACCCCAAGTACGAAGGCGCTTATATAGATCATTCATGGTTGACAGTCTGACATCGGATGCCTTGGATTGTTCGTCCGGCAATGCGCAACGTGTACACATGCAATAGAAGCCATAGTTCTGCATGAGGTAGTGCCTATTTGTAGATAGGTAACTTGCACATAAAGTAGCGCCATGAGGAAGCGCTTACCTTCTTTCGTCTCTGGTTTGTCGCGTCCCAAAGTAAGCCGTAAGGAGTTCATCACCTTTCTTAATGTCTTTCAGAGCATGAACAACCAGGACTCTTTCGCGTTCTCTCCACGAATACACCGAGTTGAAAGCACCAGAGCACCCATGGTTCAGGCGTGCCATCATTGGAAACAGTCCGACGTTGGACCCGGCGGCCACGGCATTTGTCTCGAAAATGGCTAGCTGAAGCTCTTTCAAAAACTCTTCCGAGTCGGGAGAAAGGTTTTCAGGCAAATTCACATGCGACAAATTGTGAAATGATGCAACTTGGTCAGGTGAGAGCTGCTGTACTAATTCCCAGATAAATTGGGAAGGCGAGGAATCAACTGCGCTGTGATTGAGCCATGTGTCCGGATATGCCGATTGCTCACGTACTCGAATAAGGGACCACAATCAACGGTCGTTCTCGAATCAATAGCTCTCCCCGCTGATCTCAGAAGGCCTCTAAGCATCGGTTTCCGGAAACAGGTAATAGTGCTTACTCGGATATCTCGAACGGCAATCAAGCCTTTCCCTCTACCAGGAAGATCACGAACAGTATATGCAGGGCCAAAGTCACCATTGTCGTGTGATTTGGGTAGGATGAGTTGGTGTGGAGTTGAATTTAAAGCAACCTTCCGGTAGAGATATATCAAGAGTGCCGCAGCACATGTCGCAATGAAAGTGGTGACTATCCACGAGATCCAGCCGGGGCTGAAAGGTCGGGGGCTTTAAAATCAAGGTTGGACATGTGAATAGCAAGCAGTTTACCCTCGAGTGCTTGGAACGGACCCCAGCCGCATTGGTCAGCTTCGAAGCTTCCTTTACACGACGTCCGGTCGTCCTTTGGCGGACAGACATTAGGTGGCGTAGGAAAGGGAGAAAAGGATGTAAACGACACACCGAGGAGTCCGAGCATAAGTTAAGGAGCTCCTAGAACGGGGTTAGGGTCGACTTTGGGTCGATGTGGCAAGGGATTCAGCCACGTCGTTCATTCGATTCGTTAAATTATACCCAGGGACATTGTCGGCTGTAGAAGTAGTCAACTTTCTCAGTGATGTCACTCCTTAGGTGCGACCCTTCTGACATGCACGCCGCCGCGTCTAACATGATATCTACGAAAGGCTCGCAGTCTGTGTATTTGGTGTCTATTCTATGTTCTTGGTGAGTGATTGTCGCATAGGTTGTAGATCGACACTAACCGCACAACTTTTAGCTATGGGCGATATCCCAGGAGCGATGTAAAGCATATATGCCGTCAATCCAGTGAACCCTTCTGACATATATTGCAGTGTCCGTCCCCTTCCTGTCTTTAGATGGCAAAACGTCCGACAAGTTCAAGTCGCCCATATTCCTTATTACATGTCAGAGTGCCCTCAGTTCAACCTCTGCTCTTTTGTATCTCCTTTTGAGGCGGAAGCCCGGTCAAACCTTTTCAGAGCTTCTCGGCCTTTCTCCACCTGAAGTATACACCAACACCAATTCTAATGGCGCCACAAATGGCATTCCTAATGCGCATCCCAAATCGAATGGCCACGCATCGACACCTCCCAACCCCTCTATTACAAAGTCCCTTTTGCTAAGATACCTCCAATGTTCCCTCTTCATCACCTTCGCCGCACCGTTCGGTTTCGCTTCACTCGCTTATATCTCGTACCCCGCAATGGTGCTCGCCAAGTCTTGTAAACTTGTGCCAGTCATGGTCATGAACGTTCTCTTGTATCGTCGCGCATTTGCGCGGCATAAATACGTCGTCGTTGCCCTCGTGACAGTGGGCATAACTATGTTCATGGGCTTTGGCGGTGAAGATAGCAAAAAACACAGTGCCAAAGGTCAAGACAACCCGACTCTCTGGTATAGCCTTATCGGCATGACGTACCTCTTCATCAACCTGATCCTGGACGGGGCAACAAATTCAACGCAGGACGAGATTTTTGCACGGTACAAAGTGTCCGGGCAGCAAATGATGTTATGGATCAACCTCCTCAGTACGATCCTGACTTCATTAATCTCTGTGCTTCCTCTACCGTATATTCCTGTTCTTCACCCATCCAGAGGAGGTGAAAGCGAGTTCAAGAACGCACTCGAGTTTCTTCGGACCCACCCAACGATAATATACCCGCTGGTTCAGTTTGCCTTGACTGGTGCCTTAGGCCAGTTATTTATCTTCGAGACGCTTCAACATTTCGGTTCACTTACGCTTGTGTAAGTTTTGTCCATGGGATTTTGGTTCTCTATTTTCTCTAACCGGTGGTGCTAGGATGATCACTCTGACGCGCAAACTCTTCACCATGCTCCTCTCTGTCTTTGTGTACAACCACAAACTAACTCCGGGTCAGTGGGCAGGCGCAGGCGTCGTTTTTGCTGGTATCTCCGTGGAGGCTTGGGTCAAACGTCAAGGTAAAACAAACTCGCAGATCGGCTTTCACTTGGTTGACTCGGATTCCCCTAGATATTCACGCAAAGCGGGTTATTAAGGAGGAAGAAAAAGCAAAGCTCAAGTCTTTATAGAATACCCTTTGGCGCCCCCCGGCATCAGAGATATATATTATGATTAGACCGGCAGAAAGAGTAGATCCACATTATCCGAGGATGAGCGTAATAGCCGAGCTAGGAAAATACAAAGGGCGTGAAGACCGTCATGATTCCATAGCATCAGGATCATATGTGCTGTCGTCGACAAGCGGCCGTTTGTCCTCTCTAGAGGCCGAGTCAATCACATGGCAGTATTGCAGATGTTTCGCTCACCGTTCACCGTCACCGTCGTCATCGTCAGCCTCTCGTTTCCGACGTGACGCTACCTGCGTGCTCGCTGGGAACGTTGATATTGCTATATTTGCCTTGTAAATGCTTTCATATTCCTATCGGTTTATTCCCGCACGATCAGAGAAACGTTCTACGAAAATTGGGTCATTCATAACGCATACCTTGATCTGCGTTAGGAATCCGCCATTTGGAGAGATACAGTATCGCCGGTTTTGAACTAGGTGGAGAGCATCTTCCCATGATAGTTGATAGTGTTGCATCACAAACATAATCACAAAGGCTGGTGACAAGCTTATTCCTCCTAGGGTGATCAAACGGTGTAACTCAAGCGCGCCACTTATAACCGGCAAAATCATACCGTTACAATGAACAAGGACACGCCCACTTCTAGAAAGCGCCGCATTTATGAATTGCTGAGCTCTGAAGCGATTGGTGTACAGATCAGTACAGATAACAGCAACGCCATGCGATCCAAACCTTGGAAACAAGCGGATCAAATTTTGCTCCTCGGAATCTTGCACATCGAGAACGAGATACTCAAAAGCTTCGGGAAAACGAGGGCGAACCGAAAAGGATTCTTTGACATCGCGAATGCAGACTCTGTGTGGGGACAACCAAAGAGACAAAGCTCAGGGGTTTGTAGGAAAGTTTTTGGTGGCAAGACGCGTACATGTGTGAAATACCAAGGTCCTTGAGGGAAGCTAGGTTCTTGGAGACTTGGAAAGGACCGAGTAGAAGGCCTGGAAGGATCTCCTGGCATTGGTGACGCATATCGTATCTACGCTTGACCGTGACATCGCCATTCGCGACTGGTTTGAAAGAACAGGGGTACTACGTACCTCCATTCAACGTCGCCTGGACCTTGTATCAGCTCACGGAGGTCCTGAGAGTTGACTGCGGACATGACAATGATCGCGTGTTTCACGGGTGTTAATTGGGTGAAAGAAACAAAAGGACACGCGTGGCTGTGTTCAGGGCGTAATTTGGGTCGAGTTCCCGTTCCCACCGCCCACCGCGCCACCATCCGTGCTCCCGTCAGCATCCGACCGACGGAATTGAATTGAATTTGAAACCCGCCCACTATGAGCGACGACGAAGATGTCCCGTACGTGAGCTTATCCTGTCATCATCGGCTCCTTTACGCAGGATTTACTTCTAACATGATATGATATGATATGACTTGGACGTCACAGTACACTGATTGAGCCAGAAATCGAGAGTCATGTCGTCGACCGTGATGAAATGCCGCCGGTAAATGACGACCATCAGGTACCTCTTACAATCATTTCCGGATTCCTCGGCGCAGGCAAGTCTACACTTTTAAAGTGTGTCCTCATTGTCGCGTCCATCTTACGCAGATTCTCTGATCGCGCGGTGGTTTTCTTAGGCGCATCCTCACCGAGCACCACGGATACCGCATTGCAGTCATCATGAACGAATTTGGGGACACAGCTGTATGTCCCGAAGCTTTGTGTTTCCGCACTCTATAACCTTATTTTTTATTATCCAGGACATCGAATGTTTGTCCGACCATTACACTGCGTCTTGTTGGGAGCAATGATGTGACAAATGGACAGCCAGGGCTATCAACGTTTCGTCGGCATCGGACCCCCTTGGCGAGTCATCTGAAGAGTTTCTCGAACTCTCCAATGGCTGTTTGTGCTGTAGCATCAAGGATACTGGCGTAGCGGCCATTGAGAAGTTAATGCAACGGAAGGGCGCGTTCGACTACATCCTGTTGGAAACTACTGGGCTAGCGGACCCAGGTATGTCGTCATCGATGATCTCAACACTGCCATTAAATGTTGCACTGAACTGTATGGCAAGGCCCGATTGCATCGATATTCTGGCGCAATGAGGAGTTCAATCGTGGAAGGGGAAAAGATATCGTGCTCGATGGGGTAGTTTGCGTTGTCGACGCTGTGTTCGGGAAACAGGTGGGTTGCATACCTGCCTAATGAGATATATTCATATCCCGGATGGTGCTAGCAAATGGAGATAGACCACAGTGAGGAGGGGATTGGCGAGAGTCTGAGGTGAGTTCGAAGTCTTGGGCAATATCGCTTGCTAGTGCATAGTCTAACTCGGGATAAGACAAATTGCCGCTGCGGATGTCATCTTGTTAAACAAGACGGACTTGGTGTCCGCCGCGGATCTTCAGGCTACGGAAGATTTACTCTGTAAAATCAATCCTGCCGTCACTGTTCACCGCACGGTCCGAGGTGATATCGATCTCGAGCACGTCCTCAATATAAGTGCATATACGTCATCTCGAGCTTTGTCGTATGCAGGCACGCCACCGCAGTCGTCAGATGATCATGATCATGCCTCGCATGATCACGAAGAACCCCACGGAACCCATTACGAGATGCGCGGTATCTCGAGTTTACGGGTCAGCTGCCAGGTGTTGTCGCTCGAGCAACAGGTGCGCCTAGAGGAGTGGATCCGCACAGTATTGTGGGAGTCTCAACTCCCTGAGCATTCTGGTGATACCCATGCGAACCCTTTGGAGGTCTTGCGCTGTAAGGGTATATTTGGGACGCAGTCTGGTCAGACATTCGTGCTTCAGGGTGTTCGAAACCTCTACGAGTTGGAACCTTTGGTGGGAGACAACGTCGGGCTACCAGACCATGGGAAACTCGTTTTTATTGGGAAGGGCTTAGATGATACAGTTAGGAAGAGCCTAGAGAAGATTGTCCAATGATTCACGTGTCAAGCCGGTCCGGCGCATGGCGGAGATTTTTGATTATGATTATCAGTACTTGGTTTCGTCACGTATCTTCGCGCCCATGTCAACACCAGACGCAGCCGATATTCGCGTTGTGACCACCATCGGTCATGTTGACCATGGAAAGACGACTCTTATGGACGCGTTATTGGCCGCGAATAACATCATATCATCGCGCATGGCCGGTAAGATACGCTACATGGATAGCAGAGAAGACGAGCAAGAGCGAGGCATTACTATGGAGAGCAGCGCAGTCTCTCTGAGGTTCAAAGTCATGGAAAAGTCTGCCGACGGCGGTGCGTGTGGCTGCATGACGTGCAGCATGAAGCGGAGTGGGTGACAGACAGATTCACTCACACTTAGGGAGCTCCGAGTCTTCAAGGACATATTTTATAAATATGGTCGATACACCGGGACATGTCGACTTTTCCAGCGAAGTGTCTACTGCATCTCGTTTAGTAGATGGTGCCCTCGTACTCGTAGACGTCGTCGAGGGCGTTTCATCGCAAGTGCGGTTCCCACCATGTCATTTTACTCGTATCGCGGGGGGCGAGCCAATCGCCCCAAAATATTAATAACTCTCTCACTTCAGACGGTATGCGTCCTGCGTCAAGCGTGGGTAGACCGCCTGCGTCCCATCCTCGTGATCAACAAATTAGACCGTCTCGTGACGGAACTCAAGCAGACGCCGATGGAGGCGTATCATCATCTGTCTCAGCTCATCGAGCAGGCAAACGCGGTCATGGGCAGTTTCTTTGCTGGCGAGCGCATGGAGGATGACCTCCGTTGGCGCGAGGAGCGCGAGCGCCGGCTCGCGAGCAAGAAGGATGCCTTGGCGCAGCAGGCGGACGCACTCGTGGACGACGAGACGGCGGAAGACTTTCAAGAGAAAGACGATGAAGACATCTACTTTGCTCCGGAGAAGGGAAACGTCGTGTTTGCTTCTGCGCTTGGCGGCTGGGGATTCCGCATCTCCAAATTCGCGCAGATATTCGCGGTGAAACTTGGGATCAAGGAAGCTAATTTTAAGCGAGTACTCTGGGGCGACTTTTACCTCGACCCGAAGACAAAAAGGGTCATTACTCATAAGCACCTCCGTGGCCGTTCGCTGAAACCGTTGTTCGTGCAATTTGTACTTGAGAACATTTGGGCGGTGTACGAGGCCGTCCTGCTGAACCCGTGGGTGTTTTTTTTTTGGTCTAGAGCGTCAATATTGACAGGGCGAGTGTTTCCGCGGCCATAGAAATGCCGACAAAATTAACAAAATAGTTTCGAACCTGAATCTTAGAATACCCGCCCGCGACCTTAATTCCAAGGACCGAAACAACCTTCTCTCGCTCATCTTTACTCAATGGCTCCCCCTTTCCACAGCCATCATCCAAGCCATCATAGACGTTATCCCATCTCCGCGTGCTGCTCAACCCACTCGGATACCCATGATGCTCAATCCCGACCTATCCGAATCGCACGTCGACCCAAAGTCGAAACTTGAGAAGGACCTGTATTCTTGCGATGCGAGCGAGAGCGCTCACGTCGTCGGATATGTGAGCAAGATGTTCGCCGTATCTACCGCTCAATTGCCAGAGAACAAGAAGCAGACCCTGACGGTCGAAGAGATACGTGCCCGCGCTCGAGAGGCGCGCGTCAGGGTCGAAAGTCGGGAGCAGTCTAGAGCCGCGACACCTTCCCCTGGTCACAATTCTTCAGATACCCTTACGGTCGAAAGTTCAGGCGATCTTAAGCCGGCAAGTGAGACCCTGTTGGGATTCGCTAGACTCTACTCTGGAGTTATCCGTGTCGGCAACACTGTCGCATGTATTTTCCCAAAATACAACAATGAGTTTGAGCCGACGCATCCACGTAACAAGTCGCTTGTCGTTAACGCGACAGTCGATGCTCTCTACACAATGATGGGACGTGATCTTGTTACGGTAGACAGTGTGAGCGCAGGGAATATCTTCGCTATCAGAGGATTAGAAGGTTCGGTCTGGCGCAGTGCAACAATTTGTGCCCCGTCTGCGGCTGGCATACAGGGGGAACATGCGCAAGGTTGGATGACCAACTTGGGAAGCATCAATCGGCAGGTGTGTTAATGTTTCGTTATATATTGTTCCATTTTGAACCGACCCTAGGCTCCTCCGATTGTACGAGTGGCCCTGGAGCCCGTGGTACCTGCCGACATGCCGAAGCTGATTCGTGGGATGAAACTGCTCAGTCATGCTGATCCATGTGTAGAAACATTCCAGCAATCCACCGGGGAACATGTCATTTTGACGGCTGGAGAGCTTCACTTAGAGGTGCGTTTCTGGTCCTGGGCATTTCTTGCAGGTGAAGGAGACTTGGGGGTGTTAGCGATGTCTGAAAGACCTTCGAGAGAGGTTCGCCAAGGTGGAGATCCAACCTTCAGAACCGATCGTTCCATTCCGAGAAACGGCGATAAAGGCGCCAGGTAAGTTACCGTCAAGTTGACTGGATGGTGTTAACGACAGAATAACCTTCGCATATTCGACAGACATGGCCCCACCGAAAACACCCGGTTTTCCGCGTGGTACAGTTCACGGTGCTAGCTTCCAGAACCTTGTGATATTCACTATTCGAGCTGTTCCCCTTCCTGATGTGATCGCTGACTTTCTTCGGAGTAACTTGGTTGTCATTAAGCGGCTCTTGGCGGATTGGACTCGATCCGACAGTACACCTTCAGAGGAAGTCGAAGATGAAGCCGAGAAGGCAGCTACCACTGGTGATATTCTACGTGTACCCACGGTCCATCCAGGACAATTCTGGAATGTATTACAAGCTAAGTGTGACGAAGCGGGTCCGGAGTGGGCCGGAGTCGTTGACAATATCTGGGCTCTCGGTCCCCAAGGGGCAGGGGAATGTCTTTTAATTGATACTCGCAAAGATCAAGAACGACAATCGTGAGAGACTATTTTATCTCATTGCCCTCATTATCCCCTGTTCAGAGTTTTTAGGTTGAGAAGACGACTGGACCGCGTGAAAGAGAGAGAAAGCAGCGAACTGCAGCGGGACCCAGCCAAAAGAGATTTCGATGGCTATGTTGAGACAGGGTTTCAAATCGCTACCCTCCATGGACCACTTTGTGCCGAGCCTATGGAGGGGATGGCATTTTTCGTTGAGCGGGTGGAAATAGACAGAGATGGTATAAACAAGGAGGATGGTAGGCCAGAGAATTGACTATTAGGCTGACGATCGATCGATGACATCGGCTATGCCAGAACCAAACAGGATGTCGCAAATCACTGGATCACTCATTTCCGCCGTCAAAGAAGGGTGTCGAAACGGGTTGCTGGATTGGTCACCACGGCTGAAATTGGCCATGTATTCATGCGACATTCAAGCTTCAAGTACGTGCTGGTGATTGTCAGGTTTGATGTTAACAATATTGACTAAATGGGGCCTTCCCCTTGTTGACCTCAGCGGACGTATTGGGGAAGGTATACGGCGTTGTGGCTAAGCGACGAGGGAGGATCGTTGCTGAGGAGATGAAGGAGGGGACTTCATTCTTCACCGTGAAGGCATTTCTTCCGGTTGTGGAGAGTTTTGGATTTGCGGACGGTACGTTACGGCGCGGCGATAGTCCCCGGGATCGGACTGAGAGAGAAAAATGATTTAATTAGAGATCAGAAAACGGACATCGGGGGCAGCAAGCCCACAACTCGTGTTTAGCGGGTAAGTGGAATGGTGTTATATGTGTGGATTGGGGGTTGATTGTGGGGAAGGTACGTGATGGTATCGGAGGACCCGTTCTGGGTGCCTCGGACGGAATCCGAGCTGGAATCACTTGGGACGAAGGCCGAGAGAGAGAATATCGCGAAGGGGTATATGGAGCGTGTTCGAGAACGGAAGGGGATGTTCGTGATGCGAAAGATCGTGGAAACGGCGGAGAAGCAGAGAACGCTAAAGCGATGACTTTCCATAATCAGAAATTAATCCCCTCCCCTCCAACGCCCTCAACTGAGTCTCATGCCCGCCGCAGAGTATCGTCCCGCTTCCTCCCTCTCCTCCTCTACCTTCACCTCCACCTCTACCCTCGTTTCCGACCCCTCTCTCTCCCAAAACTCACGCATGGATGATCAGCAGTTTATAACTACCTTCTTCTGTCGCGCAAAGTATGATTACCAGTCCGCGGACGATGCCTCTCTCTCCTTCCGAAGGGGTGATATCATCGAAGTCCTCACTAGACTCGACACTGGTTGGTGGGACGGTCTTCTCGGCGAAGAGAGGGGCTGGTTTCCATCAAACTACGTAGACATCATTACAGACGAGGAGGCGGATATAGGTCTCGCCGCGCAGGAGCTACAGCAACAACAGCAACAGCAACAGCAGTCCAATGCCCAACTCGTGCCCACGTATCCACTTTCTTCCTCCCAGTCCACCTCCAACCAACCCACCCTCGCTCGTTCCAGCATGGCTCAATCCCGGTTACATAACGACCAGCGCACATGGCCTGACGGAGACACAGATCCACCCTCACGGAACGGGCACAGCACAAATGAGCCATCTGTAACGCCCGTGGAGGGTGAAACACCTCATAGTGATTATTGGGTGCCACGAGTCACTACGGACGGTCAGGTTAGCCGTTCCCCCTCCCCCCTGCCCTCTGTGCCTTTCCACGTCTGATCTGTCCTCTCACGACAATCAACTTATTGCAGATATACTACATCAACACCCAGACGGGTCAACGCTCTCGAGACCTTCCCATTGATGCCGATGGGGACCTCTCGGATGTCGAGTTCCGCGCCTCCACTCAGCGCGTACGGCCAGAAATCGCCACAGACCCTTATGGTCCGAGTAATGGCGCTCAGAACGACAGAACTGCAGGTTTCGGCCTTCCTAAGCGTACCGGAACACCGGAACCCTGGGTACGGCGACTCGCCGACGATGGACTGTCGTACTTTTATCAGAACAAACTCGACGGTACCGTTCAATGGACCCTTCCGGAGGGAAACTCAGCTCCGCATACGAACGGTCATGCATCCACAGCTGTAGTCGACTCCCAGAACGGTCACGGTCTTGCTATGGCAATTGACCAAGGACACCACTCACGACAGCCGTCTGATTCCACCTATGTGCGACTAGGACCTAATGATAGCCTCGTTGGCAATGGAAATGTCTATTCTGACGATTCCGACGTCGATCCGCTTGACAAACACACAGGGCGCCGAAAAACACAGCAGAATTCCAGCTCAACTCTCGCCAATCCCACCCCTCGGACTGTGTCCCAGATTACCGCGCAACCTCTTCCATCCGCCCTCAACGACTCTGATCCACAGCTCACCTCTGCCGAAAAGCTCGCCCAGACTCTTCAACGTAGCCTTACCCCCGCTCCGCCTGACCCCGTCACCGCGTTGTCGACCGTTGCTCGACAGTCGGTAGCTGCCATTGTGACAGCCGTGCAATCCCATGACCCTTCGGCTCGACCATCATCACAAAATCTGCTCGAAGACCGGATTTTGGCTTCAGTGGTTGCGCTTCGACATCTTCTTTACGTTTCATCCCCGCCGTACGGTCATGTGCCAAGTCATCTTTATCGTAAAGATGGTCCTGCGTCTGGCCCCTCTATTCCTCAATCATTGCAGGCACAACTGAAGCCAGCGCAGCGCCGCGTCACTGCCACTCTATCCAAGCTTGTCCTAGCAGCGCTTGCTGCGCAATACGACACGATATCCCTCACGTCAGAAGTGTCAGAAAGGATGGAGACAGATGCCGCGGAGCTAGATCGCGCCTTGGTCACTTTTGTGAATGAGGTACAGAAGATTCATGATCAGATGGCGCAACCACCATCAAGGCGACTGTTTGCCACCCTATTACCCACGAATGTTGGATTGGGGCTCATGGGGGCTGGTGCTGCTGCAGGTTGGAAGGGACTTGGCTGGGCTCCGGTCGATTCACTGCGTCAGCCCAAACGGGACCTCTCCTCGGAGGTCTTGGCTGAGCTGAAAGTTGAAATTGCTGAGTTGGAAGAGAGATTGGTAGACCTGCACTCGGCAGTTTTTGATGGGAGCGCAGGTGAGCCTCTATGAATCATTCACATGACTTTTCATAAACGTGTGCCCTTCTAGCCTCCACCATTCATCCTTTGGGTCAGAGTGCGGTCGCGTGGCTACACTCGGTGCTGTTATTTTTTGCAGACATCAATCTCGCACGCATGGTCGATGTTGATGCGATTGGCAGGGAGGGCCACTCGGGAGATGTCTATCTCCAAAGTGTCCATAAAGCGCGGACTTTGGCTCGGACATTTGAGGCCCAACTACAATCCCTCTTTGATGATGGTAGCTCTGTCTTACTCGCCATCACCACCCCTGCATCACTTCAGAGCAGCCCAACGGGCTTTCCATCTGAGAGGGTACGCTCGCTGGTTGCCTCACTCAAGATCAATGTTGCGCAGGCTTTCCAGACTCTTGAGGCGCTGTTGGCTGTAGGGCAAGAGCAAGTAGCCAAGGGCCCAAGTGACCATCGCGGTTCGATCGAGTGGCGTATGTCACGCATTGTCAACATTGATAGTAGCTTGGAGCGGACACTCAAGGAGCTTGCATCCGAGGATGAATCATATGATGAGGGTGGTGAAGACCTTGTTGACATGGAACATGCCTTTGCACGGAAGCCTGCTCCGCTCAAGCCGTCGGCATCCCTTGGAAGAAGTCAAAGCGCTTCCGCGATGTACAGCAATCCATCTCAAACGTCCGAATCCAGCCTGGAGCCGCCACAAGTCCACTCAGAGGAGGGAAGACTATTATCAGTATACCCCGATAACCCCATGACAGCCACTCCATCGCCCCCATCACATACTGGTTCGGATGCCGCTGCCGGATCACTAGATGACGAAGGTATTAATGATCGTACATTTTGTTCCCATCATCTAACGTGTCATGGGTTTCACAGATACAACCTCACCTACGTCGTCAAACGGAAAGGCCCCTGCTGGTGCTGCAGACAAACTTATCCGTGTGCTAGGTGATGCCCCAACCCACATCATCGACAAGCTTAACGCGAAAACCAAGCCCTGGTATCTTCGGCCGAATTACGAGGACAGCGAGATTCAGATGGATGCAGACGGGAAAGTGCGTGCAGGGACGGTAGCCGCGCTTGTGGAGCGCCTGACTGCGCATGAACACTCCGGTGCGCCCTATGACGTTACTTTTAATGGTAGCTGAAGCTGATTACAACATCTAGATATAACATTTACCAAGACGTTCTTGCTGACTTACAAATCGTTCACGGATGTAGAAACGCTGTTCAACCTCCTGGTGACACGGTTTTGGATCAAACCACCAGAAAGTTTGACGTCACCAGACCTAGAGGATTGGACAAAGCACAAGCAGCACATTATCCGGATGCGGTACGCTCGCCTTTAATTGTTGCGGACTTATTCTTGATATGTCGGCCGCAGTGTTCTTAATACGTTTAAAACCATGATCACTGACGAAGACGCTCTGGTGGAAGAGGATCTCTTCATTCTTGATAAGATGAAAGAGATGGTTTCGGGGTCCGAAGTCATCCACTTTGGCGCCGCAAAGCAACTCTTGAGTCTCATTGAGCGTGCGGTAAGTTCTATTCGTTTCTCGAGATTGCAGTGCAGAAACTTAGGGATTTGTATAGCAAAGAGGCGAGAGTCGCACCAAGACCGCGATGACCCTCGATCCGCAACCGATACCACTTATTCCCAGGACATCGAGGAAGTTGAAATTATTAGACTTCGATCCCCTCGAGGTAGCGCGGCAATTGACTATGATCGAGTGTCAATTGTACATGAAGATTAAACCCTCTGAATGCCTGATGCGTTCACGAGAGCACAGAAGTGAAAACCATGACAGCATCGCTGCAATTATCGTCACTACGAATAAGGTAGAGTGTCACGATATTGCATACCCATATGTTCCCCCCATCTTAATTTCCCTCACTTTAGATTGCCCATTGGGTGGCCGATACCGTACTCGGTAAAGAGGATTCGAGAAAACGGGCATACCTTGTGAAGCAATTTATCAGCGTTGCGGATGTGAGTTGACGATCGTTGGCTTTTATATGTTCACAAGCTAATTTCCAACACCCAGCGATGTCGTGAGCTCAAGAACTTTTCGAGCATGATTGCGATTGTTTCCGGATTGAATTCGCCTCCCATCCGTCGTCTGAAGCGAACATGGGACCAAATTAATCCTAGGTTCATGACGATGTTGGGAGCTTGCGAGATGACGATCGACTCGAACAAGAACTTTAGCAATTACCGCACATTATTGCAACGGATTACGCCTCCTTGTGTCCCCTTCGTTGGTATGTGACACCTACAATCAGACACAATGTACCGGTCTTCGAAGACTGATCCGTCTTTGTGGCAGGGCTATACCTAACAACATTAACTTTCATTCAAGACGGCGCCCCAAACAACATCGGGACGCTCGTCAACTTCCGAAAACGACAAAAAGCAGCCGAGGTGATAGAAGAAATCCAGAAATGGCAGTCCAAGCCATTTAATTATGCCAAAGTCGAACTGATCCATGACTACATTATGAATTGTTTGAGCAAGTTTGATAACCGGCCAGACGTTAGCGACGAATTCTGGAACCTCTCTCTCGAGCGCGAGCCTCGAGAACGTGAGGACGAAAGGATGGCGCGGCTGCTACAGGAGACCGGTTTCCTATAACCCATATCACACACACTCTCACACACACCCACACTTACCCACCTCCTCCCTCACTCACTCACTCACGCTAATCATTTACTTTACTAACGATGCGCAGCAGCGGCCAACGATGGAAATTATGTATCATGTATCATATTGGTTCAGTTTCCTTCCTACCTCTTTTTTCCTGTCTGTCTGGTGGCTATTCCTTCCTTCCCTCCCTCCTTCCTTCCTTCCTCTGCTTATTCTCTCACTCTCACACTCTCTCACGCATTTGTATACTACGTATACGTCCGTGTATGTGCGATAACAGCAGCAGCAGCGGCAATAGAATGTGTAGAGGAATGATTTTTAATCAAAAATGAAATTCATATTTGGTTGTAACAGTAAAAAGGCAGAGAGAACCAGAACGGGCCTCCTCCGACAAGTCGGCGTCTGTCCAGTCAGTCAGGCAGGTCAGCGTCCAGCGTCCACGTCGCGTGTCATTATAACCAACAACCACGATCACGAACCAAACGATCACGACAAACCAGCTCTCCTCTCCCGCAATTTTTTTTTTCCGCCCAGGGGCTTCCTAAGGAAAAACGAAAATAAATAAATAAAACATGTTGAAACCTGACGAAGAACAGTCGTTTTTCGATCGCGAGCGAGACAGACTAACAGGCGAAATTGCAACTGTGCGTGCCTTTTCTTTTTTTTTTCATTGCCATCACGACCACGTGTCACTTTCAACAAACATATCATATCCTCTCATGCTAATCAGCAAAATCACGCCACTTTTCTTTTTTTTTTCCCTCCCTCAGGGATTCGAAGAACTATTATCGAGCAGCAATTTCTTAAACCGTAGACTCGAAGAGGTCCTCGGGATGACGCGAGAATACGACACCATCGCGAGCCTATGGGGAAGCTTTCACGAGTTGATGAAGGGACAGAAAGATGTAGTGTCATTAGAAGAACAGCCTCTTGGTCTGCCAGGAACAGGAGGACACGTTGTTGTATCATCATCAAAACAACAGGACGGGGGCGGGAAGTGATATATCACTAAGTGTATACGGTAGTAGAAGGGGACAAAAATTTCAATGAGTACACTGTCTGACCAACCGGGGGGGAGTCAGGTATCCAGGAGTACAGTAAGGACAGTGTACAGTATACGGATACAAAATGTAGGGAGCGGGGAGTGAACGTCTCGATAGAAGCAACGTCTCTTACCATTCATGTATCCTGCGCCCACGTAGCTACCCAGGAGAAGCCATTGAACTCGGCTTGATCGCGTGCAGTCAATTGACCGTGCACCGGTGTCAGAGTCGGCTGCTCTCTTGTGAACTCCTCATCGAAATTGCTGGTATCCGCACTTCCATTCTGACAATCGTTTCGTTAACAGGAGATGGTGACATGGAAGACATGAGACGTACGATAGTCGGGAAGTAAGGAGGGGGAACACGTTTGTTGAAAATGTCGTCGAAATTAACGTCCTTGAAGAACGGATGCTTCTTGATCTCTTCCGCATCGCTCTTACCCGAACCGAGGCGACGGGCAGGATCCCTCGTTAACAGCTACAACACTCTGAGTCCGAGACAGAACGTAAGATCTCCAAGGGGCTTACCTTTTGCAGAATAGAAACGGCGTCGCGAGGCATCGTGATCGGATAAAGGGGTTCGTCCTCCAAAATAGCGTCGAAGATTTCATCCTCGTCATCTCCACGGAAAGGAGACTGGCCAAGTAACATCTCGTATGTCAAGACGCCGAATGCCCACCAATCAACAGCACAACCATAGCGTTGTTCGAGGAGAATCTTGTTACCTGTGTTCAATTTCTTCATTTATAGAGGAAACTGATTACATACCTCTGGTGCCATGAACTCTGGCGTACCACAGAAAGTGCCAGTAGTTGAGCCATGCCACATGTCTTCCTTGCATAGACCATAATCGGCGACCTTTACGTGTCCGTCCAACGTCAGCAGGATGTTATCGAGTTTCAGGTCACTGAAACAACATTAGTCTATGTGCCCGCCAGGAATATTACGGCTGTGCGCACCGGTAGATGATTCCATTCGCATGGAAATATTCCAATGCCAACAAAACTTCGGACGCATAAAACTTGGCTTGGCGGAGAGAGAATTGCTTTCGTTGGATGTGTAACATCAAGTCACCCCCGCTCACATACTCCATGACAAAATAGACACGCGTCTCAGTCTGGAAGCACGAATGCAGGCCTAGTAGGAAAGGATGGCGCTCTCGTGCTGCGGCCAGGAAAACGCGCTTTTCCGACCGCGTGCTATGGGAGAATCAGATAACTATAATAATCCAAGACAGTAACAACTCACCTCTCGACTTCATCGTTGTCAATAATAAACTCCTTCTTCAACACCTTAATAGCGTACAGGCTGCTCGTCGTCTTCTCCTCAGCCAACATTACCTTGCCGAAATTACCTTTTCCAAGCACAGCCAAGAAATTGAAATCATCAAGGCCAACTTTTCGCTTCTTTGCTACCTGCGGCGCCTGCTGTTGCTGTGATAGTCGCTGATTCCACTGAGCGGGTGCCTGCTGCTGTTGGGGTTGCTGCAATGGCGGATAGCTGCCGCGCTGTTGCGGTGGTGCTGTGGGCGCCGTCGGATAAGGCTTTGGCGGGAGGCTCGGTGGGACAGGCTGTTGTTGTGGTTGAGGTGAACGACCTTGTTGGGGAATACCTTCTGGTATCCCAGCAACAGGAGGTTGATCGTAGCCTGGGGGCGCAGGACGTACTCCAGGAAGTACAATCGGTTCGTTGGGGAAAGCAGGTGATACAGCTGGGCGAGCACCAACAGGGGGAGGCATACCCCCTGGAGGATGGGCGATAGAGTAACCCCCAGGAAGGGGCTGTTGCTGTTGTCGCCTATCGAAGGGAGGTTGTTGCTGATATGGTCGCTGTTGGGTTGGCGCCTCGGGAAGTGGAGGCTCGGCACCAATGCGTAGGCGCTCGACCTCCTGTGGCAAGCCTCCTGTCTGGTCCGAAGATAGAGAATAGGCGGGAGGTGGCTGCACTCGTGGGGACGGGCCAGCCGAGGCCTTGTTCCCTCGTGTACGATTAATGTCTCGCCAGTTGCGCAGAAGCTGGTTGGCAGTTTCCATAGACATACCGCAAAAGTCAGGGACAAGGTGTGCGCAGTTTGCATGGCAAGTGATATCGCATTCAGTGCAACGACGAGCATTCTTGCGTCCAATTGGAAGCATGTAGCCACAATGGCAGCACCAATTAGTTCCGATATTGGTTATAGGTTCAAAGCGATGAGGAATGCGATGGTTAATTTTCTCTTCATCATCATCCTGGAATATGCGTGAGTCTAAACCCCGAAACAGCAAGACCAGGATACTAACCCCTGTAGTAGATTTCGATATACACTTTGTAACAACCTTCTCGAAACATTTCTTATGACACGTGTACCGACAGTCCTCGCATTGAAACCCGGCGGCGTTGAGTAGGAACTCGCTACAAAAGGCGCAGAGAAGCAGCTGGTAAAATTGTTTTTGAACGAATTTGTGTCCATTCATCTCGTGAACCTCATCCTTGCGCTTGCGGACAGCACCTTGTCGGCCAAGTCCTCCAGGTGCATCGAGAGGGCGCTTTCGCACATTCTCCTTGACTATAAGGGTTGAGAAAAATCAGAGCTCCTAGCACCGGACAGAAGGACATACCAAAATTCAACTTCATAGCGATAGCGCCGACGGGCTCGAGGGCAAACCAGGCTTCGATCCCATCTGGCTGACCACCATATCCGCCGCCGAAAGCACCAGGACTCAGGGCACCACCCGCATTGAACGGGGCCTGATAATCACCCGAACTGGATGGGTGATGCCCAGGTGAAGGCATTCCAGGAATGTTGTTCATGTCACCCGCAGTGACCCATCCGCCGTGGCCAGTCTCCTGGTTGACCCTCTGACGACGGAGTGAGTCCATGAGATCCTGGATTTTAAGCCATAGAAGCGCGATGGGCACTGGATGCGGTTCGCTGGCCTGTTTGTCGTACACGGCAAGCTCGACCTCATTTGCCTTGTCGACAGTGATCTCGAATTCTTCATTCCAGCGATCGGTGCGGGATGGGTGGGTGCGGCCTCTCTGTGTACCTTCTACCTTGAGGGATACGTATGTATCCACGACCTGCTTTGAGGCGGAACGCGACCGTCCTGAAGTGACGATGGGCGCATGTTCGAGATCACGTGCACCCTTGATGATTACTTGGAGTTTTCCGGAGAGATTCTTGGGGCGTATGCCACTCTTTGCATCGCCATCGGCTGCGGGGTCATCTGCGTATAGTATTAGACAGGTATGTGTGGTAATGGCGAAGTGGACGTGCCAATCTCCTCTTCCTCATCAGCTGCATCTAGGACATGCAACGTCTTGTAGCGCTTAAGAGCCGTCTGTAGGAGTTGGATCTTCTTCTCGCTCTCCACGCGTTTTCCCTCGGCATCGGCACGAGACTTCTTGTCCCCGTCAGCTTGATAAAGCTTTACCATTTTCTCGATACCCTTCTTATATTGTAGCTCTACTTGGAGCTTGAATTCGAGTTGATGAAGCATGCGGGCGATCTTCAAAGGAGAGTGGGGAGTATCTGCCTTGATCAGATCCAACTTTGTGAAGTTGTTCTTGGCCTTGGCGGAGGGTCCACTATCGTGGTAAGAATTCTGTCTTTCTTGCGAGTATTGGGTACCTCCAGAATCGCTGTATTGGGAAGCGCGATCTCTGCCACCCATCTGGAATTGTTGCAAAACTGGAGACGAAGTGGGCCGTGGAATTGCTCCAGATCGTGAAGGATCAGAGAGCTGCATCTTGCGAGCCTGAAGCTCACGGAGGGTATCTTCGAAATAGGAGAGAGAGCGCTCTGCCTCTTTGATCTTGGCATCATTCCGACGGAGAACGTCTTGATTTGATGTGGCCTGGCGAAGTAGTTGGGAAGCTTCGAGTACCTTTCGCTCGGTCTGGATACGCTTGTAAACATCCTGGATTTTCGTATCCAAATCTTGGAACTGGACGAAGACGTAAAGAATTATTAGCAAAGGGTATCAATAAAGGACAACTAATTGAGTGCATACGGCCATATTGAAAGGAGGTGCGCCCCAGGGAGGCGGACCGTGATGATGGAAGGGATGATGAGACGAGACCCTCCTGAGCTGATCGCCAATGCGCTGCGAGCCCACACACAGCTTATTAAATAAGCGCCATCCGCACCGCCCCCAGCCAAGCCATCATGCCAATGCTAGGACACAGCAACAGCAGGATTTTGGTCAATGAACCCGGCTTTGAGATCTCTGTCTCCTCTACACATACTCTCGACGATGACATTCCCTGCCTCGTCGACTCTCAGCATATAAGCAGTGTCCATTTCTCCTTCTCTGGTACCGTCGATCATTCCACCTCAATTTCCCCAAGCGAGATGCTCCGCTCCTACGCCGTGCAATCTTTCCGTAACTATCTCATACTCGCACGTTCACCTTTTGCACATGATTTTTATCCTCACTAATTTTGCACCACCAAAGAACGGAAAACTCCTCGGTCTCGTTGATATCTCCGAGGTCATTCTTGACGACCACTCTCAGACTTTCGGCGCTTTCGGCGTCCCCAAAGGTTCTTAAATCCACGTCCCACCGCCCGAGGATCGATCTCACATCTGTTGATTCTGTTCAGTGTTTGTGACTCCCACACGTTGCACCAGCTTTTGTGCCTCACTACACGCACACGTCTTATCGATACACCTCGCGTACAATTGGAAGCCACTGGAACAATGGTCTTCTGGTACATCCGTCCGTTCTTCGTGCGAACCCGTGACCTACTGCTAGCTTCCCCAAGATCTCTCCATCTTCTCGCCCCAAATGATTCTACCATTCAAAGAGCCCTTGAATAAGCTCGTGCGGAAGCTATTCTCCGTTCATATCGTTGGGTTTGTTTTCAAGCCTTGGCCAACCGTGATGCGTATCTGATCCGTGGCTTTCAGTCGCCATCCTTGGTTATTCGGCCCTCTGCGGATGGTATGTTTCATCTATAATAGGATGCACTTCTCATTGTCTGGAATCTCCTGCATTCCCGCATAGAAACTTCATCTAGAACGACAATCGTTTCCTTCTCTTGTTCGATCATTGTTGGCCATAATAGACCGATCTGGAAACGTAATATTTCGCAACAAGGCCTGGGCAATTGTGAAAGCTGAGGCCCCTTGTTCTGCCCACCTCCCTAGAAGCTGAAAACTGTCCTTAGAAAATCGAAAATCAAGTTTCGGTTTACAAACAGGTAGTTGGAGCTAATAACAGTCGACTCTATTCGCTGTCTATTTCGCGGAGTTGCACGTCAGATCCGCCGGATCCTGACACAAGTGACACGCTCATTTCAGCGTTAGAACTTGTGCTGAAAACTGCGGCTCGCGCCCCTTGTTTTAAGGTAAGTTTATTGGCCAAAATTTCACAAAGCGGGAGTCACGCCACGATAGGGTGCCTGCCCTCATATGGACTCGACACAGCCTTCAGACGATGAGATTTCAGATTTCCCTGGACTCAATCGTCCCTCTGAAGACTTCGCCAGTGATATATTATACCCAGATAACCTTTTACCTACCAGGTCTTGCTTGTCTGGCCTCTCCTTGGCCCAACTATTTGACGATGTTCTCTGCTGGTCTAGCGACTCGGAAGAGATCATTTTTGACAACACCAAACCCGATTCAGCCTATCAATTACCGCCTCCTGAGGGTGTAGGGCTTACTGACTCGCTGGCCAGTCGGTCGATCTGGGACTCTGTCAACGAGGATGAGGACAGATCTATGTCGTGCGATGTGTCAGCACCTCGAGGGAATGGGTGCACACGGATGGTTGGTCTCACCCACCTGGTTCCCTTTGCTGCTTGTGAATATATGAATACTTACCCCTCCTTCAGAAACCAGAGCTAACATGTCGATCTGCCCACGAAGACTTCTTCGCCCTTGATGACAATGTGTATGTACCGCCCAATCTTGGTATCTTTGACGAAGACGCGAACGGAGATGCTGCTTTGTTACTTGCCCTCAATTGATGGCTTCTTTCTGCAACAGTCGCTAGCGGCATGTGCTAGTCACATGTATGATCACCAGATCACTCTGTTTATTGTTACTGTCGCGCCGTGCTGCATTTGGAGTAATAAAATTATTTTGTCCGAGATTTCGGAGACTGCCGGGTGATTCAATCTCCGTCTGATGGAAGAGCCGCTGAGCCGGGTGGCAACAGTCATTCTCCGTTTCTCGTTCCTAACCACTCCAAGGACTTGCATCAACTCATCAACTCCTCGTTCCCGTTGCTTTAAATCTCACGGCGGCAGAGCCCTAAGCTCTTCCTTCTCATCTGGCCTCAATCCGCGTGCTTTCTCCAACAATGCTTCCCGCAAGGCGCAACAAGGTTGATATCAGCGTACGTGACTTGTTTTCTACTTACACCATCCCTGCTCTTGCATTCCTATCGTTCATCCTCATTGAATCTTGCTGATTACATTGGTCCTCCATCCAACAGAAGTTGACTGAGGAGGAGCAGAAGCTCTTCCGTCTGTATGGCAAACTGCCGACCCATAAGAACGTTCTCAATAAGATGCAAAAGGTGCGGCATCAACTCGTCTCGACCCCGTTATTTCTCTGTTTAATCATTCGTTATTTGCGTTGCAGGATCGCAAATACTTTGACTCTGGTGATTATGCTCTGTCCAAAGCCGGCGTCGGTCCCCAGAATGCTGTTGGTACCGCAATCCCAAATCCGGAGAAGTGTGTTGCCTCGAGGTTTCCTCGTTGATCCGATTCTGATCTCGAGTTGTAGCATCCCGCACGCTTCGTCACATTCTACCCAACAGACACTATCTACCTCTCCTGCAAACACGGCTACTAGCCCGGTCCGTGAGAGTGTGCTCTCAAAGGGTGAGACAACGCTGCCTGACGAACATGAACAACCATTTCCTCCAGCCGAGTCGGTAGCTCCAGCCCCTGTCGCTACCTCTGTGCCGAAGTGAGCACGTGAGCTGATATCCCACGCGCGGGTTTGCTTGGCATCCATCTTGTTCATGTTGTTGCGCTTCATATCTCGACGTCTGCAACTCATTGGTGACTTCCCCTCTTATGTGCCACATTATCTTATCATGTACATTCAATCATCGCTAATGATGAGCGCACGGGCTACATACCTCTCCTGCGTTCACTCACCGACGCCGTTTGGGACTCGTGTGCTGTTGTACCATTGTACTGTATCCGTTCGCCCGTGGCCGGATTGTAACTACTATCCGTCTTCTAGCATGCGCAGAAAATCATCGATATGTTTCTGGACACTGTCCCGCTGTCCCGCGAAGATTCATATCCATAGTCATTTGACTTCCTGACCAGATGGGTACATGTGTCGTTCCGTCAGTGGAGCTGTGTAATGTATGCATTGCAAGCTTCTCGAACGTGTATTCTCTTGAGTAAATTATAACGTGTCCTCCATTCTACTTATCTATCTCGTCCATCGCTGACTGAAGTGTGACACATTCTGAAGCACTAAAATCACCACGATGATTGTGAGCATTACTGGAGAATTTGTTCGTGTTGTCAAACACGTTCTCCACTAGATAGTCGATGCGAGAGGACACATCCTCCATTGAATGAGAATTCTGCTTGACTCCTTAGGTAGGCAATAGTCTCCGCGATGTTCCAGCCCGAATCGAATCCTTGATCCAAGGCCCGGGTGTGCTGTGATATTGATCCCGGCCACAGGTATCGGAGGGACAGAGTAACCCAACTCCACTGCTGGCAGGGGACCTGCGTGCCAGCAATGGAGTTGGGCTACGCGGGACCCACCCTGCATCGGGTCTTCAGTTTTCAGTTCTACCGAGTGTCGACATGTTCCAGAGCAAAGTTGCATTTCCTTGGAAACAATACACCATACACTATATGAAGTAGCTGTGCCATTACGACAGACGCCTAATGATGGGTCCGACTCCGACTGCGGACATCAAAGGTTTTATTGTGAGCCTGAGTACGAACTCGATGGGCATAGGCCAACTGAGGTAACAACACCCTCTACTCACATCTTATCTTGATCTAATTGGCCGCCCTAGAGAGAGGAGTCCCAAATTCCTCGTCGGCCAAGTGGGCATTCACATGGTTCAAGTTGGGCATTGTGGAAGTTTTTTTTTTCGTAGATCACCGGTGGACATTCGGCGGTGTGAGATGCTGCCGAGTTTGCACATCCATTTTTAAATCCCGGGCGATGGACCGTGACTTGCGGCTTCGGGAAATTTTCTCGTCAAAATCTAAAAGTAGAGATATTGAATCACGGTAGAGAGGGGGGAGAGAGAGCAAGTACTAGTAACAATATGGCATGCCCCCGCACAACCTTCATTCGTATCTGCAGAATCCGCCTTTGCATGACCACAATCTGTACCACGCGCTCCTAGCCTAGCTGGCGTGGCGTGCCAGTGAAGGTCCGAACCGTAGTTGCTGACTGATCATCGCCCTACCCTCGATCAGATCAAATTTCATGCACCACCTATACTAGATGTGTGCGAGCATATGCTGCTAAGCGAGGATGATGGAGTCGAAGATGGAAGCCAGAATGCTCAAAGGATAACAATAACTTTGGCGGGTGGACCGGAACACTCCTAATCTGCCGCCCGGATGGGGTTACATGTCCTTGGTGGGCCGAGGGGACCTTATGGAGTCTGCTAGAGGGGAGCTTGAAAGGGTATATGCGCAGTGACACAGGGAAGTCCGTGGAGTGGTGCTCACTCGACGGGAAGCCTCGGGAGGTGGCTATATCAACTGACAGCCGCCTAGTCCAGCCGAATTCTTACTTGGACCAAGGGTCTGTGTAGCCATCAGAAGTCAAATGGACCTTGTCAAGACGTTACATAAGATGTATCTGGTATCACAAGAGTGAATGCTGAATTTGGAAAAGAGGCAGTGTAGAAGGGCGAGGTTGCTACTAGTACCCAAGGCGAAGTTCATCAACGAGCATCTTAAAGGGGAAAGGACAATGGCTTCCCTAGCGTCTTGTGAAACACAAGTACTGTCGAGTCGAGTCGAGGTGAGCCCGGATTCAGATATCTGACGACGACGAGTCGTACATCTGATGAGGTTCGAAGGGCGTATGTACATGAAAAGTTCACGCGGTACCCATACACTGCTTTCAAGGAGGCGAGGCGAGAATCCGCGGGTTCAATTCACAGATTCCGTGGAAGATCGGTGTCGCCAATTGCTAGCGCATGTCAGCGTGGACGACGGGTAGCCGTACCCCAACGGATCCAGCCTCAGAGGAAAGGAAACTTTGGGCTTTCAATTCGGGCGCCAAGCAGCGCCATGCTATGCTTGCGGAGCGCCACAAGCACACCGGACCCGGGATTCCCTCAGTTGCCCTTCCAATCGGATCAACCACCGAACTGCTCCGTAGTCGCTTTATCCCATGCTTGTAGCGCTGTTAATGCTCTATAGGTCGCCACTGCTTCATTTAAAAAAAAAATGAAAATGGCCAGGGGTGGGGGTTCATTGTCTCAACCCCAAGATCATGGCAACCTGGTTCCCACATTGATAAACGATACTACTACTCGAGAACAGGTACCAGCCGTCTGATTCGGATGCCACATTGACACGCGACAGCGTGTGTCCAGACTCGGACCTAACCAGGTTCCTATCGTTTCCTAGGTTGCCTTACTTGGCAGAGGAGTGAAAAATGTCAACGCGAGTGGTTCAGATAGGGAAGTTAAGTTTGGTAAGGCTCAAGTAAAGTTTCCATGGGAAATGGCTCTTGGAACATCATATATGTGTATTTCATTCAATGTCGTATGGATGCCCTCTGCGTGGCCCACGTGTCTACTAGCTGCTGAACTTTATTATAAAAAGAAAAAAAGGGGGTTGTCGGCCCCTACTTGGAACCTCGGACCCAGATAACTTTCATTCCGAGTGCCGACCGCCAGTGACATACAGTAACTTAATTTACTGACGGTGCGGACGCAGGTTATTTGAGACAATTCGTACTGTATTGATTTTTTGGTTTACAACGTACTTGGCACCACAGACTAATCTATCCATTAATTCTATCTCCACTTTTGTCCATAACTCAGACCCCAACTGGAGTGAGACCATTCAAGTCAACCATACCGTATGCCATGGTAAGGCGCAAGCAAGTGAGGCGTTGTGCAGTACTGTATGCGTTATGCGTGCGTTATGAAGGGGGTTGTTTATTTGCTCTTGTTGTCGTCCCCGCTTGGGTTGCCGAATTTTGCAACGACAGTGACGCCAGTCGGCTTTCGCGATCTCTGAGCTCACACTGGAATTGGACATTGCGGGAAGGCACAAGGTCGTTTTCCCTCGGTCTTGCCATGAAGTTCGTCATCAGCACGCTCTTTAGGCCAATATGCTGACAATGTACTCTCAGCTGACTTATGTTCATTTGTCGCCTCCGACTTGTACCAAGATTCCTGGTATCACCTTCACTTCATAGCCATGTCGCCATCACCCAGAGGTTTTTCTCCGGAGCAATCACCCCGTCGAAGCAATGCTTGGCATCCCCTATTCCCTTTCATCCGCCCACTTCATCACACGTGTCCCAACGCGACCTATCACCAACCGACGATGCCTGGATGTCCGGAGAGAACCCTTCCGAGTGGCTCACTCAGGACACAAACGAGCAGCTCTTTACCACTTCTGAAAAGGACGAGGCGGAGAAAACGAATGATATGGGCCATTCACCAGCCCTGCCCATGTTATACGCGCAACTCAATGTACCGGAGTTCTCGAAGCTCTCCATACTGCCATCGAGTGAACAAGTCCGTGGTGTCGCGTTCCGCGCGCAAAAAGAAAGACACGCGTTTGTATTGGATAATCTCGCAAGAAACATTCTGGATTCCCCAGAAGCCGTACGGAGCCAGCTTGCGATCGCGTTGCTCTCCATCCCTTATCTGCGCCTGAACCTGTCATTCACAGCATCTCTCTCATCTTGCATTACACCCGATCACCTCTCTTCTCTTACCCTACACACATTATCTCACATTGCTTGCAATCTAACCTATCTCCCCTCACCACCTCATACGATTACGCTTCTGACGTGCCTCGCCGAGGATATCACATGTCGCCTGGAATTGTTTTGGAGGAAACCCTATGATCCTTCGTCGAGTGGCAAGCATAGTGTTCCCGTATGGGCCCTCTTTCGCCTTATCATGCGCTTGTCCCAACGTCATTTGAGGGGGCCTGCGACGCGCGTCTTACAATCTCTAATAGAGATGGCCTATATCCCACCAGAAGCTATTCAACGCATGGACCAGTCCTCGGGAGACTTTCACTTGATCATCGTGCTCACCCTCGTCCGTTCATGCATGTCCTGGAAATGGAATGGCAGAGCGCTGGCCCTTCTGAGGAGTTATCTCGGCAGGAATCCTTCAGCAAGCCCCACAATCATCAGGTTGTGCCAAGATGTGTTGTATGCACTCATGGAGTTTCCTACGGTGGAAGATTTAGATCTCGGCGTTTCCTTCGTCAAAGACATACTATCACATCCAGAAATCGTTTCCGCCGGCATCGTTCGCCAGATTTATAGCAGTGCCCAACGCCTCGGCCAACCTCAAATAGCCGCCGGCCTTTATAAGCTCATACAGAGCGAACCAACTCAGTCATTGCATAAATACCCTCTCCCGAGTGGCACAGCTCTGACGTGGTTCCTCCGCCACTTGTCCAACCACGCTGTGTATTTGCATATTGCGCGACATCTGGTCCAGCAAGTCGTAGATCGCTGCGAGCCTATTCCTCTGGCGGATCAAGCAGAATTTATCTCTATCGCGGCCGAAAGCGGGTTTGCAAGTTCCGCTAGGTCTCTCTGGGAGCGCTACTCCTCGGGAAGAGGAGGGCGGATAGTCGCTGGGAATGCTGCTATGGTGGTGCGCATGTGCAGCCTTTTCGCTAATCTACACCGAAGAGGCGTTGCCCACAACTCTGAAAGCACCGGGTTGGCGGACTCTCTTGTCGATAATGGCCTCCATAACAACGCGGACGATCTTCACATATCGTGTCCAGAGGATTTCAGAGACTTTGCCAACTTGGTTTTGACCAGGTACCGTGAGGTGAAGGAGCCGCTCCATCACGCATCCAGAGAAGATCTAAATGCACTAGCCCGTGCCAACACCATCCTCGGCCATTTCACAGAGGCACTTCGAGCCCTACGGGTTGTGGTAGACAGGAACGAGCGTCCCGACCTCCACGATGCTAACGTCGCCCTCTCTGCGATTGCAAATGTTGATCCTCATGTGGCTCTGAAGATGGTCCGACGCATGGTTGCGAACGGCCCGAAACCCGATAGCATTTCGTTTGGTACCGTCATCCATCGCGCAGCAAGACACGGCGACTTTGCGGCAATCGTCGGCGCACTTCGATTAGCGCGAAAAACCAGTCAGCAGCTCACGACCAAGACCGTGGTTACTATTATCAGGGCGAGTGTTGCGCACAGTGGCGCGGACAAGGATGATCTGCGAGACAACCTAGTGCTCGCCTTGGAGGTCATCATGGCCAACGAACATTCAAACCACTTGGCAACGCTGAACATGGGCATATTTTGCGCCAACGAGGCTCTGAGGGCTGATGATCCTTGGCTCGCATTTAAATTCTGGGAATGCGTCGTGCAACGCAGAGCGGAGTGGGATGACAACTTGCACGCCTCGTTAAGACGACGTATTGCACGAAAGATCTATTCGCACCGCAAGGAAGGCCACATCGGTACAAAGGACGGTCGAAGGATGACGTACGCACTAAGTGGGCGGGGCAAGGGCGGCCATAGACGAGGTCCATGAAGAGGTCCGATCTGGCGGAAGGGTTTTGGGGCATGGGTGTAGCTTCGACCGAGCTGGTTTACGTTCTACGTTTGATACATCATTCGGGGTATATCCATGGGGGTTAGGGTAGGTTGGCAAAAATAATTAGAGTTGTCGAGTGATTTTCAAATTAATTCAGAATGACATGCGGTGGCACGCGGACAGCTGGCAGTTGGTGACGCATGAGTAGGTCCCGTTAACTTAATCCTATCATATATCTGTTCACGTACAGCTGATGAACAAATGCGGGCATGCAACTGGTAAAAGAGCGAGCAGGACCAGATGCAGTAGAGAGGAGTGAGTGGGGGCGATGGGTCCGATCCATCGGCATCTGCCCCTCGTGCGATCGGGAGAGTCGGCTCGGGATAGGCGATGGGAGATCGGGAGTAGTCCGTGACGCCCAGAGGAACGTGATGCGCCAACCACGCGTGTCGTCGTGTCGAGGAAGTCGAGAGACGAGGGACCTGATTTAGACCTGATATTGGATCTTACCAAAGATCCACAACGAGTGCCCAAACAGTCCACCGAGCAACACGGGGCCAACCATGATTAGGCTGAGATTGCTCAAAATCTTGCTTGCACGAACTCTTTGTCGATTTGCAACCGCTTCGCCTGGGTTTGCCCCCCCCCCATTCCCTTGACCTCTCATTCTCTTCGTCTCCATGCCCGCCGCTCGTCCAAAGAAAGGAAGTGAGTCATGTTCTGACGACGCAACCTCCAGAGAGGGCCTCTCCGAAAGCAGCAAGATAAAGAGAAAGTGAGCCTCTCTCTGTTGGCCGAGTTTTCTCCGTCTCGCCCGCCTTTCAACCTCTGTCAACCTCTGTGTTCCCCCCTCCCTCCTTTCCTTCCCCATATCTCTTTCTCTTCGTCGTCCATCTGCACCTCCTCCCCCTCCTCTTTAATCTGTCGTCCGTCATGTTTGCAATTTGCTTTTCCTTATCTCGCGCGTCACGCTGACCCACACTTTGTCTTATCTACGTTAGGCGCCAGTCACAAAGTAAGCAGCCGCCACGATCCCGTTTCATTTCGGCGCGCTCCATTCACACCTCTTCTTCCCACAGGTTGCGACGCCTGCCGTGCTCGCAAGGTCCGCTGCGCGAGGGACAACCCAGATGACTCTCAGTCGTCCTGCAAACACTGCATCACCCTCGGCATCCCTTGTACTTATGATTACCAGCCAAAGAAACGCGGACCACCTAATTTGTACGGAATCGCAACTTCCCTGACATGCTCATCTTTGATCCCAGACCTGCGCTCGCCACCGCCACAGGTACCTGCGCAGACTACAGGAAGCAGCCGCTGCCGCTGCGGCCCAACACCAGCTCGAGTGCCAAAATGGAGAGGCTACTTCCCCTCTTTCCGCTCGACCGAGCATGGCTAGTCCAAGACAATCGGCTACAGTGTCTATACCCAACATTGGCCAGACCACCTCCACTTTCCTCGAGCAGTCGTTGAACAACGTTGGGCAGACCCTGTCCTCCGGCTCATTGCAGTCTTCGCGCTTCCCGATCACCGCAGATGCGTATCAGGCACATTACCAACAAATCACTTCGTCTTCTTTCAACGGTGCTTCTGTTGACACGCAACGTTCGCCAAAGACGGATGATTCCCAGTCTTTCTTGCCTTCCTCCGAACAGTTTAGTACATACCCATTGTACAATTGGTCATATCGACAGCATCAGCCCGTCCCCCCACCGAACACGCTCCCGCCACTTTCATACTATTATCGTGCCCACAGCCTCGAGGATGTCGCTCCCAGGGACACTATTATGTTGATCATCGCCCTGTTCTTTGACTTTGTCTATCCTCTCTCTCCTTGTGTGCACAAGCCATCATACATGGCTGATCTTCACGCACGCAGGGAGGAACGTGATCCGCTCTTCTTCGCGTTGGTCATGTCGACCGTAGCTTCTACCTTGGTTCAGTTGCCACGGTCTTATCTCCCCATGGGACGATTAGCAGTACGTAAACTGGCACAAACGTGCCACGAAGCCAGTCGTCATATTTCGGTCGCGTCGTATGACCCACCAACTTCGATGCATGTCGTAATTCGTTACTTGTGAGCACCCTCCTTTCTCACAATTCATATGTGGCTAACTCGCATCCTATCTAGCGATTGTATCTACCACTTCTGCGAAGGTCATGATGCTACTCAGCATGCTGCATTTGGCGAAGCAGCGCACATCGCAGTTACGCTTCGAATGCACGAAGAGTCCTCATACGAAGGCCTTGATCTTATCGAATGCGAAGTACGACGCAGAACTTTCTGGCTGTTGTTCGGAGGTACGACACACAGGCTTCTCATCTCACCCTTTACCATTCTCAGTATCGTTCCTAGCGGATAAATCGATGTCTATCCTCCTGGGGAGGCCCATCTGCTTTAGAGACGAGGATTGTTCTGTAAACTTCCCCAAAGAGCTTGATGATGAATAGTAAGCATGACGATTGTATCCAGTTGATGTCACTCCTGAGTGCATTCACTCCTTTCTGCCATTCTCGCACAATCTAGTATTACGCCGAGTGCGTACTTGCCTCAGCCTCACAGGAAAGCGTCCTTGGTGTCAGGACTCAACTGTATCACCCGAATTTTTGCGCTTCTTGGTGAAATCCTCGTTTGCATACGGATGGATAGACGGTCTCCTCCGCAAGGCCAGTACGCCACAGCAAGGCTAGAAGAAATTAAATCACTCCATTCTCGGATTATGTCGGCTCTCGTACATGCTCCAGAGCCGCTTAGATTGAAGCAGGCTTCACAAGCGGCTATTCCTTCGGACTATGGAGGCGCTGGTTTTAGACAGGCAACATTTGCTGAAGTCAAGGACTTCTTTGATAACCCTAATGCATCCAGGGCTAATGCTCTCAATCCTTTCCTTGTGATGCAGGCTAACCTATACGTGACACAGGCAAGTATTTCATCAACCCAACCTATTAATTCCACAGCTTTCATGTTGGTTCCTCTAGCAACTCGTCCGCTTCGTTATCGAACAATACCGTGATGAAATCGAGACCCAGATTCGGGGGACCACGGACGAGCAACGCATCGCAGACGATAGGGAGGCGGTTGCGAGCGATCTGCTTAATATATTACACAAGTCCGTATTGATGGCACGCTACTCTCCATGGAATCGATGTTGACCATCTTTTAGCATACCCATACAGTCGATTGCCACCAATGGACCATCTTTGGTACGTCTATAGCCACCTCTACTTGGCCGATATGAGATCTCTGATTTCAGTGTCAGGTTCATAAGGTTCGATTCGTCGCCTCGACTCTCCTTGATGCAGTGAGAAAACCGGAAACCGCGCCTGCCACCGCCGCGCGGGCACATGCATATCTTTGTTCGCTTGCTTTCGATTGTCCTATGACGGTGATTCTAATTGATGGTATGTGGTTGCCAGGGGATTTTCTCTCCATCTTATCTGAAATCGAGCGCAACTACCTGTGCGTATCCATGTCATGTGCGCATGAATGCCTCACCTCGGTTGACGATTCATATCCCTTCAGGTTGGATGATGACCGGGATGCAACATCCAACGGAGATGGTATGACAACACTGATGAACAACAACTGAGATTGGTAGTTAGACGGCCCCTCGAATTTCCTGGACCAAAATGTATATTTACTGCTGTGTTAGTTCAGAGCTGGCCTTGTGCTTCACCGTAGCCCTTATAATACTCCCGATTGGTCGCGACCGATTGCTATAATAATGCTTTTCTTTTTTTCTACCCTTTTTATTATTTGCCTTGCATGTATCTTTCTCTGTCTTTTTTTGCAATGCTATCGATATCCCTCCTGTGTGGTTGACCGTCGTGAGAATTTGTTTTGCCACGCGAGCGGCTCAAACGCGTTCCTCCGCGCGAAGACGGACGCGCGAGAATTCCGCGCCAACTGCAAGCTGCCAAGTTGCTCTGCGCTAGCGGGCTGACCCCATTTTCTTGCCATCCCTAACGACCTCGTCTAGGCACACACACGTCACACGGCTGACCGGATCCGATCCTTCTATAACCCAACGTAATGTCGCTGGACGAGCCAGCCTCTCCAAGTCCGCACCCGTGGAGATTACTGAAGGTCGGTCGGTGTCTGTCTGAGAGGGGGGAGGCCCTATGTCACTTACAATGAACCTCGTCTATCTATCTTCAGATGAAGCGGCCCTGTATGATCGCCAAATACGGTTGTGGGGTCTCGAAGCCCAGCAGAGGTCGGTTTCGTCTCCTGTGCTTCGATGTATGCATCCCCCCCTCCCCCCTCACTGGGCTCTTAAGGGGAGAAAGGAAGATGATGACGGTTTTAAATTATTGATTATTGATTATTGGTGTATGTATGACAGGATGAGGAATGCTACGATTCTTGTGGTCAATTTGCGCGGCGTCGCGACGGAGACGATCAAAAATATTGTGCTTGCTGGTATCGGCAAATTGATCATGTGGGATTGCGAGGATGTGGCTGCAGAAGATCTCGGAGTCGGGTTCTTCTTCAGAGATGAGGACGTCGGGAAGAAGGTGCGTTTTTTTGCCTCTTATTGTCTCTGTTAACTTCTCTTACGGCGAGCGGGTTCAAGTTTGAACCGCCGCCATTAATCTTTGGGTCTTCGTATCTTTCTCCCCACCCCCCTACTCTACCTACACCCTACACCGACATGCAGAGACTCATAGCTATGTTTGTTTGTTTTCGTTTACAGCGCGTAGACGCGGCAAAAGCTCGTATCGAAAGTCTCAACCCGCTCGTTGTGGTCGAGACTATGACGTCTACATCCGCGCTCGAAGGGGAAGAGTTCGACGCGTTGGTACAGGGCGTGGACCTGGTGTGTATAACCGACTCTGACCGGGATTTCCTCGTGAGTCGTTGGGCTCCCCGAACTCGTCGTCGTCGCATTGGGTCACGAGATACTCACTTAGATTCGTGCGAATGATGCTTGCCGAAGGTCGAGAAAGCCGTTGTACGCGGGGGAACTTATGGCCTCCTCGGTTACATCTTTTGTGATTTGCTAGATCATGAGTACATCACCTCGTATGTGTTTTTTTTTCTAACCTGGTTGTGTCAATACTTGTTGAAGGCAGCCTTTTTTCTTGCGCATTCGGTCATAGCGATCGCTCAGGAGCTAAGCGTGATGGGGGGAAAGACGTCAGAGTGACTGCCTCATATAGCCCACTGCGCGAGGCCCTGGAACATCGATGGTCAGGCATAACACGCCGTCAGACAAAAGGCATGAACCCCGCTGTCGTATTTATAATTCTTGGTGGGACAGTTTCTTTGCCCAACTAAGATGGTGCTAATGATTGGACGCAATAGCTCTATGGGAGTTCCAGAGCGTTCACCAGAGCCATCTCCCTGATGACACCATATACACGGATGAACTTGAGAACATATCAAATACTCTAATTACGAAAGCAGGGGTCAACAAGGATGCCTTTCCCGCGATCCCTCGAGAAATCGTTGAGTGAGCTTTGTTCCCTTGTTAGGATTTGTGTCATGTTCTACAACCATTCGATTCGGACAGGACGGCCGTGACGACGGCGATCCATGAGTTTGCGCCCGTTTGTGCTGTTGTTGGTGGAATGCTGGCGCAAGATATTTTGAAGGCGCTAGGTGTACGAGAAGCGCCTCTGGCCAATTTCTTCACCTTTGATGGAAGCACTGGGTCAGGGAACGTTGTCCGAATGAGTATGAGTTGAATTGACAGGCAATCAATTAAGCGAAATCCAGTTAGTCCTGCGTGTACCTTGTGCCTCGTCAGTCTCGACATGGTGACTTCCGTAAACGAGAGTCTAGAATCTAGCTATGATACCCGTACGCGTATAAGTTAGCCGCGTTACAGAACAGTAGGGTGCGGTACGATCTTGCAAGTCTCGATAGTAACGCCCGAACCGAGGGGCACGTGCTTTGCCCAAAATTTTTTGGCGTGTCTCTCTCATCACGTTCTGAAGCCGTGGGGCTCTATATACATCGCGGATCATGACTGTAATATACCGTAGACGTGATAGTCAAATTCACCATACTGGGGATGGGGTATTTGACTCAGGTGAACTGGGCCACTGGCAACCAGGACAGGTGTCTGACGCTCACGTGATCGGAGTTCACACGGCAAATAATGCACCGCAGCCGCCACAACAGGCTGAGGCTGCACATTTCTGCCGAATTCCCTCACCACCGCCATGGCCCATCCTTCAAGACATGTACCCTCCCCAAACCCTCGCTACTACGCTGTCCCTCAAAGCCCACAACATCCAAATCACCCTTATGGTCAATATCAACAAAGACGCCCGTCACGATCGAACCGTACACAACCAGTTGTTAACGAACGCCCGGCCGCGGCACCAATGCCTCCCAGAAATGACCTTGCGCAGGGTGTAGCGACTGGAGCCATAGGTGCAGGATATGGTCCTTACTCTGTGCGTCTTTCATCCTCACTCCAAAATCTCGTAATTTGTCTGAAACATATCGCTACCAAGCATCCTCCCACTGCAGTGACCGGCAACAATCAACATGCTTATACCTCTTCGCGCTTTAGCGTCCCCCCTTCAGAGCAGTCTTCCGTCACGGGTGAAAGGCCAATGATCACAGCAAACACGTCTACTGTTCCCGCTTATCTGTGGGACACGAAAGACCCGGACCTTGACGATGCACTGCATAATCCTGATCCACGTGTTGATGCAGCTCAGGATAATTCTTTCGCCCTCTTCTCAGGGCGAGGTTGGGCCAACGTTTCGGTTCTCATACTTCTCATGGCCGGTCTAGTCACACTATTTGCTGGATACCCCATCATCTCCTTCTATCACTCAACACCACTCGCCACGCTCGGCAACAACTTTGGCGGTGGGAACGGGACCGGTCAGATACCCGATTTGCCGAACACTCCAACCCTCATAGATAGCGATACGCCCAAGCAGTACTACACGAAAACTGCGAGTGATGGATCTACATGGAATCTGATTTTCAGCGATGAGTTCAATCAGGACGGTCGAACATTCTGGCCTGGAGATGATCCATATTGGGAAGCGGTTGACCTTCATTATTGGTTCGTCGCTTATCCACCAACTTGTTACCTTCATTTTACGTGAGAACAGGCCAACAGGTGATCTGGAATGGTATAATCCCCAGGTGAGGAACTTCTTGACAGAGTGACGGGGTTGTAACGGGATGCTACTTAGGCCATCACCACGTCGGGGGGCAACTTGGTCATTACCTTGACGGAACAAAGCACCCACAACCTGAACTTTCAGAGTGGTATGTCCCTTTCCCTTCGTCCTGGTGACGCGTTGAAACCCAACATTTGTAGGAATGTTGCAATCTTGGAACAAGTTCTGTTTCACAACCGGATATGTTGAAGTAAATCTAAGCTTGCCGGGTAGCGTGCAATCCCCAGGGTTTTGGCCAGGTATATGACTTTTCACACTTCGTTTTCTTTCAACGCTGACATCCTACAGCCGTATGGTCCATGGGTAATTTAGTGAGTTTGCCTTGCGCAAGTTCTAAGTTGCATAATGAATCGTGCTCAACAGGGAAGGGCTGGTTATGGCGCAACTACCGACGGTAAGTGACACGACGTGTATTGAGAGTGGGGCCTAACTGCCGGTTCAACAGGAATGTGGCCTTACACCTATGCAGCATGTGATATTGGCACATTGCCGAATCAAACCCAAAATGGCAACCCTGCGGCTGTAGAAGGACTCTCGTACCTTCCTGGGCAACGTCTTTCGGCCTGCACTTGCTCAGGCTCCGATCATCCGGGCCCTTCCGTCAATGTGGGCCGTGGTGCTCCCGAAATTGACGTTTTTGAAGCACAAATCGATATTGCCCGCGGCAAGGGCCAGGTATCCCAATCTGTCCAAGTCGCTCCTTTCAATTATAACTATCAATTCAATAATGCCTCCTCGTCTACTCCACTTGAAGGCTCCACGTCAAAATTCAATGTATATAAGGGCGGCCAGTATCAGCAGGCTATTTCCGCGGTAACTGACCTTAGCTCGTCAAACTACTATAGCGGCAAGGGATTTACAACGTACGCATACGAATGGTGGTCGGACCCTAACAACCGCAACGGTGGCTACATTCAGTGGTACAGCGAGGGAAAGCAGACATGGAAAGCTACCTCTGGAACGCTAGCAGGTGATACAAATACTGGCATAAGTAGCCGGATAATTCCCGAAGAACCAATGGTAGGCAGTGGCTAGTGCTGTGTAGTATTTTAATGCTCATCACGGACGCAGTACCTCATCCTCAACTTGGGAATGGCTCGTGAGTTTTGTTGTGACCATTTCGAATTTCTATCTGATGATGTTCGTCAAAGCTTCCTTCCAGACGCAAGATTTCCAGCACATGCAATTCCCATCAAAGATGTATGTTGATTACATCCGCGTTTACCAACGAAGCGGCGTCTCGAATGGTGTCGGTTGCAGCCCACCAAACCGTCCTACGGCCGATTATATCACCAAGTATACTAGTCCATCCATCCTTCTACCAACGGACTCTAATACATCCTTTAACTAGGCATAACACTGCATACACCAATCCAAACTTAACAACGTGGACCCAAGCAGGATATTCATTTCCCCGGAATTCACTTAGCGGCTGTTGAGCGTTGAAATGGCCGGCTCCTCCCTCTAGGGGACGAATGAGATTTCATTATCTTACGGACCATTCTGGGGTCCTTTCACGATCTACATGACACTATACGCATGCTGGATAGGACCAGGCTAGAGACTCTGCCTATCCATTTTGATTGCCGCAATCTTCGATCCTCCACCTTTGACAGCCTATTCATGGACTGCACCGCAACCCCTACCCTACCCTCTCCCCTTCCTACCCCTTCCCTAAATTATCATACTCCTCCAATCGTCTATTTTTATCTCGCTTTAGTTTCAGACACCTTCATGAACTTGGGGGCAAAGATGATATTGCTCTTCGATTGATGGTGATCGATTGGGTCGAGTCAAGGACAAAGGATATGTTTTTCTTATATGATAGACTACCTGTACCACGACGCTGTTCAATCATATTAAAAACCCATGTGCTCGCTTGGACTATAATAGAAGAAAGACGCGGTCAAGGGAATTCTGACAATACCGTAAGTGAAATCTCGGATGGACAAGCCCGGAGGGCATCATCAGTGATATCATTGTCACCGTATATGTGATTCTTTTTCTTTTCGACAACAATTCGCGAGGACGAACTCAAAGCGCTCTCGATTGGAGGGAGTGGCTTTTGCCAGATTCGCCACTTGTCCTTCCGCATGACCAACAGACCCGGGCTAACCATGGATCTCTCGCTCAAGCGAATCAAGGTCCTACTCTCGCATCTCCCAAAGTATACCCTGCCAACAATCCATATCACAGGCACCAATGGGAAGGGCAGCGTCTCTTCACTTGTTGCCTCGATATTACAAGCCAGCGGATTCACCGTCGGCAGGTTTAATAGCCCACATCTTATCTCCGTCCTGGACTCCATCATGATAAACAACCAGCCCGTGGTACTCGACTTGTATAACGATGCCCGTCGGATCGTAGAGGATCTCAATTCGGAATCGAGCATCGGGGCCACCAGCTTTGAACTTCTAACTGCTACCGCCTTGATGTTGTTCGAGGAGGCCAAACTAGACATCGTCGTTCTCGAAGTCGGTATGGGAGGGCGCACGGATGCCACGAACGCTGTTTCCGATGATTGCATCCTTGTGTCCGCCCTCACTGCCGTTGATTTGGACCATCAGATGTTCCTCGGAGATACCGTCGATGCGATCGCCACACAGAAAGCGGGCATCGCAAGGAAAGGGCGGCCATTCGTCGTCGGCCCTCAGAAGTATCCTGACGTTATGGTTTCTGTGAGGGCCGTGGTCGAGGAGGTCGGCGCAGACCTTGTATGCGCCCACTCTGCTGTCACAGCGCGGATGTGGGACGAGGTCGTGGATGGACCCGCCGAGCCTGATGTCACCTCCACACCTTTTCGTCCCGCTGGGCTACGGCCCGTCTCCTTGTCTTTGCCGTGCTTCCCGGACCCTATTCTAGCACAACTTCCACTGCGTGGAGATCATCAGCTGGATAATTTGGACGTGGCGTCGAACATCATCTCTTCCCTCCTGACTCACCCTTCCAGCACTCATCGGCTTCCGTTCCAGAGCAAGATCACTCCAAGCACGATTGCGGTCGGAGTGCGGTCGACGACTTGGGCTGGAAGGCTATCATTCCACAACGTGCCCTTGTCGAAGTTGTGCCTTCCGGGTGGTGGAACAAAAGACCACGGCCAGTCTTTGGTCGTGCTTGTGGATGGAGCTCATAACCCTGCATCTGCGTCTGTTCTGGCGTCGTATCTGTCTCACCTCCTCAAATCAACCCGTGCTGCTGGTGATTCGGAGGAACTGAATCTGACTTTTCTCCTGGCACTTTCCCACTCGCCTCCAAAGACCCCCTTACAGACGCTATCACCCCTCTTATCTTTCAAACGACCGACCAATGTGAAAATTAACGTTCGCGCGGCCGCATTAGAATTTACACCAGTAGATGGCATGCCGTGGGTGGTCCCGGTGCCTTCCTCGGAGATGCGCGACGTGATTCGAGTCATAGATGACGGCATTAGTATATGGACACCACGAGGTGGGGAGCGGGAAAGCGTGGCTAATGCGCTACTCTGGGCCCATGAAGAGCAACAGAAGCACGGGGGGAAAGGATTTGTGTGCATAGCGGGCAGTTTATATCTTGTAGCGGATTTCTATCGAGAGTACCTGTAGTACCAGGTTTCCATTTATGGTATAGAATGGAGTGCCGTTTGACCCGCACCGTACATGAGAGCGTGCGTCGTGTTACAGCGCCCCTCCTCCACACCATCCTATCCTTTCCACCCCATCCCCATCTGGATCTTTCGTGTTCTTAAAGTACTTGCTCGTAGCTATAGCTATGAGCATTGCTCGCGATGACATGGGAAACATCCGCGATATGCACACCGCAGCTGGTTTACCTCACAATTTCAGAGATGCCTCAGGCGGAACAGACGGACCAACACAAGTGTACGTACAACTCATTCGGCCCAGTCAGCTAATTCATGTGTAACGGCTGGGGACTATTTCGACAGATGGCGGAAGAAACCCACGGTAATTACCCCCGGAAAAGTAAGTTCGTCCTGCTCCCCCTCTTTAGTGCGAGGCAGAAGAAACGACCGTGGTCGCAACAGGGATTGGGTTCGAATCCATACAGCGGTCGAATGACGAGCAGTAATGCCCGTCAGGTTGAAGGTCGGAATGACCGAGCGGGCCCATCAAGTACCTTGAGGTCATCTTCCCGACATACGCCGAAACGTCAGAAGCTGGGCCATCCCGAACAACACACCCTATCAAAGTATTTTCACGAGGACGGCTCACCACGTAAACGTGCACCGGCCGTCCCATCTACATCTAAATCTGCGCATTCTAACCTCACCACTGCCGAGATTATTACCATCGACGAAGAAGATGATACACCTGCCACGAATGACGACCCTCATGACCCCACCGCAGTGGAGAATTCCTCCCCTGATCCGATGGACTTGCTGAACTCAAAACATTCGTATGCTTTCGATCAGAAAAAGCCTACACCGATGGATCTATTCAGTACGTCCTGGGAAGAGGAACGCAAGTCCCCACAAGATGGCGCATGTACACAGCGCGTGCGCAAAGTAATGATGAAGGACGTGTCGCGCAGGTTGGAGTCGTCGGCTTCTCGTCCGGACAACGATGGCGACGATGTCCAGCCAGGGAGACGCTTTCTTTCCGGAAGACGTCAGTCAACTGCGCAAGCAGAGGTGTCATCCGGGCAGGGCAACGTAAAGGAGAAAGTGGCTTTCTATGATGGAAAAGATGAAAAAGAAAAAGAGAAACGCGCCAGCCCTCTTGTCGATCTTCGGACAATAAATAAACAGTCGAGGAAGAACGGGATGAAGCCAAAACAGGTGGGTCTGTCTTGACCTAGTCTGCGGCACCTGCAACTAAGCGAACTATGAGACTCCACGGCGTGACATCACTGCATTACCCCTTCAACTGCTGGACGTAGACCCCACTACTAGACCATCTGGCTTCGTCTCCGGTTCCAAGCCGTTGAAAGGGAAAGCGACTGAAAACAGTGTTCCTCTTCATCTACCCTTGAAGGACTGGTCCATCGGAGCGGCCATCTCCCCACAGGAAGTAGCACTGGGACCTCTGGTCAATCTCGTAGTTGAATCTGGACGCCTCAAAGTGAAAGACGCGAATGGTTCGACTCGGTTCGAGTTACAACTCATGGAAGGGTCTGTTAAGAGCGTCAAGTATGTGGATGTAAAGGTTGGTCCCCTTTTGCCTGGCAAGGTCGAACTCTGAATCCTCCTTCAGAAAACTGCGACCTCAGAGCCGCTCATCCACATTCGCCCAACTGTATCGGCTACTTTACAGAGTCACGATGCGTTCAAATTCAAACCCGGTATGTTTTTTTTATATATATTTCTTTTTTCTGGCAGATTTTATCTCACTCCTATACCAACGTGTTTAGGCTCTTCTGATCTTCTTGAAGGGTCTCTTACATTCAAATTCCATACATCTGCAAGCGACTGGGATGATAATGTTTACATGGGAATTGTCCGAAAGTTGGTGAACGCTGCTGTCAAATATGAGAAATCAATTTTGACGTGCGCATCCTCTCTACAATTACTTCCCATGATGACATCCCATGCTGACATCGTAATTCAGCGAACCGGCGGCAAGGACAGTATGGGAGGCAGTCATGCGTGCTCACGAGAGCCCATCGGCATCAAATGATCCAGAACCTATGCTTGTGGATATTCCCATGGAAAAGACCTCTAATCCACCTTCTAAACCCCGCGCGAGGCTTAGACCGTAAGCGTCATCTCCTTAAATTTCTTGTTTACTAAGCGATTCGTAGTCGCACTGATGCAAGCCCCGTGCGCCGCTCAGCGCGTCTGTCTGGAGAACCGAAGCGACATTCACCAAGGCCTGATCCCGATGAAGTGTATGCTACCTTGCCTTAGGTCCGTTGCTGCTATTAACATTGGCCCAGGATCTTGGGCTATCGCTCCGGTACTGGCTCCTTTAATATCACGAACGGCGATGTTTGTCGTTTGAATCCTGGTGAATTTTTGAACGACACGTTAATTGAGTTTGGTCTAAAGTAAGTCATTTCTGTGACGAGGTTTCAATGAAATTGACCCCAGAAGACTATGGCTGGCAGACTTACAGGAGAGCAACCCCGACTTAGCCAGTCAAGTTCATGTCTTCAGTTCATTTTTCTATAAGAAGCTTTCCACAAAAATGTGCGTGGGGTGCTTCGTTTCAAGGCATTCTAATCCACATTACGTTTCACAGCCCAGAGGAAGGCTATAATAGTGTCAGGAAATGGACGTCTAAATTTGATCTTTTTCAAAAGAAGTATATCATTGTCCCGATCAACGAGAAGTACGCCTCTTTTTACCCAGGTTGGCGTGATTGATTTTAAATGGGCCGTAGCTTGCACTGGTATCTTGCCATCATCTACTTTCCGGAATACACGTTGTTACCGCGTCCTGTTCAAGAGAGGAAGAATGTCCAACCCCGCAGGTCTACGCGTCACCTAGGGGTCATTATCGATCCCCCGGATGCCCTACAACCAGATCCTACATCGAGACAATCACTCCCCCCTGACCCTGATCCGCCACCAAAAGGTCATGTCCATGCTGATTCCCGCTCTGAACTCATCGACCCAGAGACTCCGAGAACAGATGATCAAAGGGACGAGATTGACGTTGAGCGAATGGTAGAATCCGGCCTTGCACGAGTGGACCCGACAGCGGAGCAAGTCGATGGACCACAGCAAGTTCGCGCGGCTAGTCCGGACACCTTGACTACCTATTGCCCAGATTCTCCAACGTTTGTGTATCCCCACAGCTCGCCACCCACTCACGCTGCGATACTCCCGACTGCGGATCCTCAAGGCGACGGTGCAGAACAATTAAACCGTCCAGCGTCGTCCGGAGCGGGTGAAGGTGATACTAACAGGACATCGGGCATTGCGCCGTCTACTTTCTACGGCACGAAGAGTCAAGGACAAGGCGAGGTCATCCCGCAACTTCACCCTGTCAGTGACAATGCTCTGCCAGAGACTGAGGTCGATGAAGATGAAACGATGGCTAGTCCCGAGAGTGAGCCTGAGGAAGTGACCGAGTGCGTGTCCTCGTTTTCCAGCTCAAGAAGTATCACTCATGGGCTTTAAGGATTCCGAGAACTTATATCTACACTTTTGATTCGCTGGCGTCAAAGCACCCTCAAGCTGTCAAGAGACTCAGTAAATATCTTCTTATGGAGGCTCATGATAAAAGGCAGCTAGACGAAGCTACCCTTAACGAACCCAAAGGCATGCAGGCAATTGTGGGCATCCAACTCATCTATTGTGAGGTTCGCGTGGGATTCAGTTGTTTTACAGGTACCCCATCAACCTAATTACTGTGATTGCGGTATATACCTGCTGCACTTCGCCAAGACATTCATGAAAGACCCGCAATTCTCGTCAAACATCATTCGCAACGTATGTTATTGAAAATCCTATATAAAATCCCTTATATGCTAACCCAACTTCACTTCAATAGCGTTCGTCGTCGCAGAAAGCTCGTCGAGGTCCCCACGAACATTGGGACGGCGCGTCTGTCGGTAGCTATCGCGACGAGCTGGCCGCTCGGATTCATTCGATGTCTGAGGAGTGGAAGAGACAACGTAGCGAACAACGGGATTCAGCAACGAAGAATGTGAACGAGTCGACAGACCGTGACCGTGACGCAGCGCGCGGCGCTGCACCACAGGAGCAACACGCGACTCCCACGGCATCCTCGAAGGCCGATAATGACACCGATTCTGATATTGAGGTACTTTGCTCGCCACAAAAGCCCCCAGTCTACAAAGAGTCGCGGAGAGATAGCGGGTCCAGCGAGTCGAGGAAGGGACCAGCCGCTAGGCTCCGTGGATAGCTTGAACCGGCCTGCTTGCGTATATATGCCATTACTTTCATTTCAACAGAACTCCTTAATTCATTCCATAGAATCTTTCCTCAGCATACCTACGTTTCTAGAACTCACGTCATCGTTTCTCCGCCTTCGTTGGGATTTCACACAATATATCGCAACACTTTCTTTTCTTTGCACATACCTGTATACCAACATAACTTGGCAGGACTTACTGACATGTTTAATCAATTGTAGAGTAGTGTCAATGGTACTCCTGAGTGGGTTGCTGATCATTATGCATCATTGGTCCGACGCATTCATGGTACAGACGAATAAGTAAGTACATTGGATGTGCATTAGCGATGACCACACAAATGAAGAAAAAAGGAAAAGTGAACATAAGTCAAGTTACCGTTGGTTGAAATCAAGAATGTCAAGACTACGTAGATGTGCATGGTGATTCTCTTGTCCAGTGGGGAATGGGAAATCCAGGGAGAAAAAATAGCTGCGCACTGTTCTGGGGTATCACAAGTGTACCTTTGACATGATGATGATGAAAAGAAATAACATCGTGAAATAAAAATTGAAATGGAAATGGTGTTAAGTTTATGTCGATCATCTATACCTTAAGAAAACGAGTGGACGGGAACTTGGGTTGTAAAACACCGATCCCTTATTAGGATGAACAAGGGTCAAAACGCGATTAATCGCGCAATTGTAGGCTTGAGACTACGACGTTAATGACGACGGTCACGAGAGCCATGCGGGTGGGATTTATGCATGACGTGGATGGGTGCGCCGGCCGCAGGAGTTGGCAATGAGCGGGGAAAGACAGCGCGGCGAGCGACAGTGTGTGTGGGAGTTACATGTGGTGATGCGGCGTCAGTGCCGGTGCCGGTAAATATGCCCTGAACTGCTGCTGGTGACGAGCTCGTCGAGTTAGGACTATTATTAGCATGACCTCCAACAGCGGTGGGGTCTTGATGAGGGGAGGCCTTGTGGGAAAGATACCACCCGAGCCCTATGCCGAGGCCAGCACACTATTATTTCCATGAAGTGATGAACCACATCAAACAAATCATAAAGCGGGACATACGGAAAAAACAATGAGGCCAATGATCCATATCCACATAGACAGTCGATTCGCACTGCTCTGCGTTTTGCGAAGCCACGCACTGAAAATTACGGCGATTTCGACGTAATAAGTAACAGTTACGAAAAGACCAGGGTAATCTCACCTCTGCTTCTGCGAACTAGGTTTTCGGCTCTCTTCTCTGGCGACCATACTGAACCGCCTCCAGAAATCATCGCCATTTTCACCACGTCGAGGAAGGAGTTTCTCTTCCGAATTCCCACGCATTATAGTCTCGGGCCCCCATTTAACGTCATTGGATTCGGAGGGCTTTGATGGTCGCGCAAAGACAGGAAGGATAGGGGTCATGGTTGGTGGCAGAGGATGGGGAGTATTAGGCACAGAAATCGGTGCAACAGGAGGACGCTCCCGAGTAACAGCAGGCGGCACACGGGCAGTCCCATACTGGCCAGAGTCCATACCAGGAGGAGAGCGAGCGTTGTCGGATAGCTTGGACATGTTTAGGGCGGCAATCGGAGCAACATACCCCGGCTTTGGAGCGGCAAGGGGTACTGGCATTTGCTGTGGAACGGATTGGACAGCATGCGTGGTGCGAGCTCTATCGTCAAAAGAGCCGTCTATAAACAGTCAATAAATATGAATAAATTTGGTGATATTTCTACCAGACTCACTTCCGCCGTTCAAGTACAGATCATAGTAGCAGGAGACAGAAAAAAATTACTACAAGAACGCCAGTGAGGGGTAAAAAAACGTACTGATTATATGTAGGGGTGGGTTGTTGTCTATACCGGGCTTGCGGCTGGGATTGAGCGTTGACGGTGTTTGGTATATATTTAGCAGGATAGGGTCGACCAGCGAGAGAGGCCATTCAGATAGACGACGAAAAAAAGGAGCGTGGAATAAAAGAGCGAATGCTCCTCAAAAGATAGAGGAGGAATGGTGGAAATAAACGCTAGACGAGAAGAGACAGCTTTGGAACGGCGTCGCTTCTGCCTTTCTTGGCAACGAGAATCCATATTTGGCATTGTTTGGCACTTGACTGACGCGCGACGCGGCTTTGTTCCCCTTTTACGCGCCGCGTCGCACACACACACACTTCTCATGGCTAAGCGAAGAACAATTGTAGATAGCGACGACGAGCAAGATAACCAACTCAGCGCGTCTAGTCCCAAGCGGTCTCGGCTGGCTGGCAAAGATCAAACAGAACATCGATCCTCGAAATCGAAAGGCAAAGGCAAGGCAAGAGAGGACAATGACATCTTGAATGACATTCGAGTTGATGACGACGATGACATCACCGCGATACGGGATGCCCATGCTGAAGAGGATGAGGGTTCCCAGGAACGCTTCGAGGAGGAGCACGAAGAGTCTATTCGCGAGTCTATACGTCAAAGAAACAAACAACAGGGGGTGCATTCTTCCCTTTGTCCAATCCCTCCGACTCTGAAACTCCTACTGATAGGGTGCCGCGAAATTTGGCATTATTGAAGCCATCGAGATGCACCAGTTCATGTGCCACAAGTTTCTTACGTTCAAATTTGGTCCGCAGATTAACTTCATCATTGGTGGGTAGCATAGCAATTATTCGGAGTATCAATTAAGTATATGACACCCCCGTAGGTCACAATGGAAGTACGTAGACCTGGTGAATTTTGCGTGATGCTCTTTAATGTGCGGTGTAGGTGGCAAGAGTGCTGTCCTCTCTGCAATCACGGTAGCATTAGGCGGGAAAGCAACTTCCACTGGTCGCGGAAGCGGTCTGAGGGCGTTCATCCGAGAGGGTCAACCGTACGTGCCTTTCCTCACTCGACATTTTTATCTTTGGTGACGGGCGTGATCGAGGCTAGCGCTGCGGAAGTGACGATTCAACTTAAAAACCACGGCGAAGAAGCATATAAGTATGACTTGTATGGAGACAGTATCGTCATCACCCGCCGTTTCACCAAAGAAGGGGCCTCGTCGTACAAGATTAAGAGTAGGGATGGCAAAGTAATCTCGACCAAGCGCGAAGAACTCTCTGCCATTTGCGACCATATGAACATCCAAGTCGACAATCCTATGAACGTCCTTACGCAAGGTAGTTTGGGAACTTGACTCATTATTATCAATTTTTCTGAGGGCACAATCCAGACGCGGCTAGACAGTTTTTGAGCTCCTCCCACCCAACCGACAAATACAAAGTAGGTGTGGTGCCGTTCGTTTCTCGTCCAAAGTCTCACGTACTGTTAGTTCTTCCTCCGTGGCACCCAACTTAGTCAGCTAAGCGAAGAGTACGAAACATGCCTCGAAAATATCTCCCAAACTTCCAAGGTGCTCATGCACAAGAAAGAAGCGATCCCGGACCTCCAAGCACACTATAAAGAGGTACACACGCGCTTTGAAGAAGCATCCAAAGCCCGAGAGCAGAAGCATAAGGCTGATGAACTCAAGAAAGAGCTAGCATGGGCTCACGTTGCTGCTAAGCAGGAAGTTCGTCGTCCGCTGGTCATCGTACCAATTGATGTTAAATAAGTTGGCAGGAAGTGACAGAAAAGGCTACTGGGTTTCATAAAGCGGAGCAACGCATTCCAAAGATCCAGCGTAGTTTAGATGAAGCCGACGTAAGTGGATCGATTGGAACAACCACACACAACTCAACGTTAGGATGTAGCAAAAATTCAACGCAGCTTCTGCCGCCGTCGAGACGTACGAAAGAGAACACGAAAATCTTGGTAATATCGACCATCTTGTGGAGAAGAAGAAAACTTTGGGTGACACGTTGCGAACGAATAGGAAAAAACTCAGCGATCTGAAGGTATTTGAAAGTCGACTACGTTGTTATGTCATGCTGAAAGCCCATGGTAATACCAGCACGACGCGAACATGATTAGTGACAACCTGAAGAAGACCAAAGATGCAATGCAGCAATTGGAAACCCGAATGACGGCTGAGAAAGCTAGAATTGCCGAGTTTTCACAGTCCAAGCAAGATGAATTGAACCAGCGCCTGCAGCAAGCCACTCTTGATGTTCAGAATGCTGAGGCAGATCTGAAACAGGCGGAAGCGCTGGTCCTCGAGAGAAAAAATGAGGCCCGTGGTTTAAACACACAAGGTGAAGAGACCGACCGCGAGATCCAAACAGCGAAAAATGCTGTGATGGCTGTACGGGAGCAGATCCAGCGTTGTAAAGAGCAACAAAACAATTCACTTGTACCATATGGGCGAAATCTCAAGGAGGTACTCGAGCGCATCAGAGGGATGAGATGGCATGGGCAGAAGCCGCTTGGTCCGCTTGGCGTCTATGTGAAATTGAAGGATCGTGTCTGGGCAGACCTGCTGAGAGTTGTCCTCGGCTCCCATATGTCATCCTTCGTCGTGACAGATCCTAAGGACCTTCCTGTGTTGAGGAACCTGCTACGAGAGAGTGGAAAGTGTGTAGATTAATTTTTTTTTCCCTTCTGGTACTGATGACAATCCTTAGTTCTAATATCAACGTGTTTGTATCCATGGTCGATCTCTTTGATTACAAATCAGGAGAACCTCCGCTCGAATACCGTACTATTCTTCGCGTAATTGACGTAAGTTAATATCCTTAAATCCTATTTGATTATCGATTCAGCCCACCTTGCAGGTGTCTGATCAATTTGTCCTCCGCATACTGATCAATCAAGCTAAGATTGAGCGGACACTTTTAAGTCCGACGCGCAGCGCAGCTGACGAGCTTCTAAGTGGCATTGAAAGAGGCGGGCAATGCCTGACCGCAGACCTGTGGCGCGTGCAACGGTATAGGTTTGTGTCTCCCTGCCCTCATTTATATATCCTGCATAACTTCATCTTATCCCAGCGATGGCGGTGGGCAATCGCAGCCTATGTATCCATTGAGGCCTAACGACCAGCGGAATCTACTTTTCACGGACAAGAATGCTGAGGCCCAGCTCCGGTTTGTTTTGCAAACCCTCGGCATCTCTGTTCAAGTTCATATTTCGCCTTTTCCGTAGACACTGGCAGCAAGAGGCAGAGTCTGCCGAGGCAAAGTTGCAAGCCCTGAATTCCCGGGTTAATGAGTTGCGTGAGCGCTACAAGCAGGCGCAACGCGAGGTTGAAACACAAGATGTACGTACGGGATCGAATGAATTTCACTCGAACTCGATTGCCTTACAAATGTTTTCAGCGTCAATGCCGAGATATTTATCGGCGGGTGATGAACTTGAGAAATACTCGTGATGCCATACAGATAGAAGCTAACGAAAAAGTGCTTGTTGAAACATCTGGGCTCGACGAGGCTCTGAAGGTCTGTCTGTGTTGCACAATGCCACTTTATATGCCTCTATTTTTGTTGACTCTTTGGTGCAGGAAATGATGGCCGAGAAAGAGTCTTTCATGGCCCAATATCAGACTATTGCTGAGCAAACGGCAGTGATTGAACAAGCGCAAAAGCCTCTACTTCAGGAGTCGAATGTGGTCAAGAAAAAAGTCGAGGAGTTTGATGGTCAGCGACAAGAAGCTCAGGTTCGCGCGTGCCTTCCCTGCTTATTCTTCCAATTTCTTATCCCTCGCCTCCAGGCTCGAGTTACGCAGGCGGCCGAACAGCGGCTAGCAGCACAGAATGAGCAACACCATTGGGCGAAGAAACTCCTCGACGAGGAGAAGAAGGTCCGGGCCACAAAGGAGCAGTTGGATGTTGTCCAACAAGAGTTCGAGGTGGGTTGAGTAAGTAGATCGTCTGGCAATTTCTCACGGTCTTGATTTTTAGGAGTGGACAAGAGGAGCAGAGCAGTACTGTGATCGCGTACCTAATCCTAGGAAGGTTGCAGTCGTTCAGCGCAACCTAGATTCTGTGCAGGCTGCCTTGAAAGAGCGCGAGAAGCGGTGCGTTGTATGTTGGATGGTGTTTGCGTGACCATTATTGACCGGAAGTAGACAAGGCGCATCAGTGGAGGAGATGACGGCTGAAGTTAACAAAGCGCGAGCTGCGCTCGAGACGGCACAAAAGGATCTGAAGAGCATGGCATCCTTGAATAGGGTGAGCACGTCATGCCCTCGTGCCGTCTCTCTCGGTTGACAACGGACTTTGAATCAAGGCTCTCAAGCAATCGCTTCGTCTTCGTCTGGAGAAATGGCACGACTTCCGTCGCCACATTGCGTTCCGTTGTAAGGTCGTGTTTCAGTACCATCTTTCGAATCGTGGATATTTCGGCAAGGTTCTCTTCAACCATCACGACGGAACATTGCAGTTGAGGGTGCAGTAATCTCCCCGCTCTCTCTGGACTATCAATTCACCGGACGGTTTCACTTTTAGGTCCAAACGGATGACCAGAATAGCACTCGAGGTGGGAGTCGCGACAAAGACCCGCGTTCGCTCAGCGGTGGGGAGAAGTCGTTTGCAACGATTTGCTTGCTTCTAGCTATGTGGGAATCCATTGGAAGTCCTATTCGCTGCCTTGGTACGCCTTTATTATTACCATCAAAGGTAACACCTAGCTTACGTGGGATTCAGATGAATTCGATGTGTTCATGGATGCTGTCAACCGCCGCATCGCCATGAGGATGATGGTAAGGGATTTCTCGATGGTTTCATTAGGACCCAATCCGTTTAAAAATCTCGTTTCAGATCGACACGGCCAACTCGTCAGATGGGAAACAATACATACTTATCACCCCACAGAATATGAATAACATCCATGTTGGACCCACTGTAAGGGTACATCGTATGTCAGACCCGGAGCGTGGACAGGGCACGTTAGCGGTCGCTTCATAACGTGATCCGAGCTCGGTCTGTACAGTACACCTACCGTTTCATATCCATATGGTCATAGTAAGCTTGTGTATACCTATACCCTCACCGTAATCCGATAATGCCGGTCTAGTCGGCGTCTACTATGCTCAATCCAACAATTTCGGCTAAAGTTTTGCGTAAGGGTACTTTAGGGAATGATAAAGAGTGCATATGGGCGGTTCTGTTTCGTGTGTCTACGGTGGGTCAGTGCGAAGCAATGCAGCAAGTGCAAACATTGATTTGATGATCATGATCGAGTCCAAACCTAGGAGTCACTTGGCCATCATAGACCCCACATGATGGTCTCAGGGAGGTCCAGTAAAACGCCCAATAACAGTGTTCCCAAGTACAACGTTCCTTGAAACGTAAAGAAGAGACCAAAAGGCACCGTATTCCCACATGCACACCATAGGAGCGCATGGTATGCTCGGCGCGTCCGTCTCCGCAGACTCGGGAGCTGCCAAACGGGCCTACCGACGAAACGTTGTGCACCGCTCGGAGACCATACCCATGCTGACTGACACCTTTGACGACCCCCCCGCGGCCCGAGTCACATTAGTCCTCACGCCACAGTCTCCGCCCCGGCCGCACAGCGTGGTGACCACACTACACTAAGCTACTGTAGCTACGAATCTCCCATCATCACCTTTAACTGCCGACGTCATCACACCTCACTGACGTTCCTTCCATTGTTAGATCTGGTTGATAGCCAATAGGGGCAGAGTTTTTCATACGCATACGTGAGACACCACTGATTTTGCTTGCCCGGCGATACTGTAATGTACAGCCGTACAGGCACGGATCATTAGTTATTACTACTGTACTGTACTGTACTGTACCAGGATTCAGGCGCAACTGACAAACAATGAGTCGAAGTATCATCGCCATTCCCCTCCCTTGCTGCGGTTCCGGATCCTTTGGTGTAACTGTGGCGAAGAGCTTGGCTGTGGCGATCGTGATACGTACGCGTGGTGGTGCCACTGATCGGATCGAAAAGATACAGGGACGACTCGATCAACAGCCATGTACTGTATGCACATATTCATATTACAATGGTTGCTTATTCCGTACGTCCGAGGAGACTCTCTCCATTATCCTTGAACTTCTTCATCTCCGCTTTCCACGGTTCCCAGACGGACCCGTACTTTCTAAGCAGCCGAGTGAGCTCCATCCGTTGTTCCTTCTGTTAGGACATGTGGAAATGTCAGAATTTTTTACCGTCGCAACGTGCTAGAAGCCGGGGAAGGGGAAGGGGAGGGGGGGAAGAACGAGGAACACCCACAAGGTTCAGGGGTTCCTCGCCACTATACACATCAGAAAATAGTTCTTTCAGCTCATGACGTTTCAAGCTCTCGGCATGCTTGAAAGCGCGCATGACATCCTTCTTGAGCCAGTCTTTCAACTCGACTTCCTCTGCATCGGACCACCACCCACGGTTCTGAAGGAAGAGCCTATAACGAGAAATGGGGTTATCAATGCGCTTACGATCTTCGACCTCCTGCCGTTGACGGTAGGCAAACGAGTCGTCCGATGTCGAGTGGTGACCGACTCTGTAGATCCCAGACCAAAATCACGCAAGTTCCACGAAGAGAAGGGGGTGAAAGACGACTGTACCGATATGTCATAGCCTCAAGAAGCACACCTCTGCCACTCTCAACACACCTGCGACGTGCATCTCGCGTCGCGCTTAGCACTGCCAAAACATCATTCCCATCAACACGGATGGTGTCAATCCCATAGCCAGCGCCACGTGCCGCTATCCCATCACCAAAATACTGTTCTGATGAGGGCGTCGATATGGCAAACCCATTGTTACGGGCGATGAAAAGTGTCGGAGATGCAATGACAGAGGAAAATAGCATTCCCGCGTGGAAGTCGCCTTCGGACGCCGCCCCTTCGCCAAAATAAACTGCCGCACAGTTTTTACCCCGCCGTGCTGGATCGCGTCGAAGGGCGTAAGCGACTCCGGCGGCTTGTGGAATTTGTGTGGCTAGCGGGGATGAGATTGTGTGGAAATGATGCTCAGGAGAGCCCCAATGCTGCATGTAGTTGCACTCTGGTCAGGGTAGTGAGCGGAAATGATGAGGTATGAACATATACCACTGGCATCTGCCGCCCTTTGCTCGACATGTCTTGTTCATTTCCGAAGCACTGTGCCATGGTAGCGTCGATCCCCCATCCGCGCCATAGTAGAACACCTAACTCGCGATATTGACCTGTTGGGGAGTTAGCGCTGTATATAAACATACGTGGAGAGGTTCTATTGGCTTACCAAGTACTCTGTACCAAACGGTTGGCAGTTGGTGAAACAAAGCTACAAAGAACAACGTACTCGTCGTCGGGAAGGAGTGCCGCCGCGGTTCCAATGATCGTTGCTTCTTCACCGTACTGATACGACGTAAGTTACTGTACATGGAAACGGAGGCAAACGGACGCGCACAGCAGTCATCTTACTTTGGAAGTCAGTTATTGATCAACACCGCATGCTCGGGAAAACGCGTACATAGAAGGATATCTTGCCCTGACGCTGTATGTTATATAGCAAGTTGTCCACGACTGGAAGGAGAACCATATTCTTGTATCTGTGAGAGCTTTAGGGTACCCTCTTCAGGATAAGGAAGTAACACGGACATTTTCCGAGCCAGTTGTTCATCAAGCTGACATCATAATAAGTAAGGATAGAAGAGAACAGAAATTTGGACACGCCTCCGGTAATTCAGCTCCATCAATGACGTTTCCAACGCCATCTATGATCCTGTATGTAGGCAGTTGTTTCCCATCTGTGGAAACGGAATTGAAGAAGTGGGGCTTGGGTGTAATAGGCGACTGCGAGGTTGGCAATAGGCCGTGGCCCTCTGGAAAAGAAACGGGAGCTGTAGTACATAAACCCCTACGGAATACGTGAGAGAGGGCGAACGAGGGACGTGTCCTGATGGCCCGGATCATTTGGAGAGTTGAAACAGTGTTCGGTGCCTTGGCAGCAGTGCCCGGGCACCACAAGGCCGACGGACGTCCCGGTCCGGAGTGAATCGAAGCCAATTTGAAATAATGGAATTGTGATTTGCATCGCATCGCGATCTCCGTATCTTGGTTGCTTTGCCCTTGCTGTCGGTCGGCTTCTAGCGGTATCTCTCCCATGCGTATTCGCCTATTCGTTTTCGCGGCATTCTCAGCGGCCTTTTTCCCCAATCTCAATCCAAGATGAACGCCCGTACTTGATGCTTGATGAACCAACCCCTCCTTCTCCGTGCCGTTCCATTTCTTTCCTTTCTACTACCTCCTGGAACCCCACGTCCGAGTCCCCCCTCCGTGGCTTATCCAGCCGGCCTCGCTTTCGCCCTGCTTGGCTATGCTCTTTTCCCTTCTAGGACTCCTCTACTTCCTTGTTTTCGCCCCTCGGAGCGCGTTTTCAATTTTTGAGTTTGTCACATATTCGCGTGTAAGCCAGTGCGGCTACTTCAACGTTTCGTTTTCTGGGGAACGCCTCCTGACGCACTCCCTCTTACTTTAACCATACTTCCTTTCAACTCAACACCGCTGACTTTGTCGTTCCCAATTCGGCGTGGGACAACTCTACGGGTTCTGGCTCCTTTGTCACCCGTCTCCCCTTCCAGCAGGCGTCGCCTTACTGGCTTCATTGGATGACGCAGAAGGGAAAAACGCTGCACTCATTTCCGATGTTATCCAGGTCCAGCCTTCCGCAAATACTTCTTGTTTACCCTGTAACAAGACCACTCCTGCACCATTCCAACTGGTGACTAGCGCGGTGTCCCAGTGCTTGCCATTTAGTGTCTCGCGGAACACGTCATCTCTGAACACATCGTCCTTGATTCACCCAATTTCAACAAGAGGATTCATCCCAATTAGTCTATCGTTCAAGCTTAAATGGGTGACATACGATGCAAATCAAGGCGTCGATACGTTCACGTATATCATGAAGGTCGCTCAAGGACTCCAAGTAGCATTGCTCTTTGATGATGGCCAGGGGAATCGTCAAGTTTCAGACTTGCTTTCGGTGCAAGGTGATAGATCCAGCCCAAGCGGGTGTCTTCAACCCGGTTATGCACAACCCACTTCAACGGCTGTAGGCGGTTCCCAGAAATTATCCAGGTCTGCAATCTTTTGCGATAGCTGGTTTTACCAGACTGATTCGTTTTCATTAGACCTGCAGTCATAGCTATTTCAGTTTCCTCATCTGTTATAATTCTCATCACCCTCGTTCTCGGCATACTTTTCATACGCCGCGAACGGCGTAAACTGACTGGACGTTTTGGTGCGATTCCAAACCGACGGACCACTTCACCAAGTCCGCTGTTTATACTCGGTCCTGTTTCGCCATCCAGGCCCGCCCGGACTGGAACACCTGAAGCGAAACCTGAAGCGAAACCTAGCTCCCCGGCGCCCGTTGACCCTGTGCACCCAATGTTTTCCACCGCGGAGCGCGCCGCGCGATACTCTATCCGATCGACCTTCCTTGCTCCTTTTACCCCCAAGTCACGGAGTTTAAGGTCAACAAAGAGCCGATCCAGTGTAAACCGAAGTAGCAAGAGCATCAGGACCAAGAATTCAACCAAAGGTTCAAGCACACGCCGGCTCGCAGACCTAGACATTGAGGGCCTGCTCGAAGCGGCCTCCGAGCAGCGGGCCGCCACAGAGGCCCCTCGCGGTTATCCGGCCGCCTCGCCTCATACAGTGACCCCTGCGCCCACTGCTTCCGTACCCCCATCTCCCTCACCGTCCTCTTACACTTTCACAATACCCTACCCGAGAACACAGTCGTCATCACCCGGGACCCGACGTTCCCCTCTCACCTCTGACCAGTCTTTCACAGGATTGGTTTAATCTCGAACGCCCGGCAGCCGTATCCACTGTAGCATCCAGGAATAGTCAAGATGTGCTACCATCGAGGTCGAGGATAAGGCCACTCCCCGCCCCCTTCCCTAAACCAACTGTATTCGCTTTGAACAAAAACTCAGCGTGAGATTTTGACCTCGAGGCACTGCATGGGACGGATCTTCACAGGCTCTCCCATGGTCTCCCTTCTTCTTCTCGGTATGCCGTGCGGTTTTTTGTTTCATGTCGTTTGCTCACAGCATTTGTTTTCATCCCATTCATTTATATTTATTTTGGGACGTTCATGGAACTTTGGACCTCACATTTATGGTTTCTGCACGGTTTTCCGTCTAGGATCTGTATCATTAGGTGCTAGGTTTTTAATACAATATACAATACGCCAGTTGCTTACATAGAGAAGGTTCAAGTTGTAGATCCGGACGTGTCAACGTATAGGCTTAAGTTGTGTGTCATTGTGTGTGTCAGAGTCCTCCTTATCCCCGCATCGCCGTCTTCTATCATAGGATTGATCGCCGTCCTACACTGCCCTGTACTAGCGCTTTGAGTCTCTGGGACCTGGTTCCTATAGCCATGGTGAGGGACAATATGGTAGCCATTAAGGAACCCAACTCCAGTGATTTTCACCCCTGAGCGGGGACAAGTAGCCGCGACACGTAACGTTGGAAAGTTCTACTCTCTACTCAGCCGGCAATGCAATGAACTGTGTTGTTGGTCAGGTCATCCATTTTAGTTCCTCCCGTTCTTTGTATACCTTCTTCGTTATGAAGCAAACAGAAAGGAGTATCATACAGACAGAGCAGTCTCCGTTTTGAGAATACAGTAATCTAGATAATTTTTTGCCTTTCAATTAGTTTCACCACCCGTCATCTCTCTCAAGAGTCATGGTTCGCCCGCTGCCATCGTGGCGTTAGCAGCCGGGGGAGGGGGGGGGAAGGGGTCTAAAGTATCGAATATCGAATCGACATTCAAGTTGAACCCAACCACCCATGACGCGACGTCACCTCAGCAGTGGTGATTCGGAGATAAGTCATAAGTCTCAGATAACAACGTCCGTATCTGTATCCCGAGGCAATTTCATAGCTTCCTCTCGCTCACGCCGCCGACTCCCCATCATAATATCCACGTAGTCCGCGCCGCCGAGCACATGTCCCGCGGCCCCGTTGACGAACTCGACCGCAGCTTCGCCCGTTTACTTTTACTTTTATTCCCCTTCTTCAGCGTAGCTTTTTTCGCTGCGGATGCAACGGAGGCAGCAGCAGCAGCAGCAGCAGCAGCAGTAGCGGCCTGTACGGTGACGGCGGGATTTGGAGTACTAGTTGTTTTTTTCTGTAATAGTAGTAGTAGGTATACAGTAATTGGAATGGAATGGAAAAAGGGTGGTGAGCAAGACTGTTTTGTTTGAATTCGATATAGAGGTTTTTACGATGGTCGTACCGTACGCTTATGAACCTTCGCGCTTTTCCCCATTTCTGCAGGTGCAGGAAGGTTGTGTCTCGAACACGTAGATGGCAGCAATCTGAGGATTGAGGTATTTTGAAAGCAAAACGCGTATGACTTTCCACGCGCGGGTCGAGCGCCAAAAATTTGGGCCGGTTTCAAAACCGGCCTAGGAGCCAAATCGCCTCCAAATTTGGCATTTCAAACCGAAAGCTGGACCATGCAATTTTGGCGAGTAGGTTTTTGAGACCGGAGCTACCGAATAGGCCCTATGAAGGGCCGGGGGAGAATGTACTGATGGAAGACAAGTATCGCATTATACACTGTCGTTGCCAGCGGAGCCAGACACCAACTGCTACTCTAGTAGAGATGATTCATGAACATTATTCTTCCTCATCCAACCACTTATCTTCTACTTCGCTTGCAACCTGATTCTGTCCGAGAATCCTGAAGATAGCACCGTTAAAACAAACACACTAAGCACACCGACGCCGGTCCGACGACCTACATTCAATCATTTTCTCAGCCATGCGAAGTCGTTTCGTTTCGTTCCACCCCAGATTGTGGGTTCAGACAATGATCGTTTTCTACTGGTATCACTGGACAGACAGACAACATCAGTTCGAGGCAACGAGACTGGCTCTCAACTCGGTGAGTCGGTGCTGCATGAATCTTTCGTTTCGATGTTCGAGGATGAATAAACGTTGGAAGGCCTCGTTGAGATATCCTGTTTTTGATTTTTTCGCGGGTCCGATGATTCGATCCAATGCACATCAACGCTGAGGGATGTCAGCCAAGATTTTGGAACAAAGGCCATAGGGCTTGATAGACCGAATGGGTGCCTTATTAGGTGGCGTCAATCAAGTTGTTGCGCTGCAAGAATTCCATTCCATTATAGACTGATCCGTTAATGTTGTCCAAAAACTAGCGCTGATCGGCTCTTTTTCAGGTTGCGCGCCTACAAGCCAGTAGAAAGAGATGATAGAAAGATCGCGTGTGTCTATATGTGAATTCCGCGATCCAGGGTGGCAGGTCTCATAACATCAGCAAAGCCATGTTGAGGACAATCTCCCCTCTTTGATACGAACAGAGAGATGGTCTCTGGCCAACATCTTGTCTGTTCCACAGACAAGCACCAGTCAAAGATCTCTTCGGCGAGAGGTGTGTAGATGTAGAGAGATGCCAAGGGGGCGTCGGGCCAGCAATCCAGGACCGGGGGTTAGGTACGTATACAGTAGGTAGTTAGTCCGTCATGGATCCCGGATTTTCTGGAAGTCAACTTGGTTTCCAAAATGAAAGAATCAGAAACAAACTGCATTCACTCTGACAGAACTCTAAGAAAGTTTAGAAACCATCAAAGAATCAAGAGGTAGGGGCTGGGACATGCCGACACCGGTGACTTTTTCGGTTGTAGCTAATTTCTCATGACTACAGTGTACTGAAAAAGCCCATCTGGCATCTCCGACCTCAGGCTGTCTTCGATTACAGTAATACTTGCATGCATTCCCCATCTCGCTCTCCCCGGTCTCTCCCATAAGCTCCCCTAAACGAAGACACGATGGTGGCAGACGCTTTCTTCAATGGCCAGCTTGCACTGGCAGAGATTGTCAAATGACGTAAGGAAGTCACACCGGCTAACAACATCTAGTATCAACCCGCCTGACTTGACATCTGCAGCTGCACAAAGCCGTCGATGAGCCGGCTTCATCCCCTCGTTCTCGATGCGCATGACCCAGTAGTAGATGCAGACATGAAGTGGAGGGCAACCATCTCGTTTTTGTTGCTCAACGAAATCGGTGCGTAAGCTCCTTTCTTTCTCCTCTTCATCTTCATCTGAAGGGTCATCGGTATTTGACCATACTATTGTCTTGTAGACCTGGTGCCATGCAAGAATACCCAAGCATTACCCAAACACCTCCGCCACACAACTCGACACCCCCATTCTGCTCTGCGGGTCCGCGTCAGTGTACGAAACCTGGCACTGCTTCCACCTTCTCAATGCATACAAGCCTCACGCAGCGCAGGGCATCGCGCGTCACCGTTGGCGTTGTTGGCTTTCCCAACCCAACGTCGGCAAAAGCAGTCTGATCAACACAGACGCAAACTGAAAGATTGATGAGGATCTATGACCCACCCATGTTCTGCTCAACGCTCGAATTTTTGAGCATGCTTGAGCTGAATACAGGACACCTCCTTAAAGTCTGTCTCTCCCCTTCTCTCCTCTGAAACGCTGAAACTCAAAAAAAATTCTTTCCTGTAAGGTGGCACCTCTGCAGCGTGTCATGTCCTCATTCTCTGAGAGGCACAGTGTTTGGCTGCGATTGCCTCTTGCATCGTTCGGTACCACTGTGCGCCATTGTCACACACTGAACATTCGTTGCTCTTTAACTCGTTCATCGTCATGCACCTTCATCATGCCGAGCCCCAACGCTTTGACCACCCTTCACAGCCACAACGTCACAGCTCGTGTTATTGCGACATCCAGATGCACCCGGGCGCGGACTATCCTCATTGAAGTGGGGAGTGAGCTGCTGGAGCAGGTCCAGTTGATCGTGACTGACTGGGCCGCTAGGTGAGTTGCATCTCATCCCACTTATTTTTGACATTGCTAATTCTCTCTAGTACATACAGTATGTGAGGCAGGGAGTCCTCACAAGCGACTTCTGCGTTTCTATCGACCACCGTGACATTCCCGAGTTGAAGTATGTCGCAGGACGTTTTGTTCTGCATCTGCATGTAGGGTCCGGCGCCCTCCCCAACATATCGGCCGCGAGACGAAGCACGATAACCTTCCCTACATTAGGTTAGGGAAGGCCATTGCGCTTCGACTCACAGGCCGATGTGTGTCGGGAAGGGTGATAAGTCCCTTTTTTTTTCGGAACTTATCTGCTGACTGAGTGCCATGTGGGGACCAGGGAATCGCAAGTTACATAAGCAGGGATAACGGTGGCGGCTGAGGGAGGTCGACGTTGACGTTGACGTTGACGGTAGCAACAACGCCGGGAATGGTGTGATTGACTGGAACCACCAAAAGATACCGTGAGCTGCCCACACTGCACCTGGGTATATACCCTCGACAATCACAAACGCAAACGCACTTACTCACCAGACACTACGTACCGTGACAGCAACTCTGGTTATGGTTATGTAAGCCTATATAATACCCTTGATTACATAATCACGTAGTTTCACAGCTCTTTCTGTGAAAAAGGAGCCGTGGTCGAGCTGTACAATTCTGACGCCCCCTTGAGAGATGCTGCATAATTGGGCATATACTAATGTAATACCGAACCAGAAATGATCCCGAAAAACCTTGGTACTGCTCATTGACTTCAACTATATGCATGCGGAACACCTTGAGGGCAACTTGAAGCGGGGTCCTGAATACTGTAAGGAGGCCGACTTGGCTGCGTTCGTGCAGATCATGCCAGTCCCGGCCGCCCTAATCACACGTTCTGAGTCGTCCGGAACATCCAGCTCCTTTCCGACGCGTGGACTCGGAGTCTTTCTTGCCCAGTTTCGTGTTATCTTGAAGTACTTTCTTACCCTTTTACGATTTCCTTTGATGCTTTCGATTACTGTTCATGGTCTTGGTCCTCTTTGTGCTCAACGATGGTCTCTTCTTCTCACGACTCCACCTCTTGCTCTCAAAATACCTAGCTGATTCCTTCGATGTCGCGCCTTTCGATACCACCTTTCTTCTCCCCTAATTTTTGTGCAACTCACTGCATCTTCGATTACCACGCGCGTACGACTTAGGTAGCGTAGTACACCTTTATGTCGCCATGGGTCACACGTCGCCTTCGTTGTCCTTGTCTCCAAGTTCTCTGATCTACTCTTTTTCCTTTCACTCAAGTCCACTAGCACTATGACCCCAAAAGCCCTGAAAGTACAGTAGCTGAGTCCGATGTATTTAAGCAGTAGTCCATCTACCTCAATACAGTATCCAATCCTTTCCTTTCTTTTGTGTGTGTAGTCGTCTCATGATGCCCTTTCTCTTTTCCTTCTTCTCCTTCTGCCCGACGAAGGTCTACGATGATCCGAGCCGCCGAGCCACCGTATGTCTACCTTTGCCGTTTCTACGCTGGCCTCCCCCCTCTTCTTATAGATTCTCTCATCTCCGTTCTTCCCGAACTCCATGCGCGCGACCCATCTAGCCGAGCTACAATACAACCGAGCCGTTTGTCGCATCCCGCCGTTATTCGTAAGGCCTATGCCACCTGCCAAGTGCTGATACCGAAGGCTAGTGCAGGTCTCATAACGTCCAAGGTCCACTGTTGATTTTGACTTTGAAATTGGGGTTTTGATAGGATGTGGATGCGTGTCCCAAATGGATTGCTGGCGTATGAGATTGGTGATTGTGATTGGATTTCTGTGACAGAAATCCATTCACAACTACCAATCACAGTCCCGCAGCAGTCCATGGTGATCCGCACGTTCGACTACTGGGTATCACTTGACAGACTTCGGAGTCCCGACATCAGTTCGGGCCGACGAGGGTGGCTCTTAACTCGGTGTATTGCATGAATCTTTCATTTCGATGTTCGAGGATGAACTCGCTGAAGGATCAAACGCTGGAAGGCCTCGTTGAGATATCCTGGATATTTTCGCGGGTCCGATGATTCGATCCAAATGCCCATCAAGACTAAGGAGCGTCGGCAAGCTTTTGGAGCAAAGGCCATAGAGGTTGATAGACCGAAGGGGTGGCGCCAGTCAAGTTGCGCTGCAACAAATCAATACGGTCATAGACTGTTCCCGTTAACGTTGTCCAGAAACTAGCGCTGATCTGCTCCTTTTCTTCGTTTTCCGGCTGTGCGCCTACAAGGCAATAAGTTAGACGAGAACCCAAAACAAAGACTCGGTGTCGTGATCGAGCTCGTGCCTATCGTCTGTCGAAATGATAGAAAGATCGTGCAGTCTATATGTGAATTTCGTGATGCAATCCGGGTGGCAGGTCTCATAACGTCCTGCAATCATCATGGGCACTTCGGTAAGTATATCAAACACACCTTTGTGGGGTGGCACAGGCCTCGCCAATTGAACGGCTCGAGCGATGAAACCTTTTTATCGCCCGAGCCATTCAATTAGGAAGGTCATTGAAAACAGGCGTGCCCTGATGACATTGCAAGTGTTAGTGACTTATTATAAAATCGATGCGACAAACAGCCAGTTGTATTCAGGACCCCGCTTGCTCTCAAGGTGTTTTTGCATGGTTGAAGTCAATGAGCAACGCCGAAGTTTTTCGGGGATCATTATTGTTTCAGTGTTACATTAATATAACGCCCAATTATGCAACATCTCTACACACCTCTCGCCGAGCAGATATTTGACGAAGCAGAGGGTGGTAGTCCTTCCGGCCCAACCGTCTCGTCTGCTCCACTAGACCAAGCACCAGTTGATGGGGAGATCGTACTCAACGCAGAGAATGTTTCCTTTGCTGATGTCGCGTTGAAGGACGTACATGACGCTCAAAGCGCAAATAGTGCAACACTGCGAAGCTGTGACGTACAGAAGACCTGCCTCTACGCCACCCTCAAAGTCACACAAAACCCAGCTGGATCTGCATGTGCTCCGCCCTCTAACCTGGCACCCGCTCGTCCCTCGTAGCATTCAAGGACCCTGATGGCTCTGCCTTGATACCTCTAGCTCTGTTCTAGAGTCCACTTGGAAGCCCCCCTCGCTCATCAAACTTCTTATTCCAGCACTCCAGATGCTGTAATGGCAGAGGAATCCTGTAGCCCGATGCCTCCACTTGCGGCACGTAAGTACCAATTACTCACAACCCCAACAAACCCAAGACTTCCTCGAGTTCCAAGAAGAAAAGGGTAGATTCTCGATGACAAGGGGAAGTAATGGTCGATGGGCGTACCCGTACCTCATGACCCCCAGTTACACAACGAAACTTTTACACAGTTTGGGTGACCCTCGCCTGAACGTTCAGGTTATAATAGATAGTAAACAGTCAATTTGTGCGTAGATGCATCCACAGCACAAATCGATTTGAAGGTGGTAATAGACACAGGAGACACCAATATCTGGAATGGCAACCGGGGAAAAGTAGACGTCGCTCGCATGCTTATTGAACGCGACAGCTGGAGGAAGTAGTGTAGTAATTTAGAGTGTGTAAAAAGAGAAACGTGTCTGTCGGACAGACGTACCTCAAGAAACGGATCACTCCTCTGAACCCTCTCCCTTCAGCCGTTGCTCAACATTCTCCCACGTATCCTGCAACAGCTCCAAACCCGGTTTATCCGTCTCCAAAGTCCCATACATCGCATCGAACACCTGTTCGACGCGCCTCTCCCGCTCCTCATGATACCCCATCTCATACATGCTCAGCACCGAGTTGAGCGTCTCGGGCAGACCGAACTTAGACAGGCGGTCGCGCTCCTTGACTTCCAGACTGAGCGAGGGCCAGTTGACCAGCCTTCGGTTCCCGAATACGCGTACGCTGGGGGGTTCGGCGAACGCGCGGTCGATGGCCTCGTCGAGATTTTCGGTAGTAATGAATGATTTGGATTGGTGATAGAGAGAGACGAGTGCGCGCAGCTTTTTGGGTGGAAGAACAAAGTCGTGTGGTGGCGTTTGAGGGTTTGGCTTAGAAGACATGCTTCGTGCCAGAAGTTTAGCACGGAAAGCTGCTCTGCGTGCTATAATACAAGCATGGTGCATGGCGGTAAGGTAAGACAGACTTCGACATTTTGCGGAGAAGCCAAACTCCGGCCCGCGGCCCGGGCCCCGGCGTTTAGGGTACGTAGATACAGCAAACTCAGATGGTCTCATTTACTGGGGAAGCTTCAAGCTTCAAGCTTCAAGCCGTGCCTCTCGAAAAGCTCTGCTTCACTCTTCCTCGCCTCAGCAGTCTTTTTAGCCAGAGTAGGCGCTCTCTTCAACTCGCCTCGTCCGACCTATTGGATGTGTACCTGGTATCGATTATAATCAGCACACGAAGACGTCTCGCAGTGACATATGAAATACCGCATCAGGACCCTATGGAATAGCAACATATCAGCATGAACCGGTATGGTAAACTACTCAGAACAACCCACATCTGCTATACGGAGCGTCCGGATGTTCGCGAACACAAAAGCAAGTTCTTGATCTTGGCTCAAGCCTTCAGCACCAAATACTTGCATGGTGCAGTCTACCACTTGAAGGGCCATAGGGGGTACTACGAACTGTGTAGCTGGTTGAAAGCATCCAACCTCAGAATGCAAATAGAACTTGCCTTCGCAATGGCAATCTCCTTCATGTCACAGTTCTCGATGAAGCGAATCAGTATACGTGAGTTAGGAACCAGCTTGCCTGTAAGGCGGCGCTGAGTACCAGGAGACGAGCAGATCCAATGACGGTGCCTAAAAAGAAGAATGGTTCAGAGTGGACCTACCGGGACTACAGAGCGTTCAGGACTAAAGCCTACCATATTCGTAGAAAAGTTTCCCAAAAGTCTTACGAGTCGGGTCTTGTTACGCGCTGTATCATGGTGTCTAGTGCTATTTGCGCAGCACCGATAGACCTCATGCAGTGACGTACTCGCCCTGGTCTGAGGCGCCCTTGAATGATCTACTGAAAATGAACGAGGGCTGAGATCTGAGAGTGCACAACTAGATGTCACGGACTTCGAATCCTCGTTCCAGCCGAGCACCAAGTTACCCAAAGGCACGCGGACATTTTCACATATAATCTCTGAGTGACCCTCTGGTGCATCATCGAACCCCATGACCATCATTTGACGAACAACTTTTAGGCGCGGAGCATCAGCTAGGACGCTTTGTTGATTATATGCGTTGGGGTTATTTGGGTCACTCTTGCCGAGCAGGAGGTGGACCTTTGTCCCAGGGGTCTGCACCGCTGCTGTACCCGGAAGACGAGTACGCGTGAAATCTCGGCAACTAACATCGCAGACCCGAAAAAACAAGCCATTTATGTCCGTTGATCACTATTTCGTCCCCTTCCCATCTGATAGATGTACGAATGTTCGTAGCATCGGAAGATGCAACTTGCATGTGGGGCCGAATGGGCAAACAGCTCTCTGATCTGTGATCCGAAACGCACCGAACCTTTCCGTCATGGCGAATGCCGAACGTATCTCTCCTCATTCAGTAGAGGAACCAACCACCTCTCTTGCTGCTCGGCGTTGCCATAGCGGGCCAGAACCTCTGGATAGAAGAAGTAAGACTCGGATGCACCAGCTAGCCAGACTTCCGCTACAAGGTATGATGACTTTACCTATGTTGCCAGTGTCCGGTGGGGAGCAGTTCATCACTTCGGAGCCCGTGTGCCCAAACCGCCTCATGATTTTGGCCATAACAACGTACTGGAGCACACGTGAGTAGAGAATAGCAGACAAGATCGGAGATATACTTCAAGGTTGGTCAAGGGGACGCCGTGCTCAGGATAACAGGGCTGACCTCCGACTCTGCCATCGTCTTATAATACATCAAGTTATGCCATAGGTAGTCGTGTTGAGCAGCATCATCTGATTGGCAAAATCTACATGTAGGATTAAAAGTCGGCAGAGGAGGCAAGTATGGAAGAAGGCACTCACACAGATCCCTCGGAGTCATGGATTTGGCCATAGTGTTGACCACCGGAACAAAGGTATCGAGTGTGACTTATCAACCGGACAATAATGTCCTCGTCATACGCGGACACTTGACCTTCATCGCGCTTGTGCAAATGCTTAGCGAATTTCTCTTTCACCGGAGCGAGAACCCGGACGGAATTGAGTAATTATGTATACTTACCTGAGCAGGCAGGCACCCCGGCGGTGGTGGACGAGCGGAGCAGAAGACGACATGGTGGTAGGCTCGGAACCAGTGTGGAGCACGGGCACGGCGGCTAGCGCCGTGTGAAGATATAGCGTTAGGGATGTTGTGATAGATGGTCACGGTCTGAGACGTTAAGGAAATGGTATGGTATTGTGGTGCGCTATCTGGCGGGAAAGAGAGCAAAAGGAAGATGGTTATACATGATATGCGCACGCCGGGTCCGTTCCGATGTCCTTATCCGAATCGCACCACCCGGCGCTCCCTTCAACGGCGGCGTGCACAATTGTACCCGCTCAGTGCTTCACCACCCCCGTTCGATCGGGACCAGGAAGGGCGTGTTCCGTAGGCTGAGATGTCTCATGAGATCTGTGTCATCAAAAACGTGGTTTTCGAGCTTTTTGCAATTAGTGGCTTAAGCATATTCGCTTGATCGACGTGAATACATTCATTTTACAGCGCGATCGGATAAGATAAGGCGTTGTACAACAAGAAGATCAGGTCATGTGCTCTAAAGTATGTGGCAAAGCGTTGAAGAAGCATGTTGAGGGTACAACCCCGATGGAATACAATGAATCTATGTAGGAAAATCAATCAAAGCCCTGCGCTGCTTTCCAAATGATATTCCTGCGGGCGCGTACTGCCTCCCGAAGGCGGTCAAGCACGGGAACCGTTGTCTCCCAGGATATGCAGGCATCCGTCACTGACTGGCCATACTTGAGCCCTGCTTTTCCGGCGGCAGGAATGTCCTGGCGTCCCTCGGTGATGTTCGATTCGATCATAACACCCATGATGAAGGCTGCAGTGTCGGCAGATTCAAGTTGACGAGCCTAACAGACAAGGTCACAACGCAAACATCTCCTGAACCATAAAAGCATACTCACAATGTCGTCCGCAACGTCAACTTGGCGTTGGTGTTGCTTATTGCTGTTACCATGACTGCAATCAATCTTCGTAGTTGCACTTATGAGTTAACTGACTACGCGAGGCCAGTGAAGACATACCATGATTTTGGGTGGAAGCCCTGCCTTCAGCAGCTTCTCACCAGCCTCCCTCACGTATTCAGCTGCGTAGTTGGGTCCTTTGGCACCTCCACGAAGGATGACATGCACATCAGGGTTGCCCTTGAATATTTTTAGAACGCGGAGGCAAGCGGGAAGCACTCGGCACCAACCTCAGTCTCGACAATACTGCTCAAACCTTCCTTGCCAACGGACAAGAAGACATGTCCGGTCCTCGCAGCGCGGCAAGCATCAATGGCGACACCAACACTGCCGTCCGTCGAATTTTTGAAACCAGTGGGCATAGAAAGGGCAGAGGTGAGCTCGCGGTGGACCTGAGACTCGGTTGTACGAGCACCAATCGCACCCCATGCGACAAGATCTGCGGTATACTGGGGGCTAATTGTATCGAGGAATTCGCATCCCGCAGGAAGGCCCATCTTCGCCACATCAAGCAGAAGCGAACGAGCGATGCGGAGTCCGCGGTTGATTTGGAAGGTGCTGTTCATTTCTGGGTCATTGATGAGCCCTTTCCATCCGACGGTTGTACGGGGCTTCTCGAAATAGACGCGCATGATGATGTGGAGATCATCTTTTGCGGTTTCAGCATACGCCTTCAATTTTTGTGCGTACTCAATGGCGGCGTCGACATCATGAACGGAGCAGGGGCTGATGGAAATTTTTGAGTTGAGGGGCGCCATAGATGAAACAAGTATGACATACCCAACAACAACAATAAGTCGGTCATCTAAACCGCGGAGGATCGACTCTGTGGCTTTTCGGCCCTCAAGAACAGTCTGGGCCGCACCGAGGGACCTGCACGCACAGAGTCAGCGTCAGCAGGGGATAGCGTCGAGAAGAAAACACACAACGGGAGATCCTCTTGAAGAATTTGTGGGGGAATGAGAGGTCGTGTTGACTTGACACGACGATTCTCGAGTCGCTGCAATGCCTCTTTGAAGGGGATAGCCATACTAAGATCTGCCACTAGAGGGAAGCGAAGATGTGAGTCTGTATGAGAAGAGACAGACGTCGAAGATGTGGGTTAAGGAACCACCGCTCTCACTTTTTATACCCCAGGAAATTCGAAAGTGTCACCCTCGCCACAGTATTTGATTGCGATTAATTTTCTTCCGAATCGCCGGACTTTGACCGTGAGATGACTAAGCACCCCTCCATCGGACCCGGTTTTGTTTTCTCTCAAGTCCGATGTTTCAGGTAACTATGCTCCAAGGAACTTGAGAAGAATGTACCAACGCTCCTTCCTTGCATCCCAACTTTTACCATGTTTGCTTGCAAGTAGTCCACAGCCCTCTAAATAACAGTAGTGTCTACATGTGGTGTGGGACCTCGTCGGCATCGCTGGCGTACTGGCGAATTGATGACATGGTATGTCATGTAAGCTTCCGGGGGACAAGTCATGCCAATCATGTCGGATCACATTTTTTTAACGACCCACTCACTGTTTTCAATCATCCGGCTGTAGTTCTGTGCCTTCGCTGGACGTTTTTGTACGCTGAATCGTTGTTACCAGCTTTGTTGTGGCTCACAAGACCAAGAGCAAACTACACATAATGTCTCAGCGATCAGGGATCTTGAACAACAATGCCTTGAATCCGGTTTATGGTGACTTACTGTATGGGATGTGATTAATTAATACAATACCGTTCGATGAATAATATGATGGACGGATGTAGTCATAGGCGACTCGACTGTGGATCAATCACGGATAATGTTAATTGGCCAGCGTAGTCACTGCACGGTAGCTATCCTTGGGGATATCATTGGCCTCAATACTTATTAATCCCGCTGGGTACCAAAAGGTCATTGCGTATATGGTCGGACTTCGCAGTTACTTCCTTACGGTATACAGTAGTACTTAGCTGTTGACAAGAAGGTCTACCATCTGGCAAACTCTCGTTGACCACATACATGCTCCATGTTGGAGTGTATTTTGTGCGATATGTGAAGCTTGAAGTCATAAGTATGAGCGGTGGGGACTCCGGAAGCACGTGACCGTCAATGCCGTTGACGCCCATGAATGTCCGTCAGAGCTTTCTTAGGTCCTACTAACTACATCACCGGCTAACGTGAGTTGAAGTACTCCTGCTTCTCCCATATATTTATGCTTTGGTCCATTGTCAGGTGTCTAAAGTCTTAGACAAGGATCGGACCCGTTTTTCTGAGTCGGACCACATCATACCGCGTCTCACCAGTGTAGCAGCTTTTCCTTCACCATGGACTTTTCAGGATTCAATGCCGCCGAGCAGGCGCATATGACCAAGGTTATTGAAAAAAAGCAGGTTCGTATGCTTTCTCTGCCCCCTTCGTTTGGCAACGTTGCCAATTGCAATCGACTAGATGCAAGACTTTATGCGAATGTATTCGAACCTTTTTGAGCGTTGTTTCATGTCATGTTGCAACGATTTCACCAGCAAAGCTCTGTCGTCAAAAGAGGTGAGGAGGGATTTGATACCTTCTCCCCACGATGAGTAGCTAATACCGAGACAGGAGCAATGCATGATGAACTGTGTCGATAAATTTTTAAAGCATTCGGAGCGGGTGGGTGCGCGGTTCGCGGAGCAGAACGCAGGTGCGTAACATCAACACATACATTGCAATCTCTCGAACCAACAGTAACCCCTCCCCCGCAGAGGCTATGAATTCTGCAGCCGCACAAAAGTAGTGGGTGCCTTGACCCATCCGAGTCGTTCAGACTCAATCCGTTAAATGTTCACCTTCTACCGTCATCTCTGTTGGGTGGATATTTTCCCCATCCTGCGGCAATTCTTTGGGTGTGTGGGGGGAACATAGATATCAGTCGGCGAGGGCGACCCTTGTGTCTTTGCTACCATTTTGCATACCATTTTGGCACCGTGGTGGGAACACTGTTAATATTACTCATAATGATCACGTGCCCCAGACCTTTTTGTTATGTCACCCCACTCTTCATCGCACCACTCCCACTTGCAACCTAAGCACTGCCCCTATTTTATTCCTAAGCCAATATGTCCCACCCACTCACAGGACAACCCGCCCCTGTAGTGTCGCTCCCCAATGCTGACGGCACGACATACGAGCTCAAGCCCGGTACAGAAGGCAAACCTACCGCTGTCTTCTTCTATCCCAAGGCTGGTGCGTTTCCCTCGTCCACGTCATAGTCCCTCTTTTCGCCTGTCAGTAACATCGGCCTTGCACAGGTACTTATGGCTGCACCAGAGAAGTCTGTGCTTTCCGGGATGCGCTCACTGGTCCGCTTTAATACCCCATGATGAAGTGAGAGAAACTAATGACAGTGGACGGGCATTTAGAGAAAGTCGAGTTCAAGGACTCTGGAATAACGGTTGTCGGGATCTCGGCTGACCCCGTCCCAGCAATCAAAGACTTTGCCACGAAACACAATGTGACCGTATGTGCACTGTTCCCACCTTCCCCACACTCATGTACCGTTGTCGTCCTCACAACCACGAATAACAGTACCCTATGTTGAGTGACGAGTCTGGCGAAGCCCGAAAGGCATACAGTGTCGGCCGCGGTCTGATGGGTCTTACCGAGGGACGCGTCACATTCTTCATCGATTCGCAAGGAGTCGTACGGTACGTATTTCGTTTCAAATACCTCCGTCTTCGGTGAAAATCCTGAAGTCCGGTGCAGTGAGGTGTTCGATTCAGTTATCAATTTTAATGGACATATCAAAGCCGTGACGCGCGCGCTTGAAGAGTACAGAAAAGAAGAGAGCAAGACTGCGGAGACCCCAGCTGCTGCGCCTCGAGCGCTTAGGTCGCCCATGCAAAGAAGGAGCGTTAGTCGAATCTTAGTTCTGGCTATACTACCGTAGTGAATATGTCGCTATATCTGTTTTGGTTCCGGTTAATGAATAAGTGAGACCTGTGTACCGTAGTCTGAGCGGGGCGGACACTTCAAGCCGATAATCACATGTAACCGGATGCCCCGGAGAGATATAACGACCGGAAAGGAAACCTTGGAAGTACCCAGTATGATTGTAACGCCCGTAACGAAACTGCTCGGGATCCGTGTGTAAGGCCCATCGTCTCTCTCACACAGGCCATTTACTCACCCGAAAATAAAAATAGGCCTATTGTTCAGGGTGGCATGCAATGGTGAGCACCTACCGTGATATGAAATAACGAGGTTGACGACTTTGAACCACGTTTTCTTAGGGTCGGAGTTCCGTCCCTCGCCGCAGCGGTTTCCAATGCAGGCGCTCTTGGTGGGTTCACAAAGCCCCGGAATGCTCTCATGTAGCTCACATCTCACGACAGGCATGCTCACAGCGCTAACCCAGCCCAACCCTGATGCATTGCGCGATGCTGTTCGTGAAACACGACGAATGACGGACAAGCCCTTTGGCGTAAACATCACACTACTCCCGACCATCAATCCACCGGACTACGAGGGATTCGCCCGCGTAGCGGTTGCCGAGGGTGTGCGCATTTTTGAAACTGCTGGGAACAATCGTTCGTGATCTTAACACTTTATCGATGTTGGTGTAATGACTGATATTTCCGGGACTGGTGTGCACAGCGAAGAAGCTGATTGCGTATCTGAAAAGCGAGGGATGTATTATCATACATAAATGCACTAATATCCGGCACGCAAAGGTACGGCAATTCTCTACAAAGTCACGGTCCTTCATGCTTAATACACTGTGGTATAGTCGGCGGAGAAGCTCGGCGTCGATATTGTCAGTATTGATGGTCTTGAATGTGTGTTTCGTATCGAACATTGTACACTCGGAGACCATCTGATGAGTTTCACGACAGGCGCTGGGCATCCTGGCGAGGAGGATGTTCCGGGGTTAGTGTTGGTAAGTTCAGCGAGCACGATCTTCATGGGTCTATAGACTGGTAGACTGATGTCACATAGCTGGCCCGTGCAGCACAAGAGTTGAAAGTGCCATATCTTGCTTCTGGTGGCATCGCAGACAGTCGTGGATTCGTGGCTGCGCTCGCGCTCGGGGCGTCCGGTATCAATATGGGTGCGCAAAACTTAATTTGTCCGCATTATTTATAGATCCGGTAACGAATTATGCACAGGGACAAGGTTTATGTGCACTGTAGAAAGGTGAGCTGAGAGTCTTGTCAGGCGTGCTGGCAGGATATATAATTCGGTGTGCTGGGCAGTCCAATCCATGATAGGATCAAAGAGAAGATTGTCGAGGCAACCGAACAGGATACCATCCACATATTCCGGACCATGCACAACACAGCGCGCGTGTTCAAGAACAAGGTTTCTAAAGAGGTCGTTGCTATCGAGCAGCGGCCGGGATCCAAATTCGAGGACGTGCGAGAGCTTGTTTCTGGAGTGCGGGGTAGAAAGGTTTACGAATTGGGTGACCCAGAGTACGGGATCTGGAGTATGGGGTTAGCGGCAGGACTGGTACATGATATACCAAGATGCGAAGAGCTAGTGAGGCGGATGGAAAGGGAGGCAGAGGAAATGATGGGAGGGATGAGCCGCCATTTGAAATCAAAGCTGTAATAGCCCACGATCACATGACCGCGTAATGTCGCGTTTTGGCGCTCGTCTTTAATTCAAAGTTGAACTGTCAGAATTCCGTTCTGCTGGCCTGCCATGGCTTTTCTCTCCCCTACCCACACGCCTCCTTCGGACGAATCAGCAATGTATGAACTGTCATTTGACTACGAGCAGAACTCAGCCGGGGAGTGGAAGCGTGTTTCAAAGGGTCGTTCTTCCCTCCAACCCAGTCGATAAGCAATCTCCCCCTTCCACCGATTTGATTCCGCCCCATCCAGTAACCCTTCCCTCCACCTTCGACCCGACTTTCCCTCACACGATCAGAAAGCTTACCTGGAATCACAACCTCCGAACGCCCGGACCCCGTTCCATCTGCACAATCCGCCTTGCGCTCATTCCAGCGCGCTCTCTCTGGCCCGTCTCTCTCCCACAGTCCACTTCGCAACAATCGCATACGCCTGGCCAATTATCTTCCACCCATGTCGTACCATTCTAGCCGGCGGCCTACGCAGCACAGGACGTACAGCTGGTGGCCCTCGTCGCGTCACCCTCGAAGAATTCAATCAAATGAATGAGAAATTCCAGATGCAACAGCAACAAGAACACGAAGGAGATCGATCTCCACCTGCAGACCGCCGGTTTTCGTCAGGACGAGAAGGAGAATCATGATGGCTCTTCCATGCCACCTATCGACACTACTGCAGGTCCGAGTAGTAGCATCCATCGTCGCTACTCGCCTCCCAAGTCTGCGGGTTTGTCCGATAGTCACCATAACTACCTTCCCTCGCGTTATTCTGCTGTCGGTACCACCTCTTCTTCCAACTTCCGCTCCACCTTGGCCGATGTTGTGCCAGTTCCCCAGCGGCCGTCACTACCCATGCCATCCACCGCCTCATCCACGCGCCAACTGGTTGCCGGACCAAGCCGTCTCAGTCGCGTGCACTCACACGGACATAAAAAGTTCACACCTGGTCTCACTATCGATAAGATTTCTGAGGTTGATAGTGCAGATGATGGCGGATATACCGATCCAACTGCCGGCTCAGAAACTGATGGTGGCATTGAGGAGAAGCCGCATATACGGTCTCAGGTGCCACCTACGCGTCAACGCGTCAACGCGCTGGCGCATTCTGCTACGCGGCCCCGACGATCTGCAAGTTTCAGCGACGCGTCTAGTTCTAGTGCGTACCTTTTGATACATAGTTAACAAGAAAGGCTCGCTGACTGTGACTAGCACCGGAACGTCTCAATGCACCGCCCTTAACGAGTGCGGCTTCGCATTCGGGTGCCCGGCCGGGGACCAGTATGGGTCTGACCAACTCTCGCTCAGGAGCGATGCGCGTAACGCTGGAGGAAAAGAAGCGCCGTGACCGAGAGATAGCTCTTGAAGACGGTGTGTCAACTAACATATTCCTAATCCTACCGTGTGTCCTGACTTGAGTCATGTAGCGGAGTATGTTAGAGCTCAAAGACGTGAAGAGGAAGAATTGGATATTGACCGTGAGTGACCATTATGGGTTCGGTGGCCACTCATCATCTAATACACTACTCCCAGACCGACAGTTCCCACAAGACCACAACGTCCGTGGTAAGTCGCCGTCCCCGACGCACATTGCAACTGTCAGCGCGGCACATCTTCGCTCTACCTACGGTCACCAACGCCACGAATCTGACACACTGCGCTCCGCTGGAAGCCTCCCTCCGCCGCAACCTCAAGCATTACCACCTGTACAGCCACAGTCAACATCACCCAAGCTGACCGAGGCCCCGCCTCCGCGCGCTCCAGTTGCTTCCGTACGGCACAGGCGCAGCCCCACATCGGATCCCATCCCTGCAGCAGTCGAGGATGACGTGGCACATGCACCCGTCGCAGAGGTAAAAACACGTAACCTCGTTGTGAGCAAGAAGGCGTACGCACGGCTCGATTTGATCGGCAAGGGCGGCTCGTCGCGCGTTTACCGCGTAATGAACAATGCGAACGAAATATATGCCATCAAACGTGTCTCCCTTGACAAGACAGATGCGGAAACGATGAGTGGATATATGAATGAGATTGCGCTGCTTAAACGCTTGAGCGGGAACAGTAGGATTATCAGGCTGGTTGACAGTGAAGTCAAGCCTGGACCAGGAGAAACCAGAGGTCATTTGATGCTGGTGATGGAGTGCGGTGAGATCGGTCAGTCACGCCTTGCCTACGAGACATTTCGGAGCTTGTGACTGAACATGGGTCTCTGGCATATAAAGACTTTGCAAGGCTTCTTCAAGAACAACAAAAGGAGCCACTTAATATGGTGTGGGTTGCCTACTACTGGCAGCAGGTAATTTAGTATTTATGCCTTCCTCGGTTACAAGGTGTTGATTTGTTTATGTCGCAACCAGATGCTTCAGGCCGTACACGTAATCCATGAGGAGAAGATTGTGCACTCTGACCTCAAACCGGCAAATTTCGTTCTTGTCCGCGGACAGTTGAAACTGATAGATTTTGGGATCGCAAATGCCATTGCCAATGATACCACTAACATTCAGCGAGATCATCAGGTGATGCCTTCGCGCAGCCCTCGGTGTGGTGACTGTCTCGCTGAACCAGGAATTTGTTGACCCACAGATTGGTACTGTGAACTACATGTCCCCAGAAGCCATCGAGCTTCCCGATGGTATGCGACGCCTTAAAGTCGGCAGGCCAAGCGATGTGTGGTCGCTCGGTTGCATTCTCTACCAAATGGTCTACGGTCACCCACCATTCCAGCACCTGTCAGTTTACCAGAAAATGAAGGCGATCCCGGACACCTCACATGCTATCGATTTCCCTGAATATGCTACCCCGACTGTTCGTTCTACGGGCTCGGGAAGCCCACCGAAGAAGCTCGAGCACCTTAAACGGCGCGTGCCGGCATACGTGATTACATGCGTGAAGAAGTGTCTGTCGCGGAACCCGAAAGAGAGGGTGACAATCCCCGAGCTTCTGGAGCAAGTATGGCTGGGAATGAAAGAAGGTACTTCCCCCTTTCGTACCCTTATCTGTAAGCTGACTGTCGGCGGTGCTTTCTGTGGTGTTAGGAGAGGAGCCTGAGCCTGAGCCTGCAAAGAAACCCGAGCTTGCAGAGGATGAGACAATCATCAATCCGTATTATATGCGCCAATTACTGCAATATGGCATCCGACTCGGCCAACAGCAGAATTCAGCAGACCTGAGTCCGGAAGACCTCCTGCGCGAGGCAACGGTGCGTCTGCCTCCGTGGTCTGTTCGCTTAGTTTTACTGATGGTGGTTGCTGGTGATTAGCGGCTGGTCGCTGAGCTCAAAGCAATCGCGTGATGCAAACCCCCATAGACTGAACAAGAACGAGGAGGCACTATGCATACATCCATCCACTCACTGTTTTTTTAGCCAAGCCGTCTATATCCGTCTCACCTTGGACATTTCGTTCATGCACCTCAGTGTATGCTTAACAAAGCACATGTTTGTACTCACTATGCAAAAAGCGGAACCCGACCGCACCCCTCAACACAACACATGCATGCACACAACCTCCATATATTTCTGCTACCATACTCATTTTACCATCCACTGCCTCAATCGCGCTGATTCTAATGCTCCTCTGCAATGTTTCATAAACGCCTTTGTTATTTATTTTTTCCTCTTCCTAGGTCGCAGGTTTCGGCTAAGGACATTTCACAGCCCGCCCCATGTCATTCGTCCCCTTATTCCCTTTCCCTCAACCCTCAACAAACCCATCCCCACCTGTTAAATACTCTTGGCTAGGCTTTCGACCTTGGGTTTCTTTTTTTTCTTTCTTTTTTAGGGGTGTTGTTTTTGTTTCGCGTTTTTCATTTTCCATCGACTTTCTTTCGTCGTTTTAAAAAAATTGGAATTGCGCATTTTATGCCGTTGCGACATCAGCGCATCATTAATCACCACCATGAGTGCATGTAGAATGGAAGCTCGGAGCGGCCCGGGCGCCTCTGGTCTATTATAAAGTAGCGTCTCGGTCTGATCTGTTTGGACATGCCTCCTTCAGACTTTGCCAACGTTGATATCGATGAAATTCTCGACAAAGTATCCACGGAAGACGCCGTAAATCTGATCGCTGGTGTTGGGTTATGGCACACAGCTTCGATCGAACGGCTTGGAATACCAGCCATCAAAGTATGGCTCCTGTTCCGTTGCATATCATGTTTATCTAACTAGAAACAAACAGATGAGTGATGGTCCGAATGGTACGAGGCACTGTCTGTCTAGTTGGACGCTCCGAGTCAGAATTTTCATACCTTTTTGTAAATTACCAAGGTATCCGTGGCGGCCATTTCTTCATGGGCACTCCTGCAAAGTGCCTTCCAGTGGGTTTTCACCCGAGGATACGGTTTCCTCTTTCCGAGCTTACAGGAAATAGTGTGCTACGGCCTTAGCAGCCACTTGGGACGCCGATCTTATCAAGGAAGTTGGACACAAGTTGTTGGCCCCTGAGGCGAAGCTCAAAGCATCATCCCTTATCCTAGCTCCTACTTGCAATATCCAGCGTGTGAGTTCGTCTAGATCTCGTTTCGGTATCTTGATTTATGGTCTTTCAGAATCCACTCGGAGGTCGTGTGAGCTTGAGCTCATACTATATTTGTTGCACCCGCAGCTCCGCTCATTCCATGCGCTTCGGCGTACTAACTACAGAGCTTCGAGAGCTTCTCTGAGGATCCGCATCTTTCCGGGATTATCAGTTCTGCATACATCGGAGGGGTGCAGAGTGGGGGTATAGGCGCGACTATCAAGCACTTCGTGTGAGGCCGTTTCACGGACGTGGATGCGAGTTTCGCCCTTGCGCTGATCCGAACGATATCAGTACCAACGACAAAGAGGATGAACGTATGGGATACGACAGCGTGTTGAGCCCAAGGGCTCTCAGAGAGATCTATCTGATGCCATTTATGCTGGCGCAAAAATACGCGAAGCCCTGGTCGTTCATGACAGCGTACGTCGAAAATATCTTTGACGAGACATTGGTCATGACCAACAGCAATCAGATACAATCGTGTCAATGGTACCCATGCGTCAGAAAATGTTCATCTTCTGCGTGACATCCTCCGAAAGGAATGGCAGTTCGACGGATTGATCATGAGCGACTGGTAAGATTTACAATTCAAAATGGACGCTTTGTTTTGTTTTTCAGACAAATTTCCAGGTTCGGTACCTACAGCGTGGATCATGCAATCAATGCTGGGGTAGACCTGGAGATGCCTGGGCAGAATAAGTGGCGCACATTTGAAAAAGTTGAAAGATCTATTATGGCGAGAAAAGTTGTTGTCCATACCCTCAAAGAACGTGCGAAGAAAGTCCTCGAGCTCGTCCAGAAATGTGCTAGAGAGGCACCGGAGGTGCGTGACGGCAATCCTCTAGTGATTGGCCTCGTGATAAATTTATGTTTATAGATACTTGATGGCGATGGTCAAGAATATAGTAGAGATACAGAGGAAGATAAATTATTGATGCGAAAAGTTGCTGGAGAGTCTATCACCCTCTTGAAGAACCAGGGTACCGTCCTTCCGCTCCAAGCTCACAGGCTAAAGAAGATAGCGATTGTTGGAGGAAACGCCAAGGGACTGGTTTATGCGGGAGGCGGTTCTGCAACGCTGAAGCCGTCGTATTTTGTGTCCCCGTATGAAGGTATTGTGAACGCATTACCCAAAGGTGTACAAGTTACGTACAGCGAGGGGGCTCCAGGTCGGTTTTTTATCTTAGAATCCGTCAGGACTTGGCTGAAAATATGGTAGTCTTCAAGGTCATGCCCTCCCTTGACTTCGATGTCGTCACCCCCACGGGACGGCGCGGCTTGCTGGGTACATTTCATAGGCACGAGAGCGATGATAGCATGATAGTCGTGGAAGAGCCCGTCCAGACCAGGGTGATCGACGAGACGCTCATCTTTCTCGACCTCTCAGACTTCCCGGATGGCCTCACGCGCAAGTGGACGCTAAGGCTGCGTGGCCAGCTTGTGCCCCGTGAGAAGGACATGATCTTTGAGTTTGGGCTCAGTGTCGTAGGAAGGGCCAAGGTATTTAATTGCGTTCACTGGCATTTAGCAGAACTCTTCTGATAACTCATCCGCCACTATTCAGCTATGGGTAGATGATAAACTTGTCATCGACAACTGGACGCGGCAACGTCGGGGATGGGAGTTTTTCGCTTCCGGGACGATGGAAGAGAGAGGTACTTTTCAGCTCGTCGCCCACAAATCACATAGCATATATGTAGAGTTTTGCAACGTCCGAGGACCTGCAGACGGAGACGAGGACGAGATAGTGATGGATAGAAATGCTGGCATCCGCTTAGGAGGTGCCGAAGTTCGAGATCCCGATGAAAACCTCGAAAGTGCTGTTGAACTCGCTAAAGGCGTGGATGCAGTCATCGCAGTCGTAGGTCTAAGTGATGACTGGTACGAGAATTCCCAGTTGATGATGAACGGAATTGTTCTGCTCTGACGCTTATATTAAGGGAGTCAGAAGGTCACGATCGCACCACGTTGGATCTACCTGGGAGGACAAATGAGCTTATCCAGAGAGTAGCCGAAGTCAATCCGTCAACCATCGTCGTCACACAATCGGTATGGGCCGCTGAATCTGTAGCTTCTTTCTCCTGCGTGCAACTTAGTTAACATTGTTTAGGGATCTGCGATTACCATGCCCTGGGCGGATTCAGTTCCCGCTATTGTCCACGCATGGTATCTTGGTAATGCAACAGGCGACGCCATCGCAGATGTATTGTTCGGTAAAGTGAATCCCTCAGGCAAGCTCCCAATCACATTCCCAGCCCGACTGGAGGATGTCCCATCCTTCGGACATTTCAACGTAGATAACGGAAAGGTACTTGTTGCTCAGGCTTCTTGCGCATTTACTGTGAACATTCTATGCTCACTTTGGTGATGCAGGTTCGATACGCTGAAGGTATTTTCGTGGTCAGTATCCTTCTTGACGGGTCCGCATCTATCTTTGCCACTTACAGTCTCCTAGGGATACAAACATTATCAACACAGGCATATCACCCCCGCGTTTGCCTTCGGGTGCGTAAAATTCCCGGCCTATTTTAATATTTGGTCTTTTCATTGTTTAATACCCCTCACAGACACGGCTTGTCGTACACGACATTCCAGTATTCGGATCTAGAAGTGTCAGAACCAAGCCTTGGAGAGAATGACATCGAATTTACAGCCAAATTCACGGTGAAGAACACGGGAAATATCGCAGGCTCCGAGATTGCCCAGTTATATATCTCGTGGCCGTCCGACTCAGCCTTATCCCAACCTCCGCTGACTTTGAAATCATTCATGAAGTTACGTTTGGAGGCTGGCGAAGTGCGTTCCGCGCAGATGCACCTGACCAAATATGCCGTGTCCTCGTGGAGCGAGAGCTCGGATAAATGGGTCGTGGAGAATGGCAGCTATACCATCTTTGTCGGTGCTAGTTCGCAAGAGCTGCCATTGAGTGCAACGATGACAATTAGCTCGGGTTTTGAATGGACGGGGCTGTAAGACGGAGACGTACTTACAAGTTGGACGATCGAAAGCTCGTAAGTGATCACTGGACCTCGATTGTATAATGAATTTGTTTGGATAGGAATCATGTACATATACGTAACTGTAACAACTGTAAAACAGTGAGAAAACACAGAGATTAAGGGTGTGTTCGGCTCACTTTATGTCCTGCACGATAACAGCCAAAAAAAACTCGAGTGATCCTTCAGGGTGAGTACATGAGTACCAGTGAGTTTTCGCGAAAAAAATGTGATAGCGCGACAGTCAAAGTAAAAAAAACATGTCTGGACAACATTTTTATTTTCGTTGTCGCACTCGCACTCGCACTCGCACGCGTGAAGTGAAACACCGTAACACGATAAATTACATGTTCATGGCATTAGCCGGTATCAGCAAACAGCAAACACACGCGCACACGCGCTTATACACTAAAACTTGGTGCGATCACAGTACACTACGAATAATAAGTCGGTTTATTATACAACGTATTCCTAATCGCCCCTTTTGAGCTTCTCCATATGATGGAGAAGGTAAGATGTACGCGCTTTCTTGTTTTTAATATCGAGGTACCTATTAGCGACTGAGGGTTTTTTTGTTATAACCAACGCAGCGTCCACGAGGTGCTCGTCTGAGAAGCCCTCGTCTTTTTCGATGGTCTGAATGGCCCGGGCCGTGACTTCAAAAACGTCTGAACGAGGAGGGCGTTGGATTTCGGAGATGATGTCCTTCAACAAATCGATGGCACGTTCCATCGACCTGGTTATCCTCGCCATCGCCTGCTCTTCTGACTCGGAGATGCGACGCTTTTTGCGCCGTTTATCCGCCGCGTTTGTGGGGGCTGCAGATCGCTTGCGAACACTGGCAGTGGCAGTGGCAGTGGCAGTCTTCCTCCCGTTATCTGGCTCCGTGTCTGTGGATTCGTCGTCCTGGCGCGCTTGTTAGGACATCTATATGCGTGTCAAAGTTGATGAATGGGGCTGCTTACGGTGCTTGAGAGGGATTCTGAGTCCGTCTCGTGTTCATCGTTCCAGCGCGAGGCACAGTACAGAAGTACACAATCCATTGCATAAAGCACGATAATGATTCCGGCGATAGCAGAGATCAGAACAATGCGTCTCCGGTGGTCATCAGGGTCCATCGTATATGCGCACTGGCACGCGTACAAGGATGCAGGACAAGGATGCGGGGCGGTGTAATTGAAGCCTTTGAAGGTTAAGAGGTAAGATAAGAGGTAATCAATAAAAGATAATCAATAATCAAATTGATCGCACCGGAAGATTTCACGTGTCAAATCACACTTGTTCATAAATTGAGAACCCAGAAAGCAGGTTTCGTTCGTTGGATCCTAAAAACGAAAAATAGCTGGCAACGCCAAATCCTATTCGCCGCAACGAACAAGGGTATAAATGTCTGGCCGTGCAGACGATGGGACATTCGCGTCCGCGAAGACTGAGAAACAATACCAAGTCATGGGGTGCAACATCTTGACACGCTTTGCAAACCACTACGTTCAACACGTTACAAATATTAACCGTGAAGATAGTAGGATACATGGTAATCAAAACAGACAACCTAATTACAGCCTTACGACTCATAGACGTCGCCGATAATTTACGGCCAGTATATGTAGAGGCAACATACACTATATAAGGGTGAGAGAGACACAGATAGAATGGTTAGTACAATACTTCAACAACATTCGTCGTCGCAAGAGAATCTGGGTGCTCGACAAGGGGTGGCATAGGCCAAGACGACTACCGCACGAACAACCACAAAACAGACTCCACTCGTGACTGATGGTCGTCTTTACTTTGGAAGTGACCTGCGGTCGCGCCCAGCGCGGGGAAGATAAGTATATATTTGTGCGATAGCCGCGCGCACGCCGTTCTCCTGTGGTTCAATAAAGAGAAGCCGGTCAGTAAAAATTACGCGCAAGAATGCGATGCACGATATAACGCACGGAACGGATTCGTTCCCCAACACTCGCTGCTTTCTCCTTCATGATACTGTAATGCAAGTTTTTCTATGTCAATACCAGTACCGAATGTAAAGACATAAGTCCGATGACACTCACCGGTCAGTGGTAGCCTTTTTAAGTGCGCTCGCAACCTCAGAAGAATGGAGACTATTAACTCTTAAACCGGCCTGTGGCGCAAGAGATCCGCAATCAGAACCACGGAACCGCTGTGTGGCGCTGTAAGGGAAGCTTACCCCCAGCTTCTGGACACGTGAAGCCCAGAAGAACTGATCTCTGTACGTACGTACAAATACAATTCATCAGCACGATTACAGAAGTTTAAGAGTTGGCCCAAGGAACTTACCCGAACCACGGGCGGATCAGAGTAGGGATACCAGCTGTTCCATTTGGTCATCGTTTATGACAAGACTCACACGGGTAGAACACCTTACCTCGCAGGCTGGCACCCGTCGTGCCGGCACCGCCATGATGTAAGGCTGCATCAATTTGGGGGAAAAGCCAACTATACAGAAGGTTGGTCAGGATTAGCACGTAATCATCAGCAGCATACACGTACTCATGGGGCACCCGATCCAGCTGTAAGAGAGGAGGGAGTAAGCAGTCTGCGTTCTGCGGCAACTTCACGAGAATGGGCAAACCCACCAAGAAGCATTCTTTCGGGAAAACAACGTCATCTTCGCCTTTAGATTTGGCCATTCGCGAAGACCAACCCTTCGAGATGATTGCACGGACATCACCTACGTCCAAACGTCAGAAGTAGTAACGAACCACGAGTTAGAGAAGAATACTTTTCAGGACACCTCGGATAAGCCGCTCAGTCACCAATTTGGGATTTGGTACTGTTATGCTACCGAACCCGATGTAGACGAGTGCTTTGCCATCGGAGCGCGCCTTCGCAATGAAATCCGAAAGGGTTTTCGGCGGCGTCCAATGAAGTTCTGGATTATCCAGGAACCAGCTAACGGAATGCGTATAAGAATTTCATAAGTAATGACTGGATGCATAGCTCACTATCCGGTAATAGCAGTTGCATCGCCCCAGTCGAGAGGCTTGGGAACTACGGCCTACATTAAGAGGTGAATATGGTGGGTGATAAGTCGTGTCACTAAAAGTACCGGAGAAAAGTTGTAGATAAATGGAATCTTGGATTGTGCAAGATGGCCCATGTCTGTTGAGGTTATTCCCAGGGTGTGTTTACGCCAACGATTGATTTGGGACGAAGTAGCGGTCCAAAGAACGTTGTCGAAAAGGACATAGCTAACGATAGTGCATCAATAACTTGGACAGCTAATCATTAAGGAAAGCACGCACGACGCAGCGTTAAATGTGGGCGACTCGACTGGCGGACCCAAGAAAGCGTGAGGGAACTCGCGAGTCCTATGGCCCATATGTCAGGTTCTCTAATAGACCACTCATTATGGGGAAACATACTTCGTCCAGGGCATGGTAAACGTCCGGAAATACGGGATGTCTGCAGAAAGATCAAAGTTCGACTCGAGCAAGTGATGTAAGGAAGTAACATACGCAGTGCCTCCGCAATGTGTACACCTGCCATCGCTGAAGGGCTCTCCAAAAGGACATCCGCGTCCTTGCACTGTTCCCAAGAATCAACCAGGACTGTTTGAACGATTAGACATTCCTTGCTCCAAGGAATGGGAGTCAAGAAAACGCACGGTCGTCAAGCCAGGAACGGAACTTGTAAAAATTCCAGTAAGAATCTTACTATCCCAAAAATAACGATACTTACATTTGATAAGCTCTCCTTGAAGAACTGAGGCGAGAACATCTTTGACACCGATGTCATCAAGCATCGTAATGTATTATAGATACATTACTCACCTTATTCTCGACGCTGAGTTTCATCAAAGCCCCGGGGTCACCACCTGCGGTTCTGTGCTCGATCCCAAACCCAGTGACCCATTCCTTATACTCCTCATGAGTCACAATTGTTGCCTTATGGCCCTCCTTCTGCAATGCTTTACCTAGGGCTATGTATGGTTGCACATCCCCACGCGAGCCAATCGTCAGGCATACAAAGTGCTTCGAGGGCATGGGCAGGAGAACCCCATCGGGCACGTTGATCGCCTTGGGGAAGAGCGCGCGGACTATATTCGCGTTCCTTGTTTTTTGCACGGTTGATGGCAGGCGTGAGAGAGGGGCCAGGATGGAGCTCACGCTGCGCATAGGTGTTGACCGAGAGCTTGATGTGGGAGATGAGGAACGTGAAGATGGTCGAGAGCGCGACGAAGTGGCCGTTGCTCGCGCCGTACGGGCGGGAGTGTTGACATTGTCCGCGCTTGCAGCGCGTTCAGGCGTAAGCGCTATTGGCGATTCCGGTAGTGAATCGGGAGGTGACTCAGCGATTGGTGAGGTCATCAATGTGGTATCACGACGTCGTTGCCGGGCGAGCTCGATGAAGCGATTGGCCTGCTCAAGAGCCGCGTCGCACTTCTTTAAGGTCCTAAAGTGTACATGGAGATCACGTCGGCCTTGCACTTCGATCACGATGGTCTGTTCCTTCGAGAATCTGCAGCGTTCTTGTCCCCTGATACCCTTGACGCGCGCGATGGGGATTCGATAGCACAAATCTCGGCCAAAGGTAATAGACCGTGACCAAAATCCGATGCACTCCACATTTACAGCGAAGTAGCCGTGGTGGGTGACGACGCGACGATGGGTGTGCGCCGTACCCACTGAAATGTGCCCCTTAGATTCATGTCTTAAAGAGCGACATTTCCACTCACTATAAAACTCTTTCGTGGGGTCAAGGGCCAAGGCATGCGACACAGATTTTTGCAGGGCGCTCATCCCGTTATCCTCTGATCCTTCGTCGTCCAACTCCGCCCTAGGGTCGAAGTCGATGTACACATTTGAGCCAGCCCACTCGGTGGCGTCCCCGGCCATTGCAGCCTTTGCCTTCTCAACGTAGGACATGAAATTGTCCCATACTGGATCCTTGCGTAAAGCGGCGAACTGTACCACGTACGGCTCTGTCTCACTGTCTTGAGAAAGGACCTCACTCAAGGTCCCGTCAGACAGTGAATCATTTTCCGTAGGAGATGAGACTGAAGTGCCATTGGAAGCAAGATAATCCGCGCCAATGGTAATAGAAACCATCCAAGCGAAAGTGAGGCACTGTGACTTGGAAATTGTCGCGATCCGACTTAAAGGAATATTGATACGAATCCCATTGACATCTTCCGTGGCATCTAAAACGGCGCGACGATTACGACGATACAGGAACATCAGACCTATAGCAGGGAACCCATCCATTAGACGATTAAAAGGGAAAAAAGCTATTCATACCTCTAAGTTCGTTCCTCCAATCCCGGGCAGCTTCGATTGTATCAAACTCGACAGATGCGTCGATGGGGCCCTCACTGTGCTCATATACTACACCTATAAGCCGCGGATGCTCCCAGTCAACGGGCTTGACTTCTTTGATCGAGGACACTGCGAAACAGGATCAGGAGAAGAATGACGGTTGTATAAATGAGGTACAAACACAGGATACTTCGCAAGGGCTTGATTTTGTCCTCGTCACGGCTGGACCGGTAAGAGCTGATCATGTCATGGTCTAATTGCAACCAGACCCTCCTTTTTCGATGCAGTCCTTTGCGGTGGATTAGAGCAGTGCCAGACTTGACGACTTTTGAATTGTAACCCGGCTGAGACGATAAGAGCGAAGCGTGAAAAGTGCATCGATGTGTGGTGACGTGAATGACACCCTGAATTTATGACATATCAAAGTGAAACGTAAGCCAAAAGTTTAGCGCGTGCCTGTAACGTGTGAGAAGACTGACCAAAACAACGACGTCCTTGAAGAATGCGGCATCTGACTCCAGTAACAACTTCTCTTCCCCAGGAGGAGCAAGAGCACCGAACTCCTGTTCGAGCAGATCGACAATTTCTTCGGAAGTGAGCTTGGGTTCATCAAGTTGCTCTTCTTGTATAGTCGGGGGCGTAATAGACACGGGGGAGGGTTTCTCGTCCTCAGCACCCTCTGTCGAACCGACTTCCTCTTGATCTTCCTCCGTCAGCCCATCAACACCAAAAGGGTCGTCCATCGACGCGGCCCAATTGTTGACAGACAGCTTTGCGAGCCTGCCCGTGACGAGACGCTCGTTATCGCCTAGGTCACGACCGATTAGTTCGTTAAAACTGCCGACACAAGTTGGCAGAGCGGTGTCCTCAGAGCCCATGGCGAGGCAGGTTTTAAGAGACTCTGGGCCAGCATTAAGGACTCGTTCGTAAAGAGCGGCATCAGTGAACATGCGGGAGAGACCGGGATCGGTCAAATAAGGAGGAGCTTTCAACGACACGTCGTCATGGGATACGTCGACGTCGTTGGGGGCATCCCCGTTGGTGGTGTTCGTGGTGGGACGAAAGATGTCCGTATCTGACTGGACCCGAGGTTTACGGGTTACTCGAGGCCAGCGCATTGTAGGGAGGGAGAGGAAAGGATAGATGTGAAATAAGCGCTTCAGCGGGCATGCGAGCAGTACTTGTAAGGGGCGATCATCAAATCACAATAATCATTTTACGGTCATTTACGGTCTCGGTCGGGCGTTTCCCTCACTCAAAGGCTGACCTATCACTCCTTTACTAATCACTTTCGTCACCACGTCACCCCCGGGGCCGCCACCCAAAAAAAAATTCCGACCCTTGCCTGTCTAAGGCCTCATGTACCTCAAAATTGGCTAGTTCAAATTGGTAATAAGTTGGCCCAGTGACCCACAATTCAATTGTTTCGTTTCTCACGTATCGTAGTTCCCCATAAATTAAGTTACACGTATACACACGAGTAATGTGTAATTACAACAGTTGGGTTAACTGGTAAGATCTTCGGGACGTCGGTTACAGGTTCAGTTGGTGGCAACGTAACTCGTGCCGACCACTGGTAATACAAAGGTACGTCAGAAATATCCTGCACATGTACTATAAAGTATCTCAATGCTCTATAGTCTTACGATCGCGCCCTGCGCGGGGGAGGTACGTGTATATGGTGCTGATTGCAGTGTGCACACCGTCCTCCTACAGGGTCGGCCAGTTTTAGTGGCTCTCTCTCATCGTCATTGACACGAGGATCCTCACCTGTCGGATACGCTCTCCCACATTCGCAGCCTTCTCCTTGATCACACTGACAAGGCAACCTCAATACTACTACTAACAACAGATACGACAGAAGCTCACCGATCAGTCGTTGCTTTCTTCAGAGCGTGTGCAACTTCCTTCGAATGAAGACTGTTCAACTTGATGCCCGCCTGTGTATGACGAACGACATCAGAACCCTGCATATGACTTACTGGGAACTTTTGTACGTACGCCCAACTTCTGCACCCTGGACGCCCAGAAGAACTGGTCCCTTGGGTAGACGTTAGTCCTTGTAGACAGACAAATCACGTTTCTCAACGACTTACCCGAACCAGGGGCGGATAAGAGTTGGGATACCAGCTATCATAAGACCTAAGTATATGAACCATGTTGTAAGAGTCTCATCTTACCCCGCAAGCTGGCTCCGGTAGTTCCGGCCCCGCCGTGGTGCAACGCGGCGTCGATCTGTGGGAAGAGCCAACTACGGTCAAAGGGATAAGCATTGCTGACGCAGTTACGTGGGGGCAACGGAACTCACTCGTGCGGTACTTTCTCCAACTACAGGGAACATCAGTACAGGCAAAACAAAATGGCAAGCGCCGCAGACGTACGGCATAGCATTCTTCGGGTAACACGACATCATCGTTCCCACCTTTCGACATCCGGGCCGACCATCCTTTAGAGACAATCGCACGCACACCACCTGAGGGCGGGGTCAGCGATAGTGCTGGTCATAGGAATGACCTCTTACTCTTTAGAACGCCACGAATGATGCGTTCAGTCACAAGTTTGGGATTCGGCACAGTAATACTGCCGAATCCAATATACACGATTGGTTTGCCATCGGCCCGAGCCTTAGCAATCCAATCGACGAGTGTTTGCGGCGGCGTCCAGCCCAATTCAGGGTTATCAAGGAACCAGCTACATTCCGAGTTTGATATGGCCGCAATGGAGGTATTGTAGGATAAAATGACTCACTAGCCGGAGATGGCAGTTGCATCTCCCCAATCAAGTGGTTTAGGCACGACCGCCTGCATAACCGTGTTAAAAATAGCAAAGGACAGGTGGTGTGTATCATACCGTGGAGAAATTGTAGATGAAGGGGATCTTTGATTGTGCGAGGTGACCCATATCCGTGTGGCCGATCCCAAGCGTGTGCTTGCGCCACCTGTTGACCTGGGAAGAGGTCGCAGTCCAGAAAACATTATCGAAGAGTACATATCTAAAACAGCTCTCAACAACTGTGGTGTAAATCGAGTAACAAACGCTTACGAAGCCGCATTGAATGTTGGAGAATCGACTGGTGGGGCAAGGAAAGCATGCGGGAACTGTTTGGTCCTGAAAATACCATGTTAGCCTTTCAAATGACAAACAGCGACCCTTGATAGTACTTTGTCCACGGCATAGTGAAGGTCCGGAAGTACGGAATATCTTTTTACAAAACCAATCAGTAAGGTAGATGGTCGATCAGGGTTTTAACTCACGAAGTGCCTCAGCAATGTGCACGCCTGCCATCGCAGACGGGCTCTCTAAAAGCACATCCGCATCCTGGCATTGCTCCCAAGAATCAACGAGCACTGCGGAAAACAGTTAAAATCAGACGAAACGGCGTGACAACGTATGCGATATACATTGGTCAAGCCAACTGCGGAACTAGAACAATGGTCAGTTGGAGAAATTTATTGCAGGGAGAGATACGAACATTAGACAGCCCTTCCTTGAAGAACTGGGGTGAAAACATCTACATGCGCAAGAGGCATCAGTTCTGGGGCCCAGACGAAGTTTATGTCTAAATACCTTATTTTCCACGCTCAGCTTCATCAGTGCTCCTGGATCGCCACCCGCGGTTCTGTGGTTTATTCCGAAGCCCGTAACCCATGCCTTGTATTCTTCGTGTGTGACAATCGTCACCTTATGTCCTTCTTTCTGTAGCCCGCGACCCAAAGCTATGTATGGCTGTACATCACCACGCGACCCAATGGTAAGGCAGACAAAGTGTTTCGAGGGGATGGAAAGTAGAACTCCCTCGGGGACATTGATCGCCTTGGGGAAGAGGGATTTCAGATGATGAGGAACGCGCTGCTGATGTACAGTTGTCGGGACACGCGAAAGCGGCGCAAGAATAGATGTCGGATTGCGCGGAGGCACTGTGTGCTCGTGGCTGGTTCGGGGAATCGTATCTTCCGGTGATGCATGGGACTCTGAAATTTGTTCAGGTGACCGCGCACGTCGATCCGCCCAAGACTCATCGCTTTGATTAGGATAAATGGGTGACGACCCTGGCGAAACAGAGAGCGGTGCTGTTGAGTGCTCCTGCGAAAGACCAACGAAACGATTAATCTGTTCGATTGCTTCGTCTCGTTTCTCTTCCGTGGAGAACTCGAGTCGGAGATCATGTCGGCCCTGTATTTCGATAGCCAGAGTATAGCCACACCCCCGTCCGTGACCACGGTCCTGCGGCTTCACGACATTGATGCGCGACAGAGGGACGCGGTAACGAATGTCGGGGCCAGTCACGGATTTCGACCAGAATCCAACACATTCTGCGTTCACAGCAATATGACCGGAATAACTCACAACGAGACGATGGAGATGGGCTTTGCGAACTAAAATAAACAACCATGAGGTGACAGCGAGAAGAAAAAAAACGAACTTGACGTACTCCAAATCTCCTTCGAGGCGTCCAATCCCAGGGAAAATGAAACAGACTTGACAAGATTGCTTAGATTGTTGTTGGACGTTTCCGTGCTCTCGTTAATCCGGGGATCTACATCAATATGAACCCTAGATCCAGGCCAATCAATGTTGTCCGAGGATGCCGATGTCCTCGCCTTGTCTATGTATGACTTTACATTGACCCATTCACATTGAGGGTTCTCACGCAAGATGCCGAACTGAAGGACCTGCTTCTCTGGTGCAGTTTCGTGAAGATTGATGACCTCTTGGTCATCCGTATTTGATGTGGGTTGTTGTTGTGAGGTACCGTTGGAAGATTTCGGGTCGAAGGTGACGGTGATGAGTCCAGCAAAGGAAGCGATGTTTAACTTCTCGACTGAGTTTACTCGACTCAGAGGGATGTTGATGCGAACTGCGTTAAGATCCTCTTTGTCATCCATCAAAACCAAATGACGATCCCTGCGATACAAGAACAGTGCACCTATGGTGGCGTTAGGTCACTTCGGGGATGCCTTGACGAAACGCACCAAGTAACTCTCGTCTCCAATCCTGAGCAGATTCATCTGTGTCAAACTCGACGATCGAATCGACAATGCCATCATTTGAGTCGAAAACTATGTTGAGATGTCTTGGGTATTTTGACTCAGCAGGCTTGACATCCTTGACCGATGAGACTGACGTAGCGTAAATTGTGTGATTCTCGTTCCGGGCTCGTTTACTTACATAATATACTTCTCAGCGGTTTGATTCTGTGCTCATCTCGGCTGGAAGGGTACGTGCAGATCATCTCCCGTGTTAACTGGAGCCAGACTCTCTTCTTGCGGCGCAGCCCCTTGTAGTGTACGATAACTGGACCAGACTTCAAGATTCTTTCTTTTTGGCCGGGTTGAGACGACAGGAGCGATGCGTGGAATGTGAGGCGATGTGTAGTAAGGTGCACCACCCCCTGCGTGACTCGTGAGCATGAACCATGGATTATCCTGGATGAATTGACATACCAGGATCACGACTTCTTGGAAAAGTGAAACATCTGTCTCCAGGAGTAGTTTCTCCTCTCCCGGAGGAGCAAGAGCGCCAAACTCTTGCTGGAGCAGATCAAGAACTTCATCGGGCTTCAATCTATCCTCAAACTTTGGCTCCTCACCCGTGTGGGTGGTGTCACTGGGCTTGATCTTGTCATGTTCGCCCTCCGAGGGGCCCTCTTCGGACTCGTCGACGGCGACATCGGGGGCTAAGTCTGTAGACTCTCCAGGAGCCCAGTTACTAACAGATAGTCGTGCGAGCGTTTCAGAAGCGACACGCTCCTGATCATTGAGATCGCGTGCAACGAGCTGTGAGAAGCCGTTTGGAGAGTCATGTGCGGCTCGTCTGTCCTCTGCATTATTCTCAGCGACATCGGTGTGGGTATTGAGGCCCATATTGAGGATCTGGCCGTACGAGGCGGCATCTGAGAAGAGATGGGTGAGGCTCGGGTCGGGGGCAGGTAGTGGATTCGTTTCTTTGTCGTCCTGAGGTGCCTCGGACGACGAGGATGAACTGGATTGACTCCGGCCTCGAGGCGCCTCAGAATCCTCGGAGCGACGCATGGTAAGGCGTGGCCAACGCATTGCTGTTGAGGTTGGGGTGAAAGTGAAGGGCTACGACCGGACCACATCCCTTATTTTACTCAGAAACCGTTGCGGCAGATAATAATTGCCAATAGGGAATCGGGACTCTTTACGGCTTTACGGAACCGAAAGGGGGAGTGAGTAAGCAGCGCCAACACGATAACGTTCCGCAACCACCCGGCAACCCGGTGGTTATTTCCCATCCGATTCGAGTATACTGTATACAGTATCCTGCTTCACTCTACGTTTCAATTTCCCTTCCCAGGCCCGGAAGAGTCGGAAAGATTCGGGGAGTATTGAATTCGGACTTGGGTGTGGATTACTGTTCCTGACGCCGCTCTAGTATGCCCGGTGCCCGGTGACTGATATATCTCACGCACTTCTAAGTTACACAGAAAGTTTCACCCACTACCCCACATGCTTGTACTCAAGGAAACTGGTTTCTCCAACCCCAGACCCATGAGCGTCTTTGGTTTGTCTGAAGGCAGCTGGCAGCCGCTCTCAACGGGTCTTGTTGTGCAAACGCACGAAAGGAGGTCGCTACCTCATAAGCTCCACCCGTTAAGGGGTTGCAGTACTCTGTTCACTAGAATCCCGCTCTAGTCCGTCGTGCTTGCCCTATCCCCGGTACCTTAAAACCAACGGCTCTCTGCGGCGATTCGGTGGCTTTTAGGGCAGTGACTTCGGCTTAATACATCAACCACGTCGATATTCCCACCCCGATAACCTCCGAGTTCTCTTTTTTTTGCTGGAGCTCTGCCTAAACCCTAGTGCGAGTTGCGAGTGAGGAGGAAGCATTTGGGGCCCGCTTGGTTATCCACGAGCGCCAGTAACTATGCGGCAATGCAGGGATTGACACATGTGGGCTTCATTACAGTATCAAGGTCTTCTCAGCCCTGCGCGCAAGTCAAGTTTAACATCACTATCACATTCGACATCGTAACGAATTTCAATCGGCGTTGTGACTGGGCCAGTATGATGGATGCATGAACTTGAATGAGTGCACCACCGTGCCGCTTCTTGTGAGCCCCACATAATCGCTTCAACGCCGGCCCGATAGCCAAACCGCAATCGAAGTTTTCCCATAAACGCGACATGTCCTAAGCGTCATCGCGTCTTTATATTGCACGTCCTCGTCCCTGACTTTCTTTCCTCTAGTTTCATTCCTTTTGTTGCCAGCGCCGTTCGTCATTCTACTATATAGATTGACCACAATACGACTAAAACACGTAGTACAATAGCAGTAAATTAGATAGCTCTGATCTGTGTTCAATGCGAGTTGGAGTACTTCCTGTGAAAACCCCCCTCTGCTATCGTCTTTGGCCCTGCTCTCGCTCAGTTCTCAATCTTCTACTTGGAATTGCCCTTGACGCTATCGACTCTCGTCACGTCGCCCTCCAATAATCAACTAAGCCTGTGAGGCAACATTGCGGCTGCGTAGTGTGCGTACTGCTATGTGAGTGACTGAAAACACCATGGCAAGTGCCAAAAGTTGATACCGTAAATGGCGGCGGGATCGAATCTCTCTTATCATAGCTTAGCATCATACTTTCTTGGGGTTGTGGTAGGCCGAGAATCGGCCACATCAGGCATACCCCATACGTCATAAGTCATATCATAGGGGTTTGGTCGGAGAAGATGCATGCAGTAGCAAATTGTTGATTAATATTTGTTACTGTTATTCGTTTTTTTTTTTTTTTTTTTTTTACTGTAAATTCGTTGACATTTGTTGGATGGTGCGGGCGGTTAGATTACATCACAATCACCTTTCTTTAAACCCATGACTGATGACTGAACTCAATCTCTGGTGCTACGTCAAAGGCGCCACAGAAATGTTTTATGTCTCTATTCTACCGTCCCAAAACATTTATGATCTCCAAAAACGAATTTATACCAACAACTCCCAGTCCTTCACCAGATGTAATGCTGTTAACCTCAGACTGACTCTGGTACGCTGTATCATGATCTCTGTGTGAACATTGTCCTAATGAATGGTCCTTGCTGGCTTGTTACATCCGCAGACCGATGTAGCTCTCGATCTTGTGGAAGAAGACATACTTAATGGCCGATATCGGCCAATTCCAACGATCGACGATTACTGGCAGAGGAACGAATCAGTGCCGTATGGCCTGAGCAGCCTAACCTCGACAATCTGCACGTGTTTATTACTCCACCGCCTGGTGGTGAGTGCATTACTTTTGTTATCCCTTCCCTTTCAACTCATAAGTTGGTTTTTCGCCGTCAGGTGAGTCCCCGATTTTGGACGGAGTGCTTGGTTTTTGTGCTAGCTCGTGATATCTGAGGAACATGCTGTCCGAAGGTGAAATGCGCAAGGTTCCTCGTTATATGGTAACAAAATGGAACAGACTATAATGGATCTCCCGACTTTGTAATCGATTTTTTGCGAATGTTGGGCAGAAAGCCAACTATAGATCCAGTGCGCTGTTCGTTGATTTGTCCGTCTGCTGTTCCATTTTGACGGGTGTGTAAAGTATCACAAGATGTCTTGGCATTGCTCTAGAACCTTTTGAATCTTCCGATTCCCAGGACTCTACCACCGAGGAAACGCGCTATGCTGGGCTATTTGAGGTGCTCCACACATGCGAAGTCGCGCTCTTTCCATGGGAAGAGCTTTGGCAAGGTGGAGACGGAGATCTCTTGAAGGAACGTGGGATGGCCTCGGTCTTCTTCGACCGCTGTGCTTTTACCTCAAAGAATGGTACAGTTGTCGTTGATCAGTAAGTGATCCCTTTATTACTCTCGTCGATTATGATATAGCACGGTCTGCAGGAACAAAGAGTGGCCTATACGCGTTGTTGTGAAAAGCGACAATGACGAGGATCAATACCGCCAGTTCAAGCCTCGCAGCGATTATCTAATCTCGATCTCGTCTCTTCCTCGACTGCTTATGGAAGTTAACTCCACGTCAGAGACTTCATGGCCTATGGACCTGATTCCTATGCTCATCACGGGGGCATATATCGTCCGTTTTGCGAACAAAGTCGTTCCAGCGTTCCAACAGAAGAAGAATTTTGTTCTCTGTGCCATCTTTGTTTGGGACAATGGCACAGCAAGTCACTATGTTCTATATCAGCACCTTAATGACGACCGTGTATGTTGTGTTTTATTATGTCCAGTCTCGCAGGCTCAACTGTCATAGGTTTTTTGGGACCTAAAGACGATTTCGTTGAATGACAAGAATGGTCGCGTCACATTTGTACGCTATTTGTACAATCTTCGTGCAATGGAAGAAGACCCAGACACGAAAGGCCGAGTTAACGAGTTCAATGGGTTGATCCGAGGTCACAATTACAAGTCGTTATACACGGAAGTCGACAGCAAAAAGGAAAATACGGGAAAGCGTCCTCGCACAGGCACAGGTAGCAATGGCGACAATGCATACGAAGGGGCCGGAAATGACCCCATGCAGCTGCAGCTCAGGGCACATGGCTTTGAGGTAAAACAGGAAACCATTATAGATGATCAGGATGTCCCATGGGATCTAATCGAGGTCTAACCGCTTTGTACTTATTGGTTACCGTGCTAACGCTCGAACCCAGAAGCCGGATAATGTTCTCACCGTATATCGTCCTCTGGACCCGAACAAGGAATTCATCGCGAAAAGGGTTCGAAAGGGATCGGACGAGCTTGAGATCCTCAGACTTCTTGATACCATCAAACCGAAGTCCCATCATATCATCTCGTTATTTGATTCCTCCGACGAGTGGATCGTTCTACCCAAAATGGTCACTGTCAAGAGTTACATCAGGACCGTCTCTATGAAGCTTGGAAGGAATGTCGTTCAAGTTTGCTCAGGCCTCATCGATGGCCTCGAGTATCTCCACCGGCACGGAATCGTATCAAACCTGACAACCTTGTTGTCGACAGGGAGTTTCACTTGCAAATCATCGACTTTGATATTGCGATGCGAGTAAAGGACGGGGACGAGGAGGTCGATTATCAATGTGGAACGGAGGGTTGGATGGCACCCGAGGTCGCAAAGAAGTTAAAACACAGCCCGATCAAAGCCGACAGATGGGCGTGTGGGCGTGTGATTTTGTTCCTGCTTGACACGTTCAAGAAAAAGGACGAATCACTGGGCACATTTGCGAGGGATCTGTGTAATTATAACCCCGAGCTGCGGCCACGGTTGCACCGCTTCCGGACATTGGATCTGTACAGGCCAGGAGAAAGTGATGGAAACCGATGATTCAGGGCTCCGTGTCGTGCAGCATGTGATGCTCCGATCATGCCTCTGAGGTTGAGGGAGGAGAGACACCAACGTGCTGGAGCTGAGCTCGCGCTAGGGTGTGGATCGGTACATTTCACTTTCGAACGCCTCTGGCACATTTGATTGGATGATTGCTATGTTATTTGATTGACTTGGACGACATTTTATTAGGAGCTGCCGATCATCAACTGTCGACTTTGTGGCGCTCCACACACATCCCATTCGTCCCCATGCTCCCCAATGTCACCATGGGAGCATGTCCTTTTTCTTCGATCCCCGAGCGATCACGCCTGATCGTCATTTGTTGTCACTCACATGTCCTGTATCTGTTTCTAAGACCTCATGTATCTCACTTCATATTCACATGTTGGACCCATTTACTTTACTATTTAAAGGTGTGGTGTGCACCTCAATAAAGCAGCCTGTTCTTGCTTCTTCCCGAGCCGGTGTGCGTCCGCGCGTTTGCACTCTTCCTCATCCTCCTCGTCTACACGCTCCACCGGATCCCCGGGCCGCCCGGCCGTTTCCGCGTCGCGCACGCTCACGCGTTTCAGCTGCGTTTTCAAGCGTTCATCGATTCTAGAAAGGTTTTACGACCTCGACAAGAATTAATGAACGTCGACGGAGAAAACAAGAAGCAGGAACTCGGCGTTGGGTTGGGCTCTACTTGCGATGATAGAAGTATGTGTACATCCATGAGTCGGTCTCGGTTCTGTATTACAGTAATTAGATTACACTAGAAATTGTCATATGGTCTTTTATAGTAATTTAATAATAATAAGGGTCTTTTCGATTATGCATTATGACAATTTCTACTGTATAGAACTCTGCTGTCGTGTCGTGGCGCCATTTTGTACAAAAAAAATCGGGTAGCATCCGGCAAGTTCTGGGTCTATTGGGTGCACAAGTAGAGGGGGCATGAAGCATCGCTCGTTCATGGTCGTGCAGGCCTCTGCGGGATACAGAAATTTTTAGGGATTCCCATTCATGTTGGAGGTATACTTAGTTTGCACTGTTAAAGCTGCATGGAGGTGCAGCGATGTCGGAAATAGGAATAAAGGGCTGCACTAGGCTCAAAGGGGTTCACAATAGTGGTAGTTGATTACCCATTGTGCACGCTTATGCACATCTCGCTACTCTGAAAATGGAATGGCACTGTCCCGTGACATGATTCCTAAAAAATAGAGGGTGACTAGGTGACTGCGTAATGACTGGCCGTGGGTGAAGATAACTAATCAATTACCATAAGTGGAGTAACAGTCTGTGCTATCCCAACTAAGTTACAGCAGCTTAGATGCTGTGTTACTCCGCTCCCCTTCCCTCTGCCTCGTGGCACACTCGTCACCCACGAACCAAACAAGGCTAAAATAGAAATCCTAATCTTGCGTGCGCGGCGGCTCAGCTCAGCTGCCAGTGAGGCCCAGGTATCTCAGGCCGTAGATATTGACCCATGCCTTCTCGGAGCTAGGAAGTCAATAAAGTCAACTTGAGTATGAGTCGAATCTGATCTAGGCTGCAGATGTGTGAGATAACTTTGCCTATTTGTTTTGATAATCAGGCCGAGCGGCCGGCTGCATATGCTCAGTCCCAACACCTGTGACGGGTCTGGATCGTGACGAGGGCTGTACACATTTCTAGCGCCCTCCATTAAAACATCGACTATTTTGGCGACTGCGGTTTAGCTACTTGGTTTTTACGTCTGTCCATCGATATCTTCGCCAAGAAATGGATCCGAACTACATTTTGAAGACTCACTCAACCACTACGGCTATCGTCCTTTCCGCTGTGCCCTTACTCTACATTGTTGTGAAAAGGGTCCTCCGTCGCCTCTCTGCTCCCATCAGGCAGCTTCCGGGTCCAAAGTCTGTGAATTGGTTGACTGGAAGTCATGAAGGGCATGTTTGGGAGCCAGATGCACAAGACACTCAATTAGAATGGACTCAGAAGTACGGTCCTGTCTTCAGGTATTATGGTATGTTTAACGTAAGTGTCCCTTATGTTACCGAACTCGAACAAATTGGACCACTCTATGTTTCCAGACGGCCATTATCACCATTACGGATCTCCAAGCTTTGAACTATATCTTTAATGCTCCTGAATTTGACAAGACCTATGCGGATCGTCAGGCCTTAAGACAATTCACCGGAAAAGGTTGGCCCATTTTCCTAATTTTCCTTGGTAACTGCAGCGTCTAAGATAATGCCGTCGTCCTAGGGTTGTTATTTGTTGAAGGTGCATCTATTTAACTTGCGTATATTCGCATGCTTAGACTACCACTTCAATGCCAGGGTCGCAGCATCGACAACAGGTAGATAGCTCCTTCCATGACGTCAATAGTATTAGACACTGATTTCGTCTTTCAAGCGCAAAATTATGGTTTGTTGTTACCGTACAACATTGGTTCCGGTCCCTTTTATTCATATCGTGTATGCAGGGTCCTGCATTTGGTCTCCCCCAAATCAAGGAGCTCTCGCGGCTCTTCATCGAAAAGGCGAATGAGGTTTGTTTGTCCATCCGAGTATTTGCGTGTAGTTCAAGTTCTTTTAGTTACGGGACGCCCTAATAGCAGAAACAGCTCAAGCTCACACACATGATGGTTCCCTTGAAGTTAACATTTACCTTTGGCTTAACAAAACTACGCTGGACATCATAGGACATGCAGGTGATGCGCCTCTATAATTACAGTACCTCTGGAAGTGAACATGCCAACTTTACCAGGTTTCAACCATACTTTCGGATCCCTTCACCAGGCTGAGCCTCCTGAAATGAGTGAGTGGCTGCGCAAAGGCACCACATTCAATCCTTTCAGTTTTAAGTTCATATTCATGGCAATGTTTCCACCGGCTCGGATAATCGTGTGTCATTCAACCCTCATTGTGATGGTGTATTTAACGTATCGTCAGCCTACTGATCGCAACCGTGCAATTGCATGCTTGCGCAAGTGCATTCGTTCGATTGGTCAAAACGTGATATCTCAAAAGAAAGCTGAAATACTTTCTTCTTCTGAGATAGATAGCGAGGGTCGTGTTGAGAAGAAAAACATCCAGGGACGCGATCTGCTCAGTCTTCTTATGAAGGCAAACATGGCCACAGATATTCCAGACCACGCGCGGATGACGGACGAGGACATCCTAGCGCGTAAGTCGTCGTCGGGTTACACTGCTTTCGGCAGAAATACTGACGAAGATGCGTTCGAAGAGGTTCCGACCTTCCTGATTGCTGGACATGAGACAACGAGGTACTTGTGATTTGCTATACGCCTAGATCATTTGTTCATAAGAAGTTTTCAGCGTCGCCGTCGCCTGGGCTCTCTACGCTCTTGCATGTCACCCCACAGCCTACGCTAAACTGACTGCGGAGGCACGTGCATATCACACAGGTACTCCATCCATGGACGAGCTTAATGGAATGACGTACCTCGACTACGTGACCCGGGAGGCTCTGCGCCTTCATTCTCCGGTCCCGAATACGGTACGGGCACCCATGAAGGATACCGTGGTTCCGTTGAGCGAGCCCTTTATCGATCGACATGGTATCAAGAGACACGAACTCAGGCAAGTAGTACCCCACTGCCGCACTGCCTTATTACTGCCTTATGTTCTACTAATCCTGACAAAAAATGGCGCGCGTGTATAAAAAGGGTACGAAAAGGCGACTTGATCCTCATTCCGATTCTGGCCATTCATAGACTGAAATCGTTGTGGGGTGAAGATGCCGATGAATTCAAGTAAGCGTTTTACTGTATCCTCTGGTTACGGTCACGGTATTTGTGCATGGACGCACGTACTGTACCTGTTTAGTTTCAGCTTTTTAAAAAAACTGTGCCTATCTGTTTGCAGACCAGAACGTTGGGAAGCCGTTCCAGAAGCCGTCAAAGATATCCCAGGCGTTTTTGGCAATTTGATGACGTTCATCACTGGCACGCACGCGTGTATAGGTTACCGATTCGCTGTAACTGAGTGAGCTTTCTCTCATTGTTTATCAACGCGCTCAGGGGTATTATTTACCGATGCGCTGTTCTTGGGATAATGATTAGGATGAAGGCGATCTTATTTGTTTTCGTTCGGTCATTTGACTTTGAGCTCGCTGTTCTTCCGGCCCAGATCACTAAGAAGACTTTGGGCTTCTCGCGGCCTTTTTTGACTTCAGACGAGGACAGTGGTAGGCCACAATTGCCACTCATTATCCGACCCGCGAGATTGGATTGATGCTCCCGACTGCGGAGGCCGGAGGACCCAACCCCACTTACTGTATTGTTTGGAGATCGAAAGATTCAGAACAACAAGATATTCGAGAAACTATGTAGCGGATGCGGATGCAGGTCAGATTACTAGTATGTACTGTACGGACTACGTTAGGAGCCCGAGACTCTCGGGACGTGTCTCAATGAAAACTTTCCCCTTCAAAGGACAAATCTAGCCATGAGATATATCTTCCAAACCAAGCTTGAGGTCCTTGATCTTGTTGCCACAGATCGCTGCAGTGGCGAGAGCGCGCTTGCATTCCTGGAGTGCGAGAATACGCTCCTCGACTCGACTGTACCACCGTGTTCTCGATCGTTGGCTTAAGCTTGTGGGTGCTGACGTTGAGTCGTTGACGTCGCGTGTTTGCCCCGAGCGACTCGGATGGGCGTGGTCCATCATCCTCTTTACTTTCAAGTAGTTCGATGGCCGTGTCCCAGGCATGTCGTCGGCGCCGTATGCCTGCTATATCCTTCAAACCTGCAGTGGCCACTGGGTGATGCAGACGTACTACCTGCTCACTGACCTTCTGACCCCAGCTGGCTATTATAACGACACATTTATTTCACTCATTCATGCTCGATACGATTTTACTTACGCATGCATACATGTCAATCAACCCAACGTGGTTAGTCTTGATCGCCTTGCAGGTTTCTCGCACAGTTCCCATCGAAATTTAAGCACAGCGTCTACTCTAAGAGTGACTAGTTTTAATAGATATCTGCATAGGCCTAAACGAACACAATTAGCAAACGCAACGCTAGCCATGCTCTTCCAGGGCCTCCGTTGCTTTAGTACAAATCGACACGGTGACATTACAGAGAACAAAAGCGAACAAAAAATACCGAACTAAATGAGAAGCACTGCGTAGATACATGACCACAATTGATAATTACCAGCGCACCCTAATGGGTACTACGAGTGGAACGTCCGTGAAGGTATACGATAACGCCAAGACGCGCGAGCTTGACCGCTTCACTTTGTACGCGATGGGTGGGTTAAAATTGGCGATCTACCTCACGGTCGACCGTTATTTTGACACCTTGCAGCCCAGGTGCCTTTGAGAAATCAGCGTCATACTCAGGTGAACCCAAGGGCTTATGATCATTCTCGGCGACAGCGAGAATGTCACTTTTCCCTTCAGCACCATCCCATCCACGCTCGGTTTTCTGACGGATACCATCGATCGTATACGTGGGTGCGGAGTGAGCATTGGAAGCGATTTGCAGAACAGAAGGTGCATTTTGCGGAGCGCGGGCAGATGCAATTCCACGTGAAGCACTGTGTGTGCCGGTGCTCGACGGCCATGCGGCAGCGAAAGAGCCGCCGTCGAACAAAGGGCCACGGACGGAAAGGATGATGCGACGCGTCATTGTCGTCGAGATCACAGCAGCCATACTGCGAGAGTATTGTCACATTGAGTGACATTGTTGCTGAAAGAAGGGGGTCATACCTCGTGACAACCGTCCTGATGCTATCGCTATTACCGGTGGGCCTGATGATAAACCAAAATAGGACGTTGATCATGTTCACTGCCCAGATAGCCTACAGATTATGATGGGGTGAAGTACTAGAGATACTAGTATGGAGATGGGCTTACGGCGTAGAGGTTTAATCCATCACGGAGCATTAACTTCCATGGGCTGAGTTTCTTGACAGAGCGCGACTTGACAGAACGATTCACAGCTAGAGCGAACTGCCAAACAGAACCATCAGTTGATGATGAGAATGCTACTAACAAGGCTATCATACCGAAGCAGTGAACAAGAGAGTGGCTGAGACCCAATATACACCGACCCAGCTATGCTTCGGACCAGCGATGCATCCCTGGCTGTCCAATAATGGTACAGCTTTTGTGAGGTCAGGTGGGACCACTTATGGGCGATGAGGGGAAATAAAGCTCACATCGATAAAACGCACAACAGATCCCGGTGACGACGACCTGAAGAGCAAAGAGAAAGCCCATGCCATATAGCACGGAGCGGTTCTTGTCGTAAATGCCGTGGATCCGGATGGTATGGACCACTGGGGAAATTATTCATAACCGCAGCAACAGTTGTTGAAAACTAACGTACCAGAACATGCGGCCAAGAGGATGGCGGTGCATATGGGCTCGAAGAGGAAGAACCGCTGACACGCCTGAAAAAAAACAACTTAAATTTAGGTTGCGATCAAGAGAGGAGGGTCATACCGATCGGGACCAGCCAGAGTCAAAGAATGCGACACCTACGCAGATAACGAGTTGGTTGGTTGTGCATCGAACAGGACAGCGTATGAAGACATACCGACAATAGTGAACTCGACAGGCATCAGAAACCAGAGGAGGAAAAACATGGCCTTGAGCACAGGCCATCCCTCCGTCCTGAGGAGCTTATAGCTACGAGGGCTTAAAACGAGGGTATCCCATGCGGCGACCGTGAGGGTGCACACAAAGAAGTATTTGTGGGCAGAGAGATGTGGGGAGAGCTTCAGGGAGTTCGGAAGGAGGTCAGGACTGAGGGTAATGTTTGAAGACATTGGGGTATGGAAAGAGAGAAGAAATTCATGGGACCGCGGGCGACGAGCTCTAATATCGTGCCCGTTGAGACGCCGTACTATTTTGGTAACTCTATCAGCGCTTACAGCTTACCTCATCTTTACCTGTAACACTTCCCTCGCTTTCTTCCCTCGCTTCCTGTGACCCACCATAATATTCCGTGGTTTACACTATTCCCCCCGACAACGACCACGAAGCATTCTCGAGCTCGAAAATACGGCCACAACTTGGTTCTGCCTGTCGGCACTTTTCATCAGGGGCAACGCCACTTCCTGAAACGAAACCGTGACATGACTCCCATCAGTTGACCAGTAACATGGCATACCATATCAGGAACGACAGGAAGAGCGACAGGCAACCCCGAGGATCCCGGCCCTTTTAGTACAATACGCGTATTCCGCCTTTCTCGGTCTGTCAACAGGATCCCCTTGAGATGCGGTATAATCGAAGAGCGACGCAACGTTGAGAAATTCTGTTGGCCTAACCAACTTGCTACGCACATTACATGTCAAATGAAAAGCGGATCACAGACCGCAGGACTCGTGATACTCGTACTGTACGTGGCAGTGCGCAATACGGTTTGATTGGAGTGACGATGAGAAACATCAAACAGTTGCCCTGCGCCAGCTTACCGGTTCCGTAGGCCCTGCCCGTTTGCCTTTTTGCACTGAGAGGAACCTAGGAGAGCTGCTCTCCGAGTGCTCGTGGGCTGGATCAATCAATCTGCAGACGTCCTTCGCAACGCCATAAGACACCTGGCTTCGTTCCTTGATGGCATCGAGATTACAATCACGGCTTGCGCTTTGGGTCCTTGTCAGCGTTTCCAGAATAACAAGCTGGCTTGAGAAACAAGTGCCCCACGTCACCATTTTCCCCATGGTGCCACGACCTTATCCGGCGATTGACAAGATTGTACTAATCCCGGGATCACTTTGATCGGCTATAGCTGGATACTGTATCAAGTCGTCGTATTCGACTGAGTGCACAATTTAGTTTTCAGTTTCGGCGATATCCGAGCGATATCACCATTACTTGTACACGGGCCGCGGGGCACAACAGCAGTATCAGCGAAAATTTCCAAGAATTGATATGTCATGTCCATCATGTCTGTCACGCCCGACGCATATGATCAGGCATGGCCCCCCGTGGGGTTTTTCAGATGGAGTTCAATGGCTTTGGGATCGAAGACGGCCGGGGGTGACCAGCAATGGGGAAACCCACGGGTTGCGGGTATTGGTGCGTACCGCTCCGTCATCGTTGCCCCTATACGCAGATTCTATAATGCTGCTCATCACACCATTTCTTTTTCTTCTAATACGATCAAGACGAGGGCGTTCTTCCTCGGTGTCATATTGAGCACGGTGCTCACTGCTCATCGCTCAAAAGTGTCAAGCGCTTGTCAGCTCCACCAAGGCCTCCGGTGTTCCACAAGCGGTTGCTCATTTTTTCGTGAGAGTTGTGGGTCGCCCGCTTCGCTGCCTGAGGCCTGAGGGGCACGGGTGAGTTGTATGCTTCGAATGAAACCACATAAATTTACTGTACAACAATACACGTCTGTACTTTTTTTTTCTGATATTGTTATTTGGCCATCTAGGCAGCGGCTAATGAATATTTTCTCTGCTGGATGTCCTGTGACACCATCTCTGAATCGCGCAGGAGACGCACCACCGATCCACATATCGAGCAATGCATAATGCATGTAGCACGCAGTAACTTATGAAAGTGTGGTGTCACGTGACAGCGTTTCTATTATCTGCATAAATATACCGGGAGACGGACATGGACGTACAGATCCTGATGACAATGATCAGGTACTAGACAGATCAGATCATCAATTACCATGCAGTACTACAACTACTATGATAGCCCGTAGGACAGACACATGGAGATATAGCGATTTCCATCAGAATTCGCCCGACCGATCGCAACTTGATGCGACATGCTCGCCAGGTGGATTTGGCCGTGTCTGGCGACCCGGATCCGGAGTCGGTCCTATGATTATCAGTATACTGTATATACTGTGTATACCCCCCATTGTCATTTACATGGTATAATTCAAAGAAACTTGGCTCACGACTTCACACTCGCGCGCGCAAGGAACTTCTCGAGTTCACCCCACAAAGGATGTGAATCTCTGACAACCAATAAATAAAAATCTTGTCTGCTATTATATCTCGTTGGACGTTCGAAAAAAATCGGAGAAACATTACAACTCCGAAAACATGCTCAAAAGTCTGATTCGTCAAATAGAGGGAGAAATTTCCGAAATACCTTCATACGATCACCGACCTTCCGGCTCGCACTGCATTCACGTACAGTATATCTGCACGAAAAACAAACAAACTTGTCAGTCCAAAGCCATCAGAACGACGAAAAGAACAAGAATCAAACCTGACGACCGAGCCGTCACACTCAACCATCTCGACCCGTTCCTCATCTACGTCAACCTCGAGCGCGACCCCATCCGTGAACATGATACGATAGCGCGCCGATCCGGAGCGCACACACCATCCGACACCAGGCATAAATCGGGTCTGTAGGCGCGACCTACCAGTGGCAGATAAGTCCCGCAAGGATCCTACATCCTCTGTACAAGCGGCAAGAGACGATGGCCGGTCTTCTGATGGTAGTGCTAGTGGTGGTGCATCGCCGACGGCGGTGCTACTCGCTTTCCTGGATGTGTCACTACTGGCACGCGGTATGGCGGAGGGAAATCTCGGTCGAGGACTGACGGTGACCTGGGTTGGTCGAGTGGAAGGCGGCGGCACAGTCGATGACATTATGGCTGATTTGGGTAGGCTGGCTCCTGGGTATGCGTCATTTTCCCGATGAGGTGGAATTGTGGATGCCGCGGAATGTGTGGTTTCTCGTTTAGTCAAGTGTCCGGTTTGCCGCTCCGCGGGAACAGCAGACAAAGGCTTTGAAGCGTCACGAGGCAGGCCTTCAACTGCTTCCACTACACGTAGGAAATCAAGGAGGGCCGCCAAACATTCTTTCTCATTTGCTGAAAGCAATGCCCAGTCTCCCGCATCAGTGGGAACGCCGCGTGCGGTGCAGAACATCGTCTTCTTGCACAAATTTGTCTCACTGGAGAAAATCTGCATCGTTCGTAGTTTGCGCGAGAATCGGATTCTTATAGATGTCGTCATACTTGCAGAGATAGTTGTAGATGTCGATCGCGGGTTTGTTCTAATCTCGATATCTGCCCGAGGCCCGTTTGCCATGAGAGTACACACATAATTGCCCTCATACATGACGACCTAATAAATCACGCTGAACCCGGCTTCCATCCCACCTCATTCACAGAACCTGCGGAGCGTACCTTGGTCACGTTCCGCTTGATATGTTCAATAACTTGTTTGGCTTGTTCGTATAGTTTGTACTGGTCCGCTGGCAGATCGCCTAACGAATAGGTGGCGATAGGTTCTGCAAGGCAACAAGGAGTACTGAGGTGAGGGGCGCTGAATAAATGAATCTTCGACATTTCTGAGTCAAGTTCCTCGATGCCAGAAGAAGACAACTTACCTGATCGCCATTAGGACTTACTACCATTACCTCTTCGCCTTTCTTTCCTTTCCTCCTTTCTCCTTCGCGAAAGTCGACCAGAACAGAACGTGAAGGGAGAATAGCCAATTGACCGCCAGCTAGCTTGTGAGTCTTTGGAAGAAGCAGAGATGTTGACAGAGGCTCTCGCGGAGATTCACCGCAAAGACCAGGGTCATGAGGATATGGATTTAGGGCACCTGAGCCGAACGAAGTTTGCCGCCGAGAGGGTCTTGAACGGAGAGTGTTGCCCGTAAGCTGTGGAACCGAACCAAGAGGAGAGACGGAAGGAACTTCAGAGTCAGCTTTCACAGGCGATGTACTACATGCTCCATCAAGCGGAGACGGGAAGCCAATGCGCGAGGTTAGCGTTGACGGAGAAGGCCGAAATGACCGCCGATTCCTAAGAGGAGCAATCGACTCAGCCCGCCGGTTTTGAGCATCCCCAGAGTCAAAATTCCTGATGACGTTCTCATTTGGCATGGTCCCTCCGTTCACAGTGCGAGATTGGGGTGGCGGGGACGTGGGTTCGTTGTGCCGTCGTAGTCTACTATCAAGTATGTTGTTGGTGATGTCCGCGAAGGGAGATCTTCGGATTCCCGAGACTCGGAGTTTGTGGTCAGATTGAACCTCGTCTCGAGATTGTTTCTCGGAAAAGCTGTTTGGTTTCCCTGACATAAGAAGAGAACAAGATTATGGTGTACAGTATGCGTCGAGTTGCGAACCAAGATGCAACGGCGGTCGGGAAGAGAGAAATGGGTGATCTATGTGTGCCCGCACAGGATACGAAAGCACGAAGAAAGCGGAGAGAAACTCGGCCCAGCGAGAAATGAGGCTAGAAAGATCCTAGTCAAATAGTTCGATGGTGGTTTGAGTTGAATTACTTTTGGTGATCACGGGAGCGCGTTGGTTCGCCTGAACGCTCGCTTGTTGGTGAGAGCTGGTGCAATGCATGCAGTTACACGACAACCTCGACGGATAGCGGCTCTTAGTGTCGGCTGCGGTCTCCTCGCCGTGGGTCTCGCGACACGCTGGGAGGCACGAGCTGCCCTCAGATCGATTGCTGCGAGCAGACAGTACATATTTGGGGTCACGAACAAAGCCTATTCCGTTCCTCTCTGGCGAACCGCCATTCGCTTCTCCAGCATATTTACTCCTTCATCTCTGTCCTCATCCAACATGGCCAACCTCACGCCTCCCCAACCTCCCCCCGTGTGGACGCACACACCCGAGGATGTGCTCGATTTGACCAAGGAGGCTATCAAGAAGGATCGTGAGGTTCAGGATAAGGTAGGCAAGCTTCCTGCCTCAGAGTGTAACTTCGAAACGGTGAGTGCAACACCTATCCACGTGGCTGCGACCTTTCCTCACATCGCCTAGGTCTTTGTAAGATACTTATATCTACATCTGTTCTCCTCTAACCCTCGCGATCCTAGCTCCCGCTTGCACGCAGCGATGCAGAGTTCCAAGTGGTCACCGACCCAGTCACATTCTATCAAAATGTCTCCCCGTCTAAAGAACTGCGCGATGCGTCCAACGAAGCCGAGCAACTCGCTCTCGACTTTAGTGTAGAGTCCTCAATGCGTATCGATGTCTACCATGCCAAGGTCGCGGCGCAGAAAAATATCGAGGCTTCCGGAAAGAAACTCAATCCGGAAGAACAGCGCCTAGTCGAGAAGATGGTTCAAGATGGCACGCGTGCTGGACTCGCACTCCCCGAAGCGGACCGCGAACGGCTTACAGTGTGGAAAAAGGAGTTGTCTCAAGTTTGTCTGGAATTCAGCGTCAGTATATTCCAATCCATCTGCTTGTGGATGTCAACCTTATTGATAGGATACAGAAAAACTTCAACGAGGAGAATGTAAGTGGGAATATAGAACTGTCCCGAGGGTCAGGGTTGTTCAATACTTCCAGGGGTTCATCAGCTTTACACTTGAAGAACTCAAAGGGGTTCCGGAGGATGTAATCTCAGGCTATGCGAAGCACACTGAGAATGGCAAAGAGCTATACGACGTAACAAATAAAACTCCAGATATTTTTCCGCTGGTATGTAAGTGCTGGTGCCTCTCTGGGGTAGTTGCCTCACGAAGTCTTCCGTAGTTTAAGTATGCGCAAAGTGCGGAGACGCGTCGTCGAGCATACGAGAACTACGAGGCTCGTCTGGAACTGAACGCCCCCCTTCTTGACCGCGTGCTTGAGCTGCGCCGAAATATTGCCACTCTGCTAGGATACAAGACCTGGGCTGACCATGTGACAGAGGTCAAAATGGTCAAGAGTGGCGACAACATCAAAAAGGCTAGCTCAACACTCTTTCAGGCAACGATACTGCTGACCAGTACTTCCAGTTTCTGACCGACCTCGAGCAAAGATTACGCCCGTTAGGATTGCAGGAGCGCGAAACGCTCCTACAACTTAAAGCAGAGGAACTCAAGGCTAAGGGAGAGCCCTTCGATGGTGAATTCTACATCTGGGATTATCGTTATTACGATCGCTTGTATCTCGAGAAGACCCTTTCGCTGGACGATGCGCTCATAAAGGAGTACTTCCCGGTCTCGGTGGTCGTTCCAGCTATCCTAGAGATTTACCAGAACTTGCTCGGTGTACGCTTCCACAAGATTAATGATACGCAAGCTTGGCATCCAGATGCGCAAGTGTTTGCGGTGTGGGGTGCAGATGCTAAAGATGAATCCGACTTTGTGGGATATTGCTACCTTGATCTCTTCCCGCGAGGTACGCTGTCTCTCCTTTCTCCACGACCGTATTACTGACCGTAAGACGTCTTTAGCGTCCAAGTATGGCCACGCGGCTGTCTGGCCCTTGATACCTGGATACTTACACCCAGACGGCAAGCGCAACTATCCATTGGCTGCGATGGTTGCCAACCTAGCCAAACCTACTCCGGATCGACCGGCGCTCATGCGTCATGACGACGTTGTCACGTTTTTCCACGAAATGGGTCACGTCTTTCACGGCTTGCTGAGCCGCACACAGTTCTCGCGCTTCCATGGGACAAGGGTGGCACGCGATTTTGTAGAGGCGCCCTCGCAAATGCTAGAGAATTGGTGAATCTTATAACACTGACATTTGGACTGCATCCTAATTTCGGGTTGGCAGGTGCTGGGAACCCCAAGTGCTAAAGAAAGTGTCGAGCCATTACAAGACGAATGAGGTGCTTTCGGATGAATTGATCGCAACGCTCGTTCGAAGGTGTGCTGTCACGGTTGTACTCTTAGCCGCTCTTTGGACTGATTCGCCGAAATCTTCAGCCGCTATGTCAACGTTGGTCTCTACTACTTGCGGCAGCTTTTCTTCGCTTGGTTTGACTATCAGGTGCATACCAGCAAAGGTAAGCTGGTCGCGAATGTCTTCTTGAATGTAGGAATGGACGATCTGTCTAGACAAACAAGACGTGACGGCGCTGTGGAATGATCTACGGCAGCGTGTTTCGCTGGTGAAAGGTGGTAAGCGTAGTGCGGGCCACGGTTCATTCGCACACATCGTTGGCGGATACGACGCCGGCTATTATGGGTAGGTCTTGGAGTTTTGTGTGTCTTCTCGCACTTATAGGAGACGAACAGGTACACGTACTCGCTAGTGTTTGCGGCGGACATGTATTCGGCAGTTTTCAAGAGTGATCCTCTCGACCCCGCACGCGGAGACCGCTACCGGAGGAGTATCCTGCGACCTGGTGGTAGCCGGGAGGAGCTGGACTCACTCAAGGTAAATGGGGTTAATTCGTGGGTGGATATGAGACTTATCGAATTGCAGGAATTTCTCGGACGAGAGCCAAATCCGGATGCATTTATTGAGGAAATATTTGGGAAGTCGTAAATAACGATAATTCCGGGATTTCCCGTTTGATAGATAACACTGTATTGAGAAAAAAAGATTCCGTTGACGCTTTCTACCCAAAACACTCGTGGACGGTGATGTGGGAAGTAAGTTAAGCGCTTTCCGATGGGCCGAGAGCGATTATTAACGGGGAAAACAGAGTTCGGAGGGGGTCTGTGCCGCTGAGACGCTTGTTGCCAAGAGAGACTGAATTTACTTTTTCACAGCTGTCCCCGTGTCGCATCAATCCTCAGGTGAGCCACCTTACCTTACCTTTCACCCCCGTCTTTTCTTTCCTCCTTTGTCCCTCCCTTGTGAATGGTCGATCGTCAACGGGACCAGCGACCACCCAACTCCCGGAGGATCAGCTGGAGGACCGTCTATGGTGGTGGCTCTTCGAAGGACAAAGAACAGGCTTCATCTCCCCTCGTCTCCCCTCAAGAAGGCGTCGAACTCCAATCCTATGCTAGTCGTTCCCTTTCTTCTTCCGTCGCCAGCCTTCCCTCCTCCACATCGGCCTCACAACCAACGCCCAATGTTCCTAGTTCCCGCACAAATTCCATATCAGAATGCTCATCTCCCGCTTCTTCCCGACCCACAACACCCCTTTTTTCCAGATGGTCTTCTTCAAACGTACTAACAAAGCAACAGGCAGACTCAAATGGGCTTGAGCGCACACCTTCAAGGGCTTCCTCCACCAAGGGCGGCCCTACCCCGGAGACGGGTGCATCACGCATATCTGGCTCCTTCGGGCGGATGTCGCTTAGCTCGATGATGGGTGGCCTTTCATCCCTCACTCTGTCCCGTAACAGTGGCGATGACGGCCGTGGACGCTCACATTCAAAGGCCAAAGGGTCGGATAGCCAGCGTGCCCGGTCATCATCCACTTCCCGCATCGGTCAAGACGATTCCCCGTCCGCGTTTCGCTCTCGGAGCATGTCGCCCTTCCACTTCCGCCGTTCCCGCACACGTGATTCTTCCCCCCATGTCGGCGCGCTCGCCCAGTCTGACGTCGAATCCGATACCGAGTCCACCCGGGATCGTCCACGCAGTGCGTATACCTCTGACGACGAGTCACAAGGCGATGCCTATTCAGAAAACGGGAGTGATTCGGAAGAAGAAATACCTGACAACGATCAGTTCGATTCGGTCACCGAAGCTAACACCGAGGCTAACTCCCTTGTCGCTGCGGAGGTTGCCGAGCCAGACCCCCTTGAGATACCCGATCCTCTAGGTGAAGGCGTGAATGTCGTCGTGCCACCCGAACCGTACTTCCCTACCACTCTCAATCACTCGAGCCCGAGGAATCCGCGTCGTCGCAAGTCTATTCGCCCCGACCCGCTTCCATTGCAGACAGGTCGACCCGTCTTCCAGCGTGACAGGTGTACAATTTCACTCACCCAGGGAGATCCTGAGAGCAAGCTCAGGGAGACTGGCCGCCGTCCCCGGAGATATGTGGTTGCGAGTGATCTGAGCGACGAAAGCCGGTATGCCGTTGAATGGGGAATAGGTACCGTTCTCAAAGATGGTGACGAAATGTGAGTCAGATCATCTGAAAGCAGTAAAGCATGTGACTGATCTCGAGACCAAGGTTGATTGTGACGGTTTCCGAGAACGAAAGCAAAGGAAATTAATCTTCCTCCCTGATGTCTCATTATTCGCGAGCGGCTGACAGGTTAATTTAACAGTCGATCCTCCTTCTGCAAACCCTGGGGAACGTGCCAACAAACTGCGATGTCAGCAGGAAGTGCGTGAATAGCACGATTTTCACGTAACCATCACTCTGACAAGCCTCTTCTCCAGCGCCAAGGTCTTGCCTATATCTTAGGTCGTCAAGCGACTAGTCTTCTTCAGCGGACTCGGTTGAATGTAACCATATCTTGTCAGGCTTGGCATGCAAAGAACGCCAGGCACATGATTCTTGGTAGGTCTATTGGAATATGCATGAGAGTACCGCCTTTACGCCCGGCAGACATCGTCGACCATGTCGAACCTGTAATGCTTATTGTAGGCTCGCGCGGCCTTGGTCAGCTAAAAGGGTTAGTGACACACTCTTCTTCATGCACATCACTGACGCTTATTGGCACGCTCAACATAGAATCCTTCTGGGCTCAACATCGCACTACCTAATACAAAAATGTTCCGTTCCAGTGATGGTAGCCCGCCGTCGCCTGAAGCGCCCTCCGCGGCGTTCTGCACATCTCGCGAAGCATCGCGCTCGCGTGTCACTCGCCGAGGCCGCTGGCGTCGAGCGTGTCACACCGCGCGTCGATGAGGAAGTTGCGCATATGCGAGTTGAGATTGAACGTACGGAGGATCGCGAGAGCGAGCGCATGCGGGTGCAGGAAGAAGGTCGCGAGGGCGAGGCTGATGAGGAGGGAGAAGCAGCCACAGAGGTTGAGGGAACCGCACATGGCCCGGCGAGAAGCATGAGCATGATGAGCTCGACATGACAAGTAATAGTAAGAATTCGGATTTTTTTTCCCACTGTATGAATGATCGGTTGATTCCCATGCACTCTACCGTTTTTTTTTCTTTTTTTCTCTCCCCTGGGATGGGAATGTTGGGCGCTCTGAGCATCATATGTGTTCTATAGAAATTCTATTTCACTCGCTTTGTCTTGGCGAGATAACTGTAAAAGTGATGCCAAGAGATCGATTTGAAAGATAAATTATATGGGCGCCCTGCGGTGATCGTCGGGGTCATGAGACAACAAATATTCCACCTCGTATTACATAATTATTCAATTGCGCGCACAAAGAGGTACTCCAACAAAGGAATTCTATTTCGAACAAGCCGTTGTTTTTGCATTTTTTGGCCTGGAGTCCAGCGACTCGGAGGTTGTTGGTTGTTAAATTTACTGATGCTGAGGAGTCGCTGAAGTGACGCATTGCATTGAAAAGATATTGTACAATCCCCGAGACGAAAGATTTTTGCAGTGTCTCCGTGCCCTGCGTAGGTCTTCCAAGCATTCCCGTTCAACGTTCAACGTTCAACTGTGGGCCCATATCTGATGGTATGCATGGTTGGCATAGGCACTCTATTGATTGCGAAACTACGCTAGGAACGAACGAGTGCTTGACGGTCACGGTAATTGTGGGTACTAGTATCGTAGTTCCGTCATCATGGTGCAGTGGCGTTTTCATGCACCTTCTACATCCATCAGGAAGGCGAAGCACCTGAGGATAGGTTGGAAGATCAGACAACTGACCATCGCGCTCAATACACTCCTACTGTGAGGGAAAGTCGAGGACCTCGTCCGCGCTTTACACCCAGCTAGTACTTTAATTGGCGTCTCTCGACTGCAACGAAAGCGAAGCAACGCTACTGTCCGATGAAATATCTATCAGTACAACCATGGATTCTACAGTGTTATTTCTGACGGATATTCTTTCCTTCCATCTTCGTAACAATTGCCCACAACGGGGTGCTCAAACAAAGCAGAACGTTTCGATGTCACGTCACCAAGGGACCTATGGACAGTGCTACTAGCTCCATTATATACTTATACTTTAAGCACCTAGACATCCTCAAGATGTCTGAAGTATATTGTCGACAACTGAAACATGAGCCCAAATGTGACACCCGGGAAGGATAGCGGTGAGCTGGTTGAAGATTAAAGCATCAGACATGGACGTAGATGACAATGGTTATGTCACGCCGTCGGAGTGAAGCTGACGAAGGGTCTCTGTGGTGCTTCGAAGGAAAATGATTTTGATCCTTGGCATGGGTCGTTTACCAGCAGCATAATTGGAGGAGTTCGTTCTGTATAATGAAAAGACCCTAAGGCACTGTTCATTGGGATAAAATCTTTTGCCACTCTACCCAGTAAGTATTATATCAGTTTGCCGTGGATCCTTACTAGATTGAGGGATCCGGGAGCAACAGCAACAATTTCTGGATGGCCAGATGACGGAAATTCCCGCTTTGAACCATACTGTGATATAACGTATACTTGGAGTTACTGAAGTGCGGAAATGTACAGTAAGATAAATCGAGGGGTTAATTATAGGTGCACTTGATAGGTATAATCCGAGACCTAGGGACAGACCCATACTGTATCTCCAATTGGTCTGACGTGCCGCGCCTATCCCGCCATCAATTTTTGTTATTTCGTAAATGCTTTATTTTATGCCTCTTCGAGTGAGCTTATCATCATTTTGCGCAATCTGCTACGCCCAGCGACCCCAGGAAGGAGGAGATAGGGAGGAAAGCGGTACTCCCGAGTCCGCCCGAATGGTCCATCCGGTAGAGAAAGCTCTCCCTACCCTCGCCTAGTCATCTTTGGTCCTCCGATAGCACTGCCTCCGAATAGACTGATTTTGTCTCAGGGATGAAGTCGGTGCCCCTGGCGTTAGTATTCTGAGCAAAGGGTTTTACCTTGGGGACGGCGTGAGCCTGTGTGATCTGCTCTTTGGTCCGACTTGGCTGACTGCTACGATAGTGTCAACGGGTGCTGCCGTCTGGAGATTAGATGGCTACTACTAACAGTCTGCGCCAAGCTGGCCTGAGGCAATGGCCTATGAGGCAAGTCCAGCAGCGGGGCAACCTTTCGGGCATCATTGGGAATGCCCAGTACGATCTTGCGTCTACCCTTTTGCTTGCGTATTGAGCGTTCGAGGCGCTGGCGGCCCTTAGCTGCCAGTAGACGTAGAGATCTTATCCTCCGAGGCGGTAAGCGGAACAGTTCGGCTTTGAAAGGTACCTCCACGGGTGCAACTGGGTTGAATTGAAGTTCATGCCAGAATTGCTCCATCTGTGGTAAAGCCACCCCTCTCGGAAGATATAGCGGGTAAGTAGCGCGGTTGCGTGCATCATCGATATTTTTGCGTACGACATCGGGATTGGAAGTCGATTTCGAGAGGGACCAGAGTACAGTCCCTACGATACATAACTGGTGAGTGCAGAAGATCGCAGAAAGGGTTGGAAAGGATAACATACAAGGTAGGCTGGATCTCTCCACCGCAGTCGGACCATCTGTGGCACTCTCACCAATGTAATGTGTGATCGAGACATCTAGTTGTATGACTGGCCTTGATCCTTGGAGTTCATCATCCCACTCTGCAGGTTCGAGGAACACTCTCAGTCTGTCTTCACAGTTCAGTTTTTCTGCAGTGAGACGAATGGACTAGTACGCAATACCATTAAATATGGCTAGGACTTTCATTTCGTAAACATACCTGGTGTGGAAGCTCGCGTGTAGCTTTCTCCAATACTGCTTCAAGAAGTTGCATGCATTTCTCAAACACTGCATTGCCGGAGGCTTGTCCTCCGAAAAGTCGAGCATCCATCTCGGATAATGGGATGTATTGAAAACCAAAGATCCTTTCTGTGTTATGGTACGCAACAAATACGCCATCCATGTTACCAATGCGTGCTTGAAAGCTATACGTGTGATGAGGTGATATAATTCACCTGTTAGATCGAGAGAAACTTACCTGTACTTAAGGAACGCAGATCGGATGAGGTCATAATACTCTTTCTCAAAGCTCTGGATAAGTCCCCGGTGAGTGTAGATCTGATAACCGGAGTTCTCTTCGAAGTTAAGTTGGTCATGCCGTATAGCCATGACGGCTCGCGTCTTGATATCAAACACTCCAGTTCCAGGGAGTCGACTATCGAAACAGTCAAGTTGCGAGCGTAAAGCGAACTTGTCTGACTGTGGAAAATATTACTCGGAAGTACAGACGGATAAAACGAAAGACTACCTTCGCGTATCGATATGCCTCGCGCCTAGGCTTTTTACCCACAACTGCAGAATCATTGACGAATCGCGTAAGGCGTAAAAAATCCCTCCGGGAATGTGTAAGGAATTTTTCCAGTAACGTTCCCTGCATAAAGAGCTATCAAGGGAGAAAGGAGGTGCTATAATACACTCTTTCGTACCATCCAAGTCAGAATATTTTTTCTTGATATCCCTGGGACGGCTCCCTCAGTACTGTCAACCAAGTACACGCCGTTACGATAGTGCAATATAACAGAAGCCGCTCCTCTTTGACCTGGTGTGAATGTTCGAACCTAAAGCGGACTACTGAGACAAGTGAGAAGAGTGAGTCATTGGATATTCATACCTTTCTGAAACACCTGCTGAGATTTGTCGTATTTACGGGCTTGTCGCCAGATATGAGGTAGTATATTTGGCTGAGTAGACCTGATAACGACGAAGTAGATCCTGCGTACTTTCGACCTTCGCGTTTCGCTACGGCATACAGATCCTGGATAAGTGGTGTCAAAAGTATCTTTTGTAAATGAGTGGCTGCGAACCTCATCACGCGAGCTAGGCACGAAAGACCGGAGACGTTCAAACGCAAAATCTTCCACTGGGACAATTTCTTGGAGCCAAGGTGGGAAACCATACACTTTAGATTTGGGATCTTGCAACCACTGAACTCCGGACCTAAGAGGCTTCCAGTGAGCATTCGAATACGTACTCGGTTTCTAACATCCTCACTTGAAAAGTACACGATCTAGGCCATGCGCTAGAGTAGCAATACGACTCTGCGGAGATGGTGGCAAAACAGCTAGATTGGTTCAGGAATATTGTCCGTAGTGACGAAGAGTACCTTACCTTTGAGAAATGGCCCACCACCGGCACGTGGGTGAATTACGCCGTTTGCGCTACATGAGCTGGGTAGATGGGGTGTATTCCCTCTATCCTCGCTGAGATCTGACAGTGCTGGGAAGTAGATGAAAAAGGACAGCGTGGAAAGGGCACAATGACCCACCGGCATTCTCACTTGCACCAAGATGAGCTTCACGCTCCGCGGGGGCGCTTGGTGAAGACAGCCTTCCATTCGGCACCCTGGCACGGCGAGGTCCAACGACCTTGACTCGAACTGCACGCGGGCACCCAACACGTCCGTTAGAAAGCCGTAGACGCGACGACAACTTGTCGGAGTCGGACAAACATTTCGTTCTTTCTGAAATTTTTTTGCTTTGCTTTTCTGCCTTAGGCGACTGCGAGCGCCCTGGCGATGACGGCTTCGAGACAACGATTGTACGCGCCGTGATGGGGTCTATCTGAAAACGGCTGGAGATTCCACAGATAAGGACGCGTTGTATGAAACCCATGGAGCAGCACACAGCAGAGCCGGCGGTGGATGCATCGAGGGAAGAGCATGGAGGAGCAGACGCCTGCTGGGCCAGAGTCCCAGCAGCAGCAGTGACGCTCCCGGCCCGGAGCTCCCCGCAGTCATAGTCACAGTCTCTCCTACGCTTCCGAGTCAGCTCCCCCAACTCTCGAATGGCCCCGTTCTTCACGTCTCTGTTTCAATGGATAGCAGGGTGAGTCCAAAGTATGAGGCATATATCACCCAGTCCGACTTCCAACCATTGCAGTCTGTTTTTCACCAAATCGGCGGAGATAGCTGTTGTCGGCTTACAGGTGAGTACCCTACCTTGTCTTAGTTACCCCGCCCACCATCGCTTCCAGGCCTCTGGAAAAACATCCTTCGTGAACGTTATCGGATCGGGGCAGGTACGCTTCTGTGCTTTGTGAATTCAAGGCCGTCCTTGTCACCTGCTTCACCTTCTCCAAGTGGAGTGAAGACGTTGTACCAACTGTAGCATTCAACTTCCGTAAAGTAAGAAAAGGGAACGTTGTTCTCAAAATATGGGATGTGGCAGGTACGACTATGACTCATCAATTTCTCCTGTCGCCTATGAAGTCTCTGGATGTCCAGGCCAACCAAAGTTCCGCTCAATGTGGGAACGTTATTGCCATGGAGTTGATGCCATAGTGTACGATGATGGCACATTGGTTTGCTACAACCTCTGATATCAGACCTTCAAAGCTTCATCGTAGATTCAACTGACGTACGTCGATACCAGTCACCTGCTCTCGACGGGTACTGACATTAAAACACAATCGACAGCGCGATAAGTTTGAAACAGCAAGATTTGAACTACACGCGCTGCTCGCTCAGCCCTCTTTATCTGGAGTTCCTTTGCTTGTGGTCAGAGCATCCGGCTTGTGTCATGTTCCGATAAGCTCACCTACACTAGCTGGGTAACAAGAACGACATCCACGGGCACGCAGACGTCCAAGGGCTGATACGGGCATTGTAAGTTTACTTATGTGTACCTCATACACATCTAACAAGGGGTCCCAGACAACTTGATAAAATATCTGGACGGGCGGTCTCGGTTTGTGTTTGTGCTCTTTACGCAAAGGTTTCACTGAATGAGGACCCGTCGGTTCAGTGTTATTCGGTATGTTAATTTATAGCTTTGAATAGGTTGACGATTCAGGGACTTACGAACTGAGTTCAGTGTTCCATGAAGAGCCAACACAATTTGTAAGTCTCAGCTCTCGAATGCGAATGAATCTGAAAAGTCGTGCAGGGATATCGTGCTTCAGTGGCTTTCCAACCGGAGCCATTAAGGCCATTGCTACAAATTCATGTGTAAATGTACCACCGTGTTTTGATCTACTCTTATTGTAATAATATCAGACTTCTTTGTCATCGATCCCGACCAAAGACCAACAACCTGAGGAGTCCTTTAATCCGTGTCCATACTCTCGCCCCCTGATCCACTCCCTTGAGCCTGCTCACGTATTGCCCTCAAGAAGGCCTCAACACCTGTTCCAGCATCCTCCGGCAGCCCAAGTTGCCTTACTAAACCACCTAACAAGCCCGTACGCAGAGCACGGTCAAAGCTTGCTACTGCGGCTCGGAACTGCGGCGAAGATATTATTTGAGAAAGTACCTCTGGCGAGGGGTCCGCAGGTAAGTCAGGTGGCAGATGTGGGAAGATTGTCTGGATGAGTTCAGGATGAGAAGCGAAAAGTGGATTCAAATTGTCCGCAGTAAGGACATCCGTAAGGGATAGTTCTGATTATTCAAGTCAACGCAGGACGCGAGCAAAAGAGACCAAACTCACCTGGCTCTGCCGCAACACCGCCAGACATTTGTGCAACTAAAGAACGCAACTGAGACAGCTGTTCTGGAGTGGGCTGACTGGCACTGGAAATGGCTCAGGATGGTTGATGCACAAGCTGGATGTGGTTGGCCATACCCTGCGGAAGCTGCTACCTGAGCAGATGTAGATGCACCTGGTGTCTGTGAGGTACTCAGGCTATCGGCAACATCCCATACGGGGATGTAGCCGGGGATCTGAAGGAGCCTATTGACGTGGAACGCAAACTCCTCGTCGCGGTCACCAGATGCGTCCTACAGCCCGCATATGTGACCACTGGATTGAATGACATGCATGGAGAAATTTACCTGCATCCAAAACTGTTTATCGCTCAGTAAAATAAACTATAAAAACATGGTCATGTGTACTTACGAAGTGCCTTTGATCCGATGAAGAGAACTTGAGAACGTACACACGGCCGCTTGCTTGAGGAACACTCACGAAGCTAGCATCGGGCGGGAATAAGATGAGGTTCTGGAGTATAATCAGCTGGGTTACATCAAAAGTGGGATAGACGAGCCTCCTCTGTCTCCTCTGTCTCTCTATTTTTCCACATAAAATGGAGTTCTTCGTCCTCCCTCTTTCGATCACGATTGCACCCTTCGCGGCGCTCGGTTCGACGATGTTAGTGTCACCGCGCCGGAATGCACGCCCTGCTTTGAAGGCGAGGATGGTGGACCGTTCTGTGAGGGGCATTTCGCGAGTGGAGGAACTGTGGAGGAGCCCAATGGCGCGACGCGTCACTACTAACTTCCTCTTTTGGCCACTCAACTCACTCTGTTTTGTACACCTCACAATGTTCAACGATGACCAGGCCGGGTGGGGTGCATCTGACGTAGTCTCAACCGGAGACGTAGTCAAAGATACCATGAGGAAGGAACAGATTATCAAGTACGTGCAGTTCACTATCATCTCTGGCTTTAGTTACTTATACAAACCAGGGATATTGTCGCTTTTCAAGATGATCTGAGAGGTATTCGCGCGTCATGATTCCCGCATAGAATGATATTCATTTGTCCTCCCATTGTCCTCCCATAATCTGCAGTGCTTCAGGAACGTGTTAAGGCGGTCGAGAGGGACACAGATAAACTGTTATCTGGAAACGCCACTCTGCAGATGTACATCGATAATTTGACACTGCAAATGGCTAAACGACGTTGACTGTCTTTGCTTTGTGCTGAGATGTAATCTCCCTTCGACGTGGGTCTCGCCAATCCGCCATGATGACATCCATGTTTCTGTGAGTCGGTGAAGTAATGTGGGACTAGACATTTAGACTGTACACTGGCAGATGCCCGCACTTCCGATGGACAATTCCTGGTGCACATAGGATAAACGGGCCCATAACGGCCAGGCTCCCACAGTACAGTACATTAATATTCATATGTGTTGTTACGCTGCATTTCTGTGGAAGGAAGATTAAAAGGGGGCCTGGGATGGTCTCACGTGCTGGGAATCCGACGCGTGATGCGAGCGACGCGACAGCAGCTTGCCGAATATCGCGTTCCACATTGTCTTGTCCCTCTTGTCGTCGTGTATCATGTCAACGTTGGACAAGCTTGCTATCCGCGGAATTCGCTCGTTTGACGACAAAAGTATCTCGGTCATACAATTCCGCCCTCCCGTTACGGTCATCGTCGGCCACAATGGTAGCGGAAAGACCACCATAATTGAATGTTTGAAATATGCAACAACAGGCGATCAGCCCCCCGGGACGCGAGGCGGAGCCTTCATCCATGACCCCAAGATGGCAAACGAAAAGGAAGTGAAGGCACAGGTAAAGCTACGCTTTAGAGCTGCAAATGGTCGCCGCATGCTCGCCACCCGTAACTTATCTGTAACAATGAAGAAAACGGCTGGTATGACCATGAAAACATTGGAGAGTATCCTCGCCATCGACAATGAAGATGGTGACAATTCTGGAAGAGTACGTTATTTGGATATAGAAACCCCGTCTTCCTCACTTATGCATATGTAGCGTAAGGCCATCTCGACAAAATGCGCCGAGATGGATATTGAGATACCCAAGCTTTTGGGCGTCTCAAAAGCTGTCCTTGAAAACGTCATTTTCTGCCATCAGGAAGATTCTTACTGGCCGCTGTCTGAAGCCTCGGTTCTAAAGAAGAAGTTTGACGATATATTCGAGGCAACAAAGTTGGGACACTCTTACCTTTTTCCACCACTGTAACGTCTGAGATAGTCCAGGTATACAAAGGCAGTCGACTCAATCAAGGCTCTCCGAAAGGAACGCGTCGCTGAACTGAAGACTGAGAGGGAACATCTCGAATCTGTAGCTCGTGAAAAGGGGCATGCAGACAAACTTCGGACCCGAATCTCTGACATGAATGCTGCCATAGCGAAAAAGGAAGTGGAATATCAGGAAGCCAAGAAATTGTATGAAGCTTTGGCCCGATCCAATCGAAAGTTCGAGGAAGGCGCAACTAAGTTTCGGGAGATATACATCAAAGTTGGGAGCCTGGAGAAGGAAAGGCAGAAGTATCAGGAAGAACTCGCTGAGTTACGTCCGAATGTGCAGGAGATTCCTGGTACGCTGCTCGCCTTCTGTGGTTGTCAATTTGAACGCTGATTTCTCTGATCCTCATAAGACACTGACGAGCAACTGGACCAGCGTATCAAAAACTTCAATGCTGATATCGCTGAAAAAAGGAATGTTCGGCGGCGCGAGGAGGCGAGTGAGCAGGATAAAGAGGATGAACTCGCTGCCGCTCGAAGGAAGCATGTAGAACTTAATGAGGAACACGGCCAACTGACCGCTGAGGCCAAGGTAACTTCTTTTTCTTTTCGAGAGGACATCACAATTGAATATTTCAGGCTCAAGATGAACGGCTATTAGATCGTGAAGGTCTGATCCACGAGATAGCCACACAATATAGCATCCGGGGCTTCGACGTCTCTCCCCTCGAACGTGACCAAGTTACAGACTTCACAACGAAGCTAGTCGCTTTACTGACTCAGCAAACGACTGGAGTTGAACGCATACAGGTACACCTGGTAGACCACTCTGAACTGTATCTCGCGCTTACGTCTTGATACCTCAAGGATGAAATCCAGCAAAGCAATGTCACTTACAACGAACAGTCTCGACAATTGCATGCCAATTTGGAAAGATATAAGCAACAGCGAGCTACCAACCGCAGCAGAATTGTATGTAAATCTCACCTCGTTGAGCGATCACTTCTTACTGGCAGCCCAGGCAAAGCTCCAATCAGACATCGCATCTACTGAGACCAAAGTAGAGGCAGCGGAGTTGCTAAGCAGTGATCTACAGAATATTCTTTCGGATATAGAAGGGAAGAACACTCGCATTCAGAAGTTGAATGAAGACCTCATAGCCGCAAAATACGATGATCGCGTTGTAGATCTAAATACCAAAGTTCGCGCGATGGAGGATCAGCGAGACAACCTCACGCTTGAAATAAGGACACTGAGTCTACAATCGGACGCGCGAGCCAAGTTGACGCTACACCAGAGAGATTTAGCTTCCAAGGAGAGAGAGATGAGGAATATGTAAGGTTGTCGAGTTCTGCTGACTGGCTTCACCTCATCCCTTCCAGTTTACAGATTTCGAGCGCAAAATCCTCCAAACTGGTAGGAGCGGAGGCTAGCGCTGAGACAATGGAAAACGATGTCAACGCAGCGGTCACGTTCGTAGTCAACTCGTAAGGTACTATTTCTACTCACAGTCTACAGGAAAACGGAGAGAGCCCACGCCGATATGGAGGTGGAATGTAGCCTTGCTGACCGGAAGCTTCACGAAGCGGAGGCAAATTCAACGTCGTTAAAGAGTCAACTAAAAACGAAACGAGAAGACCTGAAAGGTACAACAATTCCTGGTTCAGTGTGATCTCATCTCACTCGAGACAGGGCTGGAGAAGAAACTGGAGGACGGACTTGGGGAATTTTCAACAGTGGAGTCTGCCATTAAAGAAACAACCAACGAGATCAACTACCTGCGAGAGTCAGTCCTCCTACTGACAATCCGGATGCGACGTCTGATCTCATTTTGCCAGATCGCTCTCTAAGAGTTCCGAGAATACAAAAGTTTATCAGGCCTTACTCTCGTATGGCAGAACCAAGCACATTTGCCAAGTCTGCAACCGGCACATGACAGAGGAAGAACTGAAGCATTTCGAGAGTTATGTGTGTGATGGTCCACCCTACACGCACAGGGCTTGTGCTAAGCTCATCGCCCATAGCTTGACGATAAGATCAAGGAAATTCCTCCAGCTCGTCGACGTGAATTTGAGAACGACGTGAAGCTCTGGGAATCACATCTCGAAAGGTATCGAGGGCTGATGCCCTGCGAAAGTTCCGTTCATCGTCTGAAAGACGTAGACATTCCGTCTCTCGAAGAGCAAATTCATGCCCAGGATGAATTGCTACCCTCGTTAACTGAGGTTGCCGAAAAAGTATCGCATTTAACGTATTTGCGGTCGATATATCTGACTTGTATTTGTCAGGCCAATGACAAACTGCAAGTACTCAAGAGAGAGCTGAAGGAACTTGTCGCTCTACGACAACACGCGGTCAATGTTTCGAGGCTGCACAGTGATTGCAAGGATCTTCGAAAAGAGATATCGAACGTCGAGAAGTCCTTGGCTGTTACGGGGTCCAAGAAAACAGCTGACGATGTTCAGCAAGAACTAGACGAGCTTTCCGCGGCGTTGTGAGTACCTTTCATCCACGCCTGTCGGCATTCTACTTATGACATTATGCAGGCGAAACACAGAAAAAGAGAAGCAGAACCTCCAAAACGATCGCGAACGCCGGAATAATATCCTGCGCACCCACGAGGATGAACTTCATAAGCTCCAATTACAAGAAACCGACCTTCGCAGTAAAGTCAGAGAAAAGGAGGCTCTTCAGAGAAGCGTTGAAGCCATGCAACAGGAAATGAAATCTTTGTCTAGTCAGCTGAAGGTATTGATATGATACTTTTTCCCTCACATCGAGATTGATCGTCGGTAGGAACTGGATGCGCAAATAGTAGAAGGCCAGGGACCTATTGACCTTCTTGACCGAGAGCATCAGACTATGCAGACGGAACTCAATGCCAAGCTGTCTGAGGCGCAACATTCGGCTCAGGAACTCAGCCGACGTGCTGATAAACTTGAGGGCGCCAACAAGCACATCGAACGGTGAGTGCCTCATACTTTAAATGCAGCCCTTTGTGGCCTTTAATGGCTGCAATATTAGGTATGTACGAGATAAGCGCAGCAAAAGGCTTCAAGATTGCGCCAACGCGATCAGTCAATATGAGGCGACAATACAGGAACATGGGCTTGAGATTGAGCAGATCCGCAAAACAGTCGCAAAATTAGACAAAGAGATCAATGAGGGAGGAGCTGCGTTAGCCAACCTTCGTGAAAACCGTCGACTTAGAAAGCTGCAATGTAGCATTCAAGCCACTCAGAAGGAGATAGACTCCTGTGACATAGAAGGGGCTAGCAAAGCGAAGCGGAATTTTGAGGAGAAGTATCAGCCGGAGAAAGATAGGGAGAACGAAATGCAGCAGAGGGTAACGTATCGTATCCAAGTTTGCCACCAGTTATTTCTTACCATCCCTTTCAGAGTTCTCACATCGGGGGAGAATTGACTTCGTTGAGAGCCCAATTGCAAAGACTCGAAGCAGATCTTGGAGAGTATAAAGACATCAACAAGCAGCATACGAACCAGTTGATGAAAGTCAAGGTAAGTGCCCTAACTACCTCCCCACAAACCGATCTAATTCGATAAGATGTCCGAGATGGCAAACAATGACCTCGAAAAATATGGAAAAGCATTGGACAAGTGAGGTTTATTTCCTAGTCCTGTGCAGGATACTGATCGTTGGCACTGCAACATACAGCGCTATAATGAAATATCACTCTCTGAAGATGGAGGAAGTAAATGACACAATGCGTCACCTTTGGAATAAGACATATCAAGGCACAGGTACGCAAAACTTCTCCCGTGGCTTGTGCAATCTAACTCGACATTTCCGAAGACATTGATGGAATTCGGATCCGATATGATAGTGAAGGCGGTGCCTCCAAGCGATCGTATAACTATAGGGTGCGTAAATTTCAATAACGACTGTCGAATTTATTGTAAACGGTTCTTCAATGCTGATGACGCTGGTTTTTAGGTCGTAATGACCAAAGATCAGGTGGAAATGGACATGCGAGGACGTTGTTCAGCAGGACAGAAAATGTTGGCATCTATCATCATCCGGCTTGCCCTTTCTGAGTCCTTCGGACAAAATTGTGGAATATTGGCGCTTGATGAACCGACTAATGCCCTCGACGTGGAGAACATTGACGCACTTGCAACTAGTCTTGTCGAGTTGGTCGTGTTTCAAATCCCTCCTACACTAAGCTAATCGACACTTGCAGTATCATCAACGAACGAAGGAACCACGCTAACTTCCAGCTTATTGTCATCACACACGACGAGAATTTCCTTCGGAAACTCGGTCAAAGTGATGTTATGGATCATTATTGGTGAGTCGTGGAAAGGAGGTTCGCTGAGAAAACAGATTAACTCCTTGTGCAGGCGTGTGTCTCGGGATCCGAGGCAGAAGTCATTTATTGAGCGGCAAAGATTCGGTTGATCGTGCACGTCTGAGGCTTTCTGCGAGCTTCTTGTCGGGTTTCTGCTGTGACTTGTCGTCCTATTTGCATGGACTCTCTTATAGTTATGTCATGTTGCTATTCGAATCAACACGTTTCTCATGAAGGGCGTCCTTTATCGTGAGATAATGTTGAGAACTATGATTCGAAACAGATAGATGCGCTTGGTCGATGACATATACACCAACGACGTCGACTCAGATGGTCCTTTTCTGAGTCAGTGACCACGAAGAGAATGCGAGTCAGTATCACCAGTAAAGGCGTGGCATACTGTACGGATCATGATCCAATCCAAAACCCGTTGTGCAGTGCTTTATCCTGGGTCGTGTGATGAAATGATCTTATCTTCTTATCTTGGCTCGCCGCGCTTCCATCGGACCGGTATACCCGGCCACGTCGAGTTTTCCCCACTGCACCACCACCACCACCACCACCACGCCCACGTCGCGTATCTGTATCTCACTGGGTCACGGGCAGCTGAACGAACAGCCACCATCCAGATGCCCGTTGTCGGCTTAGAAGCCTGGTTCACGCAAATTCCTCCCGTGACACGAACCTGGCTCGCCCTCTCCGTCCTCACAAGTGTGGCAGTTGTACGTCCCCCCTCCCCCCTTAACCAGCAGCAGGATCTCAATAATAATCATAACCCGAATTATGTGACTGATTGGCTGATTCCTCTTTCTCTCTCCACTTTTATTCTCTTCTCGCCGTGGTCGCGTATAGCAATGTCAATTGGTAACGCCATTACAACTCTACTTCAGCTTTAAAGCTGCATTCCGGAACGCCCAGGTAAGAAACGGGGTTTTCGGTTCTCAAAGAACTTTTTTTTTTTTCTCGTTCCCGCATTTATTCACACTTCTGTGCGCGCGTGTGATTGTGATATAGCCATGGCGGGTGTTCACGACCTTCTTCTACTTTGGTTCGATATCCTTGGACTTTGTCTTCCACCTCTTTTTCTTGTGAGTCTCCTCTGTTAAGAGACAAAAAAACCTTTCTGACCATTTCGTATCATTTGCATCGCATATAACAGCATGCGCTACAGCCGCATGCTCGAAGAGTCCTCATTCGCGAACCGTAAAGCGGACTACTTCTGGCTCCTCTTCCTCTCATCTCTCATGCTCCTGGGCCTATCCCCACTCTTCAACCTCCCCTTTCTCTCCTCCCCACTCGCCTACGTGCCCATCTACTTCTGGTCCCGCCGACATCCCTCAACGCCCATCTCGCTCTTTGGTCTGCTCACCATTACAGCACCTTATCTTCCCTTTGCACTCGTTGCCTTCTCTTGGGTGCTCACTGGCACGTGGCGCGCTGCGGCAAGCGATCTTGTCGGATGTGCAGTCGGCCACATAGGATGGTTCATTCGTGACGTGTGGACTCGCGAGATGGTTGGTGGACCAACAATACTTAGTGAGGCGCCAGAGCCATTGTGAGTTTTCATTCATAAACTGTGACTCAAGCCTCAACTGATCCCTTCCTGACCGTCTCAACAGAAAGCGCCTATTTGGAGACCTTTGATCTTACACCTCACCTCCCGAATCCATTCGCCGCTCGTGACAAACTGTCATAATATGAATGCAGAGCTTCTATTCGGTCCTGTAATATGCTCTTCGAGACCACCTATTGTAAAATAGAGGACGGGCAACTATAGTTTATTTTTATTCACGACCGTCGCCGTCCCGCGGTCAAACTCCCAATTTCCGATTCATGCCTCTGTGACCAACAGCAAAGCAAAGATTTAAGATACAATTCATCCTGCATATACAAGGGGAGCATGGTATCTGAGTCGCGACCTGTGTGGTTAGAGGTGAACATAAATGGTCGAAGAAAAACATAAATAAGCAAGTAGTAAGTATAGAGCGAGCATCAACGCGCTAGACTGTAGGTATGTACAACTCCTATATGACACGCTATTCAGGAAAGGAACAGCGCCAGCGCTAGAGAAGATGAGTAAGTTAGGATAGAAATGAGTACTCCGAATATTATTTGATATACACGCACGCGCACACATCGTGAGAGGTGTGGCATCTGCGCACGGTCGCCATCCCTTTTTATGCACCGTTGGCCATCTTGGCAGCTCGCAGCATCGCACTGCGGTTCTGTCGGGGCGGCATGGTTGGCGCCTGCAAGCTCATGGGGCGGCTTCCACCAATATCGGACATCCGAGAAAGCGATCGACGCGGAGAATTCACGTCGCCTTGCACGGATCCAGGACGAGAGGGTGAGCCATTCAAACTTGAAGTGGATCGCGACAGGGACGGACCGATCGGTGGTCGGACTGTACAATACAACATCGTTCAAAAAAAAACCCCCCAATGGGGGTAAGGTAACTAAGAAGAACGAGGAGAGAACGTACACTGATACGAAGAAGGGGGCGGTGTATCCTTTGACGCGCGTAGCAATGCGCTTCGGTTCGGTCTCGGAGTAACGGTGGGTGATTTGGTGCTCGAAACCGAGAATGACTCGCGCCTCTTGTGCCCTGGCACGCCATCGAAAGTCCTCGCCTGCGCCTCTTTCAACGCAGCTTTGGCCCTCTCCTCCTCAGCCGCCTTGGCCTTAGCCTGTGCCAAGGTGACGATAGGTTTCGGGCGGAAGGGCTTGGGTGGCGGTGCGCCCTCGATACGCAACGATGCGGCGCGGGTCATGCGCGGCGGCATCGACGGTGCCAGGGTGGATGCGACCGGGATGGACTCTGTGCGTTGGTGTCCGGGGACGTTTGCGAACATTTTTTTGAGGGCTTCCTTTGAGGGCGGGGTGCGAGGACTGTGGTAACGCTCGACTTTGGGGGGTGTCGCGCCGGTGCGGAGATCCGCGGCGCGTGTCGTGCGCGGCACGATGGTCGGCGAGATATGTGATAGCGGGATTTCGCGAGCTTTGAATGAAGTGCGCCGGGAGGTGCTGTTGCTGTTGGTGAAGGAGGAGCTACCTGGAGGAGAATGGTTGGTCGCCGTCGTGGTTGTAGTTGTAGTTGTGGCTGTGGTTGTGGTGCGGGGAGGACGATAAGAGGATGGAAGGGAGGACGAGAGTGAGCGGAGTGAGCCGGCGGTGAGGGCGTCGGGGTGTCCGAGTCCGAGTCCGAGTCCGTCGCTGACGGAATAGTCGTCTGGAAGGACCGAAGTCGGGAATGGCGGAGAAGAGACGAAGAGAGACGCGATCTGGATCTCAGCAGTGTCCACGTCAGGAGATCCCATAACTGCGTTCTGCTTATTGTCAACCCCGTAGAGCGCACGAAGCGAGTTGGGGGAAACTTGACGAGCAACTTGGGGATCAGCGTCGCCCATGATCGTGTTCCATACTTCGATGGCACGACGGCGTTCGAGTACGTATACCCATACCGGGCCCCTATATATATATAATTATAAATTTATGAACGCGGTCAAACGTGTCCGGTGGGTCCTGGGATGGGAACAACATAAGGCTCGGGGCTTACTCTGCAAATGAGCGTGCGTCCTCCCCAAAAAGTTCAAAAAGAGTGTCGGGATCAGTGTCCATGTCGAATTCCATCTGTCTCTCTTTCAAAATCTGCAGCGGGGGGAAGAGATCACAGTAGAATCGACTTGGCGCGGGAACGGAGTGGTTGATGACGAGAGTCGTACCTCGAACTTGGCTTCGGTGATTCGATGCTCAATCTCGAAGCGGTGGTCTACGGCATGTGGCTTAATGATCGCCACTGTCCGAGTGGCCGCGTTGATGAAGGGAGAAGTCGGGGTCGGCGTAGACGAATGGTGGGCATCGTCGCTGCTTGCAGAGATGCTGAGAAGCTTTTGGTCAGACATGGTGGGCTAGGCGAATAAGGAAAGTCGGGTGCGTCGAACGCAATAGAGAAAGCTATGTCACAGAAGCAAAATAAAAAGAACAAGCCGATCAGCCGAGCAAGTGTTTGGAGTTGGAGGAATGAGTATATGAAAAGAGAAGAGAAGGGATCACCTCGTGTCGAGTTGTCATGAGTACCCCCGACACTCCCAACTTTGATGATGTTAATATTGATCGTTGATCGGATGAGGTAAACTACACTACGGTTAATTAATGTCTCGCTTTAAATCCGGTCCACCATTTCGTCAACTTATCCACGCTGTATCGCACAGTGACAGCTGGTCCACCGCTGACTACACCCTTCAGTGTCTGGACAGTCGCAGGGTAACGCACAATGCTGCTCATCTCTGCGTTCGATAGTCAGGTCCCGATCAATCCACGTTTCAAAATTTACTCACGGTTGCGAAGAACCGATGCCAGTTGTTCGTCTCCTGCGATCCGTTTCCAGTATGCCACCTCGTCGCTTTCGAAAGCTGGGATTGAGGAATCACTCGCATAGCGCCCACGGACTCGACTCAAGAGACCCGGTGGAAGTTTCTTCAGGTGAGCGACCCGCGCAAGAGGGCTTGTGTCCTGCTGAATCGCCGATGAATCTGCAGGCCAATGCACACCTGGCAGGCCCGTGACAAGGCGGCAGTACAGCTCGCGGAATTGCGGACCCTGCTTGCGAACAATATTCCCCACCTTGCCACGATTCTCTCCCGGAAGAACCATTCTAGGATCCCCGCTGTATGAGATGCCAGCAATCGTCTCGAACAGCTGCTTCTCGCTAAACTCTGCGGGTAGTGTCAAGAGCGCCGCCCGAACTGCCGACGTCAGGTTGACTTGCTGCGTCAAGCGCACCCGGGCGTCATCCTTGATGATCCTTAATGGCTTATGCATTCGCCCAGCAAGGTAAAGCGAGTTCCAATTCAACAAGTCGGAACAGAGATTGTCCACTGAGGTGACGCCATACTTTATGGTCTATTGAAAGGCAGTTTAGATCTAATACAGCCAACGATTTAAAAAAAAATCACACGCACCCTGCCTTTTGCTTTCACAAAAGCATTGAACCATACTCCGGGTCCAAACTCCTGAACCTGGGTCACAAAAGAGGATCCTAAAGTCCGCGCGTACATGGTGTAGTGCGAAGGGTGCTGTGACATGTTGATCGAGTGGAAATGAGCAGGGTGCGTCACCGCGAAAATAAAATCAAGCATAGGGGCAGCCTTCTCGCTCTCGTACCCATCCTGCTCGAACACGCCCGACCCGTACGCAAAAGCGTATCGAATGGGCGCATCGAAATCCGCAACTATGCTTTCGAGCAACGCGCGTGTAGAATTGGGTACCGACAAAAGCTGGTTTTGGCCAAATGTCGGAGGCAGATGCGGGAGTGCTTGATGCCGGTGTGGGATGGCTGGGCGTGGCGCGGGGGATAGTCGTGTGCGCGGTGGTTTGGTAGTAGGGTGCTTTGACGGAGGCGGTGGCGGGTCTGGAATGTCGGATGATGAAGTGGGTTCTATTGATAAGGAGCGTATGGGTATTAAGGGAGATGCGATGTGACGACGGGATACATGTGAGATGGTGGACAACATGGTGAGGGTTTGTATTAGGTGAGGTGGGGAATGCGTCCGCCGCCGGCATCGTGGCTGGTCAGATCATGTCACGTGCTGTATCATGCGTGTTCTGGGAACAGCCGAACAAACATCCCATTACTCAAATACTAATTTACAGCACAATCAAATAGTCTCAGCTAAAAAATGCCCTTCCCAAGACTCCGTGTCCTCAATCGCCCTTCTTTTCTATTCCGCACGACTTCAAGAGGAGGAAGAGCAGAGCTGACACCACCTGTAATCGGACTCTCGCTCGGAAACGCCGTGCTCGGACTGGCCTTTTTCTCTGACTCACTGACTCTGAGTCCACCTGCGGTCCATCGCGCCTCAATGATAGACTTGATACTCCAAAACCAGGTTAAGATGAAAACCGGCGTGCTCAGAAGTACGTTAAGGACGGGGAATAAGTCGGGGTATCGTGCCGGTGGTCGAAATACAAACTCCAACAGGTGGAGTAGAGCGCATCCCAAATAAACCACCTACGCACCAGGGGGTTGAGTAAGCCAGCGTGGGGATGAAGGTAAAACTGCCGCACCCATGTAAACACGTCCAAAAATGTCGCTTGGCGAAGGGAAATGAATGGGTTGTGTCCGATCAACCGATTCCACAGTAGAGTAAGGGCGATATACTGTGTAGCCAGCCCATCCTTTTGTAGGAGAGGCCACATACTATAAAAAAACTTTACTATCATTGTGTGGCCTTGGGTATAGACACGCACCTAAACATCCCAACGTTATTTGCCAGCACGCCCAACTTGAACGTAGAAGAATCATGAGCAGCAGTGGAGAGAAGCAGTGTCAACGGTAGCAATGGAAGCAAGATCGTCTTCTCGTGGACTTGGAAAGAGAACAGGAAGAATGACATCGAGCTGTTGAGTAACGCAAGCAGCAGGACGGTCTGCATTACCGACGGCACTGCTTCTGTCGCCGTCGCTCTATGAAGCTTCAACCACGCACGTATAGGAGCGATGGCTGCTCCTAAAAACCCGAGGAAGGTAAGGAGGGTAGACAGACGCATGAGCGTGCTCTGCGAGGCCCAGAGCTTCCATTTTACGACCACATTGGTCGCGCACCAGAAATTGGCCACTTTGTCTTCGAATATGCCCCTATTGAACGGGAAGATACGCGTAATGGGATCCAGAATTGCCGTGATTGGTGCCAGTGGAGGCAGAAATGGAAGGAAAAGTAGAAAGAAGGTACCCGTCGTGACGACCGCGAGACGAACGAAAAGCTGTGCGCTGTTGGTGGTGAGATGGATAGACTAGGTGGGGGAGGGGGAGAGAAATACACGTACCCGTCTCTTGGGCCCAAGTAAAAGCATTTTCCGAGCAGGTACGAGCCAACTGCTGGTGCGTAATACAAGGCCATCTGCTTAAATCCCAATCCGAGAGTAAAGAAGAAGGCCCCCAGGAGGTCTCTTCCTGATGTGAAACTCGTGACAGCGAGGAGTGTGAAGCCTATAATTATGATCAGCGTGCTCCGAGCCGAGCCGAGCCATGCAAGAATGGCGGACCTAACATGACAGAATTGAACTGAAAGTGTCCAATGTCAATGAGGAGAAGCGCAGGCCATGAAAGGAGTGTGAGGAGCGCTGCGTTCTTCACCAATCATTATCAGTTAATCGCTCTCGTGAAGGGAATAACTGAGGAATACCTGTGTCCGCCGCGAACGCTCAGAGTGCCAGACACGTGTGAAGAGCCACACGGCTGGAACGTAGATCGCATAGTCCGATAGAAGGACAGTACTGCGCATATAAAGCTTGCTAGTCGGGGTCTCGATACCGCGTGATGTGTCCAGAGCAAACCAGCTCGCATCGATAAATGATCCACTATTCTTTCATGGTGAGAGGGGAGCGCAAGTATATTCGAAATCACCCACATTTTACCGCAAAGCCAGGAATGATATGCGGTCAACGGGGGGTAGTCTAAACCCCAATATTGCAGATCGTACGTATACCACTGCCGCAATGGTAAGTGGTTGGTGAGTTCCATCCAATGCCGCTGGGCCTCGTAGTCCCCAAACATGGAGGGGTACCCTCCCCTTCAGTGCGGTGGGAGGTTAAGCAGAGTCTCTAGCAAACAGGTTTGGTCAAACGTACCCGAATAGGAACCCAACCCTATGCACCAGCGCACTAATACCGACGCAAGCAGCGTGCACGGCACGACCCAATGCTTAACGCCGTTCTTATGCATCCATCGCAACCACCGACGGCCAAACCCTTGCTCCTGTAACGGTAACGGTACCTCTGGGCCTTTCCCAACCCGAGCGTCCACAACGGTATTAAAACTTGCAAATCTATAATGCTGCCTGGACCCGCGTGGAAAACCTCCACGAGTGGGCGTCGTGGGAGAGATAGCGCGCGAGGAGGAAGGGGAGGGTGTGCGTATCCAGGCGTCTGGTGTCATCTCGGGCTGTAGTGCATGGTGTCGTAGTGGCACAGGCGCGACTATCTCCGGATAGGAGTCCCTTTGCAGCAGAGGGTTAGCCTTTTTATTTGTGGATGGGTTATCACCATTGGGAACCCTACGTTGAGACGGAAGACAGAGGCCGCTCGAGGGGTGAATGAGGCCGGTGGGCATCTTTCAAGGTCCCATCCGAACGGAGGGTAGGGTGCGAGGACCTTCGCCGAAGGACCTGAGGATGAACTCGAAGAGGACGAGAATCTAATTGGTCCATGCAATATATAGCAAGACCGTAGTTGACAGAGCAGGATATGGGCACCGCTGACGATGTGTGGCAGTGCAGCGACTAATTCGGGCCGCGACCCAAAGTTGTATCATACTTATTGGTATCGAATCATACTGGTAATTATTCTACGCTTGTCAGGCTATCCTGCTCTGAAACTCCCTCGACACTCTCAGAATCCGCCACGCTGGCTTGTCCGTCAACGTCTTCGTTTCTGTGGTTCCCATTGATGTGTGGCCTGCGAAATGCTTGACTCTCTTCGGAGGTTGCTGCCCCACGAGGGGATCGAATGCTTCCATATAAAAGACCTTTAACCGGTAAAGCACTTGGGTGAGATGCATGAGATAGGTCACGGTCTCGAATCACCATTAGAGTGTACATCCGGAGTCAAGGATGGACTGCGAGTTGATCCCCGATAGGACGTTGGTGGTGATCGGAGCCGATGGTTATGATGACCATGGTCGCGGTCATGGTCATTGCCAAGATGGCGGTGGTAATGATTGCCGTCATTGATATGGACATCCAGAGAGGAGCGTGAAGAGTGCGGATGACTATCTATTCCTTCATATTCCTCTGGAATCGTGGATGATTGTGATTGGCGAGTAAGAGCGGCACCGCGGTTGAAATAAGTGTGGCTATAATCATAAGAGAGCGGCGGGGTGTATAACGGCTGTGGTTGATCATGAACATCTGAAGAGAATTCAAAGTCAAGTGGGTCCGAATCCGCTGGAACGTATAACGTCTCTCCTTCAAATTCGGCGGAGTCACGTAACTCTTGAGGCAGAGATCCAGGTTGTCGATCATCGGAAATTGGAGGGATCCGGTGCAAAAGCCCAAAGCTGAAGGGAAACATAAAGTTTTGCAGGAAAACTAAAAGCATTTTGGCATTAAACTTACCCAAAGACACAACCCAGTAACCCCTCGCCGCCCCACTGCCGATTTGGAACCAAGACTACTTCCCGAATTGTGCTGATATGGTCAGACGAGGAAAGGTCAGGAATTATAAGACATACTCAAAGTCATATGAATAGACGTAGACGCGGAGAGGCTTGTCGATATGCTTGTAAGGGTCAATAAGTGGACTACAATCACCATAAATGGCGGAACTCACGGCTTCCACGACATCATAGAAGTCACTTTCCGCTCCTAATACACCTCCAGACCACCCTATAATCCAGTCACCGTAGGGAACCAACCCAGCACTTTCGGCAGGACTCCCTTCCAGGACATCCAATACATGCCAGACGTTTTCGAGCGCGAACTCAGGTTCGCAGATTCGCATGCTGAGGCCGAGTAGCGAAGGCTGCATGCCAGGTCCTGCATCCTTGGAGGCGTTTGCTGCAAGGCTTTGCTGCGACCACATTCGCGAAGGAGTAATTTTCACAACTAGAGCAGCAATTATAGGATAGGCGTTAGATAGCTGACAGCTGTGAAATGAAGTGCCGCCACAGTACCTCGCGTTGTTTGGGATTTGCTGTTCCAGACAAGCAAGTTCAGATTCTTGCCCTCATTCTTCTCTACAATCGCCTCCAGCTCGGCGGCATCCAGCGTCCTCCGTGACGAGTGTGTGTCCCCTTCGAGGCCAACCACGTAGTCGAAGAAGGCTTCGATGTTCGTGTACGAGGCAGGTGAAGACGGTGTCACGCGCAGTACGTGCAGCGCACGCGCTGGCGGCTGCGGGTGTGAGCCTACAGACTGACCGGCACCCATTTTCGGGCTATGCTAAGCGGTGTAGAGTAAGACACAGATTCAGTTAATTCCGGTGGTGGCGTGCGTCCAATGGTTTACACGTTTACACGCGGGCCGACGTACGGGCCGGAAGACAGTACTACGAGTACAGAACTCATTCTGAGATTCTCCCGATGTCAACTTTCATACGAGATGAGATGGGACCCTCTCCATTCCCTCCGAATACCAGATTCGCTGAGACATTTTTGGCAACGAAAGACGGATTTATGGCAGTAGTGCGATCCACGACCTTGAAGAGCAATGACACACTGTTGTATAAATGAATTTACAGTTTACGTACCTTCGAAAAATGTTTTAGCCGGCTTGGAACAACCAACACGTCTGGAGGAGATGCCTCTTCCCCGTGACACAACGCAAGGTATTCAAGATGAGAAACATCAAGATTCACTTCGTGTGAGAGATCAAGAGGAGCGGGAAACAGTGGATAGAAGCTAACACGATAGTAATTAACAGAGTCCAGCAGGGAGATTATTAAGACCAACCTTCTTTGTTGCAGAATATTTCGAGCCAAACTTGCCATCATATCTGTGGCTGGTGGTTGCCCGTCCACTTCTAGTGACTCCACCTCCTCAGCCCGCAATACGAGCTGCTCCCTGCGCAGATGAAATAATACGTCCATACTAGTAACTGAAAATGTGACTCCGTTAAGGGAGAAGCGGCATGGATTTGGAAGGAGTATTATCCGCTATGATGTTTCAGTCAAAGTGGAGTCAGGACTTGAAATTGTCAAGGTTAACTCACAGGGTTAACGCGGAGACCAGAAATATCGAGGGGAGCCTGTGGATAGACGCAGTGATGGCTGATTATATCCCCCACACTAGGGACGATCAAAACCAAACTATCGGGGCAAGCTTCCAGATAGTCGTGTAAGCTCTCTGTGAACTGAGTGTGGAACAGCTCGGTAGGAGTCTGGTCGACATCGCCAGTCTTAATCTTTTCGTTGTTCGAGTCTAGGAATGGTCCAATCTAGGAGTGACGTCAGCAAAAGGTGCTTGGACACCGCAGATCACACAAACCAAGAGAACTACGCTGGGTTTCTGTGATCGTAAGCTTTTCAATAGCGATGACCACGGTTTAAACGAAAGGTCGGAATCGTGTGTGAAGGGGCCGCAGGCTATAGTCATGGAGAACGACGAATCTCGGGGTTCCTGCTTTAATCCTTCGCCCTGTAGGGTAGATTGGGTGGAGGGAAGAAGGGGAAGTAACTAGAAGAATATGAGACATAAGCGTGGACAAAGGTGACAAGTCGTCCTGACCGTCATGACCTCGGAAACTGAGAACCAGTCTCCGCTACCATTTCGCCCCTTCAGAGCAACTATTGCCCCTGGGAACAAGCTAACATTGGATTGCCCTTTGGGGCCGCACCGTATCTTGAGGTCCGGCATAAATTTCAGAGGGACACGGACGCCCGATCCCATCAATCGTGATGACTCGATATAGAGGCTAGCTTCGTTGAGCTTTCCAGAGCCAGATGACGCCTCAGCATCAAGGGCTATACGACCAACTACAACAACTTCTCCCTAATAGAACTCGATAAAGATACCATGGAAACTGTTCAAAGTGACCCACATCAGTTGAAGTCGAGGGATTCCCCAGTTCAGATAAGCCGTAATGTTGGCGGACAAGATCTGCCAGCTCGTCTATGCGATCATCTAGAGCTATTCGTGGCATTAAATTGGCTAGTTGCCTTTCTCCACAGATTGTACTTACCCTCACTTCGCTCTGAGATCTTCTCGTACATATATTTATCTGATCACAACTACTGAGAAACTGGCATGGCCGAAAAACACTGTGACGCGTACAGTTTCGCTTATCCAGAGAGGCATCTTCTATGTCGTGGCATTCGAATACGATCCTACTTGTTCCCACCTTCCCGATGCGAGGCATTATAGACGAAGATTGCAAGTTCGGAGTTGTGTCCACAAGGCCGACACCAGCAATCTTTATCCGGGCACCGAGACCAAGCATATCCATAGGAGCAGCTCTTGATTTCCGCAGGCCCAGTTCAACCTTCATAGACTGGGCAAGGGCTGCTTTCGTGCGTTCATTCCGAATAATGGACCTGATAGATGAAGAGGTATTGATATCTATAAATCGCGTTCCAATCGCATTCTGTCCAATAACGAGGGACTCCCATTTGAAGTAGAGATCGGTTGGGGATACACCAAATTTTTGGCAGATGTCAGAGCCTACGGAAGGAAGGCGTGTCATTCTGTACCGGCTAACGAAGAGATGCACCGACGCACACTGTTGGATAAAAGATTCATCGCATCCAGGGGTAGATTCAAACTGTTCCCATAGCTCTTTGGATAGAACAGTTGTGGCCGAGCTGGAAGCCATTGAAGGAGTTAACTAGTTAACGCCAGTACAGTGACGGTCCTGCATCGCGGACACGTGAAAGTGACATAACGTGTCGCGTCCGTCACAGCTCGACTACGATAATTAGTGTCTCCCAACTGACTTGGACTACTCATGCGTTCATGGCCCATACCGAAGAATCTTCTTTATCCCTCCCTACCCCCGGCTCATTCCCAGCCTTCCCATTCAACCCACCATATTCAATCCAGGTTGAACTGATGCGTCACATCTACTCTTCGATCGAGAACCGTCAAGTTTTCATTGCTGAAAGCCCTACCGGAACAGTCAGTTCATGGTCACCTCAAAGGCCTGCGGATGCCGCCTAATTTGGCATTTAGGGGAAAACTTTGAGCTTACTTTCCGCTACTCTCACATGGTTGGACGACGATAAGCATCGGGCCCGTAAAGGCGAGCTCGACGCTCTGACAAGTGACGATGGTTGGTGTTGCAATTAAACAAATGACATACTTCTGTATTTATGAGACAACACAGCCCCGGAGTGGGTCATCTCCCAGACTCGCGATAGACTTCGCAGAGAACTGGAGGCTGATGAAAGAGAGTACGAGGAACATTTAGCCGCAGCGCGGAAGCGAGAAGAGATTCAGAGAAGAAAATTCTTTGCGAGAAACGTGAAAAGACAGGTGTGCTGCCTGTGTCTTTTGTGTAATCGTAGCTAATGTGCCACAGAAACTCTCTAGTGCTGAGGAGACAGCGTCTGACGAAGATGACTCTTTCCTTCCTGATGACGATGAGGACGAGTCTCGCGGCGACGTAGAAAATGGTGTATGGTAGGTGGTGTGTTATTTGATTTCCAAAGCCATCTCAGCGACCTCTCTTCAGGAAAGGGAGACTAGGTTATGCAAACTCAACTGACCCCAAGAAAGCCGTCCACCATGTACCAAGATATTCTACGCGTCCAGAACGCATTCTCAGCTGTCTCAGATTGTACCAGAACTAGGAAAGCTTCGCCGAGAAGCCCATCGCAATATGAGTCTGTCGTCTCACAGCCATCCAACACCCAAGGGACCAGCTGGCGATGAAGGAGGGAAACGGAAGTACGAATTAACGGGCTGCAACGCGGACACTCACAATGAAAGTCCAGAAACTCGCTTTGTGAGCCTTGGTTCTCGGAAGCAGCTTTGTTTAAATGAGAAACTCAAAGCGAAAGGTGGGGACCTTGATGAGCGTTGCCGGGACCTGTTACAAGGTACAACTCAACTATCCCACTATCCCACAATGTCTGAGTGACGAGATTCACTGTGCAGCTGGAGGTGATAAGCGATGTCCATATCTACCAAAGCCAGACGCCATCGAAGACAACCGTTTGCACGAATTTCGTGACCAGATACTAGTTCGCACACTCCTCGTCTCGATTTACCTTTCTCACCCACAATGACAACCAAAGGCATCTCCAAAGGATATCGAAGATTTGATTATAGCCGGAAAGGCATCTCAGACCTGTCCGTACTTTGCCTCGCGGGATGCTATCTCGCAAGCAGAGGTACGTCCATACCCCTTTATCGTGGTTACCTGAGTGACGAAATGAAGAGCACTGCAGGTTGTCACCTTGCCTTACAACCTTTTACTTCATCGCGACGCTCGAGAAGCCCTCGGTATAGACTTGAGAAACCAAGTAATTGTCATCGACGAAGCTCACAGTGAGTATTTTAAAATGACGCCACGGAAGCCCTTACGAGTTATCAAGATCTCATATCGTCTTTACTTGCGTTATCCACTGTGACACTCCCACTTGGTACCCTCAATGTTTGCTTGGAACAGTTAACCGCGTACATATCAAGGTTCAAAAACAGATTGACTTCAAAACATATGCTTCACCTAAAGCGCCTATACCGCCTTCTTCACACGCTGAAGGGTCTGCTCTCGAATTGGCAGCAACAAACTTCAAACGCCGTGATGACAGTCGATGGCCTACTTTCAAAACTAGGCGGAAAGCTCGAAGAAATCAATTTCCTTGAGATTCAAAACTATCTCCGCAAGAGCAAGGCATGGCGGAACCCACTCATTTGTCCCTTCAGGGAGCACTTACCGATAACTAATAGCTAGCAAGGAAAATCACGACGTACACGCAAAAAGCGAGAGCGAAGTCTGAGCAAAAGGGTAGGCGACAATGGACAGCATGTTAGCACTTCGGTCAGCTAAATGTTTAATATCCCAGACTACTTTGAGATGGGAACGCCGCCGTTGTATGCAGTTCAAGAATTCATTGCTGCCCTGGCAGCGGCCACTGACGGTAAGCATACATCACCAAACTCAGAAAACAATGCAAGGAAACCTAAGGTTCTGACAGACGGGCGCATTATTTTCACTCACAAGTCTTCTTACGAGCAAAGCACACCTGAACTCCAGGTCAAATACCAGTCCTTGAATCCTGCGCCTCAATTTCGTGAGGTAGTGGATGCCTCACGTTCTGTCATCCTAGCAGGAGGGACAATGTCGCCCGTATGAACAGCTTTCGGTACTTGTTGCCGATTGATTTACTCATAAATTGATTGAAACAGATGTCAGACTACACCAGTCAACTCTTTGCGCATCTGCCGAGCTCGAGGATAGCTCTTTTCTCTTGCGATCACATCACGTCGGAATCAAACTTGCGGACGGTGGTTGTCCCTCGCGGGCCCAAGGGTGGCGAGCTCAATTTCAAGTTCTCAAATATGGAGAACCAAGACCAGGTAATTTTTACCTCTGTACGGCACTGTACACAATACTCATATCGATTTACAGTTATTAGAGCTCGGACAAATTGTGGCCAATTTTGCTAGGATCGTGCCTGGTGGGATGGTGGTCTTTCTGCCTTCCTACAAAACTCTTGAAAAGATCAAGAACCTGTGGGACGAGAAAGGAATCATGGGTTCTATACGGAATAAGAAAAAGGCACGCTCCTCCGCTCCCTGGATTCGGCCGTGTTCTTATCATCATACAGGTGTTCATGGAGTCAACAGCTGACGTCCACGAGCTACTGACGCAGTACGCGGAAGAGATCCGAAGTAATGTAAGACCCCGTAACTAGTTCCAACCTCCACCTTCATCATTGATTCCTCGTCCTCTCTCCGCTTAGCCAAAGGGTGCACTCCTGCTCGCCGTCGTCGGGGCAAAACTGTCCGAAGGATTGAACTTCTCCGACGACCTCGCCCGCATGGTGATGGTAATCGGCCTACCCTTCGCCAACCTGGGATCCGCAGAACTGCAAGAGAGGCTCAAACACGCAGACCGACTCGCCGGCAGAGAAGTAGTCATGCCGAAAAGCTCGAATTCTACGTACGCTTACGGTGCGGCAGGGAAAGAGCTATATGAAAACATGTGTATGAATTCGGTGAACCAGAGCATCGGTGAGTAATGAAAACAGTGAGATTGATGACCTGTGCTGGGTCATGGTTCATTATTATGCTGCCTGCAGGTCGCGCAATCCGTCACAAGAATGATTGGTCGATGCTGGTCCTCGTTGACACGCGCTACCAGTCCGAAAGGATTCACAGCAAGCTACCTGGGTGGATCGGCAAATCTCTCGTCATGACTCAATCGTTTGGCCAGGCCATCAAGACTGCCAGTCAATTCTTTGCCAGCAAAAGAGAAAGCTGAGCATAGCTTCTATTAAGCGTCTGAATCAATGGAATCAGTTGTTATATTTTAAGTGCTTTCTATTCGGCGGCGACATCGCAGTCTAATTGGGGAATGTACAGTCGTAGATATTTAAGGAGGGCTACTCGATATACTTACTGTACGATGACACTCATCACGGGAAATAATGACATGCCACGAATCACTGGTAACTATGCTCTACGAAACCATGGTCGTGCGGGAATAATACAGTATTCGGCAGCCGGGCCTACAAGGGCTATTGAGCACTCGGAACTTCACAATGACTTCAAGCCACTCATGGCTTATTCTGCACTGATGTGGGCCAACGTGATTACGACTCGAGAGTCTCATTGTCATCGTCCTCATGACAGTATTGGAATAGGTAGGCCAGCAGCGCGCGCTATTTGGATGGTTTTCTCTGCCTAGATCGCAGATATTCAGACGAACGAATGAGTATATCCGCTGAGTATCACCTGTTTCAACATCGGAGCGTCGATCATTTCCTTGTTGCCCTTCTCATTACTGAAGTCAATGCCAACGGCTCCTTTCTGCGTGGTATGCGCCCGTGTCATACTGTCCACAATCTTCGCAGCACGTAGAATTTCTCATGGCACGTCAGATTATTTTTCCGGAGTGAGTAAGTATGACAGGGAGAAATGATCCGTACCTTGTTCGGTCGGGACAAAAGTCTTTTGAATGACGTCAACTTGTGATGGGTGGATTGCTTGCTGAGGGATGATAAAATGTCGTGAGGTTTGCAGTGTCCGAGCTTTTGAATAGTAACGAGAAGTAGATACCTTGCCACTGAATCCTAGTCTCCGGCCGTCAGCGCACTCATCTCGTAAACATTCCAAGTCGTTGTAGTTGACGCAAACCTGCAGCAGATTAGCTACATTGAGTCAACTTCAAGAAGAGAGGTCGCAGACCATATCAATAGCTTCGAGACCAAATGCTTTTGCCACGACAGCTATTTTGGACCGAGGGTAGAGCAGCTCATGACGAGATGACGTCCGAATGACGGACGAGTCCGCACAGTCTACGAACGTCCTGGTAAGCCCAACAACCTGAAACGACTGGCTAGGGAACCGTACAATCTTCCGCCCCAAACTAGGAGAACGGATCACGGTGAACATTCTGCAGCAACCGCAAGAAGTATGAGAGGAATCACCAGGAGTGCTATAAGCTTGCCGCCCTTCTCGGGCCCATATACCGATCTCCATGCAGCAATCGTTCCAATGTTGTAGAGAGCCCTTGCACTCTCGATGCTTGCGACGAAATTGATGGTTCCCTTTGCCCGTCCAAACGCCTCCATCGCGTCCGTAACGATTTCCAGGTCCTCCACCGAATGAATTTTGGGCAGCACGAGTGTCCGAACGGCAGGAACAGTGAGCTAACAGGGGTAGCAGCAGTCTGTGTCTCTATCAATGGGGGGAGAAAAAGGAGGCCTCACGATGCTAACGATGTCACGCTCGAAAATGGGGGTATCGGGACTGTTCACGCGAACGGCGATGCGGGATGGATGTGGAAGCTGTTCTTCCGGGGTTTTCTGCATTGTAAGCGATCAGCGACGACGTACATTTTGTTGCATTGAGGAGCCTTGCCGTCAGGAACTCCATCAGTCGCTCTCTCGCATCGTTCTTTCCCTCGTCTGAAGGTGCGACGCTGTCCTCAAGATCATAAATGATGACGTCTGAACCAGTCACCAATGACTTCTGGAGCATGCGATCTGACGAGGCGGGCACTAAACCGAGCGAAAACTATGTGGTTCTTGTTGGGAGCATTTTGAGATCTTACGGACCATAGAGATAGGAACGTCGCAGTGGGATGGCTTCTGGTTGGGTTTGCTCTTGCACGATCGAATACTGGCGTGGTCGCAGTCGAGTGTGAGAAGAATAGATTGGTCTCAAGTGCCTTGGTAGTCTGAAGATAGAGTACATGACGAAAGTATATAACCCCGAGAACCTCCCATACGCTACGCTATCGCAGTCCGGTCCAGTCGAACCGATCGAATCGCTTCTTGAACCCGGCCACCCTTTCTTTATTCCGACCAAAATCCAATCGTCGAGGACGTCGCCATCGTCGGGGCTCCAGATCCAATAAATTCCCAATGATCTCTCCGGCAAAGTATCTAGCACAGATCAGCACTGCGAACCAATATGGTGGAAAATTGAAGCCTAACCTTGGAAAATCACCACCGCCTTTCTCACCCTCGTCTAATCCTTCCTCATCTCCAGCGGCATCTCCGCTGCCTTCAATCACATGCCCATAACCCTTTTCGCCCTTGTAGTCGAATTGGACCATGAAGTATGGTAAGTTGGGGACCATCATTCGTCGGAATCCACCAGGGCGAGTGGTAAAGTCAATTAGTTTTTTGTGCTGCGACCATTCCGCTTCGCTCATTAATATAGACTCCTGTATAAATTATTGAGAAATTTGGGAGGGTTAACATTTGCCAAGGGTATATACCTTGAAGTAGCCAGGGAGAATGTCGAACTGTTCCCACGGAACGGGTACACATTCAATGACGCTATGCTTCTGCCACTTGAGTGTAATGACTGTCTCATAAAAGACAACTCCTTTGTCCTCCTCAGAGTGCATCCGCATCAGGCTCTTCATAAAGTTCTGCCAAGAAATGATCAATATTGTCGACATTTCTCGGTTAACCAAGTCATTACCCGGATTTCATCCCAGACATCATCATCGCCCTCAAGCATGGTCAGGTGGTGTTGTATTGGCACAATCAAGCAGTGTCCTGGAACCAATTCCTCATGTAGTGTGCAAGAGAGATACACTCTTGTGCCCAGGGCAACCATTGGAGCCTTCGGAAGGGAATCGTCTTCACCATAACAATAAGGACATAATGCTAATGCCTTCTGCGTGCGCTTGTAGTCTGAAGTTCAGATTAGGTCTCATCAAAAGTGATAAAGGACGTTGAGCGCACCCTGGATCGCGAACTGGCGCTTCATCGCATCTGAACGCATCTTTTGTCTCCCTAACCTCTCAGCATTGTCATCCATGTAATCAAGGTTATTCTGGCGTCGTGATGATTTGGAAAGGCGTAAAGCACGAATGAGTTTTCAAAAGCTCACCACGAATCCGCCGTCTGTCATAATCGACTGCGCGAATTGCATGTCGAGATTCTTCTGGTCCGCCATTCCAGCACTAAACTTTTCCTGGCGGAGCAATTCTCCCAGCGTGGTAGTGTCGTCGTCAGCGTTGTACCTGATAATCTCCCCCGTCTTTGGATCGCGGGTCTCCACCTTTCGCAAGCAGTCAGAGATTTGGTGTTCAATTGCATACTCGACACGCACCTTCTCTTTCTTCTTTCTGTTTCCGGGTAGTACCTTACCGTCGTCTTTTCCATGTCCAACGTCGTAAAGTCGCCCGCGGGCATCCAGCGTAGGCAAAACCTCCACACGTGTCCGTGTCTGGACTCCATGCTCGTCCTTGCTGATACCATTCGCTCGTTTCATCTCCTCCTCGTATTCCTCCTCAAGCTTCTCTGCGTCTGGCCCACCGGCCAGCTTGGCGCGTAGGACCTTTGCCTGCAATCTATTCAGCGACGTTGGGGATAACGCACGCTTGCCTCCTGGTTGCAGCTGCGGTGTCATGACCGTCGGTATCGGTGTGCGCGCTTGCTCGCCGGGGGTTCCCGTTTGCGAGGGCAGGCGAAGGGAATCGAAGCGAGGACGTGCGGCGGACGACGCGCCCGTCTGTGGAGAAGGTGTGGAAGGCGCGCTTTCTCCTGGCCCACCGGGTCGTCGAAAGCTCGAACTACGTGACGAAGCACCACTCCCGCCAAGGTCGTTGAACATGAAGCCCTTCTCGCCGATCTTCTGATGGTCTGACCCTCCGCGCCGTTTTCCTTTCGTTAGTTCCCGCCCCCGCTCAACGCGCTTACCCTCGCGTCCGTCGAGGATGCGTCGCTCTTCTTTAGCCTGTTCGAATGCCTCGAGTGAGCCAAAGCGTTCGACGGCAATCTCATTCACGGATCTGTTCTCTTCTTCCGCGGTCTCATAAACACGGCGAAGACGCATCATACGCCATTGTGAACCAGGGCCACCCGGAGTTATAGGCTTGGGGCCTTGTGGCTCTGAGTATTCATTCAATGATTTTCCCTCTTTCAGTTGAGTGTTCAACTCCTTCGAACTGACATGAAGCTGGAAGACGAGGGGTTGAGCTGAGCGAGGGAAGTAAAATTAGGTAGTCACCTTGTCTGGGTTGGGCAGGTCTGGCTTTGGTTTTCTTTCCTTCTCTTTTCCCAGACTTGCGAAAAAGTCGATTCCACCTCCAAGGTTCCTGCTGCTTGCAGATGGTTCACCATAACCATCTGTGAGAGATTCATCACCCCCATCAAGTTGAGGGCGAGACGTCGTTGGAGGCACAGCAGAAGACGTCGAAGGTTCGAGCATCCAGTTGTCTCGCTTTAATGAGGACTCGGCCACAACGGCCCTGGGAGGAGACGGATCGTCAGGCTTGGACTGAGCATGCGAGGTCAACTTGAGGCTCTCCGCAGTAGGTATGTCTGCTGCAATTGGCTTCGTAGGACCATGAGATAGACCTATTTCAAAGACGTGGACTTTACTCGCCTTGTCTCCGCCCCCGTCAATGTTCTTCTCCACCCACATGTCTTCCCCGTCGAGGTCATCATCGACCACACGGACGACTGTGTCTTTCTCCTTGCGTTTCTTATGTTTCCGCCTGTCATCTGATTCCCCATGATGCTCGCGTTTCTTTGATTTATGTTTGCGTTCCTTGTGCTTGTCCTTCAAGTCGTGACTGTCCATCGTATGGCACTCACCGGCTCTGCCGGGCCGTGTAGTATGAACGGCACATGTGACTCGCGCTCGCGGATCCACTCAACTTGATGCCTTCAGAACTCGAACGCTATGTATCAGATAATGCTCTTCAGGTAGGTGCTCATGTACTTTTCGGCATATATATAATCTGAAATCACGCCATTTTAAAAGTTCTTTGGCCTTTCGGACAAAAGCATCGTCGACTTCGTGATTGCGGCAGGTGCGTGTATTCCTTGCCTTGAGTCAATCACAATCTCATCATCGTTCCTCAGCATCTTCTTCGAAAACAACCGATACTCTCTTCTCATCGCTTCATGCTGCTGGTCTTCCAGATAGTCCCGCTGCTCATGCCTTCATCAACCATGTCCACCAGCAAGCCCCCCGGAAACGGAAGCACGGACACACTGATGTCGCTGCGCGCAAGCAGGCAGAAAAGGATGCCAAGGCCCTGCGTAACCAACAGTTCTCTTTCGTCATGGATGATGACCCTGGGCCGAGCGGTGTCACAGAGTTAAGGAAGGACAAGTCAAAGGCGTCGGGGAAGGACAAGCGCGATCGAGAGAGACATACCCGGAGACGAGAAGCAGACGCGCGGGAGTGGGAGAGTGATGAGGAGGACAAGGCGCGGAAACGCTGGAAAGCGGACGAGGAAGCTGACAGACCTGCGACCCCCGACGAGGCTGAAGAGGAGTTCCCTGAAGACGAACCCGAACGGCGCGAACGTGAACGCGAGAAGGATCTGCGAGAACGAGACGAGTTTTCCGAGCGCGTTAGGCAGCGTGATAAAGACAAGACCAAGAAAGTCATTGAAGACCATTCGTCCAAAACCTCGGGTGCCGCAGCGGAAGCTGCTCTACGGCGACAACTTGCAGATGACTCGGTTGCACGCACCCTCGCCATGCCTTCCCTGCGCGAGCACTCCCGTCAGGAGTATCTCACAAAGCGTGAGCTCCAGCAGGTTGACCTCCTTCGGCAAGAGATCGCGGATGACGAAGCCCTCTTCCGTGGCATGCCCATCTCCAAGCGCGAGCAACGCGAGCTCGATCGCAAGAAAGAGGTCCTTCGGCTCGTCGAGGAACGCCTTAAAATTGACGACAAGTGGGATGGATACATGCTTCCGGAGGATTACATTACCGAGCAGGGCAAGATTGACAAGAAACGCAAAGAGAACGTTCTATACCAACGGTATGAGGAAGCGAAGCCCAAGGACGACCAGTTCGTGACTGACGTCGATCAGTGGGAGGCCAGTCAAACTAAACATAGCACGTTCAAAACTGGCGCTTTGGACAAGCCCGAACTCGCGGACGATTATGAATATGTGTTCGACGAAAGCCAGACGATAAAGTTTGTTATGGACCGTACCATGGCTGGCGAAGGGCGCTTAAGTGCCAAAGGATAAATTGCTTCAACAACAGATTGAGGAAGCTGAGGCTCGCGGTGAGTGATTCTTTGATGGGTATTTAACAATCCTCTTCATGTCCTGTCTTCCAACCTACCAAAGCCAAGTCCATCGAGGAGACCCGCAAATCCCTACCCATATACCAATTCCGAGAGCAAATCCTACAGGCTATTCATGACCACCAAGTCTTAATCGTGGTTGCTGAGACTGGATCTGGCAAAACGACCCAACTCCCCAATACCTGCACGAGGCAGGTTACACAGCGGTGGTATGAAGGTGGGGTGTACACAGCCCCGTCGTGTAGCCGCAATGTCTGTTGCTGCCCGTGTTGCGGACGAGATGGGCACCAAGGTCGGGTACGAAGTCGGCTATTCAATCCGATTTGAAGACGCAACGAGTGACAAAACCGTCCTCAAATACATGACTGATGGCATGCTGTTGCGGGAGTTCTTGACAGAACCTGACTTAGCTGGCTACTCTGCGCTTATCATTGACGAGGCGCATGAGCGGACGCTGAGCACAGATATTCTTTTTGCACTAGTCAAGGTGTGTTCCGTTCTACAAATCATTTATAATGTGACTCCTGACTCCCAAACCAAGGATATCGCACGCTTCCGGCCTGAACTAAAGCTTCTTATCTCTAGTGCAACGATGGACGCTGAGAAATTCAGCGAATATTTCGACAATGCGCCGATTTTCTACGGTGAGTTCATGGTCACGTCTGGAGCGCTCCTTGCCGCTTAATATCGCCTGACAGTTCCCGGTCGTCGCTACCCTGTCGATATTCATTATACGCCTCAACCCGAAGCTAATTACCTCCATGCGGCCATCACTACGGTCTTCCAGATTCACACGACACAACCCAAAGGCGACATCCTCGTCTTCTTAACTGTGGGTGTCTTCGTACTGGTAGCTTTTGATGTAGCTTACTTTGTCTTCTTTAGGGGCAAGACGAGATCGAAGCAGCGCAGGAGAATCTGACAGAAACTGCACGGGCCTTGGGCAACAAAGTAGCCGAGCTGATTGTCTGCCCTATATACGCCAACTTGCCAAGTGACATGCAAGCCAAGATATTCGAACCGACCCCGGAAGGCGCACGAAAGGTCGTGCTCGCGACGAATATTGCGGAGACGTCTATTACAATCGATGGCGTTGTATTCGTCATTGATCCAGGTTTCGTCAAGCAAAATTCATATAATCCGAGAACAGGGATGTCCAGTCTTGTCGTTGTTCCGGTAGGCCGTATATTCCCCTGTTCCAGTTTTTTTAGCGCTAATTTGTCTGCCGTAGTGTTCTCGTGCTTCCGCCAACCAACGTGCTGGCAGAGCCGGTCGTGTAGGGCCCGGGAAAGCATTCCGTCTATATACCAAATGGGCATATAATAACGAGTTGGAGGCAAATACGGTCCCAGAGATCCAGCGGACAAATCTTGGCATGGTCGTACTGGTACTGAAATCGCTCGGTATCAACGACCTCATTGGATTCGAGTTCATGGATCCTCCGCCTGGGGAGACGCTCATGCGTGCGCTAGAGTTACTCTACGCTCTGGGTGCGCTTAATGATCGCGGCGAGCTTACAAAGCTAGGACGACGCATGGCCGAGTTTCCAGTCGACCCTATGCTGTCCAAAACAATCATTGCGAGCGAGGACTACTCCTGCACCGACGAGATCCTCACCATCGTCTCCATGCTTTCAGAATCAGCCACCCTATTCTACAGGCCAAAGGATAAGAAGTTACACGCAGATCAAGCCCGGCAGAACTTTGTTCGAGCTGGCGGAGATCACTTTACGTTGCTTAACGTCTGGGAACAATGGGCGGATACCAACTACTCGCAACAGTTTTGCTACGAACAGTTCTTACAGTACAAGAGCCTATGTCGTGCACGCGACATCCGGGATCAACTCGCAGGTCTCTGTGAGCGTGTTGAGGTTGTTGTCGAGAGCAACCCAAATTCGAACGATATCACGCCGATCCAAAAAGCCCTCACCGCTGGTTACTTCTACAATGTAGCACAACTACAGAAGAGTGGCGACTCGTATCGAACACTCAAGACGAATCAAACGGTGTATATACACCCGTCATCGAGTTTATTCCAGCATCAGCCCCCGATAAAGGCATTGTTGTATTACGAACTGGTCATGACGTCCAAGTCGTACGTCCGCCAAGCCATGGAGATTAAATCAGCATGGTTGCTTGAAGGTCCGCTTCTAGTACATATTTTGCTATTTAAATTGGCTGATGTTTTTGTCCCTCCAGTCGCTCCTCATTACTTCAAGCCAGCAGACCTCGAACAACTGTCGAAGGGAGACAAGAAAATGCCAAAGACAGTTGGAGCGGCACCTTTGAATGCTTCATAACATTATGACTGTTTCCGTTCGGGTTTTCCATGTACTTTTTCCCTGTTCTAACAATTTCATTCGCAATGCATTTCCGAGACAGACCGCTTGCAGACATCGCAGCACTCTTATGGTTTATGGCATTGTCCCAGAAGCAGTCCATGATGCGGCCGTCGGGAAATCCAGCCTATTATGGACATGCAGATTCCCAAAGTAATCTCAGCCCGCCGAAAGAATGTTCTCTAGCATCAATGACCTCAATAACGAGGCCACCCTGGAACTATGTTTCAACTGACCCCAACACACGGAACTGAGCAAGGAAAGATGAATGGCGCAACATTTTGGGATGCCGTGGCCGCGACTCTGGAGCACGATCTAAAATCGGACAACGAGTTGAGTCAATCGCCCAAACGATATGCATGAACCGAGACCGGCGAATCATGCACTTTCCCTCCGGAGGGGAATTGAATCATGGCAAGCCGGCTAAGTTGCCAGATGGAACGTATACAAGCCAAGCCGATGTCAGGCCTGGCCTGACCTGACCTGATCACACGACAGAACGGAGAACCCCCATTATCGATTGACACCTTGCACGCCACAGCATCGTGACTGTGATCTTGTACGTCTTACCACTTACACCTTCTATGATTCCTGTCTCGGGTGTAGAATTTCTTCCAAGCAGATAATCATCTTCCTGGGCCTGGAATTTGTTGTGGAGTGCATGTCAAGAGCGGTCCGAAGTAGGACCTCCGAATACCGTAAGTCAGGGAGGGAATGATACGCTTTTGGTGTCATGGTACCTTGTGACTCCCATCGGTTGAGCTCACTGATATGTTCATCTCCGCATATCCGGTGTGCCACTACTAGTACACTGGACCCGCCGCGGCGTGGAAGCGCCAACCAACAAGGAATTGTGTACTACAGTATCAAGTTGCCGAGCGACAAGAACTGATGTGGTCTTTGACCCTGACAGGGACGTACATGACATACGTGATCATTCAACCCAGACCAGTGTGATCCGGTGCGCGGCCGAATCGCGAGACGTGCTAGTACGAGGAGAACTTGGAAGCTGTCATGTCAACTTATGATGACGTTGAGTGTTTTGGTCTCACGTCTACTTCGTCTGATTGCTTGCAAAAGTGGTTACTGTATCATTGCTAGGCCTTTGATAGCCTGGACGAGGGAAAATTACCTGACTTTTGATCGAATCATAGCGCCCATCACATCATTGCGTCTCGATTATCAATCATAACCGCCGGCGCCCTGACTTGGAGATTTAATTTAACTGTCTTTCTACCCAGGCCACATAGGCCAAGACAGCCATCGGCGGTGATCTCTGCACAGCGGAAGCCAAGTCTACCGCCCCGCATGGAATACTGGTATCAAGAAGACTGGAATACGCAGACCCCATCAAATCCCATGCATCATTATGTCATGCTCAATAGAATCGGACGATATAGAAGTAGTAAGTGTGAGAGCTGGCAGCGGCAATCATCCTAGAGATAATATCAGGGTTGCGGTGTGAGGCGATGCCTGCTTCACTGGCCCGTGATGACGGCCGTAACTTTTGTCGAGCGAGATGCCCGACAATATCCCCACTCTTACAGCGAATACTAGGAGATGGGCTGAGAATCACTAACATGTTTGACGACTTGATGATATATCAGTGGACGATGATGGTTACCGGCGACATCGGTGCAATCATTTTTTGCCTGTTTATTTTCGATCCCGCTATATGTTGGGCCTCAGAGATGATAACGAGGACAGAATCTTAATTGTGGGAAGGCTTTAAGGCGAAGGTAACTAGTTGCTAACGGCGCGTACGGGAGGTACATTGACCAGTCCAACTGAAAAATCATACACTTTAGAATGCCTAATACATCCATATCTACAACTTATTTCCTGCTCCCGTTTCGGGGTCCGAGATAACTTGAACTTGAGCCTAAGAAAATGATGAATAAATAAATTTGGATGGTTTAAGTGGGATCTATGCGGAGCTACCGTACTTTATCAAATGCGTATCTGCCTTTGATTTCGAATTTGGAAGTGGGGTTGGGATAAACCCTGAGACCGGACGGCAAGAGATTATTGGACCGGGGTCACGCAATGAAATTAATGAAATGGGAAAAAGGACTAACCAGGCAATGTCCTTCACGAGCTTTCCATTGACCTTTGCGCTGTAATATGATGCATGCCTAGAAGGGCCATGAGTAACAATGCCATAGAAAAGGAGAGACCATATACCCTTTATAAGCACAAGTATAACTGATGAATGGAAATCAGTATGGTGAATGTAGCATAGCACACTGACATGCTGCCATCGGCTGGCAATCTTACGTAGTATCGGAGATGGGCAGATCGACCTTGATGGCCTCAGGAGGGAAGTAATGGTTACCCTCGATGAATACGGTTTCAGAGGACTCGGCCACAACGGTGTTGTCAATAATTGCTTTCACCATAGTAGAGCGATGTTAGGATATGTAGTAGGTGTGTCAGAGCAGTGTGAAAAGGCGCACAAAGATTCCAAAAGGATATGCCATCATGATTACTGTAATGCCTTGATTACACGTGATGGAATGTTGACATGGATTCTGTGCGAATTGAGGCAGCCGCCATGCCATATTATAGACGAGCAGTCAAGTGACAATTTTTCTGGACAACATGTCAGGTGAAGTCGAGCCTCGTTTTGATGTCTAGCAGAGGTGTTAATGGTATTCGGATTACCGCCCTTGGTGGAATTCACATTCTCGGACAAAAGCGGGGTGTACACGTGATGACCGAGTGTGTGAGTATCTCCGCTGGCTGATCGAATCTACCTGACCGTACACCAGAGCGTTGAGCGTGCTCTGGCCTCGCAGGCCCTTCTACGCACTTCCTTTATTGATCTGACCATACGACCTGGTCCCCGCTTCTGCGGGGGAGAGCTATGCAATCAACGCGAAAGAAATGGACCGCTAATAGCATGATAGGTCCGCTTACTCCGGTCGTATCCCTCTCAGTCGCTCACCGATGAGACCCTCGCAGCTGGCGCGGGCGGTGGTCTCGCTGCGAGTATTGCGACCTGTCCTCTCGACGTTGTCAAGACAAAGCTCCAGGCGCAGCGAGCGACACTCGGCCAAGCGGACTATCTCGGCATATCCGGTCAGTAAAACCCGCTTTTCATTATTACAATGTGTTGTCCCTAGTCCTAATTCAGTCGCACTCCCTTCCCCATTCAACGGTCCATACCTTTCACCAACTTGTCCTTTCCCGAAAAAAAAAAATAATTTCGCCCTTTATTTTTTGGTTTGTTGTCGGTGGCACATGCATGCCGACCGGTGTTGTTCTCCCAACGAACAGCCACTTTTCGCAACATCATCCTGCACGATGGCTTGCGTGGACTTTACCGCGGTCTCGGGCCGACCATCCTCGGCTATCTTCCGACGTGGGCCATCTACTTCGCCGTGTATGACGGGATCAAAACCCGCTTCGGAGAATTGCCACTGGGCATCGATACGCTGGTCGCAAAGTCCGAACGGCTCTATCCCGCACCGTCCGCTAAGGGTTATCAACCGATCGTACGCGAGCATCCGTGGTCCCTTCACATTCTCTCGGCCATGGCCGCAGGCGCAACCAGCACCATTTGTACCAATCCGCTCTGGGTCATCAAAACGCGCTTCATGGTGCGTTTTTTTTTTTTCATTTCCGGTTTCACAGCCTTATCCGTCTTTTCTCCATCGACCTTGGATCCCCGATCAATGATATTTAGACGCAATCACGTGACGAGAGGCGATATCGACATACGCTAGACGCCGCCATCACCATCTACCGCAGCGAAGGCATCCGCGCATTCTACCGCGGGCTTGTACCCAGCCTTCTAGGCATCGCCCACGTCGCAGTGCAATTCCCACTATACGAGCAACTCAAGATCATGGCGCGTAAGTTACGCCCTTTTTTAACTCTTCCCCCCCAATAAGAGTTACCCCTGCGCGTGAGATAATTACGTATTACTTCCCTCTACCGTTGAACAGAACGGCATAGCCACGATCGGCCAATACCGGCGCATACGATTCTCTTTTGCTCCGCGGTTGCAAAGATGACGGCCTCGGTGGCGACATACCCACACGAGGTAGTACGAACGCGCTTGCAGACACAGCGCCGACTCTTGCTGCCCTCCGAGTCAGGCGTGCCGCGCAAGCGATCGGGTATCGTAAACACCACAAGGAAACTAATACACTTTGAGGGATGGCGCGGTCTCTACAAGGGTCTATCGGTCAATCTTATCCGCACCGTACCAAACAGTGCCGTGACGATGTTGACGTGCGTATTTGTGTTGCTTAATTGCCCCGTGTGGCCCAAGTAATGATGTATCATTCGATTCCCCCCCTCTCTCCCACACAGATACGAATTGTTGATGCGCCAACTCTCTGTACGAAGGAGATAACATCAAATTTATGGGTGACCCCTACACCTTCACCTTCACCCATCACGCTCACATTCGCACCGCCCCACCCCCGCCCTCGAAACCTTCTTCAGCGCGGGCGTTTACTTTGACGGACGCCACAAACTCCATATATTGGAAGCAATATGACCTATATACATATCCGCAGCAGCTTGCATGTACTATTTTACGTTCCTTATTTTTTATCCTCTTTCTTCCTTCGGCTTTCTCACACGCAGACCCCTCAATGTCATCGTGCATGCTAACGTTAGACATATAGCTAAGCAGCGATGTTTTCTCTCCATACCAAATGAAATTATATATATATCGACAAGTAAATTTTTTTTCCCCTTCGCTCTCGGACTGCCTTGTGTGAAACTGAAATGGTACCTCTTCCTCCGTTTTTCCTCAAATAATACTAGTAATCGGCCAAAGATTACCGCCTGTCACTTGACGCGGCTGCGAACCGAACTATTATCCGTCCTCGTGTGGCGGCGTCACCCGTCACTTCGGATACTGATCGATGGATTCGTCATCGTGGGATATATTTGTGTGAAAATGATACAAAGGCCAACATGATCTGGACACACTGTTCCGTCGCAGCTTTGCAGGTAGGAGAGAAGAAAGGGGATAGGGAGAAAAAAAGCGGTGAAGGTGATTCCATCACTGTGAGTCTGATGCATAAGGTATGTTGGTGGTGGGAAGAAAGACCAGAGGTAGTTAGAAGTAAGGAAGGAGAATAAAATATTTAAAAAAGTTGCGAAAAAATGAGGACGCAATGGCCATGGACAATGTATGGATGAATAGCAGGTCTGGGCATTCGAAACACAAACGATCGAAAAAGTTTCAATGGCCAAAACGGACCCAATAGGTGAAAGGTACAAACGCAAAACCCGCGGAGGAATTCAACCTCATGGGCAACAGCTCAACGATCACTGAGAACGGGCGGCTATCAATCGGTCCCCAGTGTCGCGCTGTGGCGCCGTACCAACCCTACATCGCCGTGGACGCTGAATACGCTTGAGTGCACAACCCTCGAGCAAGACCTCGGCAAAGGGGAAGAGCGGGCGGTTTTAGGGGGGAGGGGCAGGGGAAGGAAGTAAGAGGTAAAGTGAGAAGGGTGTGCACGTAATAAACAATACAATTTTAACGAAAGTGCGGCGCTCACGACTGGAGTTGCGAGCGAGTTGGGGTATATATGTGTCATGGGGGCGTGAAGCAGAGTGCACCTGTGCAGGTGAAAAATGAAAGCCCGAGTTAGTGCAGAAGGCGAAACGGAGCTCTCGTATGCGCCAAGCAGGGAAGGGGCAGAGTAGCTAGAGTAATCGAAACTATAGGAGACTAAATATAGAGTCGAAAGCAGCTCTTCGAAGTCGAGAACTGTTCAACAACTAAAATAAAGAGGCTCTGCCACTGAAGGCTGTGCCAGTGCGGGATAACCGAAAAACGTGAACCGCAGAGCGAATGGGCGAAAAGGTGGTTAATGATCAATGATCATGGAGTCGAAGATAGTGCGCATAAAAAATAACACTGATTGCCGAAGAAGGGTAGAATATTTGCACAGAGCATACAACGTCCTCTTAGACCCTGAAAGAGAAGCGAAACGGGAAAGCCAGACAACAGAAGGGGGTCAGCGAGGCGCATCGCTGACCGTCTCTTCTCGTTCACTAAGTGTCTCCACCCGTACGCCGCGTGAAGAGCCGACACTCCGGATATCTCGCCCCTCTTCTGCAAGTTCACGACTGAGTAACCGGTGTTCTTTCTGCTCTTGAGCTTCTGGGCTATCACCCTCTTCGATCGTACGGCCAACAAAGTCCGGCTTTCGTAGCGCCTTGCGAAATGCATCTGCCATGATCGCCGCATCAGCACCTGAGAATGGTGTCTCTGTCGAGTGGGAATGAGAGATCATTGAAGAGCCATCATTCGGAGAGGACAGAGATGCTGGTCGTAGAGCAGGTGCTTGCTCCATCATAGGTGATTGCGGTGCAGCACCTGGGCCTGTGATCATGGGGGAGGCAGAACCGATCGAACCACGCCGTGAAGGGTGAGCACTTTCGTTGCGCCTTGCCCGACGCACGAGGAGGAAGCCAAGAACAATTAAAGCGCTGATAGCAAAGAAGCCAAGGACAGTTATGACGGATATCGCCCAGTGGGGAAAGTCGGAGTGTGAGCTGGACTGTAAGCTCCCAGGGGTCGCAGTGGCAAGGAATCTTGAGCTAGAGGCGGCAGCGGCTGATGCGGAAGCGGCTGATGCTAAAGATGCTGAAGCAGCAGCTGCAACAGCAGATGACGAGGATGCCATGGACGACGTCATAGAGTCGGCATATGTTGTCTCTGCGGGGCATTGGTCTATTCGAGGGCGGAACGCACGGACAAGGACAACACTTACGAATTGCACTGAACGTTGCTTGGGGGGTGTCGGTGCCGTCCAACGTCTTGTCTGCACGAGTTATTATCCAATAAAAAGGATATGTGATTGAGGTTCCATTGTAGTTGACCCCTCCGTCTGGAAACCACGAGTCATTGACCTGCTTCGCTATTGAACCGGCACGACCGAAAGGGTTGGTCTGATTCGTGACGCGCAGCACTTCAGTGCCCGAATCTGCGTGGAAAAGGTATATGTTGACTAGGTTGGTCTGGGTCAAAGCAGGAAGGCGGCTGTTCCCTAGAGATGGTAACGGTACATGAACACCAAGAATGAGACGGGATGGGGATGGCACGCACATACGAAGGTCGCCCAATCGTGCTGAGGGACGACTGTGTCAGAGGTGGGAAAACAAGATATTACCGAGTTTGAAGAGTAAAACTGGCATTGTTGGAGAGCATTAGCTGAAGGGCAATGTGGTGTTGATCAGATCACGTCGAACGGAGAAACGCAACGAAAATGTGATGGGGAATAAATAAGTGGAATAGCAGGCGGGAGAAGAGAACATTCTTGGCGCGAGGAAAAGGCATATCAACGGAAGGGAGAGAAAAACATACCGACGCCGGATTGATTAAAGACGTCCTGCCTTGCAGAAAGACGGCGATGTTCGAGCGGGGAAGGAGACCTGCGATAGCGGGGCTGGGAGGGCGGTTGAGTCTGTTCAGGCCATGGAGAGTCGTCCGAGGAAGATGGCGATGTCATTAGGACAGACAAAAGTCGGAGGAAATATTATGAGGAAGTTGTGGGCGGAGGCGAAATGGGAGCGGGGAGTGAGAAATGAGATGGACAATTAGAGAAGTGAGGAAGTGAGGGGGTGGAGTAAGGCACAACGGTCGAGAGGCACGGGTTTGACACCAATTGGCATTATCCGGAGGGGTAACCGAGAGCCGAGAGGCCGACCAAGAGCAGCCAGTGGTGGAGAGGAGGATGGAGGACAGAAGAGACCGAGTGAGCGACACGAGAAAAAGAGAACAGTGACGGCGTTGAGGCGTTTTTAGAGACAGCCAACGGGAGAGAGAGGACAGCAACCACGACTCGCAATTATAAAAATAATTTCCAGATAACATAATTATTTTTTTAGGGTACCGCATGACTTCGCCTTCTTTCACTCCCCTTTTTGGTGGCTTAGATAAGCCATCCATCTCCACCCATCAGCACGTTCTCCCATTCGTCGCTTGGCCCTTTATCAAATTTCCGAACTGAGACCACGATCCCATCGCCTATCCGCGCCCATGTCGTCTCATCGTCTGCATACATGTGCACACATCCCGGGTCTCCCCATTCAAATCGTGCCTTTTCTTCCCGTGCTACTTCCGTGTCCACACGCAGCAGCCATATGCTTGTGTATGACCCAAAGAAGAGCGCTGTCGTCTGCGGTACTCGCCACCCCGCAGAGAGGTGGATGAACCCATCTTGTCTGTCCAACGGTGTAAGCGGGAGGGTGTGTGGCAGCGGGTTTGGGGGTTCCTCGCTGAGGATTTTGTAGACGTAGCGCGGGAAACGGAGATCGGTGGTCGCGGTACTAGTCATGTTCATGTTGTGAAAGAACCGGTCCGGCCGGGAAGGAACCTCAGACAATGGCAGCGATCCCACCGCCTCGGGAGTACACCATCCTGCTCAGTCACCTTCACAGGCCCTCTTCCTCTCTTCCTCTTTCAACCCACCAGTCACTCATCTCCCATTTTCTCGCCCACACCCCGACACCCACCCCACTCACCGCAACCGTCGTTTCCTCCCTCCTCTTCCGTCCGTTTTCTCATGCCAAGCTTGTCACCCTCGTCACCGCTTTCAGACATGCCGTCCACCTCAGGCTAAAGGCCCTACAGGACGAGGAAACAACCTTATTCACCAGAGGCATACGGCCCAGGATGGCCGAATGGGTCCGTAGTTTGGTCAAGGGCTTTAAAGGTGGTCAAGCCGTCATTCGATTCGTCTCCGCGGGGGGTATCCTTCTTGGCCTCGGCGATTTGAAAGAAAAATTGGGCGCCGATCCTGGAAGTGGGAGCGTGAGAGCCAAGACAGAGGATGAACTTATCGTTGCTCTCACAGAAATTATGGAGCTCTACGGCGCGCCCAAAGATAGTGCCTGGGAGAAGGAGTTTCAGCCAGACACTGAACATGGAGAATGTAAGTAACGCGTGCTCACATTCCCACCGCGTTCCTGGACTAACTCAGGCCAGTGGATGCCCTTTCTCTCTCTTTGGTGTTTGCTGCCCAATTCCTGCCGCATGTTTTCTCGGAACGCATTAAGGTCTTGCCACTCTCCGTGGGTTTCCATGACCATGTGCATTTTCTATAGTTAATTTATGCTGTTGCAGGTTCTCTCCTCCCATTTGATGGCTACAATCGAGACTACGTTCGCCTCGGGCTCCTTTCTTAGCTTACTTCCGTCATCGTGTAGCATCACGACCAACGGACAGCTCTCACTGACAGAACCTGCTGGACCAATGCAGCCCTCCTTCCCGTATGATGGACCAGGGCCTTGGAGACAATCCGCTCCATTGTCTAGCACACTCAAAGTCTTGATAGGGTCCCCACTTTTCTCTGCTGTTCCCTCATTTGCCTCCATAACTGCGAGAATTCTTCCACTGCTGACAGAGTCTTCCCCGCTGGATGGTTGGAGCACTTTGGAGGCAGTCGTCACGCGTCTTGGTCAATTTGCCAGCAACGTAGAGAACAATTGGGCACAAAGCGCACTAGCTCGCATCGAAAATGAGGATGATATCGGTATGTCTTCGCCTAACTCCGTGCTGCTCCTTGTAATTCACACGGGCATTGCAGCATCCGATTCACGCGAGGTTGCTACGAATATCTGGACAGTTCTTAAAACGCTTCTATTCACGACGATTATGCTCTTACAATCCGTTCTTTCCACTATCACTTATTCTCACCCCGTGGCTTCCGCTGTAACTCCCCCCACACATCTTCCCACCCACTCGTCGTTGGCTCTATCGATTCTTCGCACGCTTTCTCACCTGTCGTTTGTGATCACCAAGTTCGGCGGGGTCACGTCGACGAGCAGCGCCGGCTTCGCGGAGTTGAAGCGGGTGTTTTATACGGCGTTGGATGTGTTAAGTAGCGACGTCGAGGCGAGTGAAACATTTGTTAAGGCTTTAAGTCTACACGGTTAGTCCACGTGGCTTTACTATGGCACGTTCACTGATCTATCTGTTTAAAAGTCGCTACAAGCTCCAGTACGGGCGAACGTCCAGCGGATCCTCTCACGCGTGCTCGTCAAGCGTTTAATCTGGCATGCGTCGAACAACTCGTCCCCTTGCTCAGCCTCGACATGATCGAATATTGTGTCTTCCCCTTGTGTCTTCCGTACGTACGCTCAAGCCGTCCTGTTCACTCCTTGTTCTGATTCGTTTGCTCGTGAAGGCATCTAAATGATGCGTCTCACCGGGAAACGTATGAGTCGGCGCACTCGACCATCCTGGCAATATTCGCTGCGCAGCTAGGTTCGGCTGCGTCGACCGAGGACCAAGGTGTGGGCGTTGGACGACCAACATTCGTAGAGAAGATCGTACCGTTTTACATGCAGTGTCTCCTTGACGTACGTCCTGTCATGATGTTTTATTTTTCCGTCGGTCATTGAGAAAGTACAATATATACAGAACTCAGTCGACGGAAGGCTCACCACCCCACAGCTGCGCATCACGTATAATGCACTCACGAGCAGTGCGAGTGGAAATGCACCGGCGATGGGCCGGCTTTGCCTTTCCTCTCTCGTCTTATTGTTGACGAGTCTTTCGGAAGCAGGCGATGCGCAAAGGCGACACCGGCTGCGCCTCGTTTTGGTGTCGACTTTGTCTGCACTACCGGCTGTGGTATTGCCAGACGGCCTGAATGCGGTGTCGGACGCAATTCGGGATTCGAAGGATGATGAGCGGTGGGAGCTAGTGAGGGAGGTATTCAAGGAGATCATGGAGAATATGGGAGATCGGGAGAAGGAATATTGTTTGCGATGGTGGGAGGAGCAGCGCGACGCGTTAGAAGGGAGTATCGAGGTGAAGAATGACAAAGAAAAGCGGATCAGGGAGGCGTCATCAGTTCCGAGTCGGTTGTAGATGGACGCGTCACCCTGTATTTATTCACCACCTCTTCTGCAACACTCTTCCTCTCCATAACTGACATGCCCTCCCCTGTAAAACTATACGTCTATGATCTCAGCAATGGCATGGTCAGAGCGATGTCCATGCAGGTTGTTGGAAGGCAGATTGACGGTATATGGTAAGTTTTGTTCATATGTAATTAAACGAGTTTCTGACGCGTCGCTCCTAGGCATACCTCCGTCGTCGTCTTCAACAAGGAAATATTCTATGGACCAGGTATTGTAATCACCGCGCCTGGACAGTCGCATGTGTGTTCTCTCTACTATCTCGATTCATATCACGCGAGGCTAACATCCAGTCAGCATGGACAACCATTAAAGGTTATAGACATAGGCGAGACTGCTCTGGATGAGCAGATTTTTGAAGAATACCTTGCGGAGATGAGGGATCACTATACAGCTGACAAGGTATACTTTATGGTTTGTCTTACCAAGGCCGTTTCAACGCTCACCTCATCCCGTAGTATCATATCTTGGGTAATGACGATCAGCATGCAAATATGTGGACTGCAGCTCGCTCATGATGATCAATCCCGTGTATAGACTTCAACTGCAACTCTTTCACGAACGATTGCATCGGGTTTTTGACAGGAGGATCTATCCCCCCATGGATCAAAGGCGCGTTTCTCTCTTGCCGCCTTTCCCCCCGTCTCATGTAGACTACAATCGCTAAATGATATTTACATGATTAGATTTACCCTCTGACTTCCTTTCGACTCCTTTCGGCGCAGCGCTGCGTCCTACGATAGACGCCATGTTCGGCCATCGGACAGGTCCAACAGGTCCAACGACCACAACAACCCCACCAACCCAAGCCCAACAATCAATCACAACTCCTTCCACCTCCCTTCTACAATCCGTCTCCAACCGTGCTACAGGTTCATCGCCAGCGGTATCTGCGGCCGCGCCTGACTCGGGCTACAGCACGCCCTCGACGAGTGGCGCTGCCGGCGCCGCATTAAGCACCAACAGTATCCACCCCTCGACGAACCCATCATCGTTCCGTAGCCTGTTGAGCACCCATCGCGCCGTTGTTGCTATGTTTACTTCTGCGACGTGCCCACCATGTAGGATGATCGAGCCTGTATTCGAGGAACTCGCACGGTCGAAGAACTTGACGACGGGCAGAGCCCAGGCTGAGGGCCAGATCGCGTTTGTTAAGGTTGATTTGGGCGTTGGGATGGGTTCGATGGTCGCGCGTGAATATGGTGTCACTGCGACGCCGACCTTTGGCTTTTTCTTGGATGGGAAGAAGGTACGTGCGACCTGGTCACCTTATCGACTGTTCCGTCTGTGAGCTGAGGAGTGCTGGCGCGTAGATTCACGAACTGAAGGGCGTGAACGCGCCGGAATTGCGTACGCAGGTCGACCTTCTTTTGTATCAGGCATTCCCTCGTAGGTTGCTTTTTTGGTTGTGCGAGCAGCGAGCGACAGTCTTGATGAATTTTTACAGCCCACCCGCACGCGTCATTGGACCTCCCGTCTGTTTCCTCCGTCTCGACCGAACCTATCTTGTTCAAACAAGTGCCAGCTCTTGACACGGTGCATGATAAACTCGTGTCTTTCGTAGATGGCGTGCCCTCACTGGCAAGCTCTGCCAAGATCAAGGACGACCTGGCGCAGGAGGTATTTCCCTGGCTTAAGCAGCGCTACGTACAGAAATCGAAAGCTCCAACTAGCTCTGCAGTAGTCGCTGCCTTCGGGCGGACAATTGCAGCATTAGTGGCAGATCTACCAGCTGCTTCCATGTTTCCTCTCTTTGACGTCTGGCGTCTGGCTATCCTTGAACCAGCAATCGCTCAAGTGACGCTGACGCCGCTTATCAAAGTGTTGACATTGAACAGCGAATCGGTATCGTCATCGCCCCGCGCGCCACTCCTTACACTGCTGCGTCTGGCGAGCAACGCCCTCGGGACGTCACTTTCCCGATCACTCCTTCCCCCTGAGGCGAGGGACGCGAGGGCGGCACTCACGAGCGTCCTCGTGCAGACGCTTCTTCATCAGGATCGACTTGTGCGCGTGGCCGCTGCCAGCTTGGCATTTAACGTTGGTGCTTGGGTGCAGAAGGGCCGAGTTGCTAGAATCAAGGGAGAAGAGGCGGTAGACGGGATTCGTGAAGGCGAAGAGGACGGAGAGTGGGAAGTTGAACTCGTGAGCGCCGTTGCGGAGGCTCTTGCTGGCGAGGAAGAGAGCGAGGACGCGGGTGAGTTATCGATTTTTTTGCGCTCGCCCATGGATAATGAACACAAGTCGTTGACTCTCTGTAGTGCACCGATTGACGGCGACATTGGCATTTTTAATTCGGCTATCTCCTTTCTATGAGGATCAGCTGGTCCCGCTACTGAGCGTTTTGCAGGTGGGTGATACGTTGAAGGGAAGCTGGCGGAAGACGGAAAGCTGAAGGTGAGAAAAAGGAGATCAGGGCGTTGGTAGTGGAAGTAGCGGATCGGTTGTGTAGTGGCACATGAACGGGAGATCGGGAAAAGTCCCGCCCGTGTTTACAGTAAGTTAGGAATATCATATGTCTCTGCACTTTGTAATAAAAGGAAAAGGCTCGTTTTTGCAAGGCGCCCAAAGTTTGGTTGGGTAACGCCTCGGCGCTTGTAAGTTCGCTTATTAGCTCAATGCCATCATGTTCGCAATCCAACTCTTGACCATCTCTCCTTTGCTATCTGCCCCTTTCAGCCTTCTTTCTAATGTTAAGTCTGCGATCTAGACTATACTCCCATATTACTCGTTTTTATGTATGTTTTTCTACCACTTTTTACCACCCAAGACGCGCTTATTGCTGACCATCACGAGTTTCAGCACCCACTAATGACCTCCCAACCGCGCCGGTCCACGCACTCCACCACCAGCAGTAACTCTACAACAACTACTAGTAATACTGGCCATAATAACCTCCCAGCAGAAGGCCACGAAACCGCCGATCCCTGATCCAACGCAAGGCCCAATGAAGCAGATGCTCCGCTACCAAGCTTCACTCCACACCTACCAGTCCCACCCTCGCATCCACGCTATCCAAATACCTCGAAACGCTCCGCCCACATCTCAGCCCCGCCGAATACGCGCAGAGTGAATCTATAATACGCGCGTTTGGCGCGTCGAAGCAGGCGCAGGAATTGCAGAGAAGGCTCGAGGCGCGCGGGCGCGCCCTCGCCGAGGACCAGGACCAGGACGAAGAGGTGGTACGGGTGAACTGGCTCGCGGACTGGTGGAATGAGGCGGCGTATATGGCTTTTAGGGAGCCTGTTGTCGTCAATGTAAGCTATTTCTACGTGCATGCGCCGGATGCGGACGAGGCGATTTGTGATGCGCCAGCGCCGAAGCGTGCTGCTAGGTTGCTCAAGGCTATGCTTCCCTTCCGGACACTCGTAGAGACGTGCGTAAAAACTTTCTTTCTTTGGAGGGGGAGGAGGGGTAAATACTGCTTGTGCTGATTGCTGTTTCAGTGCTCAATTGGAACCCGAGAAGGTCCGTGGTGCGCCACTTTGCATGGATTCGTACAAGTGGTTGTAAGCATTTATACGAACATTTGGTGAGACGCGCGATGCTCATTTCTTTTTGTCTGTCCAGGTTCCATGCCAATCGGTATCCAGCGATCCCTAAAGACACCGCTCATAAATTCGATCCTGCTAGTCACAACCATGTGGTCTTCATTCGTAACAACAGATTCTTCGAGGTCCAGCTAGCATACCCTGATGGCTCTGAACTGAGCGCGGCAGATCTAGAAGCGTACGAGTCTACTCTGATCTTTTTCTCTGGATAAAGACTGAGAATAGTTGCCGACACACTAGTTCCATTGCCGAAGTCATCCGTCAAGCTGATTCGCATAAAGGTGTTCCATTTGGCGCTCTTACCAGTGAGAACAGAGATACGTGGACACACGTGCGCATCTCTTCTGCTGTAGTCTCATTCGCCAACGGTATTGAAAGAGGCGTTAGGCGCGCCGACGACTGATCGAGGCTTCGCCAGCCAATGAAGGAGCGTTGAAACGCATCGAGTCCGCTATGATTGTTGTGGCACTTGACAACTCTAGGCCTACCAGTCGTGAAGACCTGTCTTGGGGAGCATGGGTTGGTGACGGGCGGAACCGTTGGTACGACAAGCATCAGAGTACGTGTGTTTTTCACTATAACAACCTACGGTGCCGTTTGTACTTATTTTCTTGTCCGCTCTCCAGTTATCGTGTGGGACAACGGTCGCTCTGGATTCCTCGGCGAGCACTCATGTATGGATGGGACTCCCACCCTTCGCATGAATGAATTTATGCTTGGATCCCTGGCCGCGAAGAGAATCGACTTTGGTAGTCCGTTGCCAAGTCCTTCGCTCGCGCCTCCAAGGAAATCGTCCTCGCTACCAACGATGCCGTTCTTGCCGATGTCCAAGAGGCGGTGAGGAACTTTGACAAACTTGTCGCCGCCCATGACCTTCGCGTCCTGCACTACGATGTTTATGGCAAAAACTTCATCAAGCAGTTCAAGGTATCGCCCGATGCGTGGGCACAGCTGGTGAAGCAGCTCGCATTCTACAAGTTTAAAGGGCGGCCAGGCGTCACATACGAGAGCGCGCAGACGCGGAAATTCCAGCGTGGACGAACGGAAGTGATTCGTGCAGCAAGCTCGCAGAGCAAGGCGTGGGTGGACGCGATGGTGGATCCCGGGACAACGGTGCGCATAATTGTTGTCGCAACATGTCAATCTTCTTATTGATGGTACTTGAATGTGATTAGGACGCCCGACGCGCCGCGCTTTTCCTTAGGGCGGCCTCACGACACGTACAGTATGCCGCATGGGCTGCAGACGGCCAAGGCGTAGATAGGCATCTGTTTGGGCTGAGGAAGGTGATCAAGGATGGCGAAGCGCTACCCGAGCTGTACCAGGATCCAGCATACTCTCGTTCATGCCACTGGGAGCTCTCGACGTCGCAACTGTCATCCGAGTACCTCGACGGATGGGGATATGGTGAAGGTCCGTACCCCGTTTCCATCTCCGTGACCAGCGTTAGCGTTCCGTTGTCGCTTACCCACTTTCCCATGCAGTTGTGCGGGACGGATACGGCCTGTCCTATTCCATCGGCGATGACTACATTCGGTGGACGATCACGAGTCTTAAGCTCGGCACCGACGAGTTTAAGCGTTACCTTGCGGAAGCGGCAACGGAAACAAGGCAGATGATGGAACGGGGGAGACGGATGGAGGGCACGAAAACAAAGCTATAACTTTTTATAAGTCAGTCTCCCAAGGCTGAACCTATTCTGGGATACTATTGTTCTTAGAGACAAGAAGGGCAGGAACACGACGAGTTCACGCACGTGATGTCGTGCTTGGTGGAGAGAGAGAACGCCTGAGAATGAGTCATCGTCACGGTCAGCGGAGACGACGCACGACGCACATGGGTGAAACTAGGGCCGAGAGCCGCACCAGTATAGGGACTAACAGAATTAGGGCGATGCACAGCGTGCCGGGTGGTATATAAGCCGTCTGGCGACGAATAATAACGCGCCAATTTTCTCCGCGCTCAGCGTCAAGTTACCACTCCCATGCTGCTCACGACATTACCGTCCGCTGGGCCTATTGGCTCAGTTGCGTTCAGGCATTCGGCCAGGGTGTGTACACCATTGTTGATGACGGCGGCTGCCACTATTGCCCGCCGCCGGATGGCGACCGCCAGTGGATCACCCGTAAACCCGGACAAGCTTTCTTCAAAGGGAACCAAAGAGCATCTTCACCAGGGCATGGAAGGTCCTCATATCAGTACGTATTATGCCGCTTTTTGTGCTTTTCGTTTCGTCGGATATGGAGCGTATGCTGAACAACGGTGGTGCAGGGGATGTTTTACCTCCGAGTCCGCCCTCGACCACACAGCAGATCAACGGGGACTGGGTTCTGTTTCACCCAGTCTACTCACGGGAAGAGTTGAAGGCTGTTGAGGTGAGTCACCGTGAACCCAATAATAATAACTGAGAGAACTCTAAATCATATTTTTTTTGTGTTACGTACTACAGGTTCTACACAAAACCCCAGAGAGGTTCTCTGACAAGTTTGCTTTTTGGCTGGTTAAACTGAGCCGGTAAGCAACACGGCGATGCGCGCGTGCGCGCGATGTGACCCTGCGAGAATACGATAGTCACCACCATTGTTCCATTCCAGATGGGGATTCGACCTTGCCTCGGGTTACACTGCCAAGCCGATCCCTCCTGGGTCGAACATGTCCCTCGAGGAACTCCGCAAAGGAAAATATGTTCTGAACGAGAAACAGTGGTTAACTGTACGTGTCTAAATGCGCACATCATTGCATGATTTCCCATTCAAAACTTACGCTCTCACTCGCACGCGCACTTTCAATTCTAGCGAATTCTATTTCTTGAATCCATCGCGGGCGTCCCTGGCATGGTCGCAGCTACCCTCCGGCACCTCAAAAGTCTGCGTTTAATGGTGTGCAGCGTTCCACTTTTTTTTTTGGGTTTTAACCCCTTTGAAATGTTCCTTTTGCAATTTCTTACGTGGGGAAATTTCATCAGCGTCGTGATTCCGGATGGATTCACACCCTCTTAGAGGAAGCCGAGAACGAACGCATGCACCTGATGTTCGTGGGCTGAATTTCCGTTCCTTCCCTGTCCTCCTCTCGTCCGCGTCGTAATGACACAGAGTTTTTTTACAGGACCTTTATGACGTTGCGTAATCCTGGAATCGCTCTTCGTGCACTTGTTCTCGCCGCGCAGGGCGTTTTTTACAACATCTTTTGTACGTTTTCCCCTTATCCTCTTATATAAATCCAAATGCTCACTCTCGCCCTCTAATCAAGTCCTGTCGTATATTGTTTCTCCGAGAACTTGCCACCGTTTCGTCGGTTACCTCGAAGAAGAGGCCGTGGTGACGTATACGCACGCAATTGAGGAGCTCGAACGTGGCCACCTCCCTATATGGTACGCACATCTTGGTCGCGCGTTGTGACTCGGTTGCGGTAATTTACCTGCCTGGCCTGGAATGAACAGGGAAAAGATGGCAGCACCCCCCATCGCCAAGGACTATTGGCGTCTTTCTGAAAACGCGACGATCAAGGACGTCCTTTACGCTGTGCGCTCTGACGAAACCACACACCGTTTCGTCAACCACAGTCTTGGTAACCTCGAACCTAATGACGTTAACCCGTTTGCGATTCGCGAGCCTGACATGCATGTAAAGGGCAAAACCATCGAGTATGCTCATCCATCGCCTCATGAGCAGGCGCTCATGCCTTCTATATATGACTAACCGTCTTTTGTTTGTAAGGTTCACTCGCGAAAAAGCAGCCAAGTACGTGAATGACAGCGAAAGCTTGATTCGAGATCACACGCCGCCCTCAAAACCGTAGGATTTCGTGTTGCTACTCTCGGGTTTGATTCCATCCTATAGGTTTACCAATCTAATCACCACTCACTCCCCACTATTTATACTTCTCGACTAATGCTACAAGGACAGTTAATGACAATATATCACCCCTATTCACCCGATGATGCTTTATATCGTTTCGCTGCAAGTGTATCAGGACCTAGAACAGATACCGAGGTTGCGTCATATATCTTCAACGGGGTATGGTCTACAATATGTGATTTCGCGAAGCCGAATCCTTCCAATACTATTGGCCGAGAGAAACAGATGACACAAAGTGATGACACCAACCATGTGGTGATTTGACCTCAACAGAGTCTTCCACATCCGCAAATCTGCCCATGTGATGTAGTTGTACACTTCCTGTTGTACATCTCCTGCACACGCATGAATGAATGAAATGACTGACACTTCTTTCCCTTGCTGACAAAAGCTAGCTTACGACTGGTTTGGAGCCTACCGGACCGCGTGACTCCTGTTCCTTTCCGATCGCCATGTCGTCTTCTACTCTGTCGACACCTTCTCGTCCACCACTGTCGGGGGTGCTTAGTCAGGTAGGTATATATGGTTACTCAACTCCCACCGGGTTATCGCCATCATCCCCGGTGAAAGACGTATAGCTAAGCATTTGCACAAGTACAACGAAGTTCAATTATGCGAGGAGCAGACGGAATTATTGGAATTTTTGAACGTTCCACATGATCGTCTCCCATCAAGGATCCCTCTGGTTAACGCTCAAGTCACACTCGATACCTTTGTCCCGGTGGCCAACACTATGGCCGAATCCGTGAGGGATCTGTGTGAGTGCCTTCTATACTTGGCTCCTCTGCCGGCCTTTAATCTTACATGTAGATTTTGCCAATCAGGACCTCCTGGTGTTCAAGTTTACCAGATCGAAATCTCATGGCGGCCACGTCTCAGCCGTTGATTGCAAACCAGACTACACTGCCGCTTTCATCGGTCATTGGGGAGGCAAAAATACCACGCTCTGGCCGTGTATCCGGCTTGTCGGTGAAAAGGCATCTCGAAGAAAGAATCTCGAGGAGCAAGAGAGACAAGCAAATTCATACCTCCATCACCTCTTACTGGCGAGACCGGACCTCTATGTTGCACAAGGACTGCTCACTTCAGAATCTGGTGTTATGTTTCTCCTCGGGATTGGAGGCGTTGGGATACAAACTTTCTCTGTCGGATGGCATAGCAAGGAACTTCACAGGCTGTTATATGCCTTTATCTATCGTCTCTATGATCCAGGCGATTTCGCGGATTCGTCATATGTGGAGATGGTCCCAAACCTGAACGAGATGTTTGTTACGTACAATGTGCAGATCTCCCAAGACAATGGCGTGGAAAATCCAATCACCAATCTTCGTCCCCTATACGCCACCGATCCGTTTGGGAACCGGACTCACATACTGTCAAACCCCGATTCCAACGTCACAATTGACGGCAAACCTTTGACTGTACTCAAAGACCAGTTGTGCCGAGTTGGAACTCAGTTTGATGAATACAGTATCCTCACGCAAGTTCACAGTCCCGAGAAGGTGCCCGGAGTGGTAGAAGCCGTCTTCCATAAAAAAATCAAGATCCCCAGGGATCTTTGTCCATCAAGAGAAAAGCACCGCTTAGGACTGCGGCAGATGGGAAAGCCTCTCACAAGTATCCCCACTGTTGCACAGATGTTGGAGATCGTCTTCGACATCCTAGAAGGTAATGTATCTCCTATTATCCATATCCTGTATGCCTACAGCTTCACAGTTTTGCGGTATATGCGTTTCGAGCGTTATGTCCTTCATCGCGATATCGGCCTAGGAAACGTTCTCTTCGTCGAGGAGAATCTCTCCTCTTCGGCTAGTCCTTGGTCCGGTGGAGCAAACGAGACAGTTGAGTCAGAGGGACTACCTGTCTGCTTTATCAATTATGTTCTCGGTGAGAGGTGCGTAGAGAAGCTACATAATTGTGCATATACTAATGTAACACTGAACCAGTGATGATCCCCGAAAAACTTCAGCGCTGCTCATTGACTTCAACCGTGCGGAACACCTTGAGAGCAAGCAGAGTCCTGAACACGAGCGAATCCCCCGAACCGTTTGTCTTATCCTGCCTTTATTTATAAGTCACTCACATTTGCAATGTCATCAGGGCACGCCTGTTTTCATTGCTCGCGCTGTTCAATTGGGAAGGCCTGTGTCACCCAACGATGATATGCTTGATATACCCGAAGTGCCCAGGATTGCTGGGCGTTATGAGACTAGCCACCCGGATCGCATGACGAAATTCCCGTTCAGACCGCGCGAATTGTCTCCCGTTTCGACTGACGATACCGATCGCCAATGGAGGCATGAACTCCATCACGACACGGAATCCGTGTTCTGGCTCCTACTCTACTGGGTTATTGGTGCGCAACCCGAAAACGAAGAAAAGGAACCGATCGATTCTGGTATCTGGTCAGGTTTAATGGGATCAGTCACAAGTCGTATTCGTTTGTTGCGGGGTGGCTTATTAGATGGCGCCACCCATTCGGTCTATCGACCTCTCTGGCCCCTGCTCAACAAGCTTGCCCGCATTCTCGATATCGATGGACATTGGATCAAATCATCGGACCCGCGAAAAGATCCAGGATATACCACTGAGGCATTTCAGCGGTTACTCCTTCAATTCATCCTCGAGCATCGTAACGAAAGGTTTATGCTGCACCGAGTTGAAAGTCCAGCCCCGTTGCCCGAACATCAGTCGGACTCCTGAGCTCGTCAAGTTATCTCAGTAGAAAACGGTCATTATCTGAACCCACAATTCCGGAGGGAACGAAGCGACTTCACATGACTGAGAATATGACTGAGGTAGGCCGTCCGAGTCGGTGTGCTCGTTGTGTTTGTTTTAACGGTGTCTTTTCAGGATTCTCCGGACAGAGACGAAAGTGAGAATCAGTGCTCATGAATTCGATACCATCTCCACTAGAGTAGCAGTTGGTGTCTGGCAGCGACAGTCTCCTATATTCCGTATCTGGCATCTGGCATCTGGCATCAATATCGTACAGAAAACAACGTGCTATTTGGGTATCGTAAGACATACTTGATGACTAGCACCCATACTTGTGAGAAGTCCCGCCATGTCTCGACCGTCACCGTGCGTCCAACACCAGTTGAAGTGGCGTCTTACCGTCGCTGTTCACATCATGTATATATTCACGCGGTGCTCAATCAGCGATTAATCAGTCAGCTTGTTATGAATAGCACACATGGAGCTCATGCAATGGTTACTGCACGACGCTATATGACATGTGTGGACAGTCGTGTCAACGGCGACGTTACAACGTATGAAGCGAGAAGAAAGACACGATGGTATTTCATCATCGACAAGAAATTGGATACGTATACGGAAGTACTAAAGGCTACAAGGTGGTTCTACTTGAGGCTCCATGTTCTCGCAGATATTCCACGACTGTTTCATGTCCTTCCTCGGCCGCAACCTGCAACGCGGTCTTGCCGGTATTGTTCTTCGCTCTCATCAGCACCGTGTTCGAGCAGCAGGCGCACAACCTCCAGCGCCCCATTGTACGGGCCTGGTGCAACAGGCTCCAGCCGCCCTGGCTCTGCGCATTTATATCTGCACCATGCTCTAGCAGTAATCGAACGACAGAACCGTCTTTGAAATTATGACCTGCTGATGCCAAAATAACGGCGTCGACATGATCATCCCTAGCATTGATGTAGGCAGGATCGTCCTTGATTAATATCCGGACCACTCGAAAATTCCAGAATGGGCTGCGGCATGCAATGGATTTCTACCTTCTTGGCCCGGACATCCGGATCTCCCCCGTTATGACGGAGTAATTCTGCCGTCTGGAAGTGTTCTCCCGCAATGCTGCACCAGTGGTCGCACATAGTGGCCCCCATCAACATTCACATCCTGGATGCTTGGTGATGAGGTGCTTTACGAGATCGTGGAATCCACAGAGTGCTGCGTAATATAGGGGACTCGGAGACGCGGGGAGTTTGTCGCGTAGCGCGAACAAGAAAAGGTTTGTATTAATGTTGGGCCTGGTGTCTATATCGCACAGCTTGAGCCACACCTTAAAGTGCGGTTTGTTCGTGTCGAAGAGATATTCCATCCCTTTGTGTAAACGTGACGATACCCCCCAAATTGCGCATGAGTCGTCCAGTGCTCGGCAGCATATCGAGCTAGCGGATGGTCCTTGGGTGTATGCCCATCAGTATCAACTTGTAATTGTAGTAAAGCGCCTAGGCAGGCTTGCGCTAGGGTCGTATGCGCGGGCTCCGAATCGATATGATAATTCGAGACCTCTCTACTTGCAGTGGCGAGGCGAGCGAGGTCAAGAATTCCTTGACCGAAAAGTGTGAAAAATGCACGACCCGCGAACGACCAGCTTGGACAATTGCAATCAGACTTGAGCACGCCGACAGAAGAGCCAGTTCTTGATCTTCCCACCGCCAATCCGGTTTCAACCCCGGAATCCCTTCCGCATCATCGAAGTCGACCGCAAGGACTTCCGCAAGCTCCTCCACACGAAGAGGCCGGACGGCAATAACCAGGCATTGCAATACCCGACGAGCGAGCGCCCTATTCGGCTTCTTGATCTCCTTCAGTATACGATCATACGTCTCGTCCAGAGATTCCGGCAAATCATTGAGCGTCGGTTGGACACTTGACGGAAGACATTGACGTAGGACTTCCAACTGACAAAATGTCCACCGAAACCTGTCCGACGATTTGCACAGGTAATACGAATGTAAAACAATTCACTTACATTCCACCAGCTCGTGTAGAGAGTGTCTCAATGACATGTTCCTTTTCCTCCTCCTTCCATCTCCGCATGTACAGTTCTGATTTTGAGTAAACAACGGACCTAAACATAATCTGCAATATCTTGTTTTTGTCCGCTTTGATCATGGAGGGAACTCGGTGGGAGGTCAGAGGCTCAAGAAAATCCGTATGTCGAATTCTGGCCGACTTGTGACACAAATACGAAGTTTGGAATCTGAAGGTTAGAGAGTTCCTCCAACAGCTGAAGTATCCGTTCCGAGGTGATAGAACCTGGAGATCGGGACATTCATCAAGGGCGTCCATTATTAGGTAGATCGGATGGTGATCTTGGACGTGAGCATCTCAATCAGCACCGTTTCAGAGCGTCATCGCTGGGCTGTTGCGCGCCGTTGACATGACCAGAATAAAGACTAATAAAATATCGCAACAGGGATCTGATTGTGTGGAAAGTTGGGTGAGAAGGGAAGGACTAGTCACGCCAGTGTTGTTTGTTGACGTCTCGAAAGTCGAAATAAAAGTACGCGATCGAGGCTTGACCAACATTACACTTGGTTTCGCATCTTCGATGATTGTAGAACTGGAGAAAGACAAACGACTCGATTATCGTTGGTAATGACAGTGAAGGCTCTACGAACCAAAGTATGCTCTTGCCGGAGCCAGCTACAAGTTAAGGGATGTTATTAGGGGCGTCACGTCAGGCGGCAGAATGGGAAAGGGACGCACATCCGGACCCAGAGAAGCGAGTAGAACCTGTTGACTTCCATTCCTTATACTCTTTCCCGAAAAACCAGGTCCCCGTTCCCTTGTGATGGGCGTTACACGCGATATTGTGATTCGTAGATGGATCTGGTGGCGAGAGCCATCTACAAAGAACCTCTCGTAATTGACTCCCTGTGATGATACAGTAAGTAAGCCTGCATGTCCAGCGTGAATGCGGTTCAGGGATCACGAACGTTCGATCCGATCTACGCCGTCAGCTGCTTGTTGGATAACTTCCTGGCTCTTTTCCATCTAGGCGCGTCATGGGTTAGACAATCCTACGATAATAGATAGAAGATGTATTGCACAACATAGTGAGCGCTACTAATCTGTCATCAACAGCTTTGTCGTCCACGCCGGCCACACATTCATCGACATGGGCCACCCGGTCATCCACGCCGGCCACCGTATCATCGACGACCAGCATATTGTCCGCAATTTCCCTGACTTCGCTATCGATGACATTCGTGATCTCCAGGAGTTGCGTAGAGGCCATTCGAGCCTCCTCTTGCGTCAGCCTGTCCAGTCTCTTCAACGCATCCTCCATGTCGTTATTTCCATCAGTTTCTTGTGGAAGTAGGCTGAGTATGAGACATAGGGGAAAGTGAAATGTAGGGGAGATGGCAGAATCGTGGGTAATGGAAACGACAGCTTCACCAACGTGCAGGTAAGAATATTTATAACTGATGGCGCCATAGACAGGCGCGCAAGACACATGACAACTTCCAACGTGGCTGGGAAGACACCAAAAATATTATTGTAAGGTAAAGATTGGATACATTGGACAGCGCCATAGCACCGAACCACCTAACTTCGCCAGTCATGTCAGTAGATCTGGGCCGGGAGAAATTAGCAGCATTTGCACAAACGTGTCATTGCCGGCGGTCGCGATGGCAAGGATCGCGAGAACTTCAAGCATGATTTTCACTATAATATCTAAGTAAACATTGGCAGAGTCGATGAACCCAAGCCTCCGAGAGAAGGTTTCCATGCCACGAAGAGATCAATGAGCATGTCTGGCTCGGATCAACTCTAGCCGCTAACCGACACCGTGTAAACGATCCGGATTAGGAAGGTCCTCACCAAACAGAGAACGCTGATCCCGGCAAAGATTGCATTAGCCGGCGCGAAGACCTGGAAAGAATCATTCAAGAATGATGATGCATGATGGCTTACAGCAGTTTTCATTAGGATGCGGAAAACGCGCAAAAACTCTTTGGCGTACCTCATTACAATCAAGACCCCGGGACTAAGGCCCGAGTGACAATGAGTTAACTTTGCGTACAGGGTTTTCCATGAGTGACAGTGTGACGGACTGTCCAATGTGATATAACATAATATGAGCTATTAATACGCGCAAGAAAAGTGATCAGTCCAAGATTCGAACCCAGGTCCTCCCCTGGCCCCCAAATATATACCAGGTGCTCTGACCACTAAACTATTCAGCCTTCGATCCGGCCCAAATAGCTGTCTCTTATATTCTAGAGCTTCAACTAGATCATGTAACAGATTACACATCCAGCACATTGCAATCACTAACCCATATTATATAATATCACATTCGACACCACTGTCACACAGTCACTCTCGGAAAACCCCGTACACAAAGTTAACTCATTGTCACTCGGGCCTTAGTCCCGGGTCTTGATTGTAATGAGGTACGCGAAAGATTTTTTGCGCGTTTTCCGCATCCTAATGAAAACTGCTGTAATTACTTGCGAGATTGTCATCAGAATGTTTACCAAGCCATCGACGTTGCCGACATCGCATGAGAACGAGTAGAGGACAACTTCCACAGTCGAGTCGAGCCATTTTGTTACAGCGACAACCGAAAATGTACGGCATTCTAAAAAAATAAAAGTTATGTGTCACTGTTTGGCTCGTATTTGTCACCATCTGGCTGCCCCGCAAATAAGAATGCACCTAGTAGTTGAAAATGATTTGTTTTGATCCAAATCACAGCATTTCTGCTCCGGAGTTCCACGGGATATATTCTAATATGTCTCTAGTATGTACATGAAAATTAGCTAAGGTGTGGTGTCTTAGGATACATTGCGCGATGCTTACCGAGAACAGGAGTCACCAATTTCTGTTGAAGTGGACTCTGTAGGTCTGAAACTGCATCAAATCTCTCCGAAAAAAATCTGTAGAGTTTATAATACATATAATAATGTGCTCTCATGCTGTATTTGTTACTTTGAGGCATACAGTAGTGCTCATGCAATGGACAAAGGAATGTGTTGCTGTCTTCGTCACGAAATGTCACAAATATTTTAAAATCCCCACGGCAATAAGCGTTGCCAATGCAAACGAGACACTTCAATGAGGGATTCCGACTGTGCGTAGACGGGTAGTCGCTAGTTTTCATGTACATACTAGAGACCTATTAAAATATATCCCGTAAAACTCCGGAGCAGAAATGCTGTGATTTGGATCAAAAAATTCATTTTCAACTACAGGTGCATTCTTAACTCTGCCGTGCAGCCAATGATGCTGACATCGATAGCAGCACATGACACATAACTTTATTTTTTTAGAATTCCGTACATTTTCGGTTGTCGCTGTACCTCTCGTCATTTCTGCGACGCTGATCAAATCCTGGGACTATCCTTCAAGACGGCATGAATCGCAGCAGGACTGTCGCAGGACTGGATTTGGGCGGCAACTAGGTGTGTGAGAAGATTATTCTTGGTTTAGTTCTCGTATTTCTCCACGCAACACTGAGGACGGACTGAAATGTGGAGGAGGAAGTAGAGGTGTAGGAGAAGAAGACGTCTTGGGTCATTGATTCGACACATCATACATATGCGCCAATGATTAATTAGGCCTTAGCATCGATGATGAACGCGTTGCCGGGTTGATCCGAATAGTTTCAGAACATTCTGAGTGAGTATTCTTAGTCTAGCTTTACGGTCTGCAGAACCCATTCCTGTGCAGAGCCGGGCCATGCTTGGGAAGAGCGACAGAAAATAGGAATAGGACATTGTTTGACTTTACATACCCCTTAAAAAATAAAATGACTACATACAGATACCACGAATTGGTTGGTGGGCGATAACCGCGAACATTATTATGCCTATTCAAGGCCCCATTCTTTCTAAGTATATCTGTGGCCTGATCATGCGACGCAGTCAGAGTGTGCAATCCGAATTACGATCCAGTCACACCTTCTCCGCAATCGCATACACACTGGCTTGGATTGCTACGCCGTTGTTAGAGGTATCACGCTCGCATCAACGACGCGGACATTGTCCAGCCCGTAGATTTTCAACCGGGGTCAACGACACCTGAAAGACAATCAAGATATTGAGGAGTAGAGCGGAAACGTAATCTTGCCTCCGAGATTGCGCGGTGCCATCGCCGTCGTGCCTAAGCGTCGCGGTCAACATGCCATTCATGCTGTTCCTGACTAAGAATCCCACCTAATGGATGATTTGTTGTCTACACAGTTGTCACCTATAGTTAGAGCCACGAAGTAGTGCACACACATGATACATACCCGCACAACACTCTTCACGAACTTGACCCATTCGTTGTCGTCCTGGAGTGATGCTGGAGGGGTGACCATCTCATCAATCATGTCCGCCAAAGGCTTTGTTTGAATCCATTTTCGGATAAACCTCGTGCCATAATACAAAACATCCAAGTCTACAAATAATCCATCAGAAAGACAGCACAGAAGCAAATCAATTCTTACCCCAACGTAGGTCTGCAATTCGGGGATCGATAACAGGTGAATCGTGGATATTGGTACTATTGATATGCTAAAAAGGGAGTTAAATTAGGCACGGCAACTCAATTCGTTAATCACTTACGACTGAGCCCATTCCAAATGCATGCTGTTTCCAACGAAAGGGAACAGTCAGCACACGGAAACCATCTATGTGACAGCATTTTCCTACCTGTTGAATGGCAACACCAGTCATGAAGTTTTCGCCCGGTCGTGGTGGACTCAGCACACCACCGCTCGGTACAACAACCATTTCTACCCAGCCTTCCTCGCCACTGTCTACTAGATCCTTGAGATGCTGGTATTGCACTTTTTGAAGTGGCGTTAACGGCCTCTGTGCTAAATCTTTATCCAAAGAAGTGCGCATAGCTTCGAACTCAGCAGGCGTGGTCATAGACTGCAAGGTAACTGTGCCTATGTCGGCTACTGAGTATGTAAACACGCCCGCCTTGTTCGTTTGGCTATACAAGTATGTTAATGGTACTGCAATCTATACGATAGAGTCAACTTACAACTGCACTTGGTGGTGAGAAGTGAAAGTTTGATTGGCGAGGGAATCTTGTGAGGCCATCAGATCTAAGATCTAGGCTTCGAGATAACTACCATACCGAGGGTCATGAGACCAGGTTTGAGCTTGAAATCAGAAAGCGTCACAGGATGATCTTGCAGGTTCTCTCCAATCTCAGGCAAGTCCAAGACGACAGGAATACCGAGGCTCTCCAGGATTGTCCTGTTCCCAACGCCAGATAACTCAAGGATCTGAGGAGTCTTGAGTGATCCTACAGCGCATTGCCTCAGGAATACATAAGCTTCGAGCGAGTCGAGCATCATCTTACCTGCTGCCAATATCACCTCTTTTGTCACTGAAACCTTATAAGTTTTCCCGTCGCTCTGAAACTCTACGGTCTTCGCCCTCCTTCCATCAAAGAGAATCTTGCTAACTACCGCATTAGTGACCACATGTAAATTATCGCGAGCGCGTGCGCTGGCGTCAAAGTATGCGGAAGCAGAGTAGCTCCTCAGCCCGGTGTTGGGATCAACCGTACGAGCAACCCCTTGTGCGGGCATGGATAGATCAGTGCCATCATCTGGATTGGGATTCGGTGCAAGGCCGGCTGCAGCAACGACTGCATGTGCCGCCGGTACATCAAGGTCAGTTAGGAAATTGTTATATGTGATCTGGATGGGACCGTCCGAGCCATGAGCCTCTGAGAGAGCTTGCTTCTGGGCGGAGGTGAGTGCGAATAATGCTGGAGTAGACGCAGATGGCGCGGTCCAATTTTCTGAGCGAGTGAGGAATGGCAATAACTCTTCGAAAGTCCACTCATCCCCATTTCCGATGGTCGTCCCCCAAGCGTCGTAATCAGCACGCGAGCCGCGCTGCCAGACCATGCTGTTGATCGCAGAAGATCCTCCGAGGACTTTTCCTCTATAACGAAAGCAATGGTTAGATAGCTCGTGTACGTAAATGGAAATAGGATTGCCTCTACCTGGGGTACTGTATAACAAGACCATCTAGACCAGCCTGCGGCACGCTTTCGAAGCACCAATCGTACGTTGGGCTCCCTATGAGTGTGCCTATGTTGGCGTTTCCGAGGAGATTCCCAGCAGTCGGAACGTTGATGAGTGGGTCATCGGGGAGATATTGACCAGCTTCGATGACACCGACACGGAGCGGGGATGCGTTCTTAGATGTAGGTGGCGCCGAGAGGCGATTCGCGACGACCAAGCCAGCAGTACCACCGCCAAGGATGAGAACATCAAACTCGCGCGTCGCAAATTCAGCTGCTGGGAGCGTAGAAGCGGGTACTGAGGCTGAAGCAATGGGCAGAGTTACTAGAACGGAAAGAAGAGCGATGCGGGATGATAGCATCGCCTTGTATGAAGCCATGGCCACGTTAAGGACTTGTGACTACACCTGGCAAGACCGTTTTTTTAATGAACCCAGTGGAGCATGAAGTTCGGTTGTGAGCAAAACAAGATGCGAAGATGACGAAAATTTCGGTTGAGAGACGAGTGCCTCGAGGCTAATTGATGGCTGGCTAATGGCTCGCCTCCGGAATGGACGATGCTTTGGTGTTGGGCCGGGAGTCGAGACCATTCAGTAAGTTCACCCGTTGCGCCATCTAGGAGAGGCAAATGTCCGATGTTGTAAATACAACCAAACAACCGATTCAGGCCAAACAACCGTCACTTCACTGTATCATACATACAGTACTGCATGACGGGCCGATGGCCTCTACACAGAACTCTGCCCCGCCAGACGAGGGACGCTCTGAATTAAGCATGGTAGATCGATCTACCGGCTACCAGATCCCGAGATCACTTTACTTGCTCGACACGTCATCCGAAGTACTTCCTATGCAGCGCCGCGGCGAAGTAATGGTAATCGAAGCACTCGGAGGCTTTTCTTGGCTTTGTAGCTTGAAATGTTGAAACTTGACAATATTAATTCGGCCGCTTTCGAGGCGAGGGCTTCCCAGCTCACAACGAGCATAAATACTTGAACCGACATGCTTCATCTGCCTTGGCCCCCGTCCGAGGTTAACCATGCTGTCTTCTTTCTCTGGCTCTCAGGGACTCCCAACAACGTTTTCTTTGTCACAACTTGTTCACTGGGTCAATGAGAACAGAACACTCTCACTCGGCGCCCTTCTATGCTTCTTCATCCTCTGTGTTGTTCGTTATGTCACAAGCCCGTACCGCAAGCTGCCCCCGGGACCTCGTGGTTACCCAATCATAGGAAATGTCCTAGAGCTTCGATCCCAGCAGTGGCTCAAGTTTACGGAGTGGCGAAAGCAGTATGGTTAGGGCCACTCTAATCTCACTTTATGTCCCTCATATTAACCCGATCGGAGTCAGGTGACATGATATACCTCAATGCTGCCGGCCAACCCATGGTTATCTTAAACTCTCAGAAGGTCGCTGCCGACCTGCTCGATCGACGTGCTGGTATATACTCGGATAGACCTCGCAATATCGTCGCGTCCGACATCATGACGGGTGGTCTCCTTGTCGTATTTACCCGGTACAACGATATGTTCGTCTATCTAACTTGGCTATAGCTGGCTTGCCATGACAGTCTCATTCTCCAGCTGGCGTCGGATGCGCAAGGCCGCCCACGAAGGACTTAACAAGGGTGTTGTTAAAGACTTCCATGAGGCACAGACAAAGGAAGCCCTTCTTCTCGCTGCTGGTGGCCTTGCTGAACCTGCGCAATGGGACAATCATCTTCGGCGCGCGGCAGCGTCGATGGTTTTATCCGTCGTTTATGATAAACCTACGATCAAGTCCGAACAAGACCGCAACGTCAAGCTCATCAATGACTTCGTCCAGCGCCTCACCCGGGCTGCTTATCCAGGTGCTCACTTCGTAGAATACTTCCCTTGGATGCTGTATATTCCCAGCAGGCATGAGCTCCGATATATTGACTCGTAATTGTGCAATATCTGACCTAAAGCAGGTTTGCAAAGTGGAAGCGAGACGCCGAGAACTGGCATAACCAAGACTCTGCCATGTTCGAAAATCTTTTTAACTCTGTTCACACTACCCTCGTAAGGACGCACATCGATTCCACTACCATATCTTAACCTGCTTCCCCCAGAGAAAGGGTGATGACCGACCGAGTCTGTCTGCCACGTTGATTCGTGAAGCGGATCGACACCAGTTGTCTATGCGAGAAAATTCCTGGCTCGCAGGGACTATGTAGTACGTATGGCCCTGATGTATTCCTTATCAAACATGGGTCATCATCTTTTTCAGCGCTGCTGGTGCCGAGACAACCTCAGCCGTGATGGCTTGGTTCTCCCTCGCGATGCTCGCTTATCCTGAAGTACAAGCTCGTGCCCAAGCGGAGCTCGACGCAGTTGTGGGCCGCACACGTTTACCCTCCTTCTCCGACTACCCCCACCTCCCTTACATCCGTGCCACTGTCAAGGAGGCCTTGCGATGGCGCCCTGTCGATCCTGTCGGCCTCCCTCACCGGTCCATAGAGGATGACTGGTACGAAGGCATGTTCATCCCAAAGGGCACGGTCTGTATCGCGAACGTGTGGCACCTTAATCGTGACCCGGAGATCTACGGCGAAGATGCTGCTCACTTCAATCCTGCGAGGCATCTGGACGCCGATGGCAAGATCGCCCCAGGACCACCTGATACAAAGGAAGAAAGTCATGTCACTTACGGTTTCGGACGCAGGCTGTGTGTCGGCCGTCACGTAGCAAACAATTCGTTGTTCATCGACATTGCGATCTTGCTCTGGGCAACCAAGATGGAGCGCAAGATGGACGCATCGGGTCGTTTGCTTCCCCTAGACGTGGACGGCTTTGTGGAAGACGGTCTTGTCGTGTAAGTGTCGATGGTATGCCCCTCAGCGAAACTGACGAGAAGTCCCTTTCTCAGACGTCCTGTTCCCTACGAGTGTGACATCACCCCACGCTTTCCGGAGGCTGCGACACTCCTCGGTCACGAGCTTGAGCTCCGCGGACTGTAAAGAGTGCTTCCGAGTCGGCACTAATTTTAGAAGTTCCACGTGCGCTCTCCAGCGGCGTTTTTGTTCAAATATTACGGTTTCACGTTCAAAGACAGACTTGTTGTATCTTCCGAACGCTCCTCCTGTATATTAATCGTTAAACTCGCACATTACAATGCAAGAAATGTCCCACTTGTGTGCTACAAGTCGCAGAACGAGACAGTTTCAATTTTTAACGCATATCGAGATCGGAAATTTCAATTTGACTCTGTTCCGAGCAGCCAATTTTGTTGTACGCTTATTCTGTTGAACGCTAATATTAGGCGAATTGTTTGCCTTTGCACCCAGATTACCATATATAGACGTTATGTCATAAGAGCGAGTGGCATCCCCAATAGTAGTTCTCTTACAATGAACATGGCGCCTACTCCACTGGCAGAGTCGACCCAACCTTCTGGCAAACACACTCTATCCCGCGTTTTCATTGGCCCGTTGCCCGACCGTGTATTGTCGAACGCGCAACATTCGGTCGCGAAACATGTCAAGGAGTCTCGAAGACTATTCGGTTTCAACCAGAGCCGACAAACCCAAACCGAACACGACGAACCTGTCGAGGAACTCATCAACCACTATGCCTATGCATTCCACCTGAAGCTTGGCGGCTCCGAGGGGGACTGGAACGAAGAACGGGAGAACAGCGTAAAGTATGAGATGTTCCAAAGGTGGAGAGAATCACCCTGGGGGCGTCTCTGGCGAGGGAAGGAGGACAACCCCAACGCGTCCCATGCGCGTTGGGTGCTGCCGAACGACGCGGGCTCTTTCCGAGTCGGAGACTTCCTCGGTCTGGACACGTACGCTAAACCGGCTCCGAGAAACATTCGGTTACCAACCAGCTCTACGAACGGTCCACACACCGAAGAAGGCCCCTCAACATCCCGCCGGGCACTCTACGACGACCCTTCGACAAGGACTGACCATACATTCGTGACGGCACATTCTCACATTAGTCCAGAACCAGAAACCGCGCTTCCTGTGCCTCAGTCCTTGTCTTTGATAGAAGAATCTCCTGTCTCCACTGATGACAGTGACGTGCCCATTGCTACTTCCTCTGCCAGCCTTATTCGGGTCGTTCCGGCTGCTGATCGACCACATATACGGGATCGTCTACGCACTGTACCCAATGATGAGGTCCCGAAACTCCAACCCGCATCGAGTGCACGTGCTCTAGCTCCGGCGATGAGTGACAGCGCAATTAATGGTTCCACTGACATGCCCCGCTCGTTCGATCGGGGAAAAGGAAAAGGGAAAGGCTAAGGCTAAGACGGTCCTTGTTAACGTCCCACACGATCCCTCCCCGCCTGCCCCTCCGGACGAGGTTTTACGACGAACTGGAGACGAGATGCAAGAAACGAGTGCTGGAGCGGCTGAGGAATCTCAGGCAGCCACGACCTCTTCCTCGATGTCACTGGACGTACCCGATGAGTATGACAATGTCAAGATGAGAGGTGAGAATATCTTTTCTCTACTATCTGATCGACCTGACATCTCATCTTTGTGCTGTCCTGAACTCGACCTGGTTGGTTTTCTATGCCTTCCTGTGGTTATGGTCTGCGTTCAGACAGAATGGTAGTCCGTGTTGCTTACTGCAAAGACGACACCTTCGGACTGCATTTCGACGAGATGCAGGATCGCTGTGCAAGAGATATGCAATATGAGGATTGGGCCGAGTTCATGGTGATCTGGCGCGGCCATCGACTAGAATTGTACAACAACTTTGTACAGTTTATCTCAATTCACCTGCAGTGTCTCAGCTCTGATGAACGCTTCCTAGAGATTGCCCGGTAAAGAATGGGTTGTAGGTCACAAACGTCTCGCCTTCGTGGTACCCCTGAAAGGCGCCCGAACAAGATTATCCCTTCTACTCTTTTACGGACATGTCTTTCTGCATCATGTGCCCCCCGCGTCCTGCGTGCTGGCGTGAAGATACTCCTGCCTTTTCGGCGTAAGACCGGCACGAATGTCTTCATATTCAAACCTCGGTGCCGTTCTCGTGCAATAGATTGGATATGGCGGCTGTGGTGCGTGATCCCCTTGGATCCCATGGGTCTAGACTCATCTCTAGGGGATTAGGCGAGAAATGGAGGGCAAACTCCCATCATTCATTGAAGTTCGCTCACCTGTAATCGAGACCCGGTTGAAAATCGACATCCCAGAGAGCGCCGATGGTAGCTTTTTCTGTCGTGACAATCTTGTCGCACTGTGCATAAGGACATTGAGCACAGTACGAGATTGGGAAGTCATCATCAAAAATCGACTCGCGGAGGGCGCGCACATGGAGCTGGCCTGGCGCCTTGACACGAACTTGGACTGGATATGGTGGCACGATGACTTTCACGGCCATCCTCGTTCCTGGGCAGTCCTCGCGGGACTGGCACTAAATCAGGTACTTCCCATTTCATTTCATTCCAGTCCTTTTTCTCATCGTCGATACTGTCGGCTCCAGGCAGGGAGGGCTGCACACCTGGAAGTACGCTTAGCAGAGCACACGGCCCCGCAGTTGCATATTAAAGACGGTAGCCTCATTTCCGAGCCACCAAGCATCGAGGGCTACGTTACACGTGTAAGGGCCCCGTCAGGCACTCATGAAGAAATTTACCTCACTGTGCACAATGGGTTCCTTTTCACGCTTCGACGAACACACGCAAACGCGCCAAATCCACCTGGTGCAATTCCTGTACCTTTCGATTCAAATAAAGATGCCGCCAAAGTATTACGTGAAGATGAAGTCCGTCGGGGTGCAAAGCAGGTTTTAGCCGCACGCGATGTGACGGATCTCCGAGCTGTCGTGGCTGTGCGGCGAGCATTCAGGCCCGTTTTCCTTCCCAGTCAGCCCGAGCATGATTCTATGGGGCCTGATTCAGGGGTGGAGGAACAAGATGGAGAAGTTACCCACGAAGAAACTGATACCCAAGATGTCGGCGGTGATGCGGGACTTACTGGAGACATTACCACAATTCGGATGCGGAGATGCTTTGAGCTCGTTATGAAGACCGGACATATCATGCGGTTTGAGGTGCGCCCATACCAAACTACTCTTGACGCCTACTTTGACTTGGCTGATCATGGGGTTATGGCAGACATGGTCTGCCCGAGTCGCCATAGAATGGATTGAACGTCTTCGTGCTCTTGTTCGTTATTGGAAGCAGCGCCACGTTGTAGACACTCGACATGAAATGGAGGTCGTTCAATTTGCCACAGGCCGGCCGCGCATTACACCACAGCGTTTACGAGACGAGGACGACAGTCACTGTCCAACGGAACAGCCTCCGAACCCTGCCGTTACTCTACCATACCTCAGTTCAATGTATGATTGGTGCGTTTTTGAAGGATGCCGGCCAATCACTAGATCAGGACGGATTTACGTGAGACGAGGACATCAGGATAGATTCAGGTGTGTATCCATGTCTCCTTATTTGTGAATGTGTGTGATGGACTACACGGACGCGGATGTTCCTAGATTGGTGGAATTGTTCCTCGTCGCCGGCCAACTGGTGCAGTTTCACATTAAACCCAAGTCGACCCACTATCGCCGACAAGGGAACGCCGTGTCGTTACTTGACGCATACGTAGTGTCCGGGGTGTTGGCCGCACAAGTGCTCCCCCAAGGACAGTATAACCCAAACAACCCCATCACCCCCAGGCGATATGCCGACGGACTCGAGAGCGATGACACTGAGGAAAACATGTTGTTCATGGTGTACTACGTTTCGCGCAAAGTGGTCCAAGCTGGAAAGGTCCCGTCGTTGAATGCAGCGAAGAAAATGATGGTCTTCCGCTGTCGGAGTCGCATCGAACGGGATGTGTGGTGTTGGGCATTGAATACGGAAATTGAGAAGCTGGCACGAGGGAAGAGAGATAGGGAGGAGAAGTGGAGGAACGTAGGGACGCCGATCCCACTCGGGTAACTAGGCGCCTCATCCGAGTACACTATACAAAAGGAGTTCAAACACTGTTAACTCAGGTAAAAGGTTTAATTCCTCTTCCTTGATGCTCGGTGAACGATTACTATACGATACCTTAGAATAGAAGTAATGAAATGTGAACAAAGACGTAAGTTAGAGTAACTTAACGACACAGGGGAGAAAATGTGCCTGGTATATTTCACTTTTGAGTGTCATTGTTCTCAACTGAGCCTTGATCCGCCAAATCTTTTGTATTAACAGATCCGGAGATATACACGCCCGGTCTGATCAACATAAACCAGGCCATGGAAAATGTCAGAAAGACGTGAGAATGTCCATCCAAGTCGGACAAACTAACACCTCATTGTTGTGACACTTTCTTGCCCAATGCCCTGAGGTGGATTCTTGTAACAGTTTCATGACTTCGGTCTCTTAGCTACAGACGGAGAATGTTGAGGCTCGAATATCATTTGAACGTAAGATCAGATGCTCACCCCCATACCGGCTCCTTGCTGACACCCTGTTTGCAACGCCTCCGAGGTCTGAAGCACCTCGGACCAGCTTGTAACTGTAGAAACCAGACGTTCATCAATATGCATCAATGACGGAGATGATTCGAAGAATGACAGCTCACCGTACACCGGGAAGGTCCTGGGCGCGACCTCCCCTGACAAGCACCACGCTATGCTCCTGTAGGTTGTGTCCCTCCCCAGGAATGTATGCCTGGAGAACTTTTCCGGACGTGAGCCTCACGCGTGCGACTTTACGCTTTGCCGAGTTTGGTTTCTTGGGCTTTGCAGTGAACACCTGCATGACAATGCCTTTCCGCTGTGGATTGTCATCCAGAAGGGGGGCCTTGGATAAGGCCTTCTTTGGCGGATGTTTGCAACGCATCGCCTGATTGAGCGTTCGGAGTGCTGGCGCGGAAGAGTGAAAAGTGTTGCTGGCGAATTTTGTGGTTGACGTGGAGCATGGGTGGAGTGCAGGGAATGCAGCACGCCAAAGTAAATGCGTCCGTGATGGGACTGATCGACTGAGAAAGGAGAACATGAATGTGCGTTGGACGTCGAACGTTGAGTCCTCGACAGACGGCGACGGGATCGAGGACCGCTTCGGAGCTTGCCGATCTGTTTACAGGCGTCACGGGCCTTTCGGTGTGGCAAACGCGAACAACGAAATCTGGTTTGCTTTTACTTCCGACGCGACTTGCTTCTATTCCATCCTATTTTTAATCCATCATGACACGCAACAGAAGACGTATCGTTGACAACATGTCTGACAACATTGAGGAAGACGACGCCACTCAGCGCCGAGAGCCCGTCGACGCGGTTGAAGATGAAGACCAGCCAGACCGGCAAGCTCGCTCAGCCGTGAGCCGGTCAGCGCGTGGAGAGTCCTCTAAGAGGGCAGCGGCGCAAAACGGTGTGGCAAATGAACGTGAGGACGACGCGGAGGACTCAACGCCGGTCTTTGATGCGGATTCATTTGGGAACAAGCCATTGAGCCGGCAGGATGGACAGAAGCTGCAGGGAATGGCTTCTGACTGGAATATGATTGAGAGCAACTTGAAAGAGAGTGCGTTCTCTCTTCTCACTGAGGTCTCTGCTGCCGTCGCGGAGTACGCGGATGATAGTACTGTGAAAAAGGTGCCTACTCTGCGCCTTCCTGCACTTTTCTGTGCTCACTCTTCATATTTAGGAACTAGAGAGGCTGGACGCTCTCATGAGAGAGACCATCGACATTGATGCGGAGATTAAGTCTCATGAACAGACTCTGAAAGACCTGCACCAGCAAGTTGTCGTTGGAGATGAGATCGTGGGCCAATTTTCTGTATTGCAAATCGCTTTGATGAACTGAAAGTTCTTAGAGCGACGTGTTAGAACTTTATCAAGAGCGAACGCAGGACAAGTTAAATGGTTATCACAAAATGACTAGTAGACAAAAATATGCGAAGAGCGAGGCCTATGCTACGTTCAAGCAGTCGATTTACGTCGGTCCTATGAACCCTCAGCCCCTACACTCATGACTCTGACACCGCCTCTAGGAGGTACAGCACCCAAACGAGGCGATGCCGCCTGTAGTTGAGTTCTTGCCTCGAGGTCTGCCGTAGTACTCACATTTCTGCATTGGTCACTGACCCGTGAATCAGAGGAGGGAGATAATAGTGATGACGATGAAGACGATATCCAAGTGGGCGGTGTGTTGCAAGACATCAATTGCCCATCACATTGACCCGCTCGTGGATCCTCAAACCTCGTGGGCATACCCTTTGTCGATGAGAGCGTGTCAGTCACTAAACTTTTCCTTTTAGATCGGTTTGTCAGCACACCTTTTCCGCAGCGGCCATACGTCAAGTGCTAGGTCCTAATCGATTTACAAAAAAGAAATGTCCGGCGTCTGGCTGCAATCAGATGATCTGTCTAAATGACCTGAAGCCGAATAAGGAGCTGGAACGCAGAGTGAAAGCGTACCAACGCCGGGCGCAACGAAGGGAGGAGGATCATGATGCGGAGGAAATAGTGGAGTGAGCTGAGTTTGGATGAGAGGGAGCGTGACACGTCTTCTTTTCTAGACATGGGCAGTGCTGTAGTGGTTCTATTTCTACGCTGAGAGCGTGCGGAGGCCTTGCTTCTTCACGAAGGAGATTTTGAAATATGGCATCGCAGCCGAGGTGTGGCTTGGCCTGCCGTTTCATGATTCTCTCTCTCCTCGTCGTTGTGGCCCCTTTCCTCGCTGTCCCCACGCGACTCCCTCACTTTGGATCTGTCATCACAGCATCATTCCCCGCCTTTGACCTGTGATTTAATGTACTAGACTGGCTATTAATGAGGTGTCTCGCGTACGCCGGGTCATTTTAACTTAGTTCTAGCCTCTGCGATCACTTTCTCACGCCGTCTGGAAAGGGAGAAATTGTGTGATGTGTAGGTCCGAACTTCTGTCAAATTCTAGTGGGTCCTCTTCCTTGGCCTTGGCTCGGTGCTGGAAGGCCAGCACACTCCTAATGGCGCTACAGCGATATGACCAGTGATTGGCTGCGATCGAATACCCCGCGAGAGACGATGAACACGACTCCCGGCTTCGCTTACTCACTGGTAGCCGCACGGGACTCGTGGTCCCTGTGCGGCGCTAGCCAAAGTGGCAAGGGTGGCCGAAGGCACGGGGCTCCTCCTCGACCTGAGTCGGTCAATGTCACCGAAAGACATGGGAACGATAGATGGCATTTGTGTGCAAAGCGTATCATTACCCCGCCCGAAACTCAGACTTAACACAACTGAACATTCAACTTGCCAAATTGTACCTTGTATGTGCCTTAGATACATTACGAGAGGCGGCGTGTGAATATCCTTAGATTTCCATATCTGGCACAAATCTCCGGAAGGGACTTTTGGGTCTGTGTGGCAATGCGTGGATTCATTGAACGCTGCTTCAACTGGGAACATATTGCGCCGCCCAGTGTTGGGCTCACAGCCTGCAGTGAAACGTGCGGTATGCAAGGTGGATGGTCCGAAAGCCTGAGGAAACAATTGCCCAACGGCATAAGTGGGTGCGGGAATAATACGTGAAGGGGTAATGTCATCCGGAGACAGTTCTGTCACCGCACTTCCCTGTATGCGAAACTGACAGCGGCCAATCCGCTAGTGCCACCATTTTTGTCCAGGGGCAAATCTGATCAAAGCGTAAGGGGTGCGAGACTCACGGGTGTCGAGGCTGTACGTTCTGACTGCCTATTTACATGTTTACTTCACTCTTTCCATTACAAGGACGTACTTTGGGATTCCAGCCACGGGGACATATATAAAACCCTTGACTCTTACGCTTCCGCTCTCCGACTCATACATATCCCAACTTCGCTCAGCATCCCCTCCCAAAATGAAACGTGGTAGCTATGCCCGCCGTGCCTGCAACCATTGCAGAAGGAGGTATGTGGTAGTGAGTTTCGCCAGACGTCAGATCGCCACTAACACAGAACACGCAGAAAATCAAAATGTGATGGCCACGAACCAGTTTGCTCAACCTGCAGAAGTTCTGGCCACGAAGTATGCACCCCTTTTTAGGGCCAACATCGATGTAGTTTTGATTCACTATGAGTAGTGCTCCTGGGGCCCCGAGAGCGCAAAGAGGCCCACGACGAAACAATATGTCGACTCGCTGAAGAGGATGAACCGGCAGTTGGACCAACGAAACAAGTTCCTCGAGTCTCGGCTCGCGTTCTACACATCCCGTCCAGTTGACGAGGGGGTGCAGAGTGCAGAGTTGGCCTTGAGAATCTCAGATCGAGCGTCTCCATCGTCCTTTGGTGGACCGTCGTCACCGGCGTCTACTCAATCGGAGCCAGTATTCACAAAGACGGAAGAACAGGACGACATCGATCAAATTATCGCCCCCACGCAACATCTTCATGTACGCATTCGTCGTCACAATTAATCCCACAGTCACGCTAATCAGACCAAATTCGTACTGGTGCTATAGTTTGACGATAACGAACTGCAACTCTATGGTCCAACTTCCATCTTTAGGCTAGCGCCGCGTTCGCCCGAACGTCGGACGCTCAGCGACGAAATTGTAAACGGCAACACTGATGCATATCGGCTGTTGTCCCAGGCGAACCCTGTTCTTGACTCCGAGATTGACTGGAATCGTAATCTTCCACAGGAAGTCCCGCTCACACGGGGGGAACATGACAGGTTCGCGCCAGTCTTCTTACATATAGTTACCTTTGCTTGGCAAACTGACTCGTGTCACACGGTCTAGACTTCTAGGTCTTCTTTTTCGATACTTCACATCATGGGGACTCCGAATTATCCCCAAACTGTTCCTGCGCGACATGCATAGCTGTCTAACCATTCCAAGCGTTTCACAACCCCTGAAAACGGCGCATTATTCACCCATGCTCCACAATGCCTTGTTAGCAGTCGCTACGGCCTTCTCAGATGATCCAGTCATCAAGGAACCTGCCACGCGCCAACGATATGCAGACAAGGCCAAATCGCTCCTCGAGGACGAGTGCGAACTTCCTAAGTTGAGCGCCATGACAGGACTGTCAATTTTGGCAAATTATTACTCCTCTACGAACCATCCTACACTTGGTTATATTTACTTTGGTATATTTGGTTCGGCGTGATCTGATTGCCTTATTTCTGACTCTATTCAAATCATCTAGGCATCAGTGCACGGATGTCTCAAGCGCGTAAGGTCCCGTGTACTTCCCCACTTGTCTTTGGTATTAACGCCTGCTTGTCACTGCACAGTTGGTTTAGGCATTGATTGCTCGCCATGGGTGGAAGCAGGCCTGATAACCCATGCGGGGATGCTGGATCGCAACTGGGCTTTATGGGCGACTTTCTGTCAAGTACGTCTAAATACAATCATGCATACTCACCCGTTGACGTCCAACTTCAGGATACTACTTGGTCACTCTATGTTGGACGCGAATTCTGTACAACGTCATCTGTGAATTCCCAAACCATCCCTGTACCGTTTGTCGCGCCCAACTTGGATCAATTTTTGGGAAACTGGCCGCCGAATGAAAATGAATCCCCAAACCGCATCTCCGGCACCTTCGCTGCGACATGTTCCCTGATGCAGATCGCCAGGGAAGTTGCCGATGCTGTGTATGTCGGACCGCGAGGTGTTCTTGTGTCGAGTTACTGATAGTCGACCGTAGCAGCGACTTTTCTCGTCTCGGGGATCGCCAGGAAGCAAACGAGTTCCGCATAGCGCAAATGGAGTGAGTCGAATATCGATACGTTCACGCTTCTTATTTGATTACTGATACCTTGCTCAGTCTAAAGCTCAGCAGTTGGAAGAATGACCTTCCCTCGGAAATCGATATTTCCAAGTCGAGTCCTGGCGTGCCCCAGCCTCATCAGCTAATGTTGCACATGACGTACTATTGGCTGGTAATCCTTCTCCACCGACCTTTCTATCGCCGAAGACGGAGTTTTGAGGATCCTGATGGTTACACGGACCATATAAAGGTATGTACTATCTTATATATATGCATCCCTTCGTTGACGTCTCGGAAATTTCTAGCCATGCGACAGAGCTGCTACAGAAATCATGGAACTCGCAGGGATATGGCGCAAACACTTCTCCTGCGTTACGTCCCCATCACCATGATCCAAGTGATTTCCGCTGCGCCACCATTTTCGTCGTAGCAGCTGTTCAGGCTGTATCGGGCCCGCGGATTGCTCACGGCGCTCTAGGATCAGCAGAAGAAAGGGCAGGAAAGGCAATCGAGTACCTTCGTGAAGTTGGAGAATCTTTCGCTTCCGCCACCAACGTTGCAACATTCTCCAAAACCTTATACAAGCACAAGTCCAGACTCGAAAAGCGCGCCGATCGCCCGGGGGATCATCACCCTATGGTGCAGGCCAAATTGGCACGATACCCTCAGGGCTGCCCCCACTCGCTGCCCACCGGCATCTCCTCCGGGTCGGCCGGGGATTTGAACCCAATCTCCCCTCTTTCGTGGCCGGAACACATCGGTACCCCCTCAATGGCATGTACACCAACGTGCAACAATCGATGGGTCACTCAAATTCCCAGTATTCCACTTTGGCGGAAGCCTTGGACACGCCACTCGGGTATCACCAGCCATTTGGGGATGGCATCAGGGATTCTCTATACCTTCCACCTGCTGTTGCCCTCCCAGGGATGGGTGTAGGAGGTTTCGTCAGGGGGACCCCGCTGGTGAACCCTTGATGATGTTCAGGTCACCCAACAGCCATTTTATGCATTCTAGATGGGTATGCCAGCCTCCTCGATGTGATACCATTTCCTCATGATTATGCTTTCTGGTTATTATCTCACACTGTCTCTCTCCATGCTTCGATTTTTTTTTGGGCATCTCACTTGTTGCATCTCACTTGTGGTCTTGCAGGCATACCCTAACTTACTGTGACAACTGAGTGGTTCTCTGTGGTGAAAATACTGTACTTTACATATCTATGTGTTCCAGTACTTTATCTCTGTGATTTGCACAGTGCTGTAATCCTCTATCATGTCTGCGATAATTTTAACTTGCTGCTACCGTGACGGTAGGGCTCAAGGGCAGAATTGTCACAATGCATGTGACCGTTACAAGTGACCGTATTCATAAACAATGGACATATGACCAGGTCGCCTGATGTTGTCTTCCCTTCGTACATGCACCTCGAATGCTCTTCGTGCACTAGGACATGTTCGGCGATATAGTACGCCAGTAGAAGCCACCTCAGAAGCAGGCGTGACATCGAGTGCACCTGGTGCACTTCGCCCACATCTCAACATCCCTGTGAACCCAAACCACGGCCTCTACGCGTTCTTCCGAAAAAGAGAGAAGGATGGGAAAGTGACACATGACCCCTTTGAAGATGAATCCGGACTTCAGGATGTTTTCGGTGAGTGACAAATACCCTTCCATCAAGCAGCAGCTTTGATGTGGCTTTTTTTTTTCTTTCGTCAGGTCGAGCTTGGACTGCAGCAGAGCTGCGAAGAAAAAGTTTCAGGGATCTTCATACCCTGTGGTATGTCCTCCTGAGAGAGCGTAACCTTATCGCAACGCAAATGGAGAGTTATCGACGCGCTACCATCCCGTCTGGTGTGTTGGGAAGCGTACAAAAGCGGGCTCTTCAGGTACGTCTGCTGCGCGGCCTTTGGACTTTGTCCTGACATGATTTCTCTTCAAGTGTCGCAAAAGTATGGCGCGAATAAAGTATGTGATTAATGAACGGAGACTGGCATACGAAGGGGCGATGAAGATACATGCGGAAAAAGTTAAACAGGCGGCGAAGGAGAATGAGACGGAGCCGGAGAAGGTCGAAAACGCGGTCCATCAGGAGAGCGAGGCGCAAAAGGTTTCACCGTCACTGTCGGAGACCACTCAGGCTGCGGGAGACACCCTTTTGCAGCGTTCGACCACTTAGAATCATAGATGGTGCATAATATATGCGGGAATTCTCGCTACAGTATTGCGGACCATTCGCTACGCCGGGTTCGATTGGAATGAATGTCTAAGTGTGTGTTCCGATGATTAAAGACGAATTCCAACCCGCTCTCGTGAATCCCAATCACGCATCTCCTGTGACACCCAGCAGTCCCTCACAGCAGGGTTTTCATATGTTTCCAGTTGTCTTTTGCCTCGTCGTAGGAGATGCTCGACGGTGCTCACGCTCCTGGGAGACACCGATGACGCTTGCGTCTTGAAATTGTAGCGAACGAAGAGGCGAAACCTTTCTCTCGATGATGGTGGCTTTGTCCGAACCATCCGTAGCGCGCTGTCGAATTACAAACCATGACGAGAGTACGAGGCCGAGGATCACATACCGACGGTAAAGCGCGAGGACTTCTTTCTGCAGACCGGAATGTCTGACGGTCATGTCGTACGCGTTCAGGGCGGGGCGGCGGCGGGAATTAAATGTGGAGTCCAACTGCAACGGATCATTCGATCCGAAGGTCCGAAACAAGACAACTTCTGGCCTCTTTTACAGTTCACATCCGTCGCGACAGTCCTCTGGCATGTACCTTCGGGGCTTATCCCAGTCCCAAAGATGCATGCTGAAAACGAACCGATGTCGCTTTATTATGGCCAAGAAGCTTCCAACTGTTAGCTACTGTCGAGCTGCCAGCACTTCAACACGGCCGAGTAGAAGTGGCTCTGACGAGCATTATGCATACTGCAAGAATTTTGTTCAGAAGCATGACTACGAAGCGTATATTGTCTCACAGCTCTATCCTACCGGAAAGCGGAATGGCTACTTTGCCATCAAGGCATTCTACGTATGTCCTCAGACTAGTTTCCATGATGTGTCTGATGAACTGTGAACAGGATGAGCTAGCGACGGTCCAGGACAATGTCTCGAGTTCTATAATTGGAGAGATGAGAATGCAGTTTTGGAGGGATGCTGTAAAGTCATTGGCTGATGTGCGTTATCCTTTTATACACCTGTTTCACTGGTCGTGAATGTGACATAGGGCAGACCTCCGCATCACCCTATCGCTCTAGCTCTACACGACGTAATGCAAAGTACGCATCTTCAAACGTATCATCTGAGGAGAATTGTAGACGCTAGGGTCCGTTTCTCTGACCACGCGTACCTCGAGCTAACGCCCACGCTTGTCTAACCCGAATAGACCGAAGAGCTTAAAGGCTCGTCTCAGCTGACAATAGACTCACTGACCGCCCATGCGGAGGCCACAGCTTCGACCCACTATTATCTCCTGCTTTCCTTACTGGGCTTATCCTCAGACACATTGTTGCACGCAGCTTCGCATCTCGGCATTGCACACTGCATCGCGACGCTCGTCCGAGGATTACCTTACCATGCTTCAAAAGGCCGGATGATTATCCCGGCCGAAATCACGGCCAAGCATGGCGTCAGCCAAGAGGATGTGTTTCGCAAAGGACCCGCTGCCAACGGTATCGATGAAGCTGTCTTTGAATTCGCCACAATAGCAAATGACAACATGATTACCGCCCGCGAGACGTTCAAAGAGGAGACAGGGAAGGCGGGTGCTATGCCCGTATTCGGTGCAGGGGCAAGTGATAGCTATAGCTTGTGACAAAAGCCAGGGTCCAACTAATTTTGCCGATAGGTGCCCATCGCAGCGTTTCTGGAGAGGCTGGAGGCAGTGAACTTCAATGCATTCCACCCATCGCTGCAGCTACGAAGTTGGAAGTTGCCATGGCGAGTCTGGCGTAGCTATTACAAACGTACATTTTAGACGTCTTTACAAAAAAACGGTTGTGGTTGTGGATAAATTCGTATTACCATTTCACATAAGGCCTGCGGAGCCCCTGACACTCATTATAATTTACCCTTGCCTGTTACCCTTACCGGCCAACCAACCCTGTCCCCCGATACCATCCCATTCTCCACTGTCAGACCATACACGAGCAACGAAGGCCATCACATTGCGACGCCTACAGTACCAGCCTGGTCCAATTTGACTGCAAATGGACCGTCTTGCCGGTGTGTCGCCGCCGTAGTCCCACACCTCCCGCTAGCACCTAACCAGAACTAGATGAGGTCCTGCAAATCATTTTTAACGAAATCGACAACCCTTCCTCGTTCGTAGAAGTGTGCAAACGCTTCTACTCGTTTTCGCAAGACCCTTACGTCCGGGCTCACTACTTCCTCTCGCGATACGGATCCGTGCAGGCCCTATATTGGGCGCTTGGTAGGGGTAGGCTTATTACTGAGCAAGTCCTCGACGTAAGTCCGCATATATATATACACTGCTCACCTCCTCATATATGCGTATTCTATCCTCCGGAACAGGTCCTATTGAGCAGCGGGGCACATCTCTCCCGTTACCTTGTTCAAATTGCGGTCCACCATTACTTCCGTTCACTTTGCCCTTTCATCAAGACCCCTTGGGTGCGGACTTTGAGCTTGTCCACTTTCGGACATTTCATGAAGCAATCGTCGGAGAGATTTGGGACAATCAACATAGCGAAAGGCGAGGATGATGGTGCCGTGTTCCGTAATTTCATCAGAGAGAGCAGACGACATACCGATCGACGTGGTTTGGCGACGGATACGATAGCGGAGATGCTCGAGAAGGGCAAGGTATGCCTCTTTGACATTTCCAAAGTATGTGCCTTTAAAAATCACATTCTACAGTTCATTCCCTTTTGCTCCAAGGTGTGTGTCTCGAATCCACCCGAGTCGCACAGCATATATACGACAATTATAGGACCCAATTATGGCCCAGTTTCCCTTGGCGCTTTCAATCGAACCTCGCCTTCTCCCGCTGGCTATCGCAAATGGATTCCGAATGGATGGTCGAGTGCGCATATACCGTTTTCTCCTCGTAGACCTGACGCCTAACGAGGAGATGGCTGGTTCAGTACCGCGATTTTGTGTTCCGCAGAATCTTCGTGCGAAAAGAAGAACATGGAGCGGAAGACGTTCTCCTGAATGTCCGCGAACTTTGTCGCTTAGATGCATCGTACGCGCCGTTGCATCGCCTTTTTGTGGACTCGCTCAATTGTCTGTAGGATGTTTGTCAGCCGCACCGTTGCTGCAGAGGTTCTGATGGAGGCAGAATCAAATCGCGCTGGCTATGCCGCTCTCAAGACTCTAGATCGCGAAGGTGGCTTACGGTTCTCTCTGGCGTAAGTTTGTTTCCCCCCTTCATACGATTTTATTGAGCGTACATGTATCAGTTCTCTGGTGGAAGACCTTATAAAGGTAGGGCTATCAGGAACTATCTCTCCGGACATCATTCAAATGCACTTCACTTTAGTCGTTCATCAGGTTTCACTCGATCACGACGCCATCCGTAGGAACATCACTTAGTTATCTGTGGAAAGACTTTCCAAGCCAACACCCTGTCGCTCAAGTCGTTATGCTTCTCACGATCTTCATCGGTTGTCCTAAAGCTACGGCGGATACGTTACACTTGAGTCTAGAACGCCTGAACCTAACTCCTGTCTCCTCTGAACAAATTGCCCACGTTCTCATTAGTCCATTTGTGGAACAGTATTCTTCCATCCTACATTACGCCAGGGGTTTACTGTGAGATTGGTGATGATATGACGTTTTCTTCGTTCCTTGCAGATGTTGCTGTCAGGTGCCTCGAGGTTTCATCAAAGGTTCTCTCTTCATGCCTATTTATCAGGCAATATCTCACTCCGGTTCTTGACCAGGGAAATATGCTTTGCTCCTTGTGTGAAGATTATCCATCGCTCAAGGATGACATACAATTTGCGGCTGCCACTAAGTATCGGTTAACCATCGACAAATTACCTTCACCTGAGCAGAGGAAGGAGTGTCCAGCCTTTGCGGGCAAACTTTGCCGCGACCTCTATTACTTCAATCCTGAGGCCCCGATGGCTGTTCAAGAATTTGACGAAGCAGGATTAGATAGTTCCTCATCACACGGCGATGAAATGGGGATGCGGGCGTGCGAAGGCGCGATTTCAGCCGAATCGTTCCTTGTACGCAGGTACCACTCACCTGATGGATGTCCTTGCTGAGCCTATTCAGGGTGACATCGGACAGGAGACGCTGACACAAATAGTCAGTCGCGACGAACTGGTTCCACAGCGCAAAAGGCATCCATGGCTAGACATTCATGCCGCGTCCTTGCGACGGCCTTACCAAGCTGGTATGTCTATTCTCTGAATTACACTCTGCAAACTTATAGGTCAATTTTTGGGTAGACCTACTGCCTGTTGGAAGATGGATTCGGCGTCAGTTTGGGAGGAGGCATCTCGTGACCGCGACCTTCATGAATCACGCTGTCGTCAACGATAACCACATGGTACAGAGAAAGTCTTGATCATGGCGCTGGAGCTGACTGTATCTCTACCGTCAGATTTTGCAAGAATACCTGTTGGTACCCATGGTTCCTATCACGCTTTATCATTTCAAGATGCTGGCACATATGGGGCGCGCACCAGTATGATCACTTCTTGACTTATTTCTTTTACTCAAACCTCTCTCTGGTCAGAACTACCAGCTATTCAAAGCCATAAAAGGAGGGGCTGGATTTTTCTTTTCGGATAATGACTACTTGAAACACCCGGATATAGAAGTGAAGAGGGAAACACCTTGCTCAGAGACTGTGTCTTCTGAAGCTGTCAAGGAGTCCTCGTCCATTGAACCGTCGTCTTCGAGTTCTTTGGTTATGTTGAGTGCCGTCGCGCCAACGCGCAAGAGGCTTCACAGATCTGCTGCTGCGATTGTGAAGTCGTATGCATACGCTCAGTCAGATTCTGATGATGGGTTCCCGAGCCACGGGACAACTTCTGACTGGTTCCAACCGACTCGTACTGTCGAGTCGGATTTGCAATTGTGGATCAGACATCTCTCCGCGCTTCAGAGAGACGAGACTAAGAAGGTATTCTTCATGTGTCTTCCGTTATGATGCGAAAACATCGACATTTACATTCTTCGCCTAGTTCAACGAGAAGAAACGGCACCTCGAGCGGTCTAATCGTTCTGGTTCCAAACCCCGTGCCGTCAAGGTATGTAATATCTCTGCATGTCCCTTCTCACGTTGAACGATCCTCCGTCTCAGAGTGACTTCCTGAAAACGCTCGCCACTAACCTTCGTGAGCTGCGACAGCTCGAATCGGCCAGAAAGGTGCACACGCATATTCCGGCAGTCCCAGATGAGAGCAGTGGAAGCGACGATGACGAGTATCGGTGTCCGAAGAGACCTTCGAAGCGTCGCAAGACGCTCCCCTAAATGACCGTATACCCTTTAGCATGAACCTCATATTTGGCATCCCTTGCAATCGTAATTGTCCTCTTCATTTCCGTAACACGAGATTTGTAGCAACTTTCCATCGTACCTCTGCATACACATGGCTCGAAAGTATATGTATTCGCGAAATAACGACTGCTCCGAGCTTACCCATAAACAATACGTTAGTCCTTCGTACTATACACATGGTTGTCAAACATGATACTTCCAGTGTATCTCGCGATCGCCTAACAACACCTTCGTCTTGCGATCGACTTCCTCGTCTCTGCCGGCGGCGATGATCTTGGCGCGCCGACGATTCTCGCTTGCCATGAAATACCACAGGGTACTTGCGATGGCGATAGCGAAGGTAAGATAACCTATAGCAACGATATGCGGCTTGCGGTAGTGGTGTGCGGAGAAAGCAGGGCGGTAGATTAGCACGCCCGTGATGGCGCCCACGCAGCCAATAGTAATTTGCATTGCCACACCTACGGCACGCTTAGTCTGACCGGATATGTTCTCCGATGGCCAGCTACGAGTCATGTGGGGTTATAAAGGTATGAGGGAGAGAGAGAATACATCAGATTTACCTCAGAAGTAGAGCTTCGCCGGTGTATACGCCCAACGTGGAGAAATGAACACCCGCGTATTGTGCCCGAGCTATGTTACTTAAGTATACGTGGTCCCCCATTATAGAGATAACGCACGTGTCTTAGTTGAAAGGAGGATAATATAACCTGAAAAGCGGTTAGAACCAGAAAAAGACTCAAACGGCCGTAGCGAGTCATACCAAGTATAGCCACGACGGCTGAACCGATGATGAAGGGGGCACGGCGGCCAGTCCGCGCTGCTAACCAAGCACAGGATACGATACCTACGGATGACAACACGTATGGCGGGACAGTCATCCTAACAGTGTTGTTAGAAAGGAGAAACATGGCATGGCTATCGGGAGATCGACATACAGCTGTGCTTTCCAAGTCGCAAATCCCAGATCAGCGATGATTGTTGGCTAAACGAGATTAGCATTAGCACAAGAAGATGAATGAGCACCTTGGTAGAGACTCGGACATACCAAGAAAAGGCTCAAAGTGTAGAGTGTAAACGAGAAGCCGTGGTGTAAAAAGGCATAGCCCCAAACCAACGGGTCCACGAATGCCTGGCGGACGTATTTCCAAGCGAACTCCTCTCGCACGGCATCGTCGGAGTCTTTATCCAAGCGGGTCAGAAGGCGGGAGCGCTCTGCATCGGTTAACTGCGATGGTGTGAGCGATAGGACACAATCCTCGTGAAGCCGTCTCCCATACCCATTTGGCTTTCTGTGGCCATGTCGGGATGAGAAAAACAGCCACGACTGACACTGCAATAGTTAACAGGCCCTCGAGAATAAAAATCCTGACAGAGATTCGTGAGACAAAAGAGACTACACTGCTTATTAGCGAAGAATACTCACCATTGCCACCCGCGCTTACCCCCTACACCGTCCATCTTTCCAATAGCATACGCAAGGACACCTGAGTACAATTTGGGTGCAATATGGGAACCACAAGGCGGAACAGCATACCACCGAACGCTCCGGCCAGAGCTGCTCCTCCAAAGAAAAGAGCGACTCGCCAATGGCGTTCCCGTCTACACCAAAACAACCATGAAACCTGAAGGCAAACAAGGGAAAATATAAATGTCCTCACCGTAGGTAGTAAACTGAAAAAATGAATACAACACCAGGAAATAGGCCTGCTTCGGTGGTGCCGAGCACTGGGGAGCTGTTTTAGTCACGTCAGCGGAACAATGACATTACTCACGAATACGAATGCCGAAAAGGCCAGCTTGGTTAGTTATGAGGCCTTGACTGACAGATGTTAATCCCCAGGCAAAGGTGAGTAGAGGAAGCCAAAATCGGGGATCAAATCGTTTCAAGCTTAGACAGGCATCAATTCCAGTCAGTTGATAAGTACAAAGTCATCTTACACAATCTATCAGTAGCAGTAGATGAGTAACGCCACAAAGTATGATAGAGGATTACCCTGCTCACGTTGGCAGGGACTTCGAAAATCACATAGGTGATCAAGTAAAGAACGAGGGCCGTATTATAGGCTGTGGGTGAGATGTGCAAGTCCTTGAACGACGCTCAAAAGGTCTCAAATGAGAGGCAGAGTTCGTAGCAACTACCGTTGTTAGCCCATCGATTCTGCCCGACATTCTGTTAGTCATGTCATGTCGTATAACAAAATTATGCACGCTCACTTGGCGTTTCCTATGTTTGTGCTGAAGTAAATATAAGTGTATGCGTATAAACAGGAGAAGAGATATGCCAACCGATCCAAGAAACTAAGCATAAATAACAACATAAGTATAGGTAACAGCCTGTACAAGTGAGAGTCAGCTGAACCAAGTAATATGGTGGATTCGAAAAGCCACCTCAAATCTACTTTTCTTAAAAGCCTCTGATCCTGTAATGAGTCGAATTCGTCGGATGTGACCTCGCGACTGATGCCGTTCGCGTCATCCTCATTGGACAGATGCTTCTCTAAATCGGTACCAAGTGTATGTTCCGCAGACATGGTCGCCAAGTGAGTTGAAATCAGGAACGGACCCTCAGGAACAGGAGCAGAGGTTGCAGAACGACATGTGGCCTTATATTCGTGGCAAGCATTATTTGCCAGTGCGACGCCGAATGGCGACAGACCGTATCAGAGGTACGTTCGGGAAATTGATAGGCTCTATGGAGAGCATCGGTCGCACGTAGCAAAGTAGTTTTTGCACACGTCACGAGTTCGGTGACAAGCCGCGAGAAAAGAAGTCGCGTCGCGTCTCGGCTCCTGACCAGAATGTTTCCCAACAGGTCAAGCACTCTCACCTTGAAACAACGTCTCAGCGCTCTCACTCAGCCTTCGTCGTCCTCATCATCTCCTCAGTCATCCCCCGTACGACGAAAATTTAGCGCCCCATGGCTCAAACGAACAGTCCCTCCATGCGGCCATCAGAATGAAGACAGACTCCAACCAATCATCGGCAAGATGATATATCAAGCAGGGGTAGATTACGAGTACCCATATCCCCGCGTAATGATGCTCCACAATCGTTGATAAAAATTTATGACAGGACCCGCCCGATGTAACACCATTTCTTGGAAACTGCGGTGTCTTGGCTTAATTATTCTCTTCCCTTCATGCAGGGTGGTTCTCAATGCGTCGGCACTTCCAAACCCCGAGGAAGTTGACTATGATGTGCTCCTTTCGTGCGTCTTATCTCCTTAACGGCCCAACCTTGCAATTGATACAATGGCCGCTGGCGGCCACTGCAGCCGGATCCTTTCACATCTTGATCTTTATGGTGTGCTTTTACCCTGTTGACCGAATGTTCGCCCTGTCTGATTGTCTCCCTATTCAGTGGAATCTGACTATACTGTCGTTTTCTTTGCTGCTGGAAGCAAATATACTCCCGGCTGGAATTGGATGTGGAAGGCTTATCGAAGCCTTAGTAGGAAGTATCGTAAGAACCTGAAACGATTGGCATGTGGACTTCCTCATTCGATAGAACGTACATTGACCACCACCTCTCATCCTCAGTATATTGTACACTCTAATTTCTTCTCCAAAAGTGAGTGGCTAGACACGCATTGCAAGATTTTATCCTGAACATGAAAAGTGCTCTTTTCCCTTGCCGGTGCATTTATCAGGTTTGTACATCGTATCTCATATTATGCGGTGGTCATCTCACTGTTTCTTAGCCCCAAATTTTTCCGCAAGATCACATACATCACTACTTTGAGTGCGTTGGCCTTCCAAGTGCCATTAACACAGATCGATGTCCCACCTGCTGTATATCAGTATGTCATTGCTTAGATCTTCATTCATTTGTTGGTGACCAGCACAGGGAGAATTCAAAGCATGAACAGCAAATCACCTTGCCCATCCAGACACGCTCAAATTTATTCGGTATTCACCTCGAAGAGCTCATGGGGTATGACGGCGAGAAAGGTGGAATCCCCCGTGTTGTAAAGGATTGCGTACAGTATCTACGACAGACTGGTACGCCCATCAGTGTTTCAACCGAGTCCTCGTCTTACCCTGTTGTATAAGGCTTGTCCGAAGAAGGATTATTTCGACGTTCCCCAAACTCCAACACTTTGCGCCAAGTGAAGGATGCTTACGACCGAGGGCAGGTAGTATCTTTGGATAGGTTTGACGATTCACATCTCGCGGCTGTCCTTCTCAAGAAATATATTCGGGACCTCCCGGAGCCACTGTTTCCCGAAGCTTTATATCCCGTGATCCAACAGTGTCCTGTACCAACAGAAGACCCAAGCAATTGGTCTGCTATCTTGTATATTCGAGAGAGCTTGCTCTCGGCTCTCCCTGGGTGCAATTATATCTTGCTCAGCTACATCCTGCGTGCGTCCTATTTGATAATCGCATTACCATAATTGATCCATCGTCCTAGACTTGATGCATGAAGTGTCATTGCGCTCATCGACGAATTTGATGGATGCACATAACCTGGCAATCGTCCTGTGCCCCAATCTTGTATCTGGTTCATCCCCGGGAAAAGACATTGCAATGTGTAGAATCTCTGGTGGACCTGTGCTTCATCCCGAACTTTTTACTATCACCCAATCGCCATCCCAGGGCCAGACGACATTGAGCATGGTTATCAAGTTCTGCATCCAAAGGTATTACGAGATATTCGACGAAGTTCAGGATCGGGGCGAGGCATTACTCCCCGCGCGCTCATTCACAGAAGATGACGTTAGCCCTTCTGACACATCAAGTCCGCGTGTCATGGGGGCTCCACTTCCTTCCAAACGCCTATCGGCGTTATCCCACGGCTCCTCCAACCGAGACAGCCGTGGATTCGATGATGATGAGAGTATCGATGACACCATGCTTGTCATGCCTGTTGGCTCAACAGCAGGGCCGCCGCCGAGCACGTGGGGTTCCAACGCCTCCTTGTCCAGGGCGCGGTCAGTGCATACGCTAGGTCATGTGACGAAGGCTGCAGGATCCGGACAGACTGGACAGGTGCACCGTACAAGGTCGACAATCAGCCTTGAGAAAACCAGCGGTACGATGCGCGGGAAGGGTTCAGTCAGGATCGGACAAGGGACGGTGCGCAAGGCGAGCGCGGCTGGTGTCCAGGCCTTAGGGGTGACTGCCTCCGGTTTCTTCGCGCCGTTGCCGTCAACTGAGGAGAATAAGGGTAGATAGTGCATGGTCTGACACTACATTATTTATTCTCTGATCGTTACTATTTGCTCGAGTTATGTGACTGTACTGTACATCTACTGATTTTGGTAATTCCACAACACTAAACACTTATTAGTAAGCGCTGTTGGTTCCGAAACGGAACACGTGATACGACGCGGTGATGGCGAGTCACGACGCGCCCGTTGACCCCTGTCGACTCATCCTGACACCCACGCATACGAGGTATTTAAAGGCTCGTTCCCACCCATTTCCCACCTCTTCATTCTCCATCACCCCTTCTCTTCCGCCCGTGAAGCTGCGCTTCTCGAAGAACCAAACCTCATTAACGGCGCTCGGCGCTCGGGCTGGGCCTCGGGTTTGTTATACAGGCCACGAATCGTATCGGCGGCTCGGGCATGGCCACCGAGGGTGACGCGTACGATACATCGCTGAACGGAACACGAAGCGCTTATGCTCATTTAGGTTTCCTGTCGTGTTTGAGCGAGCGCTTAGTGGCTATTGGGCACAGGGCAAAAAAAATAGGGCAGCGGGCTTTTTGCGAAAATTTTGCACAGCAGCGGGGAGTTTTCCAGGTGAGCAGGCTTACCGTTTGTTTCCCAAAATCTGCTAAGCAACTTTCGCGGGCTGTGCATCGAGCTTCTCTTTTGAAATTCTTTCGGAAGGATCTCTGGTGTCTTTGTTTGGAAACCCTCGTTTTCTTTTCTTCTGGACTGAAGTGGGGTTCATTTTGCTTGCGCGATCTGCGATCAATTCACAGATACAGAATATCTCTTTTTCTGGCTTGTGGTTCGATGCCCGGTGAGAACTGCAACGCAAGTGGGGCCGCTAATCTGATGGCCGGCACGGTGCATTGGGTCATTATACATCGACATGATGGGCTTATTCATGCGGCCTTATGAATCTGCCCCACATTGACCTGCTACTTGGAAGAATCCGGCTCAAGGATACTACATATACTTGGTTTTTCCTGGGCGCTAGTGGACTCTACCTTTTGCAATTCAATGGTGATTAGTGTGAAAGGGGCCTTGTTTTGCTTGGATCATTGGATTGCTGAGAATAGGGACCGGATTCGAATACGAATATGTGGGTTTTCACATTCAGCTATAAGCGGGTTCCTGGTCATGGGACCTGGGGTCACAGTCAATTGATTGTGTTACGTAGATGTTGGCCCAGACATTGTTCTTTCAAGGTAGGAGTGGGCGCATTCCGCGGTCGGACGGGAGAGAAACACGTGTAGGGCGCTCAGATGGATGCAGACTCCCCATATGGAGGGCGTGGAAACGACTCATATTCGGTGCCGCTGGCTGTCGAGGTTTCCTCGGATGGCTCCGGTGGATATCACCAAATTGAGGGACATGCTGTGTTGCTGTGTATTTGCTATGCCTTTCGTGCAATGCTGCGCAGCGCGCACAATAGGCGAAATCAGAGGCCGCGCATACGTGGCTCTCTGGGTTAGTTAGGTACAGTTGTCGTGTAGCAAGGAGACGAGTGTGATAGATTGATGGGAAAACTGGTGGATGTGGCGTTCAATAGGGGAGATGTGAGTCATTTGGCCGCGTGGGGTTGCCGAGTTAACGGAACGAGATGCGATGAGATGCGATGCACTTGGCAGATATGTGCTTGATTTGGACAGCGGATTACTAACACAGTAGGCTGAGCTTGAATTGGAAAGGGAAATTTTCCTCATAATAGGCCGACCGAGTCAGCATTCTCCCCCTCCATTCCCCTCTTAACCGCCACCTCCCCCTTTACTTTTACTTTGCCCTCTACCACATTGTCTGAAGTTTTGCATTTATTCCCCCCAAGGAATCCGTGAGTCTGCATTCTCAGTTTGAGACGTGTCCATCCCATCGTTCTCGCGGAGTATCCCGCTTTTTGCGAATCCTATTAGTTACTCGTACCGTCCCTGCTGCGTCGTTGATTACCCAGTCGCTGTCGGCGATCCATGCAGTCTGTGACTTCTTCTGCGTTGCCCTCGTCTCCACAAGCGAGCGGTGCGATTCTTCCCGATGTGCAGCAGCGGTCTCCGCGTGCAACATGGGCTCACGTCCAACGTCAATGCGACATGGGTCCACCCCCTTATCATTCGGTCGAAATGACCGTCGTCGCTAACTCACCTGAGTCCCGAGTCGAGAACAGCGCGCTGATTCAGTCGTCATCACCCAGACTTCCTCGGTTGCAACCACTGCAGCCAGCGCAGCCTGAAGGCACAGTCTCCTCACCGCTCTCAACTATTTCTCCAGACCGGTTTAATCTCCAAGTCAACAACAGCGAACATGTCGTTCCGCACCATCCTCTAAACGGCGTCCCACCCGTCCCAATACCGGAAACATTGTCCGTCTATCCTGGTGCTCCGCAATCAGCCAACTCGTCTCCCTATCATGACTCTTTAAACATTCAAACACATCGTCCTCGGACGTATAACCAGGTCTTCCATTCCACTTCGGATCTCGCCGCCCATCATGGGATACCCCAATCGCTACCTCCGCCACCACGCACAACACCTCGCCGATCATCAGAACCAGAACAGATACCAGACTTCAGTCTATCCACACTCTGCTCGAATTATTTAAATATGCTGGCTTCCAATAAATCCTCCGAACCGTCTTCTGTCCCCGAGGATAACTCAACCGTGGCCCTCCCTATGTCTGTCAATGACGAAGCTGCGCAGGCAATTGCCTCAGCATTGTCAGGTACTTGTGACGATCGCCCTCACTCTATCTGCCTAACCGAGCAAATTTCTTCAGCCTCGCCTGACTTCTTAAACCCAATCTCGAGCGACTTCCTCACTTCACCCGTGTCGCCGTGGGATGATCTGCTGACAACGCCCGTTCTTGAGGGTGATGTGGGCATGACGCCCGACATTTATACTAGTCCGCTTATGGACTTTGGCGATGATTTTGATAACATGCCATCGCTATTTGGCAGCACGGCCTTCGAAGGCTATGAAGCAGCCAAAGAGGTCGTGGGGAGTCACCTTTCACCCTCTGATCTTCCACTTCCCGACATGGACGATATGTACAAGATATCGCCAGGAACTCCCGTCATCGATGACCCATCTGTCCAACTTTCTCTTCATGTAGACAATTCTTCCACGTTTCCAACGAGGCGGAAAAGCGCGCCAACAGGGACCCGCAAGAACGTCACGCCTGAGTCCCTTGTTCCTCATGATGCGCCGATCCAGCCGCGCCAGTATCGTGTACCGTCGGCGACCTCCCGCAAGGAATTGCCTGCGACGTTTGCCCGGAAACGTGCACGAACTTCGGGACCTGGCGAGGATGAACCTTCTGTTGGACCTTCTCTATCGGAGGAGGATGCTATCAAGGCCAAGCGTCTCCAAAATACCCTCGCTGCACGAAGGAGTCGTAAGCGGAAATTGGAGTACCAACGCGAGCTTGAGGACGCAATAGAGGCCGAGCGCATGGAGAAGGAGATGTGGCGAGCGCATGCACTTATCTTAGAGGCACTTCTACGGGACAAAGGTCACGAAGTGCCGGCTAGGATGATGGATGCGTAGACTTGTCGATGTGACTTTTTCTCCTTACTTCTTTTACTATGGACTGATCGATATATGGCCAAATTTTCATTGCGGCCCTTCGGTACTCTGTGTATTTCTAACATGTTTCCCCGTTTCACCCCTCACCCTCACGAAATCACCCCTCCACTGGTTAGGAGTATCGTCGTATCCCTCCCATCGTCGGCAAAAGCACATGTATCCTGGTTGATGTTTGTGTAGTAGTGTGCTTTTGCGTCGTGACTGATTTATACTTTTTGATCTGCTTTGATATACCATACAGTCGTCATTCTCTTGAGTGGGTGTTGCAGAAGTGAATGAATATTATAGTTTGCTGCAGTTTGTGCGTGCGCTGTGTGACAAAGAAATGGTGTGCCTGAATTGAATTGAATTGATGTCCCTTAATCCCGACAGTGGTGTCAGCGCTGTCATTCGTCGTCGGCCGCGCTCATCCACTGTCACTCATCAACCCGCACCTTTCCCCTCTACTACCTCTACGGTTTGTGGTCATTCAGCAAACTCGATGATCTCACCACGAAGTAGTAATTATGAAAGACTTGAAGGTGGTCTAGGACCAAGTCGCTTGGGTATGCGCAATATTCCGTGGAGGAAAATCGCTCTCTGTCTCACCATCACCGTGGGCGTCCTTTGGCTTTTGAGACCTTCAAAGGAAAGTGTATGGTCTACCAAAACGCCCGGTGAGTCACTCCTTAAGCCTCCATGTCGTCGGCGTTAAGGATATGGATATCCTTGCAGTGTCGAAACCACCCGTGCAAATCGACACAGATCATAATCGCCTGCCATCGCGCCCCTTGGCCGAGCCTCATAAACCCGAAGTAGCGGACGAGTCACCCCCCGCACCAGCTGTTACGCCCGATGTACCCTCCGATGTACCCAGACCAACATCACACGAGTCAGACCCAGACCCGAGCAAAACCGTTTTTTGCACCACACCACACAATCCGGCCTCACCGCTCGTACAATACGCGCTCATGATCGACGCTGGTTCTACCGGTTCGCGCATCCACATTTATAAATTCCACAATTGCGGACCATCGCCCGCGTACGAATACGAGACGTTCGTGCAGAAGCAGCCAGGTTTATCTGCCTATGCTGGCCGTCCGGACGACGCTGCCCAGAGCCTCGATTCGTTACTCGGCGTTGCTATGCGCGTAGTCCCTGAACCGCTGCGCCGCTGTACCCCCGTCGCGGTCAAGGCAACGGCCGGACTACGTCTCTTGGGCACCTCGCAGTCTGCCGAGATTCTCGATGCTGTTCGGTATCGCCTGAAAAGTGTGTTCCCATTTCCGCTGGCCTCGCAAGACCCGGTCGTGATTATGGACGGAAGGGACGAGGGCGTCTTTGCTTGGGTTACGGCTAACTATCTGATGGATACCATCCGTGCCAACTCGCCAAAGACGGCGGTGCCGTATGCCGTGCTTGATCTGGGCGGCGCTTCGACGCAGATTGTGTTTGAACCTGTGTTCCCGTCGGCGATTCCAGATGCCGCACTGGAGGAAGGCGAGCACAGGTACGAGCTTAATTTTGGCAGGAAGGAACATGTGTTGTATCAACACTCGTATCTGGGTTTTGGGCTCATGCGTGCGAGGAAGCGAGTACATCACCTGGTCAACTTTTTGGCGTCTTTCCGGAGCAATGACACTAGCACCGAACTCGCGAATCCTTGCCTGGCCCGCGGGACTACGAGAGTGGTGGAAGTCGAGGTATCGTCGGGCGAGAGTAAGAACGTTACTATGGCTGGTCAGGACCTCATCAGTGGTTTTGAGGCGTGTAGGCACATCATGAATCTCGTGATGGCCAAGGACGCGTAAGTGCCATTATGAGCAGGCTATGATGATGGCGGGCCCTGATTTCCAAATACTTTTTTTTTGTAGGGCCTGTGAAGTTAAGCCCTGTTCTTTTGATGGCGTCTATCAACCTTCACTCCTGGATACCTTCCAAGACGGCAAAGTCCTCTTACTCTCCTACTTCTACGACCGCATCAAACCACTCCTCCCACCTTCCGATGATCCTCCTCCTCTCACAGTCTCCTCTCTCGAAGACCTCGCGAAGGACGTCTGCCGCGGACAGGCCGCGTGGGAAGAGCGGTGGAGAGGCAATGAGCTGGCTATGGAGGAGCTCACGGACCGACCGGAGTACTGCCTCGATTTGACGTACATGTACGTCTTGTTGCGGACTGGCTATGAGTTTGACGACGAGCGCGTGGTCGAGATTGGGAAACAGATCGATGGGACCGAGTTGGGCTGGGCGTTGGGCGCTGCGATCGCCATGGTTGGAGGAGAGCTGACCTGCAAAACATAGATGAATCAGATGATACCTTTGGACTAGATGATATATATTTCACGAGCAACGGAATACCCAGGGGACTTGTTTGTAGATTCATGCATCAGACCTGTATATATCCTTGCTTTTTGGCTGCTGTGTTACTGTAATAGAGCATCGCTCAATCTAGGAAACCAAAGACACGTGCTCAATCGTGTTGAAAATTTTGAATGAATGTGAGATTCTATTAACAACAACCAAAAGGCGTGGACCCGCCAAGCTGTTCGTCCATACAAAAGAGGGTATGGTACAAATGCGAGGTAAATGATTATCTATGTGGAAGGAAGGGTACCGAGATATTTACGAGGTCTCTCAACAAATCCGCGAAAGTACATAGAGTTCATGAAGGGTCGTAAAAGAAGGAAAAAAGCATGTTGCGATTGAGTCGCTTGCATATTTATATGAATCTGTGATGCGATGAGGTACGGGGGACGAGGAGGCTAAGCACGGAAGACGGTGAGGATGGCGACACGCCCGTCTTGTGGAATGCCGTGGTTGATACCTGGGAAGGAGTAATATCCGGCAATAGTCAGGTCATGAAATAAAAGGCACCAGGCAGAACGTAGTGCTGCGCGGCGACACACCTTTGCTGCCAGGCTCGAGGAGCCCGGTGCGCCACTCCACTTTAGCGCGCCACCAAATGTCATGCCCTTTCCAAAGACTACCGGCCAGAGCGCGCTTTACGAACCAGTCGCGGCCGAGGTTGTACCCATTCTTGACGATTCTGTGTCGCTTCTGCGAAGGCTCTTCCTTGGACGCACTGTGTGTATTACGTATATCATGTGGTGGAAGAGCAAAGTCGGGAAAACCCTTACCCAATGAACCACGCGCCACTGGCACCATGCGTACCGTTCTGCCGCCAGGCACGGAAATGGTGTCCACCTGCGATGCTTTCCCAGCATGTCCCCCAGACGGGGAAGTAGGACTGCCTGGCGAGGTACTGCTGTGGTGTCCGATCATTTCCATCGCCCAGATCTGCGTGATGTATGTTGCCAAAGTGCAGCCCCAGACACTCGCTCGAGTACCCGATCGACCTGCAGTGCATGCAACGCAACAAAATGGTCACGCATGGAGGGGGAAGGGGGGGTGATAAAAATCACTAAGAAAGCGACGTGGAGAGCGAGCTGTGTTTTACTTTGTGTACGCGCGGAAGCCGTCTTCGGTGAGAACGAGGGGATCAGATAGCCCCGAGAGGATTATGTTGAGAGGCTCGCCGAGGAGCGGTGCGGTGAACTGTGGTGCGTGGCGGGTTATCATCACGTGAATTTTTGCAGCAGTGAGGACAAGCATGAGACAAACGTCAAGGAAACGGCCGCCATTGATGCGTGGGTCAGCCCACCCCTCAGAAATGTCTACGTCTTCCAGGGTATCGGGGATTGCAGTGGGGCTGTCGTCGCCTGATAAGACCACTTGAGGTGAGCTGGGGTCGCCAATTGTCGAGGCAAGGGCATTGTGAAATAGAAGAGCGCTGGCTACGGGGAGAACGATGAGCATGTCGCCAAGTAGCTCAGGAGAAGGGCTGGGTGAGAGGAGGTGGATGATGGGAGGAGCGAAGGAGAGGTAGAATTAATGGCTTGCGATGAATGGTGACACAGCATGCAAATGATGCGAGGGCTGCTAGCCTGCTACTCCCTAAAGGGGAAATTTCCGGTTTCTTCCTTCTCTCGCGGTCTTCAATGGCCCGACAACAGATCACTTCCAAAAAATCAGTCTCTCGGCCAACAGGCGAGGTCGTCAAAAGTGATAGAAACCCAAAATTGGTTAAACCTGCGCCCCCTCCCGAATCGGACGTGAACGAAGCCGATGATTCTACTACCGACAATGACGATGAAAATAGTGGTGTTGACGACGAGGGCTTGGAAAAACTCATGAAAGCCTTGGGGAGGATGGCCTCGACGAGTTTGACCTTGCCCAGTTACGCATGTTATCCGTCGCTGCGGCTGGTGAGGAAACTGAGGATGATGCAAATTCAGAAAGTGTGCCAGAAGATGAGGAGTCTGGGATGAGGAGGAGGAGGAAGTGGAAGGAGAAGGAGAAGAAATCGCATTGGACGATGATGATGTCGATTCTGTCGACCAAGATGCGATTCCACGGAGGAAAGTCCAAGTGGACAACAAGGTGCGTCTTTTCTCGCTCTTCACTTACCAGTTTGGCTGATTTCATGGGTAGATTGCGCTCGAACGCATACGGGATACCATCAAATTGGACCCATCACTTCCATGGACAGAGACTTTAGCTGTTTCGTTTCCTGAGACAATCGACGTTGACCTCAATGACGATTTGAATCGTGAACTCGCATTGTGAGCATTTTCCACTGCCTGTCATTATGCCTCTACGCTAACTGACTGTTCATTTTTATCTAGCTACAAACAAGCTTTGCATGGTGCAAAAGCCGCGCGTGTCCTCGCTGCAGAACACCACCTCCCGTTCACACGACCGGACGATTTCTTTGCCGAAATGGTCAAGACGGATGCTCATATGGAGCGCATCCGACAGCGTTTGCTCGATGAGAGCGCGGGTATCGCAAAGAGCGAGGCACGGCGGCGCGAGCGCGAAGGCAAGAAGGTTGGCAAGCAAGTGCAGCTTGAGAAGCTCAAGGAGCGCGAGTACAACAAAAAGGACATGGAGGAACGACTTAAAGGACTCAAACGCAGTGCGTTTTTTTTCTCTCACACATCACTGGCTATCTGCGCTCTAATTTCTGTATCTGTAAAAGAACACAAGGGTGCATTACACAACGCACAAGCAGACGAGGAGGCCTTTGATGTCGCGGTGGAGGATGCCATCGCAGACCGGCGACCTGCGAAACGTGCACGTGGAGGCAAGGTTGGTGGCAGTTTGCCGCGACACGTTCGTGACAAGAAATTTGGGTTTGGTGGCCATGGGAAGAGGGATAAGCAAAATACACGCTCGTCGACGGACGACTTTGACGCGTCGGCGCAGAGAGGTCGGAGTGGCGACATGCGGGGCAAGGGTCGAGGTCGGGGGCGGGGAGGTAAAGGCCAGACAAGGCTGGGTAAATCGCGGCGTGTAACAGCGAGAAGTAAATCATGAAAAAAGGACCTAATTGGTCACGTGAACCCTCCAACCCCAGATGGACGCGTCGGCCGGCGTTGTGGTCATTATCGATTCGATTCGTATTCACGTCCTGACGTCTTTCCTCTCAATCTGGTCACCTATAGGAGTAGACCTTGCCCCGGAACATTCAACTGCACTTGTGGATTTCACTGGTGAATTTGAGCGGACTCTGCATTATTTTAGTAGTAAGACCAGGAAGGCCTAGGAAGCCACGCGATTATTGTTCACAAAGAGCACACTCACACGCATACACATGCACCCGGACGCACTCACAACGCTACCATGACACCAAGCGTATCCTACCACTGTCCATGCCTATCTACCGATCCAGTTCCCCGCCCCAAACACTACATCCTCGTCCTATTGCTTCCATCCGCTCCACGAACTTTTTTTCTGCGAAGAATGCGACGCGATCCGCTGTAATCGCTGCGTTTCTGTCGAAGTCAGTGGCTACTATTGTCCAAACTGTCTATTCGAAGTACCAAGCGCGAGTGTACGCGCAGAGAAGAACAGGTCCGTATCAAGCTTTGGCCAGTACCCGTCCCACATAACAATAATCCTCCCTTCCCCCTTATAGATGCGCGCGCAATTGTTTCATGTGCCCTAATTGTCGAAACACACTTTCTGTCGTACCCTCAGACCCCCCGGATGCAGACGACGGAAGGACCCTTGCCCCCAATCTGAATACAATTGGCGAGCCACCCTTTTTCCTTTACTGCAGTTACTGCAGATGGGATTCTGCTGAGGTCGACATCACGTTCGAAAAGCCCACAGGTCTCGCGGGTGAGTCTCGTTCTCCCGTTCATATTTTAGGTTTTCAATATTAACGGTGTTATTATTGTTACTACCCACAGCTCAATTACAGAAGTTTGAGGACTCGGCACCCGAGTCGCTAGAATTCGAGCGTCTTAAAGAGCACTTTGAGCCTTTCTTACGTGCATCTTCTTCTTCCTCCACCCTCTCTGGCCATTCACATGCTGCGCATTCGCATGCTACCCCGGTCAATCCTATCACGGCCGCAGCGTCATCTGCATTGGCACGCGATATTCCAGGTGTTGGAAAGTACACTCCTGCTCCACGCGGCAGGCGCGACAAGGGCGCGCGGGATGAAATTCACGAGTATCGCAGTCGTGTCGAGGTTGGGGGAACAAAGGAGGACACCAACGTGGATTTCATGCGGCGACTGGAAGAAGTGTCGCAGGTAGCGGCACTCAGCCAACGATGGGCGAGTAGCTGGACAACAACTCTGCGCTCCAGGTATGCATACCTTTTTTGATGGTGTGAACGCACGAATTCATCGCAGTTTGTAGTGAATTGAAGCCCCTTCGAATACCTCTTCACTCCAAAAAGACGAAGCGTTGTCCAGCATGTCGTCATATTCTCATCAAGCCTGAGCAGAAAGCACAGTCGGTTCGTTTCAAGATCAAGCTCGTCGCCGCTAATTACATACCGGCCATGACCGTCGCCTTTCCTCCGAGTCCAGACTCGACCCGGCAGCGCGGAGCAGGTACCAAGCAAGCGCCCACCGAGGGCACCAGCGGTGCTGGTGGTTTACATGCAGGCGGCACATACCCTTTTCACCTTGCACTGACAAATCCACTGTATGACCCTATCCATGTGCGCCTGGCAGTGCAGCGACAAGTACCGCCGCCGCCTTCTGCCCCTGCGCCAGCCGGGAGTCCGGAAAAAGCGCGAAGACCGCCGTTTGCGGTCTCACTGCCACAGTCAGCGTTCCCCATCGCTGCCTTTGCGGAGGCATGGGAATTTGAGGACGATGAAGATATGTTTGGGGGAGAGGACGACGAGCTTGGAGGACTGGATCGTGAAAAAGGAGGCGCAAGCGGGAAGGGGAAAACGGTGGGCGTATTGGAAAGACGGGCAAACGTCACCGTCGTTGGTGGCGAGGTGGTTGTCGGAAGAGACGCTAAGGGTCCAGTCAAGGTGAGCTGGTTGACAGATTGACGGGTCGCAACTCCATTTTGACCCTGGTGATCTTTTTTGGGACAGTTTAATATGCTCGTTTCGTATACATACAGGTCTGACGACCCGCTGGCGGAGGACGATGTGCGGGCGACGCCTTCACGCAAGGAAAAGGTGCCGGAGATGAAGACGTTTACATTTTATGTCGTTGTCGATCTCGGGATGATCCTACCTCGGCAGAGGACTGCCGAGGTCGAAAATTAGAATTACCGTGCCAACCGGAACGACCGAAACCCTAACCCTCCCTCATGAGCTGTCGTCTCACAGCTGCAATAATAACCCCGATGATTGTTACCAACCGCCGGTTCCCCTCGCTCTCCTCATCCTCCTCCTTCCTTTTAATTTGATGCTGGCGTCCCTTCTCTGATCCTTGCCAGGTGCAAGTTGCCACTACCAACCACTTTTCCTACTATCCTCTCTTTTCCCGACCTGCCCGACGAGTCAGCGATGGACTCGACAAATGTGGTGGCGTCCTCCTCCTCCATGACCCTGACACAAGAAGTTAGGCCACAGGCGGGCCCCATACCATCTAAGCGGGGAGAAATCGGTTTCATTGAAGGAGTCCATGAACAGTTCAAGGAGCCGTCCCAAACGATTGAGCAAGAACCTCTGCCTGCGCGCCATCCTGCAGACACTCGTGTACCTACTCCATTTCAAGACCCTGTCAACGAGGCACCTTCACCCTCAGCACCTTCCAATGGCAGCTGTATCATAGGCGTTGGCAAACGTTCTTTCCTTCGACACAAGAGACTACCAGTAGTCATGGGTATCCAATTCATTACCCTCGTATTATTAGGTGTTCAACTCGCAATATTCCTGGGGACCATGATAGGATGGGTGTTAGCGGCTGTCGCCCTTTCCAACAACAGCGCGTCAAGCGTTCCCCCTTCAGGCATGGGCGCAGCCAACAACGGGAGCACGCCACAAAACAATTCAAGCGCATCCCACATATTCATTCACGTCGCCTTTGCCATCCTTGCCCTCGGGCAACTTGTCCTTATTGAACGCCGCATCTTTCGCGTGCGTGCCGAACGCTACGCTTTCAAACATCCAGGCGAAATGCTTCCGACCTCATTACAACGTGGGCACTCTGCCAACGCCTCAATGCCTGTTGCACCATGGAGTCGTCCTCCTCTCCCAACATACGCGGCCGCACTCGCGTCGAGTGGAGTCGGTACGGGAGACGTAGAGGATATAGAGATTGCACAGCCGCCCCCACCGGCCTATGGTCAAACACGGGGGAGCACGCTAATCCTCGCCGGTTTCCTACGTAACAGTTTGCGTGTGCAAGCTCGAGGATTCGAAGAAGATCGCGCAAGTACCATGAGCGGGCTAAACGACCGTCCGATCAGCTTTGTCAGTCACGACGAGGAGTGGGAAGTGCGTCGAGACGCCGATCGCGCACGTAGGATAGAGGATGCGCTTGCGGCGTTGGAAGGGCCTGCAGAGTAAACAATAGCGGGAGTGAGATGTAGGCTAGGTTGGATAAAATCGTCTATGTTTTATTTGTCAATGTTATTTCGAGGACAGTATCTGCATCTGCCGAAGCGGAACAGGTTCCAATCACGGACGTCTCCTTTGCTTCCGCGGCACCGGCACAGCCCCCATTTGCTGTCCAACCACCAAATGCCGTCACAAGGGTGGGGCCGCTCCTAACACCACAGTGCGGATAATCCTTCATCCTTCATAATACACCGGCATGTCTGATAATCGATCCCCCCACAGGATCCCCATGTGCCCCTTTCTCTACCCATGACTTCTATCCTTTCTCACACCCCCTCCTTTCTCCCTCGGCGGCCCTCATGCCTTGACAAGATGTCGCTCGACCCTCCCACCTACACACCGTCAGCCACCGTCCCAACCTATTCCGTCATACCTCGGCCTTCAGAACGTATCCTTGCTGCCACTGCATGCTCGCGAAGGAGAACACCAACAGGCGTGTTCTTGCGGAGCAATAAACTTACCACACTTGCTCTTCGTGACCAAGAACCGGACGCGTCGATGCCATCGTATGGCCGACACGGCATAATATCTGGTGACATAGGACTCAGCTGCACCCAAGGCGTGCAGTCTGTCTACATCAAAGTAGGTTGTTTTTTTTTTTCCCTGAACACAACCATCATACCCATGTGTTCTATTCTTAGCTCGAGGGCAGATTACATTTGGCCACCCCGGGAGGTCAAGCAGCCGATCCGACCATTTTCAGCGTTTCATTTGATGTTTGGAGGAGGTCGGACGAAGACGGCTATACGCTGTGTCCGAGCATGTTCCCGTTCAAGGCGGTGATGCCGGAATGCTTCACGGACAACGGAAATACACGCGCGCTCCCACCTTCGTACAATAATCCCTTATCCGGTGCTACGACGGACATCCAGGCGCAATGCCAATATTCCCTCTCTGTCGTTGTCGAACGCAGGGGAAACAAGTTGGGGCTTTGGAAACGCCCAAAAAAGTGAGTATAATGTGTGTGTGTGGGAAGATCTTTTCCTTTTCACACCCGAAATTTCCGAATCACCCACCCACTCACACATATGGTGTGGCGTAACTAAACGACATGACTTGATAGGTTGACGGTTGCCTTCACCTATCAACCTCGCACGCGACCGCCGCAACCGGTCCTGTCGTCCCCGTTTCCGTTCCTATCCACGGTCAAGTCACTACCCGAGGAGTGGTTTCAAATAACGAGCACGATATGTGCAAAGTCCTTCTCAAACACCCAACCGATCGACTGTCATGTAAGTCCCCGAGCCAAAGTGACGTCGTGCTTTGACTCAGATTTCAACTTTTTTTTTTTCCACGCGATTCCAGTTGTTCATTCCGGCTGTCCAAATGTTTGCCCTGTCCGATACGATTCCGTTCTACCTGCAGCTCATCGCGCCGTCCAAGTCGCTGCAGGCGTTCTTGTATCCCACCATACCGGCCCATACAAAACTCAAGCGTTCAAAGAGCGCCGTTCCTGAGAGCACTGCGCTGCCAACGGTGCGCGTGTATCTACAACGACAAGTTACAATTGTCATCAAAGGCAACCAATCGACGCGTAAATTCTCAATTGGCGAAGGTGACCTGCGCTCCCTTCCCCCTAGTGCTCCACCCCGCCGATATTACGCTCTCGATCTTTGGAACATGGACTCAGCACGCTTGACTACGAAGGGGAAGTGCGTCCGAATCCTGAAACCACAGTGGGCCAGTTTGGTATGAGTAGGCTACAAGTCAGGGTACGGCGATCCATCCCCGCTTTGATCTATAGATTGGCGTCGCGTGCTGATATGATCCCTTTTTCTTTGGCGTCTCAGGACTCCATCACGATGGTCCTCTCCCCGCCAAATCCATATACGTCACCACTTAACTTACTCCAACATTCACATCCTATCCGCCTCGTCACGGACCCTTTCATGGATGTAATCTCACAGCTTACGAGTTCTTGTGTATCCATATAGCTTAGCCCAGCTGACAACGGTAGTTCTTCCGGTCGTTCAATGTTTATCTGGGTATTCTAATTCAGTGAAGTGATGACTTCATATATTAAGTGGCAAAGTTTATCTTTAGCCGAGAAGCTGATTTGTTCTAACGTGTTTTTGAGTGGTTCTTGAAACACGCGATTGGAAAAAATAATGTCTGAAGTGGAATAACCATATGCGGGTGACAGAAGGTTTAACCGACTGCCTTTGTATCAATCTCGCTCGCATCACTTTCAGGTACGATACGTACAATTAGCGCCGACATGGTGACGCGACGCTTGGTACGTAACTCAGTACGGGCTTTTCCTTGCCAAATAAAGACCTCTTTGATCCTATCACGGTCATCATACAAATTCGGGAAGCCATCATTCCGCAAAAGTCAATTGAACACTTTCAATTCATTAAGACTATTATCGTCGGTCCGTTTCGGGACTGAGGTACGATTACTTCTTACTGTAATTGAGATGCGTGCGCAGGAAGCTCCGGACTTCGCACTCGGACTCGGATATGCGCGCGTGCAACCGGCGCAGTCACGGTGCGGGCCTCGGAGACTGCAATTAATTATTGCCTATTTCCAAGTTACTTCATATGAACACATGATCGAGCCTCATGGAGGGCCCGGCCTCGGCGTATTATACTATCCACTTTCTCCCTTTGTGAACTCGCTTTGAGTTTGTCCGATGTCCGTTTGTGTCGATGCGTTACATCATACAGTACAGAATGTGTTTCAATATTTTTTTTTTTCAGATTCCGGAAGGGGCACCATGGGGGGAAGGGCATGCGACTCTTTTGCGAAATTTCCCCTTTTGTTCTGAAGAAGGGAAGTAGGGAACAAGTGCGAGTGCATGCATGCATTATCGAAACACCGGAGGGCATCTCATTACAATAATACCCGTAGTCGCAGGGTGTTGCAATCGCACTTCACGTTCCTTCTTTTTCTTTCCGAGTCTTCTATGATTGATCGATCGGCCCAGGTATGGAAACCGATCTATACCCACAGAGCCTAATGTGCGCATATAGCATATGACGTCGAAAAGTCAATCCATTTCCTTGCTATGTCGTTGGTATTTCACACGAGTTGCTCACCATTCCCACCTTGGCTTCACGCACTCCATGGAGATTTGAGAACTATCATAGCAATAGAAGCACTATGTTCAGTTGGAGATGCATGCAGCCACCGTGGCGGCGGCGGAGTCGACCACTGCAGGACGTCTCTTGACCACCTTCGTTTTTTTTCGTTTGGGGACTTCTTTTCCTTGTTTCCCTGCTATTTGAGAAGTGTAGAGTACTATTGTGAGAACCAAAGTTTTGGCAGAGGATAAAAAAAAACTTTGCGAGTACGATACGCAAGACCTCAGCCTTTTCCCTTTCTTTGAGGTGGTCTCGTATCACCTCATCACAATCTGCGTAGTACTTTTGTCAGCTTATGCTGGTGCCACTCGCCACCACTCACGTGACTCTGCCAGGTGTTTTCAACTCTTTCGATCTGTGCTTCTGGACGGTTCATGTACTTTGATTGCAGGGTTCAGGGTGGTGAATGTGAATGGCCTAACTGAGTAGCGAATTAGTCCGGAGTCGCTCCTCTGGTTAGGTTCTACAACCATTCACCACCCTCTCTACCTGAACCCTGCAACAAGACAAAGGTACATGAACCATCCAGAATACTGATCTTATTGATGTCAAGATCAATGTATCCTAACAAGATGCAATCCCATCTTGTCGGGCTACATGTCAATAACGCTTGTATGTTAACCCGCCAGTGCCGTCACGCCCTTGATTGGCGTATACAGAGCTGATGTGAGCATATAGCACTTGACGTCGAAAGGTCAATAATTTTTCTCGATATGTCAATTGGATTTCATATGAGATACTCACTGTTCCACCTCAGGCTACACGCACACTGCACGTATTATTCAATCCAAACAAACCCTTTTTAGGATATTAACCGTGACATTCTTTGTAGTCTGCTGATGCGCCTTACACTCCATGGAGAAGATGGGAGCTAATACGCTGCCTATCAGGAGGACTTTATATGGATGGAAAAAGTCTACCTGATTGCAATGTACCGTCCGTCTTTTTCCGTGAAGCACAAGGTGCCTCAGCAGATTGCCTCCATTGTATAAGCAGTTCTCGGCATGTGGCAGACGTGAATATGTGAATTGTAGTAGGCTATATAGTGTAATGGTTACTATCAATAATTTATTCAATGGCAAGTATAGACCCCTTCGGCACGCTCGGAACGAACTTCGCGTCGAGCGCCGTCTCACGTGGTCTTGTTTGCATACCACCTACCTCGCGATCGACAACGACAACAAGAACGACCTTGAACAAGTTCGCGTCACAAGACCTACGCGTCCCAATCACAGTCCATTCTGCTTTTTAGCTTTAACTGCCCCTCTCTTTCATATCGCCTTTCTTTTCCCTCTCTAGTGTCGCACTCTCGAACAACGCTTACCGACACCCAGCCACTACCACGCGGCAGTTGTACGCTCCCTCGTTTATCTGCGTTTAGTTCTAGTCTTTCCTTTATGCATTTACGTCTACTCCAATCGCCATCAACGGCACGCGCCAGGTCGCCGTTACTATACAAACATAGAACTAGCCGACAAGGTAGCACGCATGTAAATGTATATACTGTAAGATAGCCCTCCTACTCGTCGAGGAGGGCATCGAGTTCAATCCAGAAGTTTCTCTCTTTTCTACTCAACTCACAACTCACAAGCGTGCTTTCTCCTCTCTCGGCGACCACCCGCGGAACAGCTAGCTGTCCACACGATCTCGGTCGATCGGTCTTATCTTAGTCAACACACTGCGGCCTCTCCCCTCTCGCTTTCTCAATAGGTCTAGGTCTCTCTTTTTCTTTGACGATACTTTTCACTCTCGCAGCACCTACTTTAGACACTTGTTCACCTTGACTTTAAAGTCTTTTGTTTCATTTAGGAGAGCGTCTCTCTTTCTTCGACGAAGTATCATGTGGCAACTATGGCTATGGTCAGGGCTGGGAATAGGGATACAAGTTAGGGGACAAGTTACTGTATGTGCAAGCGCTACACGCATCATAGAGAAGAAGTGAATTTTGCATTGAAAATAAAGGTACTCTACAACAAAGTACTATACCGATCGCCAACTCGCGATACAGGGAGCCTGGTAGTATATGGTCCTGCAGATGGAGACAGGGAAGGTAATTCAAGGTATGTAGGTAAAAAAGAGTGTCGAATGTCGGTCTCACTTGTGCAGCAAAGTAGGTATGTGGGATCTGTGGCATGAGACCACGACGTAACAGATGAACTCGCGTGATGGTCAGCGTAATCGTAGTGCAGGTGCATCCTTACTTCGATTCTTGACTCGGAGTTGCCTGTCGAAAGAATCGGAAAGATATGACGGGTCCCAGAATCGGTTTCGGAGCTAACATTGTTATGCTGTTTCCCACCTTATTTTCCCGACAAAGGAGGCCCGGGAACTGAAGCAGGAAAAACTGGTAGTCTGATTAGTATTGATACATGCGAGTGAGCTATCTGGAGTATGTATGAGGGAAAAAGGAGTGCAGGATGCCGCCGCCAGAGAGTTGGCCATTCTTTTGGGAGAGGTAATTAGATATCGTAGGATCATAGCCCAATTAACACCCACTTCATCCCTCGTTGCGACACTCCATCTCTTCTATGCCTTTCTCGTTCCACCGCATTGACGCCATTTGGGCTTCGATAGCCCGCACGCGTTCAATAAGTCTATGAATGACTTGGTCCCCATCTCTATTCACGAAACCTGCAGCACTCTGGGCGCGTAATACGTCTGCCTCTGCTTTGCTCTTGATCCAACCATTCTCCGCGTCCGCGAGTCGTAAACGGACTGCCTCCAATTCGGACTCCCTTGCTTCGAGCTTGACACGCACGTTTGCAAGTTCCTTTTCATATTGCTCAATCTGCTGGTCGCGAGATAGTGGCTTCGCCTGCATGTCCCTGAGCTCTACATCCCTTTGCTTCACCCGTGATGACTCCATAAGCAGTGGATCTGCGTGCTCGCGTAGCTCCAGTCCCGCACGCTTCGCTGCCTCCGTGGCATTCGCTTCCGCCTGTTCAAGTAGAGCACTCTTCAGTGCGAGCTCGTTAGTCAGCTGTACAATGCGCTGGTCCCGCTCAGTTTGCGCAGCAAGCGATACCAACAGCTGCCGTTCAAGCTCTAACCTTGCAACGTCACCTTCAGAAAAGGAATGAGGCGCCGCACGGTACCCGATTGAACTGATATCGCCTTCGTGAGTACTCTGCGGGAGGCAGAGTGGCCCAATACAAAGGGAGTAGCTTTTCGAGGGAGGGAAGCGCGGTGGGCCTCCGATGAAGAGGATGTTGAGCGCTGTGGTTTCTCTTGCGTCAGGGAACCTGCAGATGACTTCCACGCAAGTTGGGTGGTCTTCTCCTTAGGACTAACAGCGTCAGGGTCGGTTTCCGGGTACTTGATGTGTTCTGTGTTCTCAATATTGGAGGCTGTCCAGATGAAATGATGAAAAGAACGTACATACTTGTGTCAAGAACGTGAATAAGGGAAATCTCATCCGCCTGTGCACCTTTTGGCCATCCTCCGAGTAAAAAGATACGAGACCCGTCAGAAGCCATGGTATGACATGATCTTCTATATGGATTTGGCCCTACGTTGTGAAATTTAAACCATCGCTGCGCTGCATCTCGCATCTAAACATGGAATTGAAAACCTCCAACACGCTAAACCACTCACTCGACAACTGAAGGGCAATCAAATCGTCTAGGTAGGTTTTATCCATGGTGAACCCACCAAAGACATACATAACATCACCGATGAGGACAGCAGCATGACCTGAACGGGGAGACGGAATTGACCCAGTGCATTGTAGCTCGGTCCACTTTCGTGTTGAAATGTCAAACGACCAAGTGTCGTTGTAGTCATGTCGGCTGTCACTACCACCGAATCTACAGAGAACTATCACGAGGGGGAAGAACGAGGATATGAGGGGCACAGACATAATGATACGGTCTTCCGTGGTCACTGATACGTGACTGGCCCTCGGAAGGGGCTTCTCGTTTCCAGGCGTCGGTTCATATGACTCCCAAAAAGGTTGTGAATTTACTGCGGAACTATCAGATGAAATGGCTCGAAGCAGTAATGAACAATCGTACGAGTGTTCAAATCGAACGCCCACATATCATTGAGGATCGTCCTGCCGATCTTGCCACCAAAATGAAGAGCTTGGAACCGACTAACGTCACGGTGTGGTAGTAACGACCGCTGGGCCAGGGCCATTGACACGACGCGGGTCCACTCATGCGATACTGGAGCACCGGCTGTGATCAGCTAGAGTCGATCTCGACATCAAAAGATGTGACGTGCCGAGGTTAAGAGAATAAAGTGAATCATCTTGACGCTGATTCAACACATTCTGGTCACTGAAATTTGTCGTCCCGCCCCAAATCAAAAAGTTGGTACTGGTGAGTGCGGCACCATGTGCGACACGTGGACTTGGAACCTTTCCGCTGGTTTGCAAGAGAGTTGTGGAGAAATCCCGTGTTGAGAATACATACAGATCATTGCTTGCAGAGGCGTGTACATAACCCCCAAAAAGGATTAATTCGCTGGAGGCAGTGGGAGTCGCGGTCAGCGCATGACAATATCGGGGAAATGGTGGGGGCAACGGTCCAGATTGGGGAACATGGGCAGACCATGTGCAGATCGGCCGCGGCTGTTGATTGTTCAGCGGTCGCGATTGGGATTGGGATGTGGTAGAAAACGTTCGGCGGTGCGGTGGCAGCTGTTGGGCAGATTGTGAGGTAAGTTCATTGGCAGGAATAGACCCGGAAGTGTTGGAAGGGAAGAGCGTAGTCCACGAGGAGAGAAACATGCTTGTAGGTCAGATCAGATAGCGGTTAATAAGATAGCTTGTCTCTGATTTGTAAATCGTCGCCTTGAGGCCTGAGGCCTGAGCGCCTGAGCGCTGAGCCTGAGGCCCAATGGTGTCGAGGCTGGTATCCAAGCTCTGCTCTGTTGACCGGACCGGACCGACCGCTGCGAGTCATGTTGAACTATTTGAACATTTATAGTACTAGTAGAGCGTGCTTTTACAGTACAGTAATGGCTTTAGCAAATGCCATGGGCCCGGTGCCACAAGCCCCGACTCATACGACAGTTCTTCCATCTTTTGGTGTTCATCTCTACAACGTGAGTTCTCACAGCTTCCTTCGTGGCTATGCGTGGTCGTCTCACTCAATACTTCTTAATTTAGCGACCTTGGATCACCCTAGTCGTCCTGCCCGTCATCGGCTTTGTCCAACGCTGGAATTGCCTGTTGTGCCTGAGCCTCAGGAAATTCGGATGATGAGCCGAAAGACCTCGATTCATTATGGAACTTGTGTCTTGAGCCCTTCAAACAGAAATTAATCAGGTGCGATGATTAAAACTAAATTTGATAATAAACACACTGATACATGACGCTTCGGTACGGGCTCCTGCTGACTTCTTGCTGACTTTCGCTTGGTTGATCCATGGATGCCTTGCAACTCGTTTAATTTGGGCCTTGCTCTAGGATTAATGTCGAGAAGTCGTTGGGCGAATGCCCATAGCATTGTCTTTCGTTCGCCTTCGTAGGTGGGAAAATACTCTGCGAAGTGCCCGATCATCCGCCCACAAGCCCACCGATCAGCTAGGATTGGGCTGTACCGCTGGGTCGGCCCATTTCCAGATCCAAGCTCTGGAGCGATCCACGGTGGCGTCCCACACCAACCTTCCGTCATTGTTTCCTCGCTTTCGACAGACTGGGCCAGGTCGAAGTCGATAATGAACAACCGCGGCAACGTTTCCGACCCAAAAGTGGTCTCAATGACTACGTTCCCGGGTTTGAGGTCACAGTGCGCGACCTTGTGGTGATGCAAAAAGGCCACGCCTTCAATGAATTGAAGACAAAGGGACACAACGCCGTCAGGACGGCCACCGAATTGCAAAACCTCATCAAGGGATGTTTCCAAGGCAACACGATGATCGTTTTGCCGATACTGAGGTCGATGACATCAAGTAATGGGATGGTATGGTTAGATGGAGTCTTGATGCCGTTAAAATACTGCAACAATTGACGCTCGTTGGAGTCAACAATTGTCTTGAGGACGACGAGAACACCACCTCGTGAGGTCGCCTGGCGCATCGTGGGTTTGAGCTTCAATGGCCGCTCGTCAGACCAACTATCTGGTGCACCGGATGAATTACGACTTACAGGAGTCAGTAGCGTGAGTTCCTCTGATATCGACTGAGTGAGTGTATATCCCGCTCTTGTAAGCTCTCTCTGTACTGATTGATCACCGAAGCTGTCTTGCATCCCCCACGAGCGGGTAGACCGCGAGAGCGACGGGGAGGGTCTCCAGTTGAACGACTTGCATATCCTTTTCGGGTCACCGAATTCTTCGCATCTAGCAACCGACTTTCAGGTTCACGTAAGCCGTTATTGTCAGCTCTTGCTTCAGAGAGGAAGTTGTATATTTGAAAAATGAACTCGAACGCGGTTCGAGGAGCTGTCAAATCGAAAACGTCGGTAACGTATTCAACCTTAAATTTTTTTTGCATAAGCCATAGCGATCGTCAACTAATTGAACACTACCTCAGGAGACATTACGTCTGGCTGGCACAGCAAATTCAGATGAGCCATAAAGTACTTGTCGATATAGATGGCCATTATAACAATCGGTTTTCCGCGTGGTGTCGAGGCTCGTAGCCAGTTGCCTATTCGGGAAATGCAGGCGGCTTGCAAAAGCATACGAACACGATCACCTTGATTCGGTTGGAGTTAACTTCGAGGAGGAAGTGCGGAAAGTCCCTGATACACATGTGGAAGTCACTCTTGGGAGTGTACTTCCTTGATTCGTAGGGTGTTTGAACCACAAGGTGAAAAGGAATCAGGGTATCACTGTCAAATCGGACTAGGTGACGTGAACGCGGTGTTAACATTGATATACTGACAAACCCCACGAGTTGTATCGAACCGATTGAAGCGTTGCCAAGAATTCCAGGAGGAGGGAACGTACTTGACTTTCCTTTTTCTTCTCGTAATTGTCCCTACTTCTTAACTGCAAGCCGCCGATGACACTACTATAGTGGTTCAATTCATTTATCGTCACGTAGTCCAGATGCGATAGGTTAGTTCCCGGTGGGATGACGACCTCGAAATATTCGCCCCAAGGCATTTGGTAGTTTGCCGAACTGGATTGCATAAACGCCTGGAACGCCATATATACCTGGAACAACGCAAATCAGGTGGTCTGCAACAGGAAGTACAGCACGTACATTTAAAGAAGCATTGTCAATATAACGCTTACGCTTTAGACGTCCCCGAAACTCTTCAAGACGTTGTGGCGATCCAGGGCTGATACTACCGTAGGACAGATCACCTTCACTGAGGCGATCCCATATTGTAAGACTCCGAAGCATCATGGTGAACTCAACTCTCTGCAGCCCTGTTTGGATTATTTCAAGAGAAGGCGGACCGACGAGATCTGCGAAAACGACATGTTCATCGCACAAGAATGATAAGAATCGACACGTCGTCATTGGATGAAATCGGTTGGGGTATAAGGGAAAGAGCAGCAGAGGACGAGATTAGCGAAATGGTTAGTGATTGTTCACATCTTACTTACCCCGAGCACGAGGCTTAACAAAGACTTGAAGCTGTGCAGTTGTTGGATCTTGATCTCGATTTTCGAAGACGTTCGCAACTCGATCAGCGTCATCCACAGATATAAAATATTGCGCGAAATCCGATTCGGCTCCTCGTAACAAATTTTTGAAACGCTCGACAAAGGTGTCAGATGGCCTAATTTCGAGAGCAACAAGAGGCTAAAGTGGTGTCACCCGTAATGTAAGAACGAATCACTAGAAATAACGCACCTTCCAAAGCATCAGTTCATTGGCATCAATATGCTTGAGCGCGTAGTCCTTGCACGCTTCTTTGATCAATCCTTTCAGGGAGGCCATTGGTGTGTTCGAGGACGCGTTGACAACAATG